>OZ018324.1:60355806-60955806 GCA_963969495.1 Ceratothoa steindachneri
AGGGGGATCACCCTGCGATGATCCTGAGTTTCAATCAATTGAAGGGGGTCTGGGGAGCGCAGCCCCCCACTATATGCTCGTATACAAAAAAATATTACGCCGTGATTGTTCACATCTGACGCTACCGTCTGACTTCATAAGAAATATATTGTAGCCCAAAATTGTAGCCGACTAAGAGCCATCTACCGTGCGCCCCGAATCTGAAGTGTTGCCCCACTTTGCTTCCGTGAATGATTTAGATAGTCAGATTCTTGAGGCTTGTGAATCCCTTTGCGCAGAGGGAGTGGGCGAATCAATTGTAGACAGAAAGCTTTCCGCTCAGGTCGAATACGATCTTGATTTTGAATCTAAATTAAATGAGTTTTCGCTGAATAGGAAATCTCCGCCCCCTCAAGCCTCCTCGGAGTCTGACGTTAAATTCTTGGATCTCAAAGATATTTTGAGCGACTTGGGCAAACCGGTAGTACGAGAACTCACCCCACCTATATTACCATGGATCGCCTTTCACGGTACGACAGATAAACTTAATTATCATTTTTTTTTATATCCCAATTTGAAAATCTTGTCCGTTCGAGGAGTAACCTTTCTTTTGCCACCAAACTTGCGTATTTAAAGGGTTATCTTTAAGAATCTGGGAAGTACGGATGCCAATTACGTGGTTGTTTTGGAATTACTCGAAAGGGAATTCCTCGACAAAAACGCGTTTATCGATTATGTTTATCTAAGATTTTAAACTCCGAGATTATCCCCGACTCGAGTCTCTACAAACTATCAGCGTTCCTCAATGAAATCCGATCCATCTTGTATGAATTGAAAGAATTTGAGATTGATTTTTCAAGGAAGACAGCGCCGGAAATATCATGATATCCCTCGTAATTTATAGTAAATTACCATCAAAGTTTAAAAAGGAGCTAAGGTTGACAACCAAGACTGACTATCCTATCCTGGCACAAATTTTAGACAACTATAGCAGTATAATCAGAGGCCTCGAAAAATTGAGGAGCTTTTCGGGCCCCGGCAAGGAGAATTACCCCCGATGAAGTGCTAAACATAACTCTTCTCGACATCCTGCTTTCAAAACTGTTTATAACTCTCAGTACCCCTTCTCTTAGGTCCTTGTGGTTTTTCTGATCCCTTGAATTATGTTTTTATCCCTGAGCCATAATCTAGTATATATATATATATATATATATATATATATATATATATATATAGGAGGAATTAAACCACATTCTCCGAAGACAATTTAATTCAGAACAGTTTCGGGGTATCTCACACCCTTTTTCAACTGACACTGGAGAGAAAATATAAGAAAAGTGCTTACAAACATAACACAGGGTCAGGTCGTGAAAGATCCCCTCTTTTTTCTCCCAATCCCCTACTTGTGTCTAATCAGGGGGGGGGGGGGGTAGGCCTAAACATATTGAAGGGCTGACATTTTACTATTTTGTTTATTTGCTTTCGTATTACAGGATTAAAAGAAAATTGACCCTCAGATAGATTTAAATTAGGAACTGACGATATCAAGCTCGATTCTACGATTCTTCTCTTAACATAGTCAGCCGATTTAAATACCATTTAATTCCATTGAAATCGGTCGAATGATTCAAGTCTCTAACATGGCAAAATATTCCACTGCTTTCGCTGCCCACTCTAATATCTCTTTTGTGTTTAATTCCTCATCTTTTCTTGCGATATTGCATTAATTTTCATCATCATCATCATATATATATATATATATATATATATATATATATATATATATATATATATATATATATATATATATCAGGCCTGGAAACTGAAATTTATATCGATTTGAGTTCTGATATGAGTTTGCCATTTTTTAAAATATCAATTCGGATTTTGATTCGAGTTCTCTACTATATTTTCTTTTTGATTAAAAATTTTCGGCTTTTCGATTTTTGAATATGGATTTGGATTCGAATTCAATTCGAGTTCGAGTTCAGCCTGCATTTCAAATGCTTAAATCTATTATTTCAGACGTCTATATGCCTTTTTCTCGTAAAATATAATTTATAACAAAGTAACTTATAAAACTTTCCCCCCTCTTATTACACATTTTCCTTTAGTTAAGGTAAATTCGTTATTTACTGTATTATTTCTTGTTTACTATAGCTATCCATATGCCCAAATTCACTGTGTACTTTTCTATTGAAATTGATGGGTAAAGTATTCGCAAAGTACCAATGCACAGGAACCGTATATAAGGATGAAAAAACGGCAGTCAAATGAAAGTTTTTAATGTGATATTACATACTACATTTTTTCTCTATTGAAATATTATGCAATAAAAATATAGAACATACGAAGCATTTTTAAACATTGTACATTAAAACATTGTGCCAAAAAACTGGTAAAGCTATATTACAAATTTTCATTATTATATTGAAATATTAGGCAATAAACATACAGAATACAAATAATATCTTATATCAAGTTTTAAAAACAAACTTGATAGCAAAATTTTTAGCAGACGGACACTTTAAGGTCATTGTGCAATTGTAAACTTTGCAAGTTGCTTTTGATTCTTTTCTGCATCCACTAAGATGGAAATACAAGTAACACTTATCCGTTTTTTGGCGTTCCATTTTTAAGGGGTTTAAAAATGGGATGAAAAATTGTGTAAAAAAAAATTAAATGGGAGAGAATCGTTTATAAGAATGTGACGTTAACATGATGCTGTCTAGTTTGAAAATGATTTTCTCTAAATGCTTGTAACAATTTATGCACTTTATTATTCTACTAAATTCTAAAGGAAAGGAAGATTTTACCTCGCGTTGGCGAAACAAATAGGAGCTCTTATATATGGTAAGTGAAAAGAAAGGTTTAGCTTTGGGTCATTGTCTGGTTAGCGAAACAAGAGCTCGAGCCTATCATTTAGAAGAGAAGGTGAGGTCAAGTTGTATCATTAAGAGATCTCTAAGTGATTTAAAAACTCGGAACGGAAGAAAGGTTTAGCTTTGAGTCATTCTGTGATTAACAAAACAAGATTAGGATTAGGACGAAAGATTAAAATATAAATTTACCTACTATTCACAAGTTAAACCACTGTTATTTCTTGGAATTCCTAAATTATTTTATTATTGATACTCGGCGTTTTGGCTTCAAACTTACGAGTATATTTATAATCGATTCAAGTTCGAAATCGAGTTTTTTAATTCTTTTCAGTTAGAGTTTAAATTTCTCTCCGAGTTTTCAAAGATATTTCAGTTTGATTTGTTTTTGTTTTTTTCGAGCTTGAAAATATATAGATTTTAAAAGTTTATCGATTCGAATTCGATTTTAATAGATTTAATTTTAGTTGAGATATTCTGGGGATATTTTCTTTTAAGCAAGCCGTCAAATTTACCCAGTCCAATATATATATATATATATATATATATATATATATATATATATATATATATATATATATATATATATATATATATATATATATATATATATATATATATATATATATATATATATATATATATATATATATATATATATATATATATATTGTATATTAATAAAATGAACAGTAGCCATTACTTAAGTATTTTTATATCTATAATTAACTTTAGCTTTTTCAAACTAGTCATCATCATGAGTCGTTATTTGGTCGTCATCATCTCCAGTTCACCTCCGCGCTTCGAGTAGGTCAGTTCTTGGTAAAGGCTGCAAGGTCAAGTATCAATTACGTCGCGAAATGTGAAAATTTGGGGCTAAAATTTAATGAGATCCTAAGGTGTAATAGTGAAGAGTTATAAGAATTTACCAAAGCGGGGGAGTAACAGTGACCTAAAAGTATCTATAGTGAAGTGCCAAAGACCAGCAGGATTCAAAGGAAGGACAAAATTAAACCCACAAGGGAAAGAGTGACGGAGACAATAAATAGGAAATTAAATGTAGCCCTAATCAGACTGATAGACTCCTACTTTGGGTACGTGGCACTGTGCTATCAAGGCAAAGATAGGAAAAGACTAACAGGAGAAGACACGATGAAGGTCCTGGGAAAGATCGACCTGGAGCCAGTGATCCCGCCTGAGATCATGGCTCAAAGAGCAGTTATTTGTAGACAAATTGACCAACAAATAGGGGATAATACAGTGGAGGAGACCAAACGCGAATTGGAGGCGAAGCAATCGTGGGCTAAGATGACTGAAGTGGTATAATTAGGCAGATTTAATAACCTTTTAAAAATTACGTTCGATGATGTAGAGACTTCTAAAAAGGCAAAACAGCAAGGCCTTCTAGCATTCAATCTGCGAATCACTCCCTATCAAATAGATACAGAGGAATTTATACAAATCCTGACATGCTCAAACTGCTTGGCAACCGAGGATAATGAATCAAGGATTGCAAGTCTGAAAAGAAATGCTTGGAATGCAAATAAGTGGGTCATAGGTATAAAGAATGCATCTACAAAGCGAAGTGCCGAAGAACCATATGGAGAGTGTACATAATATTAACCAAACGAGAGATATGCTCGTTGATAACACCATTATTAAAAGAAAAGAGGTTAATAAAGCGAGGCTTAACATCTTAGAAGCCATATTAATAAATTAAGATAAGCCGGCCATCAACAGTCAGTCAAGCGACAAGCTGGAGTCGCACATTAAAACTATTTTAAAAATTCCACGCACAGGAGTGGCTCATTTCTTCTAACGTTATGTTTAACCAAGGCGGAATAAATACCCCTTAAAAATCGTTTTATTTCACTTTACTTTCTGCCAGATCCTCACTCCACTCATTACATCGGTAAAGGAGGCAAGAACATTTCAAAACGCTCCGAAGATGATCGAATAAGATCGTAAGCTCAGCAATTTAGTTTGTTTTTACCAAACATATTCATTTAAAAAGAGATGAATACTGGACTAGTAATCCACCATCTACAAGATGGAATAAAAAAGATAGTTAGAAGAAGAGAACGTTGCCAAAGGAAATTAATTAAATATATATATATATATATATATATATATATATATATATATATATATATATATATATATATATATATATATATTATGTAAAATTCATATTATGCATTCCTTTAACTTTGTTAATTTAATCTTTCAATTATTTTACTTAACTTTTGTAAATTAAATCCTTTTATGTACAACTTAATAATTAATTAATTCATTTATTTTACTTGTCAATTCATTTAACGTAATACTGTTCCAAACAACATCTCTTAAAATTTCCCACACAAACAAACACACGCTTTAGCTCAACCAAACAGCACACTATCTGCTCCAGTCGACTCGCAGCTTTCTTCGTACAAAGGTCGGTAATCATTCCTTCTAAAATTAGTCAATTACCTCCAAACAAATCATACTTAGTTAATTCCACTTTCACATTATTTGCAAACGACCATACGAGAGTAGGTCCTAATTATATTTACTTCTCATTGCAGCTCCTAATTCACAGTCCATCATAGTTACTAAATTATTATTTCATATTTATTTCGTGTATTTCAATTCTCTTCGCATCTTGTTACTATAAATCATAAGTTAAAATATCTTACATTGTATACCTAATCTACTTATCTCATTGTACATTCGTTGATTCTATAAATATATTTATATTTGTGTAATTGTCTTTCTTAAAGCCCAGTTCAGTATTCCAAAATTTAGTTCGCTGTCATCTTAGGCCTAAAAACTATCCGCCTACAGCTTCGATCAAACAAATTTATGGTTATGGTTTTCGAAACGCTATTTAGGCTGATTTAATGGCCAAAAATAAATCACATGAATAACCATATACTATAAAGTGGTGCACAAAGTTTAGTAATCTCCCGTCAATCAATAAATAAATTTAAACGTTAAAATAATTCTTGACTCCACGCGTCAATTCGCCCCAAAGCCTCGTTTGAGCATTTTTTATTCACGTGTTCAATTTTTTTTATATCACGTGTTATCTTTAACATCATTCTTCCAATTATCATAATTCACGTCATTTTAATTTAATATTATCCCCTATATTCAACGAGTGGACAATTTCCTTAATTTCTGAATTATTTTTAATTTCTTCATATTCCTGTGCTCGTGACTAATTTACACACACGTACACACAGCCACAGCTACTTCTCACGTCAACTCCTTCATTCAACTAGCACAAGTATACATAAAACAGTGTATAATTCACGTCATTTTAATTTAATATTATTCCCTATGTTCAACGAGTGGACAATTTCCTTTATTTCTCAATTATTTTTAATTTCTTCATATTTCTGTGCTCGTGACTAATTTACACACACGTGCACACAGCCACAGCTACTTCTCATGTCAACACCTTCATTCAACTAGCACAAGTATACATAAAACAGTGACTATGATGGACCAGACACACCAACTAAGTACATCAGTCAGTGCCCAACCTCATCATGACCAACCGTCTACATCGAACCCACAGTACGCGCATAGACAACCACATGCGTACCGGACGCGCTCTCTCGCATTTCATCGATTTCGGGCACGCAACTCTCCTACACTGCGTCCATCGATCATGCAACAATAGCGCTTGCCTAGGAAGAAGAAAAAGACACGCAAACACTGCGTCACTCTTCTCAACTCGTCGTTCGCGAGATGGACTTGCCGGACAGTCCTTCCAGGCGCATCCTGGTCGACTATTCAATTCCTGACTGTCCTCGTCCTCGGATTCCTCTCGCTTACCGTCGGAACATCTTCGACCAAATTCATGGCCTCTCTCATCCTGGCGCAAATGCCACTCGCAAGCTCGTTGCACAACGCTTCGTTTGACCAGGTATGAATGCCGTCGTGGCGAAATGGACTCGCTCATGCCTGTCATACCAGCATGCTAAGGCCCACCGCCACACAAAAGCTCCTCTGGTCGTTTTCCCTCTTCCTTCGTCACGTTTTGACGCCGTTCACATTGATCTAGTAGGTTCTCTACCTTACCCTCGGGTGTAGGCACCACTTTATAGTAATGCCTCTGGGTATTCCTATAATAAAAACCTCCTGGGAAACTTATATATATATATATATATATATATATATATATATATATATATATATATATATATATATATATATCAATTATTATGTAAAATTCATATTATGCATTCCTTTAACTTTGTCAATTTAATCTTTCAATTATTTTACTTAACTTTTGTAAATTTAATCATTTTATGTACAACTCAATAATTAATTAATTCATTTATTTTACTTGTCAATTCATTTAACGTAATACTGTTCCAAACAACATCTCTTAAAATTTCCCACACAATCAAACAAACACACGCTTTAGCTCAACCAAATAACGCACTATCTGCCCCACTCGACTCGCAGCTTTCTTAGTATAAAGGTGGTTATCATTCCTTCTACAATTAGTCAATTATCTCCAAACAAAATTATACTTAGTTAATTCCACTTTCACATTCTTTGCAAACGATAGTAGGTCCTAATTATATTTACTTCTCATTGCAGCCCCTAATTAACAGTTCATCATAGTTACTATATTATTATTTCACAATAATATTCCACTATATTATTTCATATTTATTTCACGTATTTCAATTCTCTTCGCATCTTGTGACTGTAAATCAAAAGTTAAAATATCCTACATTGTATACCTAATCTACTTATCTCATTGTACATTCGTTGATTCTATGAATATATTTATATTTGTGTAATTCTCTTTCTTAAAGCCCAGTTCAGTATTCTAAAACTAGTTCGCTGTCATCCTAGGCCTGAAAACTATCCGCCTACAACTTCGATCAAACAAATTTACGGTTATGGTTTTCGAAACGCTATTTAAGCTAATTTATTAACAAAAAATAAATCACCTGAATAACCATATACTATAATATATATATATATATATATATATATATATATATATATATATATATATATATATATATATATATATATATATATATATATATATATATATACGAGAAGCGGGCAATAAGTTTTGCAATTCAGATATAAGTAAACGAGATATGAGGAAAAGTATTTTATTATTTTTGATATAACTACCCTCGACTTCAATTCACTTGCGCCACTTGTCCCTGAGGCTTTGAATTCCCGACAACCAGAAATCTTTCAACTGATGTTCAATCCACTCCTGTACGGCGAGCTGGACATCTTAATGGTCCCCAAACCGCCGTCCACGCAGTGCAGCCGTGACCTGGCGGAATAAAAAGTAGTCGCTAGGGGCCAGATCTGGACTGTAAGGGGGATGGTTGAGCTTCTCGAATCCGCACTCACACAGGGCAGCTTGTACCTCTCTGGCGTTGTGGACAGGGGCATTGTCGTGGCGGAGCAGGACACCGCGTGTCAATTTGCCGCGCCGCTTCTGGCGGATGCACTTCTTCAACCCAGCCAGTTCCTCGGCGCAATATTGGCCTGTGATGGTCCTTCCACGAGGCGCATAGTCCATCATTAACACCCTCTCAGAATCCCAGAAGATGGTGGCCATGATCTTCTCGGCTGAGGGTTGGGTCCGGAACTTAATGGGGGTTCGAGAGCCCCTGTGCTTCAGCCCATGCTTTTGAGCTTGGTCTCGGGATCCCAGTGATGGACCCACGTTTCATCACCTGTCAATATGCGTGACTCGAATCCCGCCAGGTCTTGGTTGTATAGGAGCAGCAGCTCCTCCGAACTTTGACGACGTTGAAGTCGATCATGGGGCGTGAGATTTCTAGGGTCCCAACGGGCAGAGACCTTGGTCATGGCCAAATTATCGTGCATGATGTTGTAACACTTACCTGTGATATTCCAAGTTCTCGCTCGATTTCTTCGACTTCACCCGTCGATTTTCGAGGATCATCCTTTCTACACGGGTCACATTGTCCTCGTTGGTCACGTCTGACGGGCATCCTGGACGGGGGTCATCTTCAAGGAACTCACGACCATGGTGGAACTTCCTATTCCAGCGAGCAATGGTTGCATAGGAAGGGGCGGTGTCGGTGTACACTGCAACCATGCGTTGATGGATCTCTTTTGCATTCTTGCCTTCCTTGGTCAAAAATTTGATCACCGCGCGGTGTTCAACCTTCTCCATTGCTGAAAAATTTGTGACTGACGATCTGCGATCAGCTACTGCTTCTTAAATAGACGAGGCAGGAGCGTGCGGCTGCAGGACCTGACTTGTCATAACTTGTCCTAACACTTCCACAACCAGACATCCCCCTTCCTCTATTTTTCCCTACCGATTCGCAAAACTTATTGACCGCCCCTCGTGTATATATATATATATATATATATATATATATATATATATATATATATATATATATATATATATATACTATAATACATTATACAATAATTTTATTGAAAAACATACAAATCAGTGAGACGGCTGGTGCTGCTTGCCTTGAAGAAGTGTTTCAATGTACGGTTCTATGGATGAGGTAGACACAGAAGAATGCCCTTGATGTCATTGAATGTTATTGGCTGGGGTTTCGCCCGCGAGATTACAATGTTAATGCTGAGCAAGGTGGCGGGTTAGACGCTAGGCCTTTGCGAGCGGGAGGTTGCCCAGCCTGCTCTAAAGAAGCTTGACTTCGAAGCTTAGACGCCGCCGCAGATCACCGCAAACAGAAGCTTCGTATGCATAAAAGTGGAAGCCCTTGTAGGGGTTCACTCATGCGAAATCAGGAAAATAATTATGGATAGGCAAAGATGGATAAAGCTCCTTTAGGTGATCAAATACTCAGAGGGACATATTTGTAAACGTACAAAAGTGCTTTAACTGTTATGATATTGAGGACCATACATCGACCAACTGCCCAAAGAAAAAAACAAACTACATGTTCTCAATGTGCGACAGAGGGACACGACTTTAGAAATTATACTAATACTACGCAGTGCATCAACTGCGTAGGAAGCCACTAAACGATGGCGATGCAATGCTCTAAAAGAAAAGAGGTCATTAAAAGAAAGGAAAAGGAACAGCAGGAAAACAAGGTTATGGGAAGCAACACCACTTATGCTGCTGCAACAAAGATGAACAAGGTAAAAAGGTAAAACAACAGCAGCATTACCCAACATCTCAGCAGGCATGTATGTCTAAAACGCCCTACAACCCAAAACCTACGAGAAACCTCTAAATGCGTTACTGAAAGCAAACGGACTAGAACCAATAATCATTCCCCATAAAACAAATTCGTCAGCAATATTGAAAATGCAGTCGACTGATATGAACGTTAAAAAGAACCCTCAGGAAGAAGAGAGTGCGATGTAATCTGTTGGGGGAAGCGACAGTGAAGTAAGTTCTGAATCAGCAGAGGAAGAACCAAAGAGAGTTACAAGAAAAACTCGACGAAGAAAAAAATCCAAGTCGGAGAAGAGTCCGAGACAGACCACGAGAAAGACCTCACCTAGCCCAGCTCTCTCAACCACAGACAAGAACATACAAGCCAAAAGGACCAGAAAGCAATCAAGGAAACGGAAATAAGAACCACATAATTTTACGGACGGATTAAAGGATCAAATGGACCGGCAACGCTTTAGGAATCACCCATTCACGATGCACAAGACGGGGCTAAATATACTACAGATAAACATCTACGGATGGAGAAATAACAAACAGATGTACGGTAAAATTTTAGAAGATTAGATCCAGACATTATCTTAATTTCGGATAACGGAGTCAACCTAGAAAATGAAGACATACAAATATCGAACCAATACGTCATAGCCGTAAATCCTACGGGGAAAACACACGACGGAGCTGCTATAGCAATTAAGGGCATCGAATTCAGAACTCATGAAGATCTAGAGTCTAGATCTTCACGAGTTCTGAATACGATGCCCTTCTTAATTAGACGAATCTTACATCGAAAGTGAAATAATTATGGAACTGACGTCCATCATAATCGCTACAGGATATCAACCACCAAGGAGAGATAATTCAACTATTAACAACTTCATTAACATCTTCAACAGCAGAAACTGTAAAGCGAACGGTTACAAAACAAAAAACGGAGTAGGAAGACACCTTGAAGGGCTGCTCGCAAGAGGCAACTGACAATGACTAGGCCCCGAATACCTAACTTCTGTGACTGGGACCACAACCACAAAACCGGACATCTGCATCGACAATAATCATCCACCTTATAACTATTATATAGGGCCGTAATATATACCATGTACAAAGTACACAGCAACTTTCCTCACCATTAATCAACGACCAATATAAATCGTAGGAAAGGTAGGAAAAGCCTTCCATAGAGCGGACTGGGAAAGATACAAGAGGGAACTAAATTCATACGAAGCAGAACCATTAGAAGGAGCAACATTAGAAGAGATAGATAATGAATTAGAAAATATAAGGAGCTCGATGCAAGCAGCAGACGAAATAGCCACTCCAAAAAACCGCTACATGACAATTAAGACATTCACCTGGACACCTGAAATGGTACAGAAGCACAAAAGACTAAAGGAAATCTCAAGGGAAATAAGAAGGAACGGAACAAAGAGGAAGTTACACACTGAAATGAGAAGGATAAAGAAAGAACTGAATACGGAGATAAGAGAAAAACAAAAGGAACCCTGAAACGAAACAAACCAGAGAATCGATAATGATGCACCTGTAAAGGAATTTTGAAGGAAAGTAAACCAAATGAAAGGCAAAGCTGGAGCAAAGAAAAGGGTAATAAAAGACAATCAAGGAACCAACATAGAAGACAAGGACAGATCTTAAGGGAACATAGGAAGGGGATATTTGACATAAGCTAAGAGGACAATGAAGCACTCACCGCGGAAATCGATAAAACACCCTCACCCATCTGTGGATGCAGAGAGAGAGAGAGAGAGAGAGAGAGAGAGAGAGAGGAGAGAGAGAGAGAGAGAGAGACACACACACATTTGACGGTATCGACGTGAAAATCACTGTCCAAGAAGTTAAAACTACAATTTCGCAATTCAATCAGAAGGCACCAGGAAGATCAGGACTCACCAAGAAGCATTATGAAGAAGCGCCCGATTTTTTTTTTCTGTTCTAAATGCTATCCTTAACACCGGCTACATTCCGGAGGAACTAAAAGTCACAATAATGGTCTTTATCCTAAAAGTAGGAAAACCACCAACATGAGTGGAGTTATAGACCAATCTCTCTACTTGACTTCATCGGGAAGTTGTTTGAGAAAATAATAAACCATCAGCTAAGTGATTACCTGGAAGCAAACAATCTCCTGAAAAAATATCAATTTGGATTTAGTAAGAAACGGAGCACGGAAATGGCACTCATGGTCATTAAGGAAAAAATAACCAGAGATAAAAAGGAAAAGGCTAGCGTTGACATCCTCTGCAGGAACGTATCAAAAGCATTCGACAGAGATTGTGTTAAAAGTTTGCAGTACAAAATACTACAATTAAGAATGAACAACAAAATGGAAAGACTAATCTGCAACTAAATGATGGAACGACGTGCATACATTGAGATAGAGAACTATCGAGAAGAAGAATTCAAGATGGAAGCTGGCCTTCCGCAGGAAGGTTGTCTGAGTCTTATATTATACTCAGTGTATACCTCAGTCATCCCAACACCATTTACGGTTTGGTGCTTAATATACAGTTCGCAGACCTCGTCACACAAAACGTGGTTTCTCCATACAAGGACCCTGATATGCAGGGAAGACTAACAGCAGAGGAAATAAGGCGGATAAATGTATAAAAACGACAATGGAAAATAAGTACAAAAAGAAATGTTTAAAATCATACCAATCTACATGAGGAAACTCGAATACATACAGGTTGAAAGAGAGATATACGACTACATTAATGAAACTAAAGTACTGGGACTAACAATTACCAAGAAAGCTACACCAAGCACATAAGTAAACGATTAAAAAAAATAGAACGGGACTAGGTTTATTGTACTGGCTCAAATCCCTTAACCGGAGAAACAAGAAGAAAATTTACCAAGTTATCATCCATTCAGCAATGGTATACCCAGTGATCTCTATGTACACCATTTCCAACAGTAGAATTGCAGAGTATTCAAAACAAAGTGGCATCAGTAATCACAAACACAAGAAGAGGAGACAGAAGAAGACAACGAGACTTACATAGAGAAGTGACGATGAAACCAAGAAAAAACAAGATAATAGAGGAAAGAGAAAATAAACTAATTGAGAAGACACACAGGAAATAAGAGAGGAAATCACGGATTTGATACCCCGAAGAGAGGGCGGGGGAGCACATCTCCTCTTCATCCCATATACATCAAGGATCAACCAAGAAGAGGAAGAAATTTTCACCGATAACTTGGAAATATAGCTTATGTGATGATTGGTTTAATGACAAACTTGCCTAGATAGCAGCCATTAAACCTTGCTATATGAATTTAAAGATAAAAATGCGTTGAAATAGAAAACGTGAGAGAGGATAATTAATTAAGCCGGGAAGGTTTCAAAAGTACTGACGCATAAATTTAACAAGATTTATTGAACTAACAAATAATGGAATATGGCTTCATTATTGAATTAGATAATACATTTATTTAATTGGATATTATGGCCAATGAATATAATGTGTATTTTAATGAAATAATATATTTATATATAGATACAGGGTGTCCACAAAGTCTGGGTACATAGGAATTTTAATATTTTAATATTCTAAAGGTATGTATTTATCCACTATGTATCCAGACTTTGTGGACACCCTGTATATATATATATATATATATATATATATATATATATATATATATATATATATATATATATATATATATATATATATATATATATATATATATATATATATATATATATATATGGGGGAATTATATAAAATATCCTATAGTACAGCCACGACGTTTTTGAAGTTATAATATCAGGGAAACTGGAATTCAAAGGAAAAAAAAGAAGGAATTACACTCTGAATATTTTTAGACCTTTGAATACACCGATGATTAGGGATCTAATCTTTGCTGACCTTGGCTGGAGTGCTGGTGAAATAAAAGTGTACGTAAAATGCGCTTAGGAATCGGGAAACGGGAACGTCTATTTTGATTTGGTTAATTTTGAATTGGGTTGTACAAAGGTTTTGATTGGTTGGTGGTTGGTACACGTCGTACTTTGATTTTGAGGTTACCGTATTGGCATCAAAGGTCGTACAAAAATGGATTTTGAGGCGAGATGCATAATTTTCTCAGACGGGAATTTACCAACTGCCTCTTTACGAACTTTGTAGGAGCTTGCAAAGATGTCAGCTGCTCAGAAGTTAAGAGAAAGTATCAAATCAATTAGTTTTATCAGATTCATAAGATACGCTACTCCTTCCCCACTTTAAGAAAGAAAACGTGTCAAGTAGTCTAAGTGTAAAGGGTGTGTTTCAAGTTGATTATAAATATATTTTTTAATGTTTATTATTTTCTTTTTAATATGTAATTTTGCTCCCTAGGCAGCCGCCTGTGTGGCCTATGCATAGAGCCATCTCTGATATGGACTCTATGCTGTCATAATTAACAATAAAACGTGGTCAGATGCTTACGACAGACCTTGACAAGCATATCAAAGCAAAAGAAGAATAGTGGAGGCACGTACTCCAAGTTCTGTTAGCAGAACGTGGATTGGCTTTTACAGGAGATGAGGAAACCTTCGGCTCACCAAATGGAAACTTTCTCGGTTTGCTGTAATTGATTGCCAAATTTGATACTTTTTTACATGCCCACATAAACCAGTATGGAAATAATGGATCTGGCCATTCATCATACCTATCCAAAACCATATGTAAAGTAATCCAGCTAACTTCTAAAAAAAGTTCTTAAGAAATGGTGAGAAATTAAAGCAGGGTATTTTAGTGTATCAGTCGATTTGACACCTAATGTTTCCAATGTTGATCAACTCATTGTAATTGTTAGATATGTTTCTTCCCTTGATGGAATGCCGTTTGAACGATTTTTGACATTATTGAACTGAAGAATCACACAGAAGGAATGGCAAAATTTATTTCCTGCTGTGGTGGATATTCACTAAATTTGGTCGGAAGACCTGCAGTTGATTCTTTCCTGGATGCAGTGAATTTCTTTGGCCTGGTCAATGAACTTCATTGCTTTTTCTACAAGACGGTGGCCAGAGCTGAAAATCTTCTTGTCACCACAGTCAAAAGTTCGGAAACATTTATCTTACATGCCAGAGCTATGAAGGCCATCAATGAAAGTTATGCTCACGATGTTGAAGCACTGTCACATCCATGATGATGACACTGAAAAAGGTGATACTAGATGATATAGTCAAAATCTTCTGCAGAATTTGTGTTTATGCTTCATTTAAGGACAGGTTTTCTTAAGCAGTTTCACAAAGTAAGTAATGCTTTTCAAACTGCACATATTTCATTGACCACGTGTGTAAACTTTAAAGAAAGAAGAGTAGGAAAAGGGGCAAAGGAAAGATAATAACATATGCGAGTTGTGAACAGCTTCTCACGTCGCTGGACCACTGTTAGCCAGCGGCGAATCCCCTTGGCCATCCTGAGTACCCTCCCCCCCGCCCTGACTCATTCAAGCGAAGCTTTTTACGCCGCTCGCCTGCACTTCTCGTACGCTACACAACCCCCCTTCCTAGAAGCGGAGCGTTAATGAACAAATAATTAGAAGCCGCTTTTAGAAATGTTTTCCCAAGGGCTAACGCTCCCTCTCCCGGGTTTTGTCATCATTGTAGATAAAGGAGAGTTACAAAAGTGACAAAGAAAAAATAATAGCATAGGCGAGTTGCGAACAGCTTCCCGGGTCGCAGGGCCACTGTGAGCCAGCGGCAAATCCACTCTGACATCCTGAGTCTCCTAAAGGCTCATTCAAGCGAAACTTTTAAGCCACTCGCCTGCACTTCTCGTATGCTACAAAACTTACAAAGTTCACTAATGCAATTTGTTTCCAGCACACTGAAAAACCTTGATGAGATTGTGTGGCAAGCAAAAATACTCTAACTGATGTAGAGTACTATAGTGTGTGGTTATCAATGTGATTTATCTTCGGTTAATAAATCAGTCTAGATAGCGTTTCGAAAACCATACCCATAAATTTGGGAAGATCGAAGATGTCTGCCGTTCGCTTTAGGCCTAAAGGCGAATGCGAAATAAATTTGGGGAACATGACATGGGCGTTAAGAAAGACAATTACACAAATATAAATATATTTATAAAGTTCAACGAATGTACAGAGATCAGTAGGTTAAGTAAATATGGGGAAACAATATAGAGGGAATAATAGAGTAAATAATAATATAGTAATATAGAGTATAATAGAGTATCTTTGATATAGTAAATAATATTGAGTTGTAAGTAATATAGTGTATTAATTTAGAGTATTTTAAAGTATCTATAATGGACTGTGAATTGGGAGCTGCAATGATAAGCAAATATAATTAGGACTTACTCTCGTATTGTCGTTTGCAAAGAATGTGAGAGTGGAATTAACTCAGTATGATTTATTTGGAGGTAAATGAATAATTGTAGAAGGAATGGTTACCGACCTTTAGACGACGAGAGCAGTGAGTCAAGTGGGCAGGTTCGCGTGCTTATTTGGTCGAGCTGGGAGCGTGTGTTTGTTTGTTTGTGTGTGAAATTTAAGAGATGTTGTTTGAAACAGTATACGTTAATTGAATTAGCAAGAAAATAAATGAATTAATTAATTATTAGGTTTAACATAAATGATTTGATTCACATAAGTTGAAGTAAATTAATTGAAGTTTAAATTGACAAAGTTAAGTAAAATGATCAAATTAACAAGTTAAAGTAATGCATAATGAATTATTTACATGACAAAAGAATTGAATTTTATACATAATAAATGATATATATATATATATATATATATATATATATATATATATATATATATATATATATATATATATATATATATATATATATATATATATATAAGTTTCCCAGGAGGTTTTTATTATAGCAATGCCCAGAGGCATTGCTATAGTACATCATTGTCCCAAGAAGACGTAGGGTACGAAAACGACAAGATATTGATGGCAGTGCAGCTGCATCCTTGGATGAACTTCCTCCAAGATAAGTTTAGGATAAATTCATTTATCCCTGTAATTAATGCTCTTCCCTCAAATTTAGACATACGAGCTATCGTGTATAAGAGTGTTGCTGACAATTTCTAGTATTTAATTTTTCTGCAAGCAACTAAGGAACAAATGATCCATTGTGTCAAGAGACTAGAATAAAGTGTTGATCTCCATCTTGTTGATAAACTCTTAACATTCAGCTTGTATGTCAAACAGGCTCATGCAGAGAAAGAAGGTTACAATCGCAAAGACATGTACTAGATAATACAACACGAGAAATTTCAGGCTGCTTTTTCAAATGTGGAAACAATATTCAGATTTTCCTGTGTTTGATGGTTACTAACTGTTCTGGAGAGATCAGTTTTCTAGATTGAAAATGATCAGAAATGACCTTCGTCCAACAATGTCACAAGAGCAACTGTCTGTTTTGAGTATTCTCTGTATAGAGAAAGATAAACTGCGATGTATATATTTTGATGTTTGCAGCCAAGAAAGCTCGAAGGATGATGTTTAGCAAACTGCCGAGCGTAGACTCCAACAGGCATTGAACCCCGTCTCTCACTATTATAAGAACTTTTAATGAGTTAAACTTAACATGAGCAAAGAGAATGATAAAAGATTGGCTTACCTTGGGAAAAGGACTAATACTGTTTCCAGGGATTTAAGATATTTCGTTCCAGAGAATATCGTTGCCGTCTGGAGTAGCTTATTCCTCTTGTTAGTATTTTGGGTAAGCTATCGTTAACTTCCTCTTGTAACAATGAAATTATTAAAAAAAGACGTCCAAAATGCCTTTAGTTATGAATGCGTAAAAGTTGACCCTTTTGTGAGAACTGAGAGAGCCGACTCTTTTACTTCTGCGCCGAAGCCTTTGTCATGAGTCACGCAATATTAAATTTTAGTGAAAAAACTGTTACCTGGTTAACATAAAAGTTTAGCCAAGCAAATTATCATTCTCTAGAAAAATTAATGAATATTTTATATTTAAATTAATGATTGAAATATATAGAATAATGAAAATGACAATGACTTCAAACATAAATTATTATACTATGCCGAAGAGAAGAGGTTTCGATTTTCCTTGCCTAAGATTAAGGTGGTGCACTTCTGCTGCCACCCACGGATCCACACCGACCCTAGACATATTCCTAAGACATATTCATTCAGTGACGTTCAACAGATGAGGTGCTGATAGAGCTAAAGCCTTGCTCTTCTATCGACCCTTTGTTCGTTCGAAACTATACTACGGATGCGAGTTTTATGTATCCGCTGCCAGGTGTGTATTGCGGGTTAGACTCTATCCATTAATCCGTTCTCCGCCTGGAGTCTGGTGCCTTACGCAAGTCTCCCAGAGCGTATTGTTGATGGCATTCACTCTGCGCCGTGCACTATTCGCTCCCTCAGTAGCTAACTGCACACAATGCATCCACAGCCCATCTCGACGGTGCTTATATAGCTGAAATACGCCAATCATAGCCTAAGCCCTTTGGTTTTAGGGCTAGGGAACTCCGAGAGCTCGGTGTAAGTCTCGGGACGGTAAAGCCTCTTGTTTTGCTCAGGAAACTACCCTAAAAGGTATTACCGTTGACTATTTGTTGCCATGCCTCTGATCCCAAAGCTTCCGTAGCGCCGGGAGTATTGTCTTAGACCTTTTTGCAGCAAAATTCGTGTCACGCTGGATCTGTACTAGTGTATACTGATAGCTTGAAGTCCCAGAAGGGGGTCGCCTTTCACGCTGTATCTCCTCCATTTGAAGTCAACTTGTCTTCACGTCCAAGCTGGTTGCAATACACCGCTCGGTACGGGAGATAACCCGTCGTACCCGACTGGGAGAGATCGACCTCTCTCCACCCGGGGGATGTCGATATTATCTTGCGTTCCCCCCGTAAGGGGCACGGCGATTTGCTCTCCTGGCCGCCGTGTTGACGGGATTCAGCTCCCCGTCCGGCCCCAGGTTGGCATTCCTTTTCTCCTTCCGCTAATCCCTATTTCGTCTTCTGTACCGATTCTCTTTCACCTTGCATCGTCCAACCATCTACGTTTGTTTGTCGATCTCGGTGTATCAGAGCTGTCGGTCAGGGGGCGTGACCCCATGGCTGGGTCCTGCCTTTGTTGGTTGGTGGGTGCCTGAGCCGGAGTGGCGCTCTTGGGGGTCTTTGCTCTCCAAGCCGGTAAATTTCCGAGGGTGGCCGACCATTTTTAAAACGATGGTTGGGTCAGGGGTCAACGGGATTACCCTCCTGGTTGGGTCGGCGCTCCAAGTAGATGTCTCAATGGTAGACAGTGACTGCGCTGCGCGAGTTCGCACCCCCTTTCATAATCTACTTTATATGGGTAATAGTAAATAAATTCTCTCCCAGAAGTCTTCTCAGACTTCTGGTTCTCGTACTACGCCTGTCAATAAGTCCTATTTTCCGGGCTTGTTAGATCCCTTTGCAGAAGAGATAGATCCTGATTTGGATTATCATCGTTTTGTGGTGCTGAATTCCAGTTCCGGGTCTCCGCTTTCTAAATTCGACGTGTTTGATTTGAATGAGGAGTTTGAGTCCTGCTGTGGTGGTCCCCGCCGTATGTGGGCCCATGGGAGTGGCGATTTAGTGGTTAAGGTATCTTCGCGAGAGACGTGTGATGCCGTGCAGGATTTGTCCTCCCTTTCGGAGCTCCCGGCTTTGGTTGTGCCCTACCCTCGCCTTAATTTTGTTAAGCGAGTGATTCGCCCCAACGAATTATTGCAATATGTTTCGAGACTAAAAGAAAAACTTTCGTCCCAGAGGGTTACGGACGTTTATAGGGTTTCTAATTCTTTTGGTCCCGCTAAAGTTCCACGAGTAAGCTCATTGTTACCTTTGAGCGTCAGGATCTGCCTCAGTTTGTTCGTGCTGGTTATCTTCGTGTCCCTATGTCCTGTTATGTCGAGCTCCCCAGACGTTGTTTTAATTGCCACTAGTTTGGCCATATGAACAGCAATTGTAGGCAGGCTCGTCGCTGTGTGGCCTGTGCGTTGGCGTATCATGGCTCCTCTTGTGGGAATCATGAATATTGCGCTAAATGTGGAGTCTCCCATAGCACGGCTTCGCGTTATTGTCTCGTATTCCTTTTTGAAAAGGAGGTCCTGGCTCTTCGGAACTCTCTCAGGCTGGACTTCCGTGAGGCCCGTCGTAGGGTGCGGGGCCAGCTCGCCCCCCCGGCCATCTCTTCTTTGACGTTCTCCGGGATGAGGGGTCCCGCCGTCCTCTTCTCGGTCGTCCAATTCCTCATTTGTCTTCTCGTGGTCCCGCTGTTGCTCCTTCTCCTCTGCCTCTGGTTCCTACTGGTGGTTCCTCCATTGCGCCCTCTCCTTTGCCATTGGTCTCTTCTCATGTTCCTCCCTCTGTCGTGGACCGTGAAACGTAACGAGCTGAGACACCGGAGGATATCGAGCAGTTCCTCAAGGTGTCTAGCCCCGCTGCTCCCCGTTCCTTTGCCTCAGCGCAAACGGAGGGTTCTTCCTCACCCCGTTCGGAGTCCAAGAGCGCTGCCTCTGATGAAGCTGGTTTATCCCCCGAGTCGGTTGTTGGCGCGTCCTCCGTTTTGATGTCTTCTCCTCCCCGGTCTTCGCTGGCCTCCCCCATTGTTATCAACGATGTCATTGTCCGGAGGAAAGTTCAACCGGTTCCGTCTTCCTTGCCTCCTACCCTGGCCCATTCTTTCTTGCCCCTTATGTATGTGCAGTCTTTTATGTCTCCTACCTCAGTTTCATCTTCCTTGCCTCCTACTCCTGTTCCTTCAACTCCTTCTAACCCTGTTACCTCCTCACCCTCTGACCCTGTTCCTTCCTCTCCATCTTCTGATCCAATTCCATCCTAGTCCTGTTCCTTCATCTCTTTCTGACCCTGTTCGCTTCTCACCCTCTGTCCATGTTCCGCCTTCTGTTCCATGTTCTTCGCATCTTAGTTCTCGTCCGTCTCTACTCGATCTCCCTTTTCCTGCGGGCCATGAGCCCTCCACGCCATGGGTTCGGTCTGGCTCTCAGCTGTCGCCTAACACCGTCCACGCTGCCAAGTCCCTGCAGGGGGCGTCCCCGGCTCATCGCAATTTGTCCCTTGCCCCTTCTCGGCCTTCTAGTAGTCGGGAACCTTCGACTACTAGAATCCCGACGTTGGTGTTGAGACGAGAGTAATGTCTGTCATCTTACAATGGAATTGTCAAGGGGTTCTCCCCAAGTGGGAGGAACTCCAGCTCTTGGTTTCTAGCGTTTGGCCCTTGGTGGACTGTTTGCAAGAAAATAAGCTTGGGACTCGCCCCTTCCCAGTACTTCCGCACTTCTGGGTGTTTAATTCCATCCCCCCCTCCGGGGGCATGTCCCATGGTGGTTCTTCTCTTTTAATTTCCTCTTCGCTATTCGCTGCGCCACTTTCCCTCCGTACTACCTTGCAGGCTGTTGCTGCAAGGGTTTTTATTTCCAAGCTTTTAACCGTTTGTTCTGTGTACATCCCCCCGGATTTTAGTTTGAGTCGGTCTGACATTTTAGAGCTTACAAGTCAGTCACCTAGTCTGTTTTTATTACTTAGTGATTTTAATGCTCGCCACCCATATTGGGGTGATACTGCCTGTAATCCCCAGGGCGGAGTGGTTGAGTCCCTCTTATTATCCGATTCCCTTTGTCTTCTAAATTCCGGCGACTTTACTTCTTACCATGTTAAACGGATTTGTTTAGTGCTGCAAGGTTTTTAATTTCCAAGCTTTTAACTGTTTGTTCTGTGTACATTCCCCCGGTTTATAATTTGAGTCAGTCTGACCTTTTAGAGCTCACAAATCAGTTACCTACTCCATTTTTATTACTTGCTGATTTTAATGCTCGCTATCCATCTTGGGCTGATACTGCCCGTAATGCCAGGGGCGGAGTAGTTGAGTCCCTTATAGCAATGCCCTCTGGGCATTCCTATAATAAAATCCTCCTGGGAAACTTAAATATATATATATATATATATATATATATATATATATATATATATATATATATATATATATATATATATATATATATATTATGTATAAAATTCAAATCATTCATTTATTTTACTTAACTTTTGTCAATTCAACCATTCAATTATTTTATGTATAACTTTTTGCAATTCATTTATTTTATGTAACCTTTAATAATTAAATTATTCCGTGATGAGAAACTGATTTCATTTAACACACTGATACAAACAACATCTCTTAGAATTTCACGCATATACAAACACAAGCATTTCACCACTTGTGAAATAATGCGAATTGATTCTCTCATTTGTATTCGCGTCGCCATCATATTAAGGTCACTTTCCTTCCCTCTTCACGTATTCGCTAAAATCACCCCATACTAGAGAGAGATCCTAATTCCCATTCATACTTTCATTACAGCTCCTTTGTGTTTGCATCGCCGTCATATTAAGCCCCAATTCACTAATTATAGTCGCTACAGTAAAATGATTACATTCGCTACAGCAAAAACGATTCAATTCGCTACAGTAAAACGATTACATTCGCTACAAAAAAACAACAATTAAATTCGCTGCAACAAAATCATTTTCCATATTCAACATCCATTTACAAAATTTATACGTCACACTTGATCTCGTCACGTGAAGTTATTTACAACTCAAGTTCAACCTTGCATAATTTAACGTAATTCAACTTATTATAATCTGTTTTGTTAATCTCTAATATATATATTTTCTTTAAAAACTCGCTGTATAGCAATGCCCTCTGGTCATTCCTATAATAAAATCCTCATGGGAAACTTAAATATATATATATATATATATATATATATATATATATATATATATATATATATATATATATATATATATATATATATATATATATATATATACATCAACTATTATGTCAAATTCATATCATGCCATTATTTTACTTCTGTCATTTAAATCGTTCAATTATTTTACTTAACTTGTCAATTCATTTAACGTACTACTGTTTCAAACAACATCTCTTAAAATTTCACACATAAACAAACAAACACACACTTTCAGCTCGACCAAATGTTACACTATTCTTTCCCATTCGACTCTCGCCATTCTCTGCATAAAGGTCGGTAATCATTCTTCTACAATTAGTCATTTACTTCCAAACAAATCGTACTTAGTTTAATTCCACATTCTCTCACAATTTTCTGCAAACGGCCATACGAGAGTAGGTCCTAATTCTATTTACTTCTCGTATTTGTAGCCCCCAATTCAGTCCTTCATAGTCACCATATTATTTCATATTTATTTCACGTACTTCATTTCTCTTCACATCTTGTTACTGAAAATCATATTTTACCATATCTTAAATCGTATACCTAATCCAACTTATTTCATTGTGCATTCGTTGATTCTATGAATAAATTTATATTTGTTTAATTGTTTTTCTTAAAACATAGTTCATTATTTCAAAATTTATTTCTCTTTCGTCTTACGCCTAAAAACTAGAAGACGAACTTAATCAAACAATTTATGGTAAAGATTTTCGAAATGCTATTTAGTCTGATTTATTAAACGAAAATAAATCTCATTAATAACCATATACTATAGTTTCATTTATTTTCCATCCCACGTGAGAAGCGTTTCCTTTGGCCTACATTATTCATAATTCAAAATCCCTTCAATCAATCAAAGTTTATGCGTGGGGAATATTGTATCATATCATAGCTATCTAGGTCAACGATATAGTATTCAACATTTGCATAACCCTATTATTATCCGATTCCCTTTGTCTCTTAAATTCCGGCGATTTTACTTCTTACCATGTTCAAACGGATTCTTTTAGTGTTGTAGACTCCTTATGTTCGCCTGACTGTTTCCTCGATTTGTGGTGGTCGATTCGGGACGACCATTCCGGGAGTGATCACTTCCCGATCGTCCTGTCTGCCACCCTCCCTTCTCGTTGAGATCTGCGGCGAGCAAATTGGGTTGGGTTCCGGGAGGCTTCCTTTATTGATGCCTCACGGGTTTCCATCGATACCGTAGATTCAGCGGTCTCATATTTTAGAGGCTGTTGAGCTCTTTGTCCCGCAGAGGTGCCATGTTGCGGGGCGCTCCACCGTCCCCTGGTGGTCGAAGGATTGCGCGTCGGCTATTTATGCCTATTCCCGTTATAAGCAGAGCCTGACCGTCTCGAATAGGGTCGAGGCGAACCGGGCTCGTGCCATCCGTCATTCCCACCATGAGTCTTGGCGCCGGTACGTATCTTCCATTTCTTCGTCCACGCCGCTAACTCGGGTTTTGGAAGCGGGTCAATAAGATCCGTGGTCTCTACGCTGGTCATGCCATCCCCACTCTGGTTATCGGAGGCTCGCTTGTGTTCGATGGCCGGTTGGTCAGCGAAACTCTGGCTGATTATTTTGCTTCGGTGAGTAGCGCTGGTAGCTATCTTCGACGGTTTCTCGATCATAAGGTCGCCATAGAGACTCGCCTTTTAGATTTTACCACGTGCGCCACTTACTCTTATAATGCTTTATTTTCCGTCTATGAGCTGCGGGATGCTTTGTCTCACTCTGGTTCCACCTCTTCCGGTGATAATTGCATCCACTACGACTTTCTCTGTCGTCTCCTCTACAACCTGCTTTGGGGCAAAGTAATCTATCCGTCTTCCTGGCGTGTGTAGATTGTTCTACTCTTTCTCAAGCCCGGCAGAGACGGTTTGGACCCCAGTCACTATCGCCCGATTGCTCTTACGAGCTGCCTCAGTAAGTTATTCGAGAAGATCGTTCAAGTTCGCCTCACTTAGTTTTTGGAGTCCAACTCGCCCCTCTCTTCATTTCAGTGCGGTTTCACAGCAGTCATAGTACTCTTGACCACCTCATTCATTTGGAAGACTGCTTTTTACGGGGTTTTTTTCCCCGAAGGCATCATGTGTTAGCGGTGTTCTTCACATTGAGAAGGCCTACGATACCACCTGGAGATATGGTGTTTTACATCAGTTATATGATTTGGGTATGAGGGGCTTTTTACCGGTTTTTATTCAAGAATTTTTATCGTCCCGTAATTTTAAGGTCCGTATTGACGATGCTTTCTCAGGCTTGCGGATTCAAGAGAAGTGTGTTGCACAAGGGTGTGTTTTAAGTGAGACATGTTTGCCGTTGATATTAATAATCTTGTGTCCACTCTTCCAGGGGAGTCTTCCCTCTTCGTGGATTACTTGGCGTTGTTTTGTTCATTTTGCCGCTTGCCTCTCTGCTGCTCGTCGATTACAGCTGTCAATTGATAATATGTCGGGTCGTGCCGTTTCAAAAGGTTTCCGTTTTTCGGTCACCAAAACAAAGGCCATGCATTTTTATCGGGGTCATGGCGCCTTTGGTCCCCCTCCCCTGTTCTTGGATGGCACTGCGATTGAATATGTCCCCGATTTTAACGCTTGATAGCAAGCTCACTTGGGTGCCCCATTTGCGTCGCTTGAAGGCGTCCTGTTCAAAGGCTATGGCTTTGTTTAGGGTCTTATCCCACACCACTTAGGGTGGTGATAGGCGCACCTTGTGGTAGGTTTATTCGACACTGGTCCAATCCCGGCTGAACTACGGTTGCCCGGTGTAGTATTCAGCCTTGAAGATACTCGACTCTGTTCGTTTGCTTGGGGCCAGTCTTAGTAGTACAGCCTTTCGCACCTCGCCTATCCCTAGCCTCTTTGTTAAGGGTTGCGTGCTTCCCTTACGATATCACCAGTTGCAGGTGTGCCTAGGATCCCTGTTACGTGTTCAGCAATACCTTTCATCCCCAGTCCATGTGTGCCTTTTTGCCCCGTCCTCTTTTGATCGGAGACCATCTCGCCTCCCTGGGTGTTGGTCCTCCCACTTCCGCCGGCTCCGTGTTGGAGCGTTCGCCCTCATGACATCTGTACTGCCTTTTGACATTTCAAGAAAGGGTCTACTCACCCTCGTCTATTACAGTGCCTGTTTATTGAACGTGTGTTTTCATGCTCACCAGCGTCCCCATTTATACTGACGGCTCGAAGTCGGACCTCTGTGCTGGGGTGTCCTCTACGGAGTCTTTTCAGTCCGCCCTCCCTCCTTTAGAATCCGTTTTTACCGCAGAGTTGACGTTTAATTTAATTCATCCATCACTTCAGATTTTATTGTTTTTAGCGATTCCCAGCCTGTTTTGGAGGCGGTTCGTTCTTTTACGTCCATCCAGCCTTTGATTTTTACCGAATCGCTCCTGGCTGGTTAGAAATGCCTCCCGTTACATGGTGGCGTTCTGTTGGGTTCCTGGGTAACGAGGGGGCCGCCGTAGAGGTGCAGGATGCAGCCCTTTAGAGAGATTCATACCCCGTAATCAGGGCGTATGTTTTTTGTTTGTGGCAGATAATGGGATTCGTTCCCCCTTTCTAAGCCGTCCCTTATTAAACGCTCTGCCCGTTGCTGATCCTCTAGCTCTCAGCGACTCCGGTCTTGGGAGGTTGCCCTTTGGGCACACGTGACTTACCTATGGCTATTTAGTTTCAATTTCGGGCGGAGATCGAGTTGCCCGTTTTGCGGTGGCTCACATTTTAGTAGTCTGTTCCCGCCTTCGCTTTATTTTGACAGAGGACTCCCCTCGGTCGTCCTCCCTCCTTACATTTCTATCACTTTTATAAATTCTTTCCATTTTTGTGTTTAGGTTTATTGTTTTATCTTTTATCCTGTGCCTTTCCCTGCGGCTGGCGCATGTCATTTGTTTATTGCCCCAGCCGCCCTTTTTAGAATGTGCTGCATGCCCATAATTTAAGTGTGCATCTGTGTTTTATTCTAATCCTTTGCTTTTCCCCCATTTTTATTGAGTGTCTCCCGCGCCTCTTGACTTTTTTTCAGGCGACGCCGTCTTAACAGTGCTGCCATTAAGAATCCATTAGGATTGGACGGCGGCCACCTTGTTTTCCCTTAAACCATATTATCAGGTGCTGGGTTCCTAGACATATAGGAAAGGCGGCGAATGAGGAAGTCAGTCTGCGCGACCAAACTAGCGTTTCGCTCTTCCGCACACTGATTACATATAGGGAATCAGGGGAGGCCTCTGGGCTGCATGACAAGAAAGATGGGAGACAGTTGAGTGGAACTTAAAGTTGCGTGCCATTGCGACGAGATTGTTCCCGTGGAACTGCCCACCAAGGCCGGAACGGATTAAAGTTGCTCTCTGTCGCCTTAGTTGGGTACAATTGCGCTGTGCCCAGGGTTCGGCACATTCTTGTTGAGTATCTGTCTGGGTGATCTTCGCGCACGTTCGCTACCGCTTGTCCCTTATACTCGGGACAGGTTCGTGTATATAAGACTTGCGGACTATGACTTTTAAGTGTCTTGCCACCTCCATTTTATTTGACTCTTTCTTGTACGTCTCATTTTCCTGCGCTAGAAGAAGGCAGGCTCCGCCCAACACCGGAGCAGTTTTCCTTTTTCAATTGGTTTGTTGGGGGAAGAGCACGCCCAGGACTGTAGGAGTCATGGACCAACGGGCCCCGTTATCATTTGCTCCACTAAGGAAGTCGGTCTATCGAGCCGGTCAATTTTGGGCCACCTGGCCGCTCTCTGGGAGTCGCCCAAAAGTGTCTCTAGAAGATGGTGAAGAGGAAGCCACCGCACGCCTAGTTTTCAGAGAGGACTGAACCTCGTCTCGCCGTCGAAGTGTGTTGGAGGGTCCCCTGTGGGGCGGGGGGGTGAACTCCTTTTCAGGTGGAGCAACCCGAGAGCGCCTCCATAGATCGCAAAAAGAAGCCCCCTTTAGCCATGCAGATGGTGAGAGGGAAGCCCCTCTACCAGTTGGAAGGTTGTCTGGATTTTCCTCGTCCTCCCCAACAAGTAGGGTGGGCTAGAGCGCGCTTGGAGGCAGTACTCTTCCTTACTTGTGCCCATATTTGTTATGAAAGAAAAAGAAAAGGCATGTAAAGTAGATACCATGACCACCCAATGCCTAGGAATTTTAAGCGAAGATCTCCATAGGATCAGAAAACTCCAGAATTTGATCATTTGCTCATACTCGGTCCAAGAGTCCTGCGTTGATGGCTTTTGACAACACAGCCCGCCATTCAAGCGAAATTGTCCTAGAGTTTTAACCATAAAGGAAGGTACCAGCGTAGCCGCCTTATATGAGTACTGGAAGAAGGTGAGCAGTGGATAGTCCAACACATCTCAAGCATAATACTTGCATTAGTCAGCGAGCGGCCTTTAGGCCCTCGCAGCAGGTAGTGACCCCCCGCATACATTGCAACTCGACTAAGGCTCATAAGAGGACGGAACTGCGCCGGGCGACCAGAACTTGAGCTAGTTTGGAAAGGGGTAGGGGGTTATGTAATAAAGATAAGTAGAGATACGAGGGGCGGTCAATAAGCTTTGCGAATCGGTAGGGCAAAACAGAGGAAGGGAGAGGGCTGTTTGTGGAGGTGTTAGGACAAGTTATGACAAGTCAGGACCTGCAGCCGCACGCTCCTGCCTCGTCTATTTAAGAAGCAGTAGCTGATCGTCAGTCACAAGTTTTTCACCAATGGAGAAGGTTGAGCACCACGCAGTGATCAAATTTTTTGACCAAGGAATGCAAAAAGAGATCCATGAACGCATGGTTGCAGTGTACATCGACACCGCCCCTTCATATGCAACATTGCTCGCTGGAATAGGGAGTTCCACCAGGGTCGTGAGTCCCTTAAAGATGACCCCCGTCAGACGTGACCAACGAGGACAATGTGGCCCGTGTGGAGAGGATCATCCTCGAAAGTCGACGGGTGAAGGTCGAAGAAATCGAGCGAGAACTTGGAATATCACATGGAAGTGTTATAAACATCATCCACGACAATTTGGCCATGACCAAGGTCTCTGCCCGTTTAGTCCCCTAGAAACCTCACGCCCCATGATCGACTTCAACGTCGTCGTCAAAGTCCACAAGGCCAGAGTTGCATAAGCTGCCCTGCGCGAATGCGGATTCGAGGAGCTCAACCATCCCCCCCTACAGTCCAGATCTGGCCCCTAACGACTACATTTTATTCCGCCAGCTCAAGGCTTCACTGCGTGGATGCCGGTTTGGGGACGATGAAGATGTCCAGCTCGCCGTCCAGGAGTGGTTTGAAGAGCAGTCGGGAGATTTCTGGTTGTCGGGAATTCGAAGCCTCAGGGACAAGTGGCGCCAGTGCATTGAAGTCGAGGGTAGTTATATTGAAAAATAATAAAACACTTTTCCTCATATCTGAATTGCAAAACTTATTGACCGCCCCTCGTATGTGGGTGATCACCTATTATTATCATAGCCCAGTACTAGGTGATTCCGGTATGGCATGCAGTCCACCGAGGCAGCATGGCTACGAGACCGAGCTTAGTCCAGGTACAAAGTAGGGGTAGAGAAGGTTGAGGGGATAGCCGTAATAATAATTCCAAAACATATAAATAATAGTTAATAATAAAAATAACAAAATAATAATTAATTTAATAAAAATCATAATAACAATAATCACCACTACTAAATGAAGATGGGTAGCGCTGAGAAATAGCAAAGGGAAACCGCACTAACAACTTTCCCAGGTCCCATCAGCATTCATGTCAACCCAGTGACGGGGCTCACCTAATTTGCAATTAGGCCGGGAGAGCGTGCAGCTACTCCAGGTACCAGGTGCAACGGGCTAGAAAAGGGTAGACCCTTACGGGGGAGAGAATGTCACCATCACTAGGGCGAGAGTGGAGGCCCCTGCACAGTGAGTCCTGAAACACTGTGGCTGGGGAGAGGGTGGTATGGAGACTTTTAAAGAGAATATTGCAAAGCGAGTCTCAGTGTGAGATTAGTTAGGTTGATTATGGAAATGAGTGTTTGAAAAATGGCTAGGTGGAGGACGCCCCGAGTTATGCAAGAATTGTGTTACACTCCTTTTTTTTTTAATCTTTCGAGAGGTTTACATGTGTGATAGAAAGTTTTACTTTTCCAGCACGTGTCATTAAAACGTCTTCACCATCGTGTGCAGGTGTGAGGAGATGGAAGTGAAAGAAATAGACCCCTGCTCTCTTGCGCGCAGGCCACAACAAGTCCGGTATCGCCAAGCGGCTCAACGTTACCAGATGATGACCGTCCACAGATTCGTGGAGAGGGTCAATAACGGAAGACCTCAAAGATCGACCTCGTGCAGGTATACCTCAAGTTGACAACCATTTAGCTGTAAGGCCTTCAAAAGTGTTCCGAAGCTAAAAATGACTGCGCTCGCAAAGAACATGTGTGGCCACGGTGTCAAGGAGGAGGACAGCAAGAGTTTAGGGTGCGTGGAAAGGGCCCTGCCCACCGACCGTATACGAGAAAAACGTCGGGAGTGCTGTCGTCGCCTTCTCAACAACAACTTGAAGAGTCATCCGGCCTCCGTGATGACGCTCTGCATCGTGAGTTCGAATGACGAGAAGATGCCGAAGGTGTGGTTGGAGGCCGGTTACATGGATATATTGGGCATGAAAGTCGTGCCCTAGGTCAGAAAGATCAGGAAGGCAGGCGAATTTTTTTAGTAGGACGGTGCCCCGGCCCACACCGTGCAAGAGTGGTTGGGATCGAACATGAACTTCCGGTCGCCGCAGTCGCCCTGACCTCAATCCTCTCGACTACAACGTGTGGGTGCATGTCGCGGTCAAGACCTGCAAGGTCCACCACAGTAACGTTGACGAGCTAAGTCCTCCGTCAACCGCGTGTGGGCCAGCATGAAGGACTTCGTCCGCGACCTTTAGGTTTCGCCTGGAGTGCGTGCTCGCCGCCGAGGGCGGCCACATTCATTAATATTTCAATTTTAACGCACATTTATATGTCAAAATGATAAAAGCGCGTCTAACTGCACCAAAACTATCATTTGTTGCGAGTCGTAACGAGTGTAACACGACTTTTGTAATACCCGGTATGTAGATGGTATTCTGCCCAGGGATGAACCTTGAGTGGATGACACGCTACAGAAGATATTACCTTATCGCGATGAAGGACCAATTAGGTGTGAAAAAAATGCTTTAAGTTGAAAACTTGTAAATGATTAACAAATTTGCAATTGGAGTCCAACAATAACCTGCATATCCTAAATTGCAAGTATCACTGACTCAATCATGTGTTATAATTCTCGCGTAATTAATCAATACTATTTACTGTGATTTTGGAACTTTGACAATGAAATTATTACTGTACAGTGGATGACTCCAAATCCAATCTGCCTACTTGTGAAGTTTTAATCCGGCCTTCGTTTGTTTATAGCCATGGAAAATATAGTTGCTTCCTGTTGAGGCTATGATGATAAGGGCGGGTCGAAACACAGAATATTAATTAGTCCCAAATTATTTTGGTAAATGAAACATAATCCATTTAAGTCGTACGTAGTTCCTATCTAAGGCCGCTGTACATCTTAAATTCGCTCGAAGTATAGGATCCAGCATGATGGATCGCAGTAGGCTTATGCTCCACAGGAGAGTGAATCTTAATTTGTCTCATGTGTGTGTCACGGCCATTTTGGTGATTAGATAACACAGCGATCTGTACCATATACGTCCGAATTGCTCTATCTTGTAAATCTTTCAATGGAATGAAGAGCCAACCACTAGGTTCATGTAAATCTGCTACTTCAATTTCCTGTAAATCATTAAAATGTGTGCCACACCGAATTGAGATCCTGCTGGGAGTGTAACTTTCATCAGCTTTGTAGTCTGCATAGATCCAAACGTCCTGGATGGTAGTCTTCCGTCGAAATTCAATGTTTACGAGATGAGGTTGTGGTCCATCCGACTGCCAAAAAGTGTCTAAGCAGTCATCCCTCAACTGTTCGACGCCGAACCCTGGAAACAAGATATCAATGAAATTTCACAATGAAGAGCTTTGTAAACCAGGACTAAAACTAGAGGTCAAAGCCCATTATCCTTAAAAGGATGCAGACAAACTAGCATCAATGGTGGTAGACTCACCTGACTAAAAACAACAACAATAAAAAAACTATTATTATTTGGAGCAGAGTATATATACACCACTAAAATCTATAAAGACTGAAGCGGCATGGCATAAATGGGTATAAGGCCCTATAATACAAAAAAGGGTAAAGGTAAAATAAAAGCGATAAACAAATTAAAAAGATGAACTGGGACTATAAACAAATGAAATGGCCCGGCAGAGCCTAACTAAAATTGAAAACGAAGCGGGGTGGGACCTATTACCCGGCAACGAGGCAAAAAAAACGTGGGCATATATCAACACATATGAGTATTTATAGTTAACTAAAAATGTATGATTACAAGTTATGAAAGAGCTAAAAAACCAGACGGGATTTGAAATCGGAAGAGGAAATAGTGCTGAAAGAGGGACCCTTAGCTAATAGTGTTTTTTTTTTTTAAGCCCATCTGGCGACTGCCTACTTGGGCATAAGTCGCCCTACACAACACAGTCTACTACTAGGCTATATTAAAAAAAAAAAAACAAATAACGATAAAAAGTACAGGGGCTAAAAAAACAAGGTAAGAAGGAAGAGCGCTCCGGCGTCGGGGTTAGCCCCCCCCCCCCCCGGTGCAGGAACATGCGACCAAACAAATAAACAACCCTCCCCCCCCCCAAAAAAAAAATCCGGGTCAAATAAAATGGTATAGTCCGCAAGTCTGTGCATGAACGCGTCCCAAGTACAAGGGACAAGCAGTAGCGAAGATCACCCAAACTGGAAAATTCTACAGGAATGTGCCGAACAGTGTGGGGGGGAAACGCACTTGTCGCAATAAGGCGCAGGCGAGCGCTACATCAAAGGGCGGTGCGTCCAATTCGGAGACGACAGAAAGCAACCTGAAGCCGTCGCGGCATTGTGGGGTAGGTCCATGGGAACAGTCGCGGTTCAATGGCATGCAACTTTAAGTTCCTCTCGACCGTCTTTCATCTCCTTTGTCAAGCAGCCCTCTGCCATGTAATCGGTGTGAGGAGGAGCAAAACGCTAGTCTGGTCACCCAGTCCTCGCGGACTCTTTGGCACCCTCATCGGCGTGCTCATTCCCCACAATTCCTACATGTCCAGAAACCCAGCAGAAGATAATCTCGACATTATCCCGGTTCGCCAAAACCGTGACGTCAAGGATATCGAAAATAGAAGATGCGAAGATTCCAATGCCCCGAGAACACTCGGGGCTCTTTGTGAGTCGCTATAAATCACAAGCCTGTCTCCGAAACGGGAAATTCGCGTTATCTCCGGTACTGAGGAGTGTATTGGAACCAGCTCGGCCGTGAAGACAGACGCAGCGCCTGGCAGAGATCCGATGACTTCAAACATCGGGGACACGGCGTGGAAACCGACCCCCCCCCCCCCTGAGACGTGTCACACTGGCATGGTTCCAGTGTGACACGAAGTGTGCTCCAAAAGGCCAAACGGAATACTGCCGGAGCTGTAGCAGCTTTGGGAACAGAGACGTGGCGACAAATAGTCAAAGGTTGTACCCTCCAGGGTGGCATCGTGGGCAGAAACAGGGACGCCACCGGCCCGAGAGCTATACCGACCTCTCGAGAGTTTCCTAACCCTAAACCCGAAGGGCTTAGGGCATGACTGGCGTCTCTCGGCGGCATAGGCACTGTCGAGGTCAGGTGCGGATGCAGTGAGAGCTGTTGGCAACTGAGGGAGGCGCCGGGCTCGCGCGTACAAGCGAATAATGCACTGAGCACGGCGCAGAGCGAGAGGCATCTCGCCAGCATCGACAAGTTGGCTCTCAATGGGGGACGTGCGGAAGGCAGCGGTCGCAAGGCGAAGGCCGGTATGGTGGATCGAGTCCACCTTTCGCAACACACGCTCGTCTACGGATGCATAAAACTCGCATCCGTAGGCGAGATTCGAAAGAACAAAGGATCGATAAAAAAGTAAGGCACTACCTCTATCAGCGCCCAAGACGCTGAACGTCACGGAACTAAGAATATCCATGGCACGGGTACAAGAGACCCTAAGGGGTCAGGCAAATGCAAGATCAAGGAAACGGTGCGAGTCCACCACTTCCAGGCGAACCCTATTTAGAAAAACTCTGGGTCAGGGTGGAGTCGTGGATGGTGGAAGAAGTGCACTACTTTAGTCTTGGCAAAGGAAAACCGAAGCCTGTGCGCTTCGGCATAGCCCCGCGCGCGCCAGGACCAAGTCCTTAGCCTCCCGATATGAGAGATGATTCTAGGCCTGAACGGCCAAGATTTCCTTCTCAAGGAGATACGCATTGCATTGCTTCGCAGAAGCGGGGAGCGGCTTTCAGCAAATGACACACTTGGCCACACACGATTTGGACTTATCGTGTGGCCTTGGAGCAACTTACACAGACTTCGTATGGCCGAAGCGGTAGCAGTAGTAGCACCTCCGCGGTAGTGCCCCGAATGCCTTCACGCGGTAGCGAAACCAACCGGCACGCAGCGAGTCAGGGAGCTTATCACAGTCGAACATGACAAAGAGCGTAGGGATGAGTCTTGAAGCCCCTCCCTGTTTTCCTATCACACGCTCGACCTTGACAGCTCCATGATGATGTCATCTATGGAGTAGTCCACGAGTTCCCTCGCATAAACTACTACTTTCACGAAGTTCATAGTAAAGTGCGAATCACACACAGGCGTGCCATCAAGTGTCCGAAGGGCACTAATTATGGCCGCCTCGGAGGGATTTGACGCATTCGCAAGAAGGCTCCTGCCTGAGAAACGGGTCACTTTCGGCTCTCTACCAATCACGCTAGCTACTCTCCTCTGATGGATTATGTTGCCCTTAACCAACATACTGCCATCAGTGGAGCGAATAACGACGAAGCGTTTGAAGTCAGCGAGCTCGAAAACGTCAGGTAACCTCTGAATGAGGGGGCCTGACGTAATCGATCCTCCGTTCTGCGCAGTTCTGGTCTTTGTCTGGAACACCGCACCGGGGGGAACCACCGGAGCCGGACGTGCCTCTCTTGGCTATTTGCACACCGAAACGGCAGCGACCCCGTCCGTCCCCGTGGCTCCCACTGAGGGAGAGTAGCCATGAGTCTTTTTCGTCTTTTTAGGAGACGAGGGCAGGGAATGAACCTGCTTATCCCCTCCGCTGGCAGGAGCCCATAGGCCAGATGGACTGGTCTCAGCAAGATTCTTCTCTGAAATGAAGAAGGTCCTAGCTGTGACAGGGGCACTAACCGGGAAAGGGATGCCTCGGGGACCCGAGGCGTCTGATGAGGAGCATGCCTAGGAGCAGACACGGGTTCTGTGCTTGGCACTGAGCCTGGGTTCAACCCCATGGAAGATCCTACCATCTGGAGCTGGGTCACCTCAGGGACCATGTCCATCTAGCCATCCTCCCTCGAGGTTTATTTTTCACCTTCTAATGCTGGCGAACTGGCATCCTTTGATGAAGAGAGGGGAGCAGATAGACTGACCCTTGCAAACTACACGCACAGGCTAGCAGGACATTATGGGGCACGGGACCTGCCATCCCTAGCTACCTTAAGGGTCTTGGCCCTATTGAGTCAATTTTGGGCTGCCTGCCTGCTTTTTTGGCAGTCCCCTTGGAAAAACTGACAGAGAAGGGGGTGAGGAGGAGTACCCTGCAACCGTACGCAAAGGAGAGGAGTAAGCCTCCTCTCCAGTAGAAGAAATTTGGAGTTTCTCAGAGAGAGCACAGGGGGGAGGGGGACCTCGATCTTTTCAGTAAGCTGCCCAAAGGCGGCTCTGGTGATGGTAGAGGTGAAGGTAAGGGAGATAAATTTTGTTTTAATGGACTCCTCATGGGGCATGGTGATCCTATGTAAATCACAGGATACACACGCTCATCACCCCACACAGTAGCCTGCTCTGCAAGGGGTGAACATGGGCCTAACAAAACCAGCTGCTGCCATTTGATGCCATTCCTCCTGCCTAGTGACCTAGCAGCCCATCGGCATGGTAGCTCCACCTTGAGCCCAGTGTAAAAATCGATAGAGATTGAAAGGAGAAAAAGAGGGGATGTGAGGAAGGTGTGGGTGGGAATGAAGCAGGTTGTTAAAAACCCACCACCACAGACTGGAGCTCAGGGGTGAGGGAACGTTGTCCCCTTCCCCCTCAGCCCCGATTCAGGATAGTTGGGTGTGAGGAAGCTGGTTGGTGTCTACCCTGTGAAATTAGAGGCCGAAAAGAGAAAGTTGTGGGAGAGGTTGTATGGAAAGCAAGGATGCAAGGCAAGGAGAAAAGTTGTCAGAAAGATGAAGAAGCTAAGCTGGGGCCGGATAGGGCGCTGACTCCCATCAGCACGGCGGCCAGGAAAGCCAATTGTTGCGCCCTTTACGGATGTGTACAGGCAAAAATACACTGTGCACAGTGTAGGCTCTCAATAGGGGATGTGCAGAAGGCACAGATGAAGGCCAGTGTGGTGGATCAAGTCCAACTTACGCAATACACGCTCAGCTGTGGATGCATAAAACTCACAACTGTACTCGAGCTAAGAAGACCATGGGATCGATAAAAAAGTAAGACAGTAGCTCTATCAGTGCTCCAGGCGCTGAATACCAGTAAACAAAAAATATCCATGGCATGGGTACAAGAGACTGCAAGGCTGCAAATATGAGACTTCCAGGTGAGGCGTCGGACAAAGACAAGACCAAGGAAACAGTGTGATTCCACCACTTCCAAGCGAACAAGTCTGGTTTAGGGTGGAGAAGGATGGCGGCAGAAGTGCACCACCTTAGTCTTAGCCAAGGAAAACCGAAACCTGTGCGCTTCAGCATAGGGAGAGATGTCGTTCAATGCCTGTTCGAGTAGAAGCTCCAGAGTTGGCATCTGGGCAATGCCAAAAGAGATTGAAAGGTCATTTATGTAGAGTGTGGTAAGAACACCTTCCGGCAGAACCAAGGTGATGCCATTGATGCTCAGGGCAAAGTGTGTGACATTGGGGTCAGTTCTCTGCAGGGGTCCCCCATCTAGTATGCAAAATTGACGATCTCGAAAAAATTAAGATATAAGGATTGAGAGGTATTCCCTTGTCCCCATTATGTGGAGATTCTCCATAATACTGCATTGTCATACAGTATCATAGGCCTTCACCAGATCAAAAAACACTATGGCATAGTGCTGTCTTCGAAGGAAGGCCTGTCAAAAGGCATTTTCCAGTCAGAGCAGAGCATCCGAAGTGGTGTAACTTGCAGAAGCCGTAATGTGCAGAAGAAAGGTGGCCTTTGCTGTCCAGAAAAAAGGCTAATCTAACATTTACCAATTTTTCTCCATCAACTTGCACATGCAGGAGGCTAGAGAGATTGGGCAGAAACCGGCTGGGGTAGAGTGATCTCTCCTCAGTTTGCAAAAAGCGAGCACAGTAGCAATTCGCTAGGAGTCTGGGAGGAAACCCTCTACCCAGATCCTGTTGAACAAATCTAACAAAGGCCATGCCTCGCTCACCCAGGTGTCAAAGCATGGTGTACTGGACATCATCCTGACCAGGGGACGGTCAGTTTGAGGAACCCTGGAAGATGGCTGCATGACCAACTTCAGGCTGTTGTATCCTTGAATCTAATGACTCGGTGCAGGTGTGTGGCTACTTTACCATTCGGGAAGCGATGATACTGGAGGAAGAGGGTGGGGGAGAGCCCTGATTTTAGCTGGGGATGGGTGCGAGCCTTTGTGCCAAAGCTGTAGCATGGGCAGGGTTGACACAAAATCCCAATAAAACAGGCTTTTTAAAAAAACCTGGGTTTTATTCTGGGTTTTTTCAAAAATCAAATGCTACAAGCATTAGAATAACATAGAGAAAGAATAGCTATCTCTATTTTTATATAATATTAATGATTAATTAGTTTAATAATCATATTATAGTAAGAAGAGATCACAGTAACAGATTACTGATCGAGAATTGTACAAGGAGAGATGAGTCAGCATCAGAGAAATAGGCCTGAAGAGGCCAGAAGCAGAGGGTGTCTTTCTTAACATTGAGGCATAAGACATCTCAGGCAGTGCAGAGCCCACCAGGACCAAGTTCTTAGTCTCGCAAGATGAGAGACAATACTGGGCCTGAAAAGTAGGATTTCCTTCTCATAGGGATACACAGCACATTGCTTCGAAGAAGCGGGGTTCGGCTCTCCACAATTGCTACACTTGGCAACACATGATTTGGACTTATTGTGTGCTGCATTAGAGTAACTTACACAGACTTTGGGTAACCCAACTCTGCACATCTACAGGAGCGATTTGTATGGCTGAAGCGGTGGCAGTAATAACACGGCTGCGGCAGTGGCACAAATGCCTCCAAGCGGTAGCGATACCAACTGGCATGCACCAATCACAATCAGGGAGCTTGTCACAGTCCAAGGTGAGAAAGAGTGTAGAGTTAGGTCTCGAGGCCCCTCCCTGTTTTCACATCATAGGTTTGACCTTGACCACTCCTTGGTCAGCCAGATCTAAGGTGATATCATCTATAGAGTAGTCTTTGCATAAACTACTACTTTCACAAAGTCCATTCCCTTCACCCCCAAAGACGGAGAGGAGCCCTTAGTCTTTTCATCTTATGGTTTCTTTTATTTTTAGCAGAGGAGGGTGGGGAATGAACCTACTTCTCTCCCCCGCTGGAAGGAACCACTAGGCCAGATGGACGAGCCTCAGCTAGATCATTCTCTGAAATGGAGGTCTTGGCTGTCACATTGGCATCGGCCAGGGGAGGAGATCCCTCTGCTCCTTGTGAGGCCTCGGAGACCCGAGCCATCTGAGGAAGAGCTTGCACAGGGTTAAACTTTGGTTCTGTGCTTGGCATCGAGCCTGGGTTCAACCCCATGGAAGATCCTATAATCTGGGGCTAAGTCACCTAAGGGGGGTCCTCCAAGTAGCCATTACTCCCCCCCCCCCCCCTGGACACCACAGAATACCATTTGAGGTTCCCTGTATGTCATCTAATGCCAGTGAACCGGCATCCGTCAGGGAAGAAAGGGGGGCAGGTAGACTAACCCCCTCTAAACTCATCATGCATCCAAGCATGACATTAGGGGGCATGAGGTGATGGGCCCTGCCATCCCTTGCCTCCTAAGGGGGTTGGCCCTATCGAGCCACTCCCAGCAGTGGCGGTCAATATTGGGCCGTCTGGGTGCTTTTTTTGGCAGTCCCATGTGAAAGAAAAGGTGGGACTGCTGCTGTCAATAGGGAGTCGCCCAACCCAAGGGCGCCTCCAGAGAAGGGGGTGAGGCGGAGTCCACTGCACCTGTAGGCCGAGGAAAGGAGGAAGTCTAATCTCCGGGAGAAGAAATTTGGAGGGTCCCCTGAGAAAGCACAGGGAGGCGGGGGGGGGGGGGGGGGGGGGCGCTCCTTTTCTAGTGCAGAGCTGCCTGAAAGTGGCTCTGACCATGTTAGAGGGCAAAGTAAAGAAAGAGGGAGTATTGTGACCCTATAGTTATCACAGGATGCAAATGCTAATCACCCAACACTGTAGCACACTCTGCGAGGCAGCAAAAACTGCTGCTGCCATTTTGAACCACTCCTCCCACCCAGTGGCCAGGCAGCACTTTGTATGGTGGCTCCACCTTGGGCTGGGCTTAAAATTGATAGACTGTGAAATGAGAGAAGGTGAGGGTGGGAGTGAGGCAGGTTGTTAAAAAACACCATCACAAACCACTCAGGGGTGATGGGGCATTGTCCCCTCCCCTTCAGCCTCGATCGGGGATGGTTGGATGAGAGGAAGCTGGTTAGTGTCTACCCTATGAAATTAGAGGCCAACCAGAGAAAGTTGTGCGAGAGGTTGTAGGGAAAGTGGGGAAGCAGGGTAAGAAGAGTGGTTGTCAGAAAGGAGAAGAGGCTAAGCTGGGACTGGATTGTGCACTGAGTACCGTCAGCACGGTGGCTAGGAAAGCAAATCGCCGTGCCCCTTACGAGAAGTGTCCAAAGGGCACTAATCATGGCTACCTCGGAGGGATTCCATGCTTCGCCAGAAGGTTCCTGCCAGAGAAACAGGTCACCTTCGGCTCTCTACCAATCAGGCTAGCTAGAGCTATCCTCTGCTGGTTCATGTTGCCCTTGGCCAACATGCTGCCATCAGTGGAGCGAATAACAAGGAAGCGTTTGAAGGCAGTGAGATAAAAAATGCCAGGTAATCTCTGAATGAGGGGCCCCAATGTAAGAGGTTCTGCTCTGTACATTTTGGGGCTTTGTCTGTTACTTCCCATCAGGGGGAGCATCGGTGCCAGACAACCATCTCAGCTTGGTCACTTACAGAAATGGCAGCGGACAGTCCATCCCTGTAGCTACTGTGGAGGGAGAGGAGCCCCCCCCCCCCATCTTTTTTGTCTTCCTTTTTCTTTTCTTTTTATGAGAAGAGGGTCGGGAATGAACCCGCTTCTCTCCTCCATCGGAAGGAGCTCTAAGGCCAGATGGACTGACCTTAGCAAGATCCTTCTCTGAAATGGAGGACTTGGGTTTGGTGCTTAGCACTGAGCCTGGGTTCAACCCTGTGCAAGATCCTGCTGTCTGAGGCTGGGTCACCTCTGTGACCATGTCCATCTCATGAGGGGGGGACCTCCATGTGCCCCCCCCCCCAAATATTATGGATCCCATTTGAGGTTCCTTCTGTCTTGCAAACTAATACAATAACAAATAAACTATCTGAAACGCACAAAAAAAAGTATAAATAACAGAAAACCTCCTATTTGTTCTCTAAAGCGAAGATACAAACCGACTCTCACAACTGGCTGTAACTTCATTCAAATGGTCCAATGTAGTGTTGTTCCTTCAGTGTTACCAATTATAAAAAAGTTACTTAAGGCTCTTGAAATAAAAGTTAAAGAGTTGCATGGTGTTGGTGCATAAAATAAATCCATTAACAATCAATGAAATTGGTTTCACTGCCTTTTATGTAGGGGGAAATAAGTTATATTTTAGAAAAATCCATAATAATTCCACCAGTACTGTAGACACCATATCTTCCACCCATCAGCATGGAGGCTCCACCTTGGGCTGGGATAAAATTGATAGAAATGTGAAAGGAGAGAGAAAGGCTATGTGAGGAAAATGAGGGTGGGAGTGAGGCAGGTTGTTAAAAACCCACCACCCTGTACTGGAACTCAGGAGTGAGGAGGCATTGCCCCTTCCCCCAGCCCCCGCCTCGATCTGGGATGGTTGAGTGAGAGGAAGCTGGTCAGTAAAACTAGACCAGCCAGAGAAAGTTGTGGGTAGGTTGTGTCCCATCAGCATGGCGGCCAGGAAAGCAAATTGCCATGTCCCTCCCTTACATGTTCCCAAGCAACAAACAATGAAGGGACTCAGATAGCCTTGCTCACACCAATCTTCTTAGCAAGTTTGCCCATGGACTGACCATGGTCCTCAGAAATCTTCTTGACACTAGCGATGAAATTCTCATTCCTGGTGGTATAGGAGCAACGCTTGAGACACTTTCATTTGGTGGGGTAACTTCATCCCTATTCTCAGCCTTATCCTACTTCAGTTTCACTTTGTAAATGAGGTTCCTCAGGTATTAAAATAAAAGCTAAAGTTTTACTGAGTGTGTTCAAGGTCAATTAACTTACATTTGTGCAGTCATTAACCTTTAGGCACATTTCAAATTTGGATTGATTTACCTGAAAAGTGATGTAGGAAAAAAAAAAATGAGTGCTGACAGGGAATAAGGAGGAAGAGCAACAACTTTCCACGGTACAGAAAGTGTAAGGGAGAGGCTAAGCTGGGGCCCATCAGCACAGAAGCCGGGAAAATATTGCTATGTGCCTCACAGGGCTAGGGTACAAGATACAGATTCAGTGGCCTGAGAAGAATTTGAAAATGTCAATGGACATGAATCAGTAGCAAAGGCACTGTTAAGGTCAGTTATATGCAATATTAGTGACTTAGAGAACCCCTGCACCAGTGCATATAAGTGCATTGTGCAGACAAGTCACCTATTTGACATCAACCAGTTTCAATATGGAAGGCGGTTGTAATCCAACCACAGACAGCACATTGGTGGGTAAATCTCTTCACATAAAAAAATCTTGGAAAATAAAGATTAATTAAGCAAAAAAAAAAACTAGTTGAAGGCTTTTTCACTCAGTGGAGAAAAAATGAGGAAAAGAACAGGCAGATGAAGAAAAAGGTGGATAAAAAATCAGAATATCAAATAAGCCTCGAGGAGTAAGTGTGCATAAACAGCACAGATATTCAAAAATATTCTATAAATTTGAACTTTCTTTAGGGAGTTGCCACAAAAAAGAAGCCCCATGTTCAAGAGAGTGTAAAGTAGGGAGAGGTGCTCAGAATGAGGGAAAGAATATAAAGAACATCACTACTTTATAACAAATATTACAGAAATGCCCAAACCTTTAGAGATGCATATTCTTGATCTAAAAATATAATTAAAATATTCTAGGCATTCATACAACTCAAGATCAACCTGGTTTACATGAAGACAATGACCAAACAGCTTGATTGCCAACCTCCCTGACCTTTCCTGATCGTTCTTCTCTTGATGGATCAGGATCTTCAGCAGATACTCGTACAGATGAATTCAAGGATATCATCTCTGTTAAAAACAATAATATAAAAGAAATATATTATGAAAATTAATTAGAACATTAATGCTTTATAATTAATAATTATAATCTATTAAGGAAATATTTAATTTATTATTAAGAAGTCAAATAATGCAATCCAATGAAAGTTCATTTTTTGTAGAAAGAATATGGAGAACAAACATACACCAAAAATAACAAACTGCATTGGTAAATCTTTTCAATCCACCCTCCAATAGTGTTGCATCCCAAAATTATATCCAATTCAGAGAGGATGGAAAATGACTTGCTACCATCAGGCCATTTGGGGAGGTCACATCAGTCTTCAGCAAAAGTCTGAGTGAAACTTTAAATTCCCATTCACCATGTCCTATCTTTTTTTTATTCATACCATCTTGTTACTTTTCTTCTTTTTTTTTATAGCATCCCACTGGAAACTGGCACCATGGGCATAAGTTGCAGTAATTAATTTTAGCCTATTGTTAGGCTACATTAAAAAAAAATTACTTAATGCACACTAGACCCCCCCCCCAAAAAAAAGAAAAACAAAAGCAGTAGGCATGCTCCAGCATTAGGGCTGGCCTCCCTGCAGCTCAAATTGCTAGGACCTCCTCTTTAAAAACGGATATGAGCTACATTGCTTCAAGGAAGCAGTGTGCAGCTCACTATAATTCACACACTTGGCACTCCACAATACAGTCACCAGATTGGGCATAGTCTTCCTGAAGATGGAACTCTCTGGGCAGTTGTCTATGGAAAGTGCTGCTATCAGTGAAGTGCTCTGAAAAACCTTTGGTTGTCAGGGCAGCTTTGAGGTTGGTGTTTATCCATCTTTAGGGGGCTCCCAACTCTGAAGTACCACATCTAGTCTCTGACAAAGGTATGGAAGCAGAACCTCTCATTTCACTATCCTCTTTTCAGAGTGTAGACTTTCAAAGCCCAGGAAGTGGCTTCACCACCACTTTCTGTGGTTTTGACTCCAGAGAGTCTAATGACCTTGTTTAGGTGATGCTGAAGAGGGGGAGGGGGGGGGGTATGGTTTTAGCCAGGATTGGACTAAAATCTGCATTGTTGAGTTCTACCAGTGTGGCGCCTGGGGATAATAAAACCCTTAATGGTTCTCAATGAGCATGGAAGCCATCATCCCCATAGGCCTGAATGGGACAGGAGCAATGGATGCTTTCTCAACTTAAGAGGTATAGAGAAACAAGGAGTAACAAGGAAAGGAAGTACCCAAGGAGACCTTACGGTCCATTCAAAGAGGGTACCTTTGGACTAGCAATCGAGTAGGCACATGGCTGCTCAATTGTTTTGCGTCCCTAAACGGCCACTTTTCAAGACTTTGTCTAGTCTTGACTTGAACTGGTCAACAGATTCACTGTTGACAACTTCCACTGGAAGTGCATTCCACTTACCACAAATACTGTAGGTGAAAAGATTTCCACACAGATTGCAGTTGTAATGCTTCAGTTCAAGTTTGAAGCCGTGCTTGCGCGTTCTGTTCTCACTCAGTGTGAAAGTATCCCGGTAGGCAACATTGTCAAACCCTCAAAGTATTTTGAAAACTTTGATGAGCTGACCACGCAGTCTACGGGTTTCCAGCGAGAACCGATCTAATTCCCATAGTCTATCCTCATAACTTTTATGTCGGATAGGGGGAATCAGTTTGGTTGCCCTAGCTTGTACGCGTTCCAACCTTGCGATGTCCTTTCAAACGAAGGACTCTAAAATTTTACGGCATACTCCAGGTGCGGCCAAACGAGGGAGTTGTACAGACAAAGTACTATCTCCTTGTTACGGTATCCAAACTGGCGCTTTATGTAGCCTAACATCCTTTGGGCTTTCTTCTCTGCCTCGATGCACTGTTTCGAGAACTTGAGGTCACTAGTGATAGTAACACCCAAGTCCTTCTCAGTGTAACTCGATTCAAGGGCAGTGCCCTTAAGGATGTACTGAGATTTGGTGTTTCGGTGGCCGATATGCATAACTTTGCATTTGTTCACGTGAAAAGGCATTTGCCACGTGTCCGACCACTCCCCAATCTTCCAAAGATCTTCCTGCAGGTGGGCAGTATTTCCATCCTTTGCAACGTTCATACCAAGCTTGGTATCGTAGGCAAATTTGGAAATCTTGGCAACCATGTCACCGCTAGTAATGGGCACCCACTGAGAAGACTGTCCATTCACCACCAGCCGTTGCTGTTTGCCACTTAGCCAGTTCTCGATCCAGCCGGCTACCTTTCCGTCTATGCCTAGCGCTCGCACTTTCCGGAGAAGGCGGCGGTGTGGTACCTTATCAAAGTCTAATTAGACCACATCCACCGCCTTGTCCCGATTGTGCTCACTGAAAACGAAGTGGAAGAATTCCACAAGGTTCGTCAGGCATGACCGTTGCCTTCCGAAGCCTTGCTGGGAACTCTTCAGTAGCAGGTTTGACTCTAAATAAGATGTTATCTTGTCCACTATCATGCTTCCCATGAGTTCACCGACTATCGAAGTCATACTGATGGGTTGGTAGTTTGACGGATGGCTGGGGTCTCCTTTCTTGAAGATCGGAGTCACCTCCGCCTCACGCCAGTCTCTAGGAACGCATTCGGTCCGGATTAACATGTTAAAGATAGCGCACAGATGTCGTGATACTTCATCGCACACTTCTTTCAACACCTTGGATAGAAACCCGTCCGGTCTGGGGGACTTATTTGTCTTTAGGTCAGCGATTCTTTTCTTTATTTCTCCTTCGGTGAAGTCCATTACTTCCAGCTTTCCCCCCCCGAGTAGGAATCCATGGGCTGGGGGATGGGACCACACTCTTTAGTAAACACTGAAGAGAAGTAGTCATTGAGCAGGTTAGCATTTTCTGCATCTGACTGAGTTAATGCACCCTCCTCGTCCACTAAGGGCCCAATCCTACCTTGGATTGGTTTACGGCTATTTACATAGCTGAAGAACTCCTTGGGATTCTCCTTGCAGAGTCTCGCCACTCGGAGTGTCCATGGTTAATCATACCAGGACAGACTAATTATTTGGTCCCTCTGAAAGAGATTCTGTCTGCAGCCTCAGTAGCCAGGACTTATTAACAAATATGAGTGACATTAATTCGAGGAAGCAATGTGGCTTGCCACAATTCACACACATGAAAGGATTGGAAAAGTCAACACAGATTTCAGGTTGACCTGAAATTATTTGTTTTTTATTGACTGGGAAAGTGGATTCTATGGTTGTAATTCTGATATCTGTTTTTCTAAATTCACTAATATTTTGTTAAACTCTTTTAATACCTTTGTCCCAATTAAGTCATCCATGTCCAAAAAAAAACATGACCAGAAACATATGTAATGCCCTTAGAAGGCAGAAAACTTGTGCATTGAGACACTATAAACATGTCAGGTCTTTGCTTGGTCGTAATTCTCCTGAAGCAGTACAGGCCTGGCTACAGTTTAGAGATGCTACCATATCATAAAAAGATAATGTAAGAAGAGCTGCCTATGTTTTCCTTTATACCTTATTTTTAATTCAAGCATCTCATCAAAGGATGTATCAGCCAATGTTATGCCTATATTTAAAGGTGGTATGTACTCTGACCCTACTAATTACAGACCCATAAGTCTAACACCTATTTGCTGACTTCCAAAAGGCATTCGATTTAGTCATTCATAGAATTTTGATGGATAAGTTGTCTCTACTTGGTATTGGCAATCCTGTTCTTTGCTGGATTGGTGATTTCTTGATTGGAAGAAATTTCAAGGAAGTGAGTGGGGCATAGTTCTTCTAGTCATTTTATTGACACACTAAGTGGTGTCCCACAAGGTTCAGTTTTGGGTCCTGTTCGATTTCTTGTTTATATTAATTATGTTACTGAGGGTCTTTGAAGTAGATTTGTCCTATTTGCTGATGATCTTAAGCTTTATTTTGCTTGCCCTTTAGATAGCCTGAAGGTCATAATGCAAATATGCAGTTACAAAATGATATTTCTTTACTGTATAATAGAAGTAAGTCTTTGGGTCTAAATTTTTCTGTTAATAAGTGTGCTAAGGTTAATTTTTGTAGATTTAATTCATTTCCTGTTTTAAATTATTACCTTGGCAATGATCCAATCCATAACAGAGACTCCTTGAAAGATCTTGGCATTTTGGTTGACCTCGCACTTAAGTTTCACTTACATGTTAGAGAGGTATATATCAAAGCCAGTGGTGTTGTAAATTCTATTCTTAGAGGTACAATCTGTTGCTCCCCTGATCTCATGACTCAAATATTCATCTCTCATATTAGACCAATTATTGACTTTGGTAGTGTTTTGTGGAACACTGGATATTTGGGTGATTTACTATTGCTCGGATCAGTTCAGAGATGGACAAAAAAGATTGCTGGACTCTTGTTTTACTCCTATGCTGAGTGATTGCCATATCTTAACTTGTACTCAATAAAATGGAGATTGACTCGTGCTGATATGATTGTTGTGTGGAAAGTTTTATGGTCATAGTCCTCACCTAAATGGTCTATTCATGTAAGCAGCTTACAACTGTACTAGAGATTCCATCATTTTCTCCACCACTGATGCCAAACTTACTGGTCAGTAATTAGACATTGTAATGATGTGAAATATTATTGTCATTCACTATAGTCTGTTGTCAATATGTACTTAAATAGTAGGTGGCCTCTCAAGGTCCTGTAGAAATACTAGGCTTAAGACAAAACTATAGGCACAACTCTATCTTACATGTTCCTATCACAACCTAAATGATAAATTATAGTCTATTTACTAACCTCTACTAATACTTTTATTGTAATGCTTATTGCCAGATCTCACATGTCACATCTTCTATGCTTAGTATTGTTTATTGTTCCTGATATAAGTAAAAGTGATAATATATATATATATATATATATATATATATATATATATACAATAGATATATTACATACATAAATGTTATATGTCCCTTCTTAAATATAGCTATCACATGAGCTTTCTTCCATGCTGTTGGTATTATGCTGGTGTAATATATTGCATATAGTTTTTATTATTTCACTAGTATAGTTCTACATATATAAAGGTACTGTTACAGAATTACTTGAATTATTACCATTTCAACTGCCACTACTATTATAATTCTGTACTCGGTATTTACCTCTGAGTTCAAGGTGGGGCATTTTAGTCAGTATGAATTTTGGATGCAGTTCCGCTAAGTTCAATAAGATATCTCAGAAAGATGTTATAAGTGCTAATTCCTACATTTCTAACCTGTACTCCATATCCTTATGCATACAATCCTAAATCCTTATTATACACTCCTTATCTAATCTTAATTAGATTTCAGACACTCGAAAGGTGCTTAATTGTATATCATAATTCTTATAATTCATATTTCAAATACATTCTATAATGGCAACAATGATAGGATCAGTTTCAGCCTAGTCGAGAACCGATTTTATATTTGATTTCTTGAGATTGGTCCAATTTTTATTTCATTTTCAGTTTGTCAATTACTGGTATTTCCTATAGGTATTTCTCTGGTTATTCCTAGTCTGGTTAATTTGGTGTGATTATGTAACTAAACAATTAGATAAGGGGGAGAATATTGATGGAATTTACTTAGATTTTAGCAAAGCTTTTGATAAGGTACCACATAGGAGACTTGTTCGCAAATTAAAGATGTATGGGATATGTGGTAAAGTTTTGAATTGGATAGCCGAATGGCTGAAAGACAGGAAACAGAGAGTTGTGCTGAATGGGGTGAGGTCACAGTGGAGGGACATTATAAGTGGCATACTTCAGGGATCTGTTCTAGGCCCTTTATTATTCATAGTTTATATAAATGATCTTGCGGAGGCTGTAAATAACAAAGTGTCAAATTTTGCTGATGACACTAAATTAGCAGCTGTCGTAAAAGAAGTTGAGGGTAGCTTTAAAGTGCAGAGTGACTTAAATATGTTATTAGCTTGGGCTCAGAAATGGCAGAAGGTTAATATGGGAAGGAATAATAGGGAATTTAGCTATGAAATGTGATAAAGGAAAGTATTCAAATATTAAATTAGCAAAGTAATTAAAATAGTGAATAATTAAATTGATATAAAATTAACAAAATATTGTAATTTTATAGGGTAATTGCGTAAACGATGGGCGGATGCGATTATTTTGAGCGTCGGCTCGTTGTTGGGTACGGCTCGCTGCGGGGATAACACTGCGATGACCCTGAGTTTCAATTCTTTCGCCATAAAATTCTTCGGTTTCATCTCTAAAAAAGTAACAACAAAAAGTAGCCCAAAATAGACCCCAAAAAGCTAGGCCTAGGATCCAGCCATCGTCTACACAATTACCTTTTATAGATCTTTGAGAATATATGCATGTAATAACTATATGTAAAACCTCGAAAGATTAGAGTACCATTAACCTATAAAATTATTAACTCTTACGAGTTGTTAATCTCTGGAATTCTCTCCCGGACGATGTTGTCAGTGCTAGTTCGGTTGTTGTTTTTAACATAAGAACATAACACAAGAAAAGAAGGAGACTGCAAAAGACCATTCATGGCCTACACTTGGCAGCTCCTGTTCCAGTCAACACACAAAAGATTTCTTACCAGAGAAAAGTCATCAACATTGTCACCCTTTACAGGAGTTCGTCAGATCTAATCTACAATATACATAAAATGCATCCAGAGGATTATGTCCATTCATGCAACCGCAAAATATAATCTCCCCACTCCTTAGAAAAATATATACATATGTACATAAAAAAAAAGTCAGTCCCATCTAGCAGCTTCATCCATATATTTATCTAATCTATTCTTAAAACTACCCAGAGAGGAGGCTTCTATCACATGTCTAGTGAGCCTATTCCATTCATCTACCACACAATTTGTAAACCAATTCCTCCCAATCTCCTTCCTAAACCTATACTTATCAAGCTTAAACCCATTGCAGGGAAAGGAAGTAAACACAGATTTGTAGAAGGTAGGCAGGCTAATGGAAGTGCTTTAGGGTTAAATTACTTGAGTAGTGATAGTGGTCAGGGAAGGAGAGAAAGGAGATGCAGAGGAGATAGGCCCTCAGGTACTTCAGGAATAGGTGGGCTGAGTTGTCTTTACACAAATGCACGTAGTCTTAGAAATAAGAGGGATCAATTATTTAGTTATATCATTCATGAAGATATAGATATAATATGTATAGTTGAATCATGGGTTAATGAAAATATATTTAATGATAATGTCAGTGAATTTGAACTAGAAGGTTATACTATGTACATTAGTCAAAGGAGAGATAGGACTGGTGGTGGGTTGATTATTTATATCAGAAATAGCAAGGAGAAGGTGAATCATTATGGATAGATATTAAGGTTGGTAAAAATAGGAAAATACACTTGGGAGCTTTTTATAGACCACCAGGACAGACTGATTGCATCGATGAGTTAATGATTAGGGAAATAAGTAAAGGATGCAAAGAAGATACAGTTATTCTGGGTGACTTTAATTTAACTTCTGTAGACTGGGAAAATATGATAGGAAGAGATAGAGCAAGTTGTAAGTTTATGGAGTGTTTTGAAGATAACATTTTGACCCAATTTGTTAATAAGCCAACAAGGGGTGCCAATATATTAGATCTAATTCTTTCAAATGATGATCACTTAGTTCAAGGATTGAGTGTAGGGAAATCATTGGGAAACAGTGATCATCGGATGGTTAGGTTTAATTTGCAAATAGTTAAGGGTAGAACAACAACAAACTCCACAAAAATTCCAAATTTTTATAGGGGAGATTACGATAAATTACGCAGCATGCTAAATCAGATTAGGTGGGATATAGAATTCCATGGAAAGAATACTTATGAGATGTGGGATATTTTTAAGACTATATTAAACATGGTTCAGGAACAGTGTATCCCGATGAAGTCTATTAGGACTTGTGGTGTATTAGGTAAGGGGTATACATGTGTTGTATGTGGGCTGCGTGAATGCATTGTAGATTTAGAGGGGATGAGAAGGCAGGATTTAGACAGGATATGTAGGCTGGAGGGGTTAGTTGCTGAGCTCAGGAGGGAACTTAGTGTTAGGCCTAGATTTGGGAATAGGTTAGGTGGTGAGGTAGGCCAGTTAGATGTTTCAGGTGAAGGTAGAGGGCCGGTGGAGGAGGTAGGATATGATAGTTCTAGTGATAGTGAAGTTAGCCCCCTTAGATTAGTTAGAAATAGGCCTAGTGAGGATGGGGGACAGTGGAGAGTGGTTAGGAAACATGAAGCTAGGGAGGCTTCTCCTGTTCTTTGTGAGAATAGGGTTGCCTCTGTTGAGGTGGTTAGCCAGGGGGAGAATAGGTGTGTGAGTCAGAGGGACACAGAACCTATTAGCTTGACTAATAGATTCAGTGCCCTAAGAGAGGAAGTAACTGGAAGTGATATGACTGATGGGGGTGGGGGTGGAGGTAGAGTGACTGGTAGTTTGAATGAGAATAGGAGTGGGGATGGAGTTAGGTCTGTGGGGGTTAGGAATAGGAGTCTGACTGAAGTGCTTGTGATGGGTGATTCGCGAGTTAGATATTTAGATAGGAAGTTGAATGCAAGTAGATTGAATGGTTTGAGGGTGTGTTTGCCGGGTGCTGGAGTGAGAGATCTGTCTGATAGGTATGAGGAACTGGTGTCTGGCTGTGCAAGGGATGCGGTTGTGATTACACATGTAGGAGTGAATGATGTGAAGAAAGTGGGTGCATGTGAGTTACGTGAGAGGTACAAGAGGTTGATTGAAAAGGTGAAAGAAAGTAGAATGAAAGGTGTTGTGACAGGTGTGCTTCCAAGAATGGATGTTGGGGTAGAATGGATGTCTCGTGCAATTGGGCTGAATGATTATGTGAGGAGAAGGTGTGAGATGGAAGGTGTCATGTTTGTGGATGTGTGGGATATGTTTGTTGGAATGAAAGAAATGTATGCGATGGATGGACTGCATTTGAGTAGGAGGGGGGTAGATGTGTTGTGTTGTGGGAGGAGTATGATCGTGTTATTAGGTCTTTGCGGGCGGGAAACTAGATACTAATAGTGGTCAGGGAATTATGAGAGGACATTATAGTACTGAAAGTAGAATGGACTTGGCAGATAACAGAAATAGGTTCCAAGGCGATAGAGGTGAGGTCATTCAAGTTTCAAGAGGTGCTATACAAATGCTCGTAGTCTTAGAAACAAGAAGGATGAGCTATTTAGTTATATTAGCAATGAGGATATAGATATATTATGCGTTACTGAATCATGGGTTAATGAAATAGAATTTAGTGACACTATAAGTGAATTTGATTTTCAGGGCTATAATATGTACATTAGTCAAAGGACAGGTAGGATTGGTGGAGGAATAATTATCTATATAAAAAACAACATTGTTTCAAGTTTAAATACTTCAATAAAGCAGGATGGAGTTGAGTCACTTTGGATAGATATTAGGTACAGTAAAAATAGAATGGTGCATTTGGGAGCTTTTTACAGGCCACCTGGGCAGACTGATGATATAGATGAACTAATGATAAGGGAAATAAGTAAGGGATGTGAAACAGATGCAGTTATTATTGGGGACTTCAACTTAAACTCTGTGGACTGGGAAAATATGATAGGTAGGGATAGAACAAGTGGCAGGTTCATAGAATGCTTTGAGGATAATTTTTTGAATCAATTTGTTAATGAGCCAACGAGGGGGGACAATATATTAGATTTAGTACTTTCTAACAGTGATCATTTAGTTCAAGAATTGACTGATGGGCAAGCATTGGGAAATAGTGACCATCAGATAGTTCGTTTTAACTTGAGAATTGAGAAGGGTAAAATAACTGAGAATGCTGAAAAAGTTCCAAATTTTCATAAGGGAGATTATGTAAAACTTCGAAGCTTGCTAAATTTGGTAGACTGGGATATAGAATTCAGAGGTAAAGATGCTTATGGGATGTGGGATACTTTCAAGCATATAATAAATGTAGTCCAAGAACAATGTATCCCAATGAAGGCCATTAGGAACAAAAGTAGGAAACCATTATGGTGGAATCAGGAGATAGCTAGAAAAATTTCAGAGAAGAAAAGGGCATATAAAAAATTACAGGTAGAAAATAATATTCAAAATTTAAGTGATTATAGAATGGTGATTAAGAGAAATGTCAGTTACAAAAGTAAGGAGGTTATTCTTAAACTCTATAACTCTTATGTTAGGCCACATCTAGAGTACTGTATACAGGCATGGTCCCCACATTTTAGACACGATATTAATCTTCTTGAGTCAGTGCAATGGAGGGCAACAAAGATTATTCCTTCCCTGAGACACCTTGAATATGAAGATAGACTGAGGGTATTAAATATGTTCTCGTTCAAAAGGAGGTGTGTGAGAGGGGATATGATTGAGCTCTTTAAAATTTTTTCCGGGATAGATAAATTGGATGTTAGCAAGTTTTTTGAGTTAGATGATGGAAATCGGACTAGAGGTCACCACTTGAAAATTAAAAAGCAAGGGTGTAGGTTGGATTTAAGAAAATATTTTTTCACCAATAGAGTGGTAGACTTCTGGAACAAATTGCCGCAGAGGGTAGTAGGTAGTCCAAATCTAAATGTATTTAAGAGTAGGTTGGATGAGTTTATGGGAAGGGAAGGTTGTGATGGTTCCTAAGTTTTGTATATATTAATATTGTTTGTATATATCTATAGCTGCATGATTTAGTTCTTGACAAGCCTTGATTGGTGATACCCTTGTTTCTGGATGCAATCCTCTGGATGTAGTTTTCCTGGGAGTTTGGGTGCCTTGAAAAAGAGGCCGCTTGACTCGGATGACCTATGATGAGCCCTTGTGGCTTTTGTCATCCGTTATATTATATTGTGGGGGACTTTGATTTTGTCTTCCCCTGGTGATGGTGCTTTTTGTGGGTGGGTTTTGAAGGAGGCGGATGACCTTTGATAGGCCCTTGTGGCTTTTGTCATCCGTGTAATTATGTTATGTTATGTTAACACTATAACATAACTAAAATGATGATAGGAAGAAATGTAGGAAACCCTTATGGTGGAATCAAGAAATAGCTAATAAAGTTTCAGAGAAAAAAAGGGCATACCAGAGATTACAAAGTGAGAATAGTTTAGATAATTTAAACCATTATAGGTCAACCAGAAATGAACTAAATAAGATTATTAAGAAGACCAAAAGGACAGCAGAAATTAATTTAGCTAAAAATAATAATAAAGATCCTGAAAAATTCTTTAGCTATTATAGAATCAATAATAAATCTAACAGTGCTAAAATAGGGCCTATTAAATATGAAGGGGTTTTGAAAGAATCTGATGAGGAAATAGTAGAGGTCCTTAATGATCATTTTGCTTCAGTATTCACAGAAGAGAAACCAGTTAGACTAATTGATGATAATTCTAGGTCAAGGGAAGTAGTGATAAATTCTATTAATATAGACAGAGAAGAAATTAAAGGGCTTATAATGGAGTTAAATACTAGTAAGGCATCTGGCCCTGACAACATTCATTCTAGGATACTCAAAGAAGGTGTAGAAAGTATTGCAGTAGCTCTTGAGAAGATATTTATTAGATCACTAGAGTCTGGAGAAATACCAAATGATTGGAAATTGGCAAATGTAGTGCCAATTTTTAAAAAGGGAAGCAAAGATGATCCAAATAACTTTAGACCGGTAAGCTTAACTTCTATAGTCTGTAAAATTCTTGAGAAGATGGTTAAGAAGGGAATTTATGATCATCTAGAGAGTAGCAGGTTAATTAATGATGCTCAGCATGGTTTTAGAAAAGGTCGATCGTGTTTAACTAATTTACTGGATTTTATGGATTATGTAACTAAAGAGTTAGATAGGGGTGAGAAAGTTGATGTGATCTACTTAGATTTCAGCAAAGCTTTTGATAAGGTTCCACATAGAAGACTAGTTCATAAATTAAAGCTGCTTGGGATATGTGGGAAGGTTTTAAATTGGATAACTGAATGGCTGAAAAATAGGAAACAGAGAGTTGTACTGAATGGAGTGAGGTCAGAGTGGAGGAATGTTATTAGTGGCGTACCTCAGGGATCAGTTTTAGGCCCTTTATTATTTATAATCTATGTAAATGATCTTGGGCAAGGTGTAAATAGCAAAGTGTCAATTTTTGCTGATGACACTAAATTGGCAGCTGTAGTCAAAGAGCAAAGTTGAGGGTAGCTTTAAAGTGCAGGGTGACTTAAATAAGTTGTTAGCTTGGGCTCACAAGTGGCAGATGACTTTTAACCTTAATAAATGCAAAGTTATTAACATGGGGATAGATAATAGGGAATTTAGCTATGAGATGGATGGGTATTGGCTTAATTCAGTTGAAGATGAGAAGGACTTAGGAGTAGTAGTAGATAGGTCACTGAAATTTTCAAAGCAGTGTATTGAGGCAAAAAATAGAGCAAATAGGGTGCTAGGTTATATTAAAAGAAATGTTAGCTACAAGAGTAAGGAGGTCATCCTTAAACTATACAACTCTTATGTCAGGCCACATTTAGAGTACTGCATACAGGCATGGTCACCACATTTTAGACATGATATAAACTTATTAGAGTTAGTACAAAGGAGGGCAACAAAAATAATACCATCCCTGAAGCACCTTGAATATGAAGATAGGCTGAGGGTATTAAATATGTTTTCATTTGAAAGAAGGTGTGTGAGGGGAGATATGATTGAGCTTTTTAAAATCTTTTCTGGGATGGATAAATTGGATTTCAACAAGTTATTTGAGTTAGAAGGTAGTAATAGAACTAGAGGCCACCACTTAAAGATTAAAAAACAGAGGTGCAGACTGGATGTTAGAAAATATTTTTTCACTAACAGAGTGGTGGATTATTGGAATAGTTTGCCACCTGAGACTGTAGACAGCCCAAACTTGAATGTTTTCAAGCGCAGATTGGATGATTATATGAGGATGGAGGGTTAATTTCTTACTTTTTGGTATGTAGATATGTTTCTTGACTCATTCCTGTGGATGCAGTTTCTTTTTATTGTATATTTGGGGGACTTTGATTTTGTTTTTGACAGACTCCTATGGAGGCTTTAAATTATATATTGTAGATGCATGGTTGGCCATTCCTATGGATTGTTAAATTGTATATTGTAGATGCATGATCTGACAAAATCCTATGGATGCATTATGTGGGTGGGATTTGATGGATACGGATGACCTTTGATAGGCCCTTGTGGCTTTTGTCATCCGTGAAATTATGTTATGTTATGTTATGTTATGCTACGTGTCCTGTCATGTTCACTAAGTATAAGAACCTTACCCAGATCCCCTTTATTATATTCTTTTACCCATTTGAAGACTTCAATCAATTCCCCTCTGACTCTTCTCCTTTCCAATGTATGTAGATTTAGTTTTCTGACCCTTTCACCATAAGGTAAGTTCCTTAGCCCACCAATCATCTTTGTCATCCTTCTCTGCACAGACTCAAGCAAATCAATATCCTTCCTATAATATGGTGACCAAAATTGTACTGCATAGTCTAGATGAGGCCTAACTAGCACCAGATACAGTTTTAGAATGACTTCAGCACTCTTATTGCTTACACTCCTCCTAATGAATCCCAATATCCTATTAGCTTTATTCTTAGCATTTAGGCATTGCTTTCTAGGATGAAGGTCTGAACTTACCAAAGATAGAAAAATACTTATGAGAAATCGAGCAAATCTCAACACCAAACTGAGAAAGAGCAACAATGCAGTCCACAGGCTCGCAATCAGTGCAAAGATAGTGGACATAGAACAAAGGATCAAACAATCACACGAGAGCCAGAGGAAGAATGAGGAATACCAGGCAATAGAAAATATAAAGCGTAACCCAAAATTCTTCTTCAGCTACTGTAAGAAATTCTCCAAGACCAGATCTCAGATTGGGCCTTTAGTGAATGAACAAGGAATCACTACTGATGACCCGAGAGATACCTGCAAGCTGCTAGCAAGCCAATATAATAATGTGTTCAGCACACCAAGGGCGCAAGCAGTTATCCATGACCCCACAACTTTCTTCACTGATGGGACAACCAATCAGAACCTTCTCACATATATTCAGGTCACGATTGAAGACATCGCCAAAGCAATAAAGGAGTTAAGGACAAACTCCGCTGCTGGACCGGATGGCATTCCTGCAATCCTACTTCGGAATTGCAGTGAAGTCCTAGCAGTCCCGATCCACATGCTCTGGAAATCCTCCTGGGACACAGGCACTATCCCAGCACTACTCAAGGAAGCCATAATAAGTCCAATATTTAAAGGAGGAGACAGGACTCTGCCGAAAAACTATCGACCAGTTGCCCTCACATCCCACATTATCAAGGTTATCGAGAAGTGTGTAAGGGACAAACTCATCGCACATCGCGAGATGAACTACCTTATAAAAGAGAGTCAGCACGGATTTCGAAAAGGTAGATCCTGTCTCTCAAATCTACTGACGCACCACGACTGGCTGCTAAAGAACCTATCGGAGGGGAGGAATGTTGACGTAGTATTCCTAGACTTCGCCAAAGCCTTCGACATGGTCGACCATGGAGTCCTACTTCACAAAGCAAGGGACCTAGGCATTGCGGGCAAGCTAGGAATGTGGCTTCACAACTTTCTGTCAGGCCGCACCCAAACAGTCGCAGTGGATGGCCATAGGTCAAACAAAATTAAAGTTAAAAGTGGGGTCCCACAAGGTTCGGTCCTTGGCCCACTCCTATTCATAATTCATATGAACAACATGAGTAGGAGTGTGGACTCAACCCTCCTATCCTTTGCCGATGACACCCATATCAGTCGTGCAGTAATGGAGGAGGAGGATGTGTGCCACCTACAAGGCGACCTCAATGCTGTATATGCCTGGGCTTCTGATTGCAATATGCTATTCAACGAAGATAAGTTCGAGATGATGAGATATGGCACAAACCAAGCATTGAAAAACACTACCGACCTCTACACGGAGAGAGGCTTGCGGATCACGCCAAAACCGCACGTAAAATGTCTGGGGGTTCATCTAGGGGAGGACGCCACTTTCCAGCACCATATCACGGAGACCATTAAAAAGGCTCGGGGGATGGCTGGCTGGGTACTGCGAACTTTCACCTCAAGAGACCCAGAGATAATGCTAACCCTTTGGAAGGCGCTAATCCAACCCATCATGGACTATTGTAGCCAACTCTGGTCCCCACACAAACGAGGAGACATCCAGAGGCTTGAGGCTGTCCAAAGGTACTATACCAGGCACATTAGAGGGATGAAGGACCTCAACTACTGGGACTGACTGAAAAGACTAGGTCTCTACTCCCAGCAAAGAAGGAGGGAGAGGTATAGGGTCATCTACACATGGAAAATCCTGGAGGGCCTAGTTCCTGACCCTACACCCTCAAAAATCAAGCCATACTTCAGTGAGAGGCATGGGCGCAAGTGTGAAAAACAGACAATCCCACCAAGAGCTCCAGAGAGGGTCAAGACCTTACTTGCATCCAGCCTGGGGTATGAAGGACCAAAAACTTTCAATGCTCTCCCAAAAGAAGTGAGAGGGAGGACCAATTGCCCGGTGGACAGCTTCAAAAGCGCACTGGACAAGTTTCTGAGGATGGTGCCGGATGAGCCATCAGTGCCAGGGTATACCACGATCAGAAGGGCCCCCTCCAACACCATAACAGACCAACTGGACCTCGTGAGAAGGGACAGTAGGACTGGCACTAGCGGTAGATCACTACGGCTATGAGGACGGACCTCAAAACTTCTCCAAGTAAACCAAGTAAGAAGTAAGTACCCAAGTCCCTCTCACAATCGGTCCTCCCTAAAATTCTCCCATTTAATTTATAACTATTCAATGGATTATTTCTACCTATACTAAGTACACTACATTTGTCTGGTAAGAAATCTTTTTTTCTGGTAAGAAATCTTTTGTTTTCTGGTAAGAAATCTTTTGTTTCTGGTAAGAAATCTTTTGTGTGTTGAATGGAACAGGAGCTGCCAAGTGTAGGCCATGAATGGTCTTTTGCAGTCTCCTTCTTTTCTTATGTTCTTCTTAACTTCCTTTGGCATTTCTCGGCCCAATTGGACAGAATGGTCAATTCCTCCTGCCTTACAACAGCATCAAAATCAGCCCTAATGGCCCTACCTAGCTTAGTATCATCAGCAAATTTACTCAGGTCACTACTTATACCTATGTCAAGATCATTAATATAAATTAAGAATAGCAATGGACCCAAAACAGATCCTTGCGGAACTCCACTGCTAACACACCCCCACTCAGATTTAACTCCATCTATACTAACTCTTTGCTGTCTGTCACCAAGCCATGACTGAATCCACCTAAATATACTGCCATCGATCCTGTGTGCTTTAACTTTGCTCAGAAGCCGTAAGTGTGGCACTCGATCAAAAGCCTTACTAAAGTCCAAGTATAAAATATCATAGTTTTCATCATTATCTGCTGCTTCATACACCTTACTATAAAAAGATAGCAAATTAGTCAGACAGGATTTACCCTTACTAAAGCCATGCAGTGATTCTTTTATCAACTTATGCTTATCCAAGTGATCTCTAATATTCCTTGCTATAATAGATTCCATCATTTTCCCTACCACTGATGTCAAACTTACTGGTCTGTAATTAGAAATATTTGTTTTATCCCCTTTATTAAATATAGGTATCACATTGGCTTTCTTCCATGCCAGTGGCACAATGCCACGCTCCAATGATTTTCTAAAGATGCATGCTAGGGGCTCACTTAACACATCCTTACATTCTTTCAAAATTCTAGGAAAGACCTCATCAGGACCGGGTGCTTTACTACTTTTGATTTTATCAATTTCCTTTGTCACTATCTCCTTTGTGATCAAGATATCCTTTAATTTCTCTTCATCATTACCCCGAAAGATCATTGACACCTCAGGTATATTTAGAGTATCCTCCTGTGTAAATACTGAGAGAAAAAAGTCATTTAGCATTCCACCCATTGAGTCCCTATCACTCACTAATTCTCCATTGGAATCTATAAGTGGGCCTATTTTATCTCTAACCTTAGTTTTGTATAATTGATAAAAACTTTTAGGATCTTCCTTTGCCCTATTTGCCACTTTAATTTCATAATTTCTCCTTGCTACTCTAATTAACTTTTTAACATCTCTTGCTAGTTCATTATATCTCTGCCTTAAGTGATCCTCTCCATTTTTTATTTTCCTATAAATGCCCTTTTTAATGCCAATATAATGCTTAATTTTATCTGTCATCTATTTTGGGTCATTATTTTTTAGTACTAATGTCCTTATATGGAATGTTAATCATCTGACCTGTAATTAATTGCTCAATTATTCTTTCATACTCCTCTTCAATTGTAATCTCTTCCTCCTGGTGATTATTGTCTCCACTAACTGATATCATTGAATCTATACCTGCCTCCAGGTAAGTCCTTAGCCCATTATAATTTGCTCTTCAAAAGTCAGAAATTTTAACATTGTTCATGATCCTATCAATACCATTCCATTTCATCTTGAATCTAATTTCACAATGGTCACTATTACCCAAATTTCCTCCAATCTCAGTATCCTTAATAACTTCTTCCCTATTTGCCAGAACTAAATCCAGAATATTATTACCTCTAGTGGGTTCGTTAATAATCTGCCTCAGAAAATTATCTTGGACAACATTCAAAAATTCCTCAGCCTCCTGATCGTCGTTTATTTCCGAATTATTAACTCTAGTTTCTGATAGAGAAAAATTTGTAACCTTTTTGGACGTTCATAATTTAGTTAAAATTAAAAGCGATTGCGAGATTTGTGGCCGGGCATTAGATGTGGTAAATATGTACATTAGTGACTCGAACGGCGGGACGTACTATTTCGTCCGTAGTTCAATACCTACATACGGTAGAAAAAAACCGAACAGTTCGACGCCTATCTTCAAGCTATATTTCGAATAGGACTCAAACAGCGTGTTTCGTTTGTTTTTTCGGGCAATTTTGTAAAAAAAAATTGGGCCAGCTATAATTCGAAAAGGACTTAAACGCGCATAAATATTCCGACACGGGTGGACGATAATATTTACACAAAATAATTTTTTCCCGCCGGGCCGCTCGTCTACATGTTTACCGTCATCCCAACCGTGTGAAGCTTTCCGTTTCACCCCCCCCCCCCCCCATCCTGTCCTCGGCTTTCCATAAGCGTTGACTCGGATGCGTAAGCTACCCTTGTAAGTACGACGCTTCAACAGAAGGATGGTGACATTTTGCAACCCTCAATCGTTTCCTAAATCATTAACTCCTATCCCAAAGAGGTAGAGAACGTTCTCATTGGAACTACTAGTTTCGTACCTAGCACTTTCCTACTTCCGCCAGTATTTTAAAGGGCGTGATTTTATTCATTTCCGTACAAGAACAAATAAACATTCGACAGAAATTTCTAATTACATGTTTTAAATATAATTATATCATTAAGTGGCACAACAACAAAGTAACTATGGCATAGTTAGATAAAAATGAAAACCCGCCTCTGTTTCATACTTAGGAAACATACATTTACATATAATTAGATAGATATATCTATAGATAATATATAGGCAAATAGATGCGAATTAAACGCTCAGCTGTTCAAAGAAGTTTATTTTTTTTCGAAGCTCAACTGTTCTTTGTGTTCAACTCTCTCATCTGCTGCAAATTCTGTATTTCATTTCCCCAAATCTCAATGATATCTTAGCAGAAATCATGCCATGTAAGCAGCAAAACCAAGACACTGCTGAAAATTTCCCTTTTCTTAAATATTTCTCTGAAAAAGAATGCTTAGGAAATTGTTATACGATCAAAATCCCTTTCTGCTTGACGTCCTACATTTCCAGTGCCACCTAGTTTTAGGATAGGGTAGAAAAATGTATGCCCGCCCACTGGTCTTAAAAGTAGCAAATAAACAGGTAGTGTTGGAAAGTGACCTATCCTTCTTAGGTTAGTATTGGTAGACCCCTTAAAAACCTGCGAAAACTCCCCCCGCGTAATATAAGATTGAAAAACTCATTAAATTAGTCAATAGCTCCTCCTAAGTAATATCTTATTATTAACCCCTTTTGAGATGAGCCTCACCTCCTCCCAAATAGATCTTGTATAAAACCCTTGTAAACTTTAGATCAGAGAGACAATCTGAGCAAATCTTGTTTTCTGAATAAAACTAAAACTCATTCCCCCCCCCCTCCCTTTTTGCTTCCTGCCACTGCGTCTTACCGTGTCTTCATTAAAGACGGGCAAACAGACATTCCAGGTGCTGTCGCCACTCAGGGCCACACGAAGCACTACGTCGAGTTGCTATGACTAATTAGGGTCCCATGGCCTTCAATTACCATCGAACCCCCTGCAAGAAGCGTCATTCAACGTCAGATTGCACCTTAAACCAAGCTACCAGGCAGTCCTTTCTCGCCAAGAAGGATTCCGTTGCGGCGAGTGCCTGATCGCCTTGGCTGCGTGCCCCATCTACCAACTAAGAGTATCGGGAACCAGCACAGGTCATTGACACCATAGCTAGAGTTACAAAGCCAGAAGGAAGCACGTCAAAATTGGCGACCATTTCTTTGCCGATTTTCACTGCTACGTTATCTTCATTATCACCCTATAGCAATGCCCTCTGGAGCATTCCTATAAATAATAATAATCCTGGAGAAATTATATATATATATATATATATATATATATATATATATATATATATATATATATATATATATATATATATATATATATATATATATATGTGTGTGTGTGTGTGTGTGTAAAACTCTGTGACGAGAATAAATTATTTTTATGTAATATCACACCAATACGACAAAATCCCTTTTATACAAGATTTTCCCTTACACGAACACACATACAAACACATGCCTGGAATCGCTTTTCAAGGTCCATTCGTGCACAGCGTCACTTCAAAGAAAGGTCAGTCAAAATTCCTCTTCCACTTATTTTCTGCAAACAATCCACACAAGAGAGTAGGTTCTAATTCCTGTTCCTTCTATTATTTACAAATCCCAATTTACATTCCATCATTAGTCGTGTACTTACATAATTACATATTTATATACACCTGTGAACACACCATTATTGTAACGTTCTTTCAAATATTAACTTTCCAAACACATAATGTATTCAATTTCAACTTAAATCATCTATGTATTCTTCAATATTCTCTGTATAGCCGTTATTTATATCTCTTAAATATCCTCTCCGATATTCAATTCAATTTTAGAGCAGCAGATGTCATCTACATGGATTTTCAAAAAGCTTTCGATACGGACCCCTAAAATCGTCTAGTTAAGAAGATTGCCGCTCATGGAATCAGTGTAAACGTATTGAAGTGGATCGAAGACTGGCTCAACGGAAGGAAACAACGTACAACCATAAATCGTCACCAATCAAGATGGCGAGACGTATGAAGCGGAGTGCCCCAGGTGTCCGTGTTGGGTCCATTACTTTTCCTAATATATGTAAACGACTTAGATGAAGGCATAGCCAGCCTATTCTCAAAATTTATAGACGATATGAAGCTGGGTGATAAATCAATCATACTTGCCAATCAACATAAAATTCAGAGACTTAAACAGCATTATGGAATGGTAAAAAAATTGGCAGATGAAACTCAACATTGATAAATGCAAGGTACTACATATTAGAGCAAGAAACGAAGAATTTAACTATACAATAAAAGGCCTGCCATTGAAAAGGGTATCAGAAGAAATAGATCTTGGTGTTATAGGTTTTAAATTAATATTGCCGTAATATCCCGGATAGCTCTTAGATCACAATAAACATAAAAACCTATATTTCGTTATTGAATGGAATGAATTGTTAAATGAACACGAGTCTAAATTTTGCAGACGAATTCCTTAGGACTAATCTGTGCGACGTCGGGGAAATAAGTAAATTCCAAACAAAGAGTTAAGAAAAATATATATTATTGAATAAACAGTTAGATTATTACGCGTGAATTAAATTTGAATGAGTTAACGGGAATGGATTTACAATTGATAAATATGGTTTGATAATTTGAGTATAACAAATGATGATTGGTAATTGGATAATTGGTAAATAGATTGGAAAATAGATTATAAGTAAATTAAATTGGTGAGTAATTGGATGATAAGTAATTGTGTTATAAGTAATTGATAAATTGATTGGTAAATTGGATTATAAGTAAATTTGGATAATCAGTAAATTTGATGATAAGTAATTGTATTATAAGTAATTGGTTGATAAATAGATTGGTAAATTGGATTATAACGGAGTTGAATGGGTCTGTAAATGAGACAAAAGAATCAAGCATTAATTCAGGTTTCTATCTGGGAAATATTTAGCTAAACAATTACAATTTAAATATTTACATACCTGTTCACCGATGCAGCACAGCTAAGCGAATGAAGCCTCATGGCTTATTTTTAAGACGCCTGGGAGAGCGGGTGTACCAATCTCCCGATTTTAGTCAGGGTTACCAACCCTTCTTGAAATTATATATATATATATATATATATATATATATTGTTTATGGTAGTTTCGTGTACATTCGTGTTGTTTTTGATTTGTGTTTTTTTACTCTTTGTGATTATTGGTTTGTTTCTTGTGGTTATGTTGTTTCTTCCTGTAGCATTCGAGCCTTTGTAGGCGTTTTCTGTGTCTCTCGTGTTCTTCTCTTTGTATGTTTGTGTGTTTTTATTGAAATGTTTTGGCCATTGGGTGATTTTTGTTGCATTTATTGTTTGTCGTGGTAAAAGTCATATGTGTATATCGGTTCTTCTCTCTTGTTTCCTTCTGTTTCTGTCTTCTGGCGGAATGTCTATGTGTCTTTGCCTAGTCTCGTCCGTCATGAGTCGTGGTACTTTCTCCCAGATCTTGCGAGCTCTACTCTGCAGTTTCAAATTGATTGGAGTCATTTGGATCATGCGGTGTAGGTCCCTCTGCCTTCTTCTTTCTCTCCTCCTGGTATTTGTAACTAAGAGTACGCCTTTGTTCTGTACTCTTTGGAGGAATTTCATTTTTCTCCTAGAACCAGTGCAGATAGGTATCGGTGGATACAGCAGCTTGGATCTTACGAGCGCGTTTTAGATCTTTCTTTTGTTGGCCGTGTTCAGATTTTTGAATCTGAACAGCTTAGAAAACTCGGCCTTCGCGCTCGCTGCCGTCTTGGTGACGTGGCTGCCGTATCCAGTTTTACCTATCCTTAGTCCTAGAACTGTCCCGTCCGAGCTGTATGGAATACGGGCGTCATCCGTTACGATATCGGCCCGTCTCATACGGAAGAATGGGATCACCTTGAACTTTGGAGTGTTAGTGGTGATCTTCCATCTTCTCTCGAACCTGCTGACATGGTCGATCTCACTGGCGGCGATTCGTGCCATAAGTTCGGGACTCTTGAAGGGGGCAGTCATGATCTGGGTGATGTCATCGGCGAACTGGACGTACAGCGAGTCTTCCCTGATCGGATTTGGTAGATCGAGGGTGTAGATGTTATACAGCAGGGGGCTTAGGCACCCACCTTGCGTACGCCTGCAGTTAGTTCGAAGTTGGGTCCCGTGTGGTCGAAAATTTGTATGTACGCTATTCTGTCAGTCACATAGTCATATAGAATTTTTTCTATTCGTGGGTTTAGTCCAAGTCTCAGTATTTTGAACTGGAGCCCAGTCCTCCATACTTTGTCAAATGCCTTCTTAACATCTCTGAGCACCAGGTCCGCGTACCTTTTCTGGCTAGCGATCTTCGCCAGTTTTTCCGTGATTACAACCAGCGCCGTATCAGTCCCCCTCCCCCTTCGTAATCCATGTTGGTGTTCGTTATGGAGGTTATTCGCCTCCATAAAATCCTGGATTCTGTTGGCAAGGATCTTTTCGAAGACTTTGCCTGCTACTTCGAGGAAAAAAATGGGCCTGAAACTCGCTGGACCGTCTGGCGGTTTCCCGGATTTTGGAATGAAGATCATTTTGGCGATCTTCCATTCGTCCGGGAAATAGCCCACGTTCAGGCACGCGTTCATGACAATGACCAGCCCCTCTAGGATGTTACGGGGGGCGTTCAACCAGTTTAGTTTGGTCAAGTTTGTTTTGCCTGGCGCTCTCTGTTTGAAGGCACGTATCGTCAATAGGATTTCCTCCTCTGTTATTTTTCGACCGTCACCAGTCATGTCTCTGTCCGCTGTCGTATCGTTAAATGGGTATGTCCGGTCTACTATTGGTCTTAATTGGTCATGGATTTGGTCTTCGAAGTCCTGGTCAAAGAGTTCATTTTCCTCTGGTGTGATGGAGAACACATCTTTCCAGAAGGTCCTGAACACTTCTTCCGTTTTCATTGGAGTCATTTTCGTCCCATCGTCTTTTTTGAGGAGTGTGTCTCTGTCAGGTGGCTCACCCTTCAGTCTTGAAAGAGTATTCCAAAAGGTTCGGGGGTCCACTTCTTCATCCATCTTGTCAACGAGGTTGTTCCAAAGAGCCTCTTGTTGTTCCGTTATGTGTCTTTTCATCTCAGTCCTTAGTATCCTTAAACGTCTATTTTTGTTTCTGTCAGTGCCGGTTAGTCTAATTTCTTCCAATAGTCTCTTGTATTCGTCCGTTAAGTCGTATAACTCCTGAGTCCATCTTGGTGCTGGTAGCGTTTTATATGATGTTTTGGGTACTGCTGCGCGGTCTGTCTCCACCATTGCCTCCGTTAGCCTATCCAGTTCCTGGTCGATCTCTTCCAGGGTAGCTTCTTCGAGTGGTAGAGGTCTGAACTCTTCCCAGTTTGTTCTAGAAAAGCACTTTCTCATCCTGACGGGTTTTTGAATGGGGCTTGAGGATATCTTAATTAGGGTAGATATGTGGTCGCTTGGGATTAGAGGGCCGGGCTGTAGGAAGTAATTGTAGGGAAATTGCGAGCTGGTCAGGATGACATCTGGCTTTATTGCGCAGGTTTCGGGGACATAGGTGGGAAAGTCGGGCCCAATGCGGCCAACAATACCCCCGCCAATAAAGTGCCTAAAGTTCCTCCCTTTATTATTCAGAACTCCGGTGTATCCGGATTCCGAGCATCTGGCGTTGAGATCTCCCCCGAACAGGACTGTTCTCCCATGTGCACAAAGTTGGAGAAAATTGTGCATCGGGATATAGTCCCGTCTTGGGGGTTGGTACCCAGTGGACACTACTAGTGGCCCCAGGGTAGTCTGGATCTCGATTGCCAAATATGACTCATCTAAATCTGGGAGAGACTTAAACTGAATTACTTTCTTGACTGCGATGGCAGCACCATCGAAACGCTCCTGGCTGTGGTTCTTAGACACGATGGCGTAATAAAAAATTTTCCTTTTCAACTGTGTCGAGTTAAGTCCGTAATCTGATATCAGAACAATATAAGGGTCACATTGTCCAATAATGTTGCCGTAAGTCACTTGTTTACCGATCCAGCCGTCAGAGTTAAACTGTAATACTGTCAAGTCCTTTTTAGTCTGTCAATATTGTCCGTCAGTTAGTCGTTCCTATTTACGAGTTTCTTGGGGGTGGAGGGGCTGGCTGGAGGAGATCGGGATCTACCGGATCTCTTCTTGTTGAACTCAGAGGCCGTCAGTGTTACGAAGGCCTCCTTGTTCAGCCGGACCATTCCCAAAATGAGGGCCTCTTCGACCACCCTCTCGGGAACGTCCTCGCTATATTTCCATTTATAGCGACCCGTCGTCACGCCGTCACTCACGTCCTTGGGCGTATTAACTTCTGGGAAAGGCGCACTTTCCGGGGTGTAAATTTTGAGGTGGATCCTCTTGCCATGATAGGCATGGTTTTCCTTTCTAGAGGATGAGGCTGACCTCGTCCCCTTCCGGTTGGGTGACCGCTTGTTGCGGCTACAATGACGGGATTTCGACTTTTTCACAGCTCCTGTAGAGGGATTTTGGGTGTCTGATTCTTCGTATTCCTTTGAGGGGGGGTTGGTTGTTGGAGGGGGGGACAATTGCGGTTTGAGGATTAACTTTTTGAGAGGGGATTAGTTGCTCTGGGGCGTTTGATTTTGGGATTTGGGGGGGGGGGGCTGCATTTTAACGCGCAGCACATCCTCGGATGGGGGGTTCTCCGGGAACCACATCTCATCCATTCCATTCTTGACCAGCATTTGGTTAAGCTCCTTTTTGAAGGAGCCGGGCATCGTGAGATTGGCGATGTGTGCATAGTAAATGCAACAAATGATCTTTGTCGACTGCTCATTCTCTACCTTGAGGAAGGTAGGATGAGCAGAGGCCTCTTTCACTGCCGCCTTTGCCACTTTGGCATACGACAAGTTGCTCTTTTTTTCTCCTTCGTCCCTCTGTCTTTGTTTCTCTTTTCTAATAGCCTTTTTATTGCCGAGTGCTCACCTTTGCAGTTTACGCACTGGCCATATTTGCTGCACACGGAGCAGATATCTGACGTTTGTGGGCACGATTTGGTTGTGTACTCATTGTGCTTATAGCACTTGAAGCACGTCTGAACTTGGGTGAATTCCTCCCTTTCTATTTGCTCGGGGCTGACCGTGACATGGAAGAGCAGGAGACCGGTCTCTTTGGCCTTTTGGGCCATTGTGGTGTCCTGTAACACCACCTTGAATACATGGGTGTATTCCTTAAATTTGATAACTTCCGTTACCTTGGTCCACGAGTGGTTGTTCTCGATTTCACTTGTAATTTCCTGAGCTGTGTGGTGCCCCACCCGGTCTAGCCTACGGCAGACCACACTACGGTGGGCTTGAATCTGGGATGGGGGGATTTTGGGGGTCAGGTTGATACTTTTAAACATGGCGGCGGCTTTGGAAGAAGCCAGAATCTCCGCGTTTTTCTCATTTTGGCATATAGCGGTATAGCCAAAGGTGGTGTCAATTAACCTGACGAGAGCTACGTCGAGCTCGCCGTAGGCTATAGAGAAGACGTCCCCCCGATCGGGCTTAGTCCTTTCGGGGAGAGTCCTCAGGCTAACCCTGAGTACGTCGTCCGTCATTTTTTTGTCATGGTCATTTTTTGTCAGATTTGTGTAAAGTGGAAAAAAGAACACAGAAAAAGGATAGAATGTCCAAAATCCAATCAGCACTTTACCTTTGACAAGCAGAGTCGGGGTCCGGAAACTTGCTGTAGTCCCGAATATTTGTGGCACTGGCACTGTGTGTGATCTTATTTGTGTACCACATTCACTTTTAGTGATTAATGGAGGTAAGTGGGCAACACATGGGAATTTCACTTTTTGAGAAAAAATCTATGGAGGCGTCAGGCGAAATTACCTCGACGGTTTCCTGCATTGCTTAATGTCACTTTACGAGAGAGCGTAGTTTAGATACAGAATTCTTAGCAGTCACTACTGATTTTTACTTTGGACTTTGGATATAAGAAGTAGTGAAAAGAAAATACATACACACACATATGATAGCAACTGCAATCATGTATGCATATATGTATGTAATAGTGGAAGATAAACAGGTAGGGTTAGATTTCCCTGATTAAAGAATAGAGATAGGGGGGGGGAGGGAGAACATTCCCTGCTGATAGGGAATCACAGGCATTTTTGTTAGAGGTTGTTGTTATACGTCTCTTTATTTTTACTCTAATATTGTTGTTGTTCTTCGTACAGTTTTTCTGGTTTTCTTTGCTCGTCTGATGTTGTATTTCTATTGAATAGCATTTTTGTTTGTTTGGTTGTGGTTTTTGTTTGTTTTTTGTTGTTATTCGTTATTTATATTGAGGAAAGTAGTAGTTATTTTAGCATTTAAGCCTTTGTAAGCTGATGCTGTAGTTTCAATGTTTCTCTCGGTGTAGCTTAAGTGTCATTAATGTTCTTCTTCTGTTTAGACTAGTGTGTTACGTTGTGTGGAGTGAATTGTTTTTACTTGCAGATTGCGTCTTCTTGTCTTTCTGTCTGTGCTTCACTGCTGACAAAGTCCAGTTTCCTTCTGTTAATGTCATGTAGCGGGATGTCGATGTGTCTTTGTCTTATTTCGTCCGTCAGTAGTCTTGGGATTTTCTCCCAGATTTTTCGGGCCCTTCCTTGCAGCTCCATGTTTATCGGAGTCAACTGGATGCCTTGGTGAAGGTCCCTCTGCCTCTTCCGTTCTCTCCTTCTTGTGTTCGATATCAAGAGTACAGCCTTATTCTGTAATCTTTGAAGGAGTCGCATTTGGTTCTTGGAACCGACATTGATAGGTAAAGGTGGATACAGTAGTTTCGACCTTACGAGCGCATTGTAGATTTTCTTTTTGTTAGCTGTGCTCAGGTTCCTGAACCTGAACAGCTTAGAAAACTCTACCCGCGCTCTCGCTGCTGCCCGAGCAACGTGGCCACCGTATCCCCTATAACTTATCATTAGTCCAAGTACCATCCCGTCGTTGCTGTAAGGAATCCGGGCATTTTCGGTCTCGATATGTACCCGTCTCTTACGGAAGAATGGAATAACCTTGAACTTTTGGGAGTCCGTGGCAATCTTCCATCTTCCTTCGAACCTGTTGATATGGTCGATTTCCCTGGCGGTAATTTCCGCCATGAGATCGGGATTTCTGAATGGGGCAGACACAATCTGAGAGATGTCGTCCGCGAACTGAACATACAAGTTGTCCTCCCTGACCGGATCTGGTAGGTCGAGGGTATATATGTTGTAGAGGAGGGGCCTTAGGCACCCACATTGCGGTACACCTGCAGTCAGTTCGAAGTCCGGTCCAGTATGATTGTAAATTTGCAAGTAAGCTCCTCTGTCTGTCACGTAGTCGCAATTAATTTTTTCCAGTCTAGGGTTTAGTCCGAGTCTCAGTATTTTAAACTGCAGACCAGTTCTCCATACTTTGTCAAACGCCTTCTTCACATCTCTGAGCACCAGGTCAGCGTACCTTTTTTGGCTAGCAATTTTCGCTAGTTTTTCGGTGATGACTGCTAGCGCCGTATCGGTCCCTCTCCCTCTCCTAAATCCGTGTTGATGTTGATTATGGAGGTTGTTTATCTCCATAAAATTTTGGATACGGCTACCAAGGATCTTTTCGAAGACCTTGCCAGCCACTTCGAGGAGGGAGATGGGTCTGAAGTTTGCTGGTCTGTCGGGCGGTTTCCCGGCTTTCGGAATGAAGATCATTTTGGCGATCTTCCATTCCTCCGGGAAGTAGCCGATGTTCAGACACGCATTCATTAGATTGACCAGCCTCTCTAAGATGTTACGGGGGGCGTTCAGCCAGTTGAGTCTGGTCAATCCTGTTTTTCCTGGTGCTCTCTGGTTGAAGGAACGTAGTGTCACTATGAGTTCTTGTGTCGTTACTCTTCTTCCGTAACCAGTCATTTTTCTGTCAGCTGTCGTGTTTTTAAAGGGGTATGTCCTGTGGATTACGGGCCTTAGATCGTCATGAATTTCTTCTTCGAAGTCCAGGTCGAAGAGTTCGTTTTCTTCTGGAGTGATGGAAAACACATCCTTCCAGTAGCTTCTGAACTCCTCTTCCGTCTCTGTCTCGTCCATTTTTGTTACATCATCCTTACTGAGTAGAATGGTTTTGTCTGGCGGCTTACCCTTCAGTCTGGAAAGCAAGTTTCAGAATGTTCGGGGGTCTGTCTCTTCGTCGAGTTTGTCGACAAGGTAATTCCAGAGCGTTTGTTGTTGCTCTGTAATGAGAGTTTTCATTTCAGTCCTGAGCGCTCGTAGGCATCTGTTTTTAATTCTGTCAGTGCTAGTAAGTCTAATTTCTTCGAAGAGTCCTTTATATTTGTCTGATAGGTCGTACAGATTTTGTGTCCATCTTGGTGCTGGTTACGTTTTGTACGAGGTTTTTGGAACCGTTGCCCAGTCTGCCTCCACCATTGCCTTCGTCAACCTTTCCAGTTCCTGGTCGATTTCCTCCAGGGTGGCTTCTTCCAGGGGCTGCGCTTTGAATTCACCGAGAAGAGTACGGTACTCTTCCCAGTTCGCTCGAGAGTGACACTTTCGCTCCCTGACGGGTATTTGTATTGGGCTCGATGAAATTTTGATAAGTGTTGCGACGTGGTCACTGGGGATTAGAGGTCCGGGCTGAATGTGATAATTGTAAGGGAATTGAGGGCTGGTTAGGGCGATATCTGGTTTGGTTGCGAAGGAGTCGGTGACATATGTGGGGAAGTCGAGCCCGATGCGGGCAACGATACCTCTGCCAATAAGGTTCTTCAAGTTCTTTCCCTTCTTGTTTAGGTTTCCGGTATAACCAGATTCCTGGCATCTGGCGTTGAGGTCCCCCCCAAACAGGACTGTTCTCCCATGTGCATACAGCTGGAGAAAGTTGTGCATAGGGATACAGTCTCGTCTTGGGGGTTGGTACCCTGTTGATAGCACAAGTGGTCCCAGGGTGGTTTGGACCTCGATGGCCAAATAGGACTCGTCCAAAGAAGGGAGTAGTTTGAAGAGGATGCCTTTCTTGACTGCGATGGCCGCACCATCAAAACGTCCCTGGCTATGTTTTTTTTGTCGTCACGGAGTAATTAAATATTTTTATCGTCTGTTGAGTAGTGTCTATACCGTGTTCTGATATCAGAACGATATCAGGGTCGCAATTTCTAATGATATTTCCGTAAGTCGCTTGTTTGTCGGTCCATCCGTCAGTATTTATTTGCAGTATTGTCAAGTCCCTTTTTAGTCTGTCATGTTGTTAGTCAGTTTAAGCGGAGGGGCTAGCTGGGGGAGATCGGCACCTGCCGGATCTCTTCTTCTTGAATTCTGAGTTTGAGATGGTTACAAATGCGTCTAGGTCAAGTCGCACCATTCCGAGGATGAGGGCCTCTTCGACGACCTTCTCTGGTAGATCCTCGAAATATTCCCACTTGTATCTCCCGGTGGTGATACCATCACTTACGTCTTTGTCAGCCCTGTGGAGGGGGAATGGGACGTCGTTTGTAGCGTATATCTTAAGGTAAATTTTCTTTCCAAGGTAGGCATGCTTGCCTTCCTTTGTTGAAGATGTTGACCTGCCCCTCTGGCGGAGGGGTGATTTTTTGGAGCGGCTACATTGTCTGTGTTTAGATTTTGCTCCTTTAAGTGAGTCCAACTCGGGAGCAGTAGTGGCGGTTGCGCTTAAGGGGGCGTTTTTTTCGGGAACTACTTGGGTTGGGTTGGGGGTAGCGGGAAGATTTTTTGACTTTTGAGCGGCGGTCTTAGTTAGTGGAGGCTGCATTTAGATGCGAAGGACTTCCTCCGAGCGTGGGTTCTCGGGGAACAACATCTCATCCATGCCATTGTTCCTGAGCATCTGGTTAAGCTCTTGTTTGAAGGTACCGGGTTTAGTCAGGTTGGCGATGTGCGCATAGTAGATGCAGCACATGATCTTCGTAGACTGCTCGCTTTCTACCTTAAGGTAGGTGCGCTGCGATGCTGCCTCTCCTACTGCGGCCTTCGCCCCTGTAGCATACGTTTTCAACATCTGCTGCTTTTTGCTAGCAGTCTTTTTTGCCGGGCATGACATTGCCATGGCGGCGTCGTCTCCGTTGCAGTTAATGCAACGCTTAATTGTGCTCTTGCAGTCACGCCAGATGTGACCGGTCGCGCTGCAAATGGAGCAGATGGGTTCAGTTTTGGTGCATGATTTGGTAGTGTGCTCATTAAGCTTGTAGCACTTGCAGCACGTTTGCACTTGCGTAAATTCTTCCCTTTCAACTTGCTCAGAGCAGACCCTGACGTGAAATAGGAGGAGACCCAACTCGTTTGCCTTTTGGGCCATGCATATTTCAGCAAACACGACCTTAAACATGTGCGTGTATTCCTTGAATTTGATCACTTCTGAGACCTTGGCCCAGGAGTGATTTCTTTCAATTTCTTGGGAGATCTCCGTACTAGTATGGTGACCCACACACGAGTCGAGCCGATGGCAGACGGCACTGCGGTGAGCTTGGATTTGGGGGGTTAAATTAATTGAGCCGAATACTGTGGCTCCCTTAGGTGAGGCCAGGAGCTCGGCGTCAGTCTCCTTTTGGCAAATATCCGTATACCCGAATGGAGTATCGATTAGTCTTACGAGGGCCACATCCAGCTCCCCGTAGACTATGGAGAAGACATCTCCCCGTTCAGGTTTAGTCCTTTCGGGGAGAGTCCTCAGGCTAATCCTGAGAACGTCGTCGGTCATTTTTTAGTCCTTGTCATTACGTCAGTTAAGTGTAAAGTTGGAGAAGAATACAGAAAAAAGGACAGAAAGTCCAAAATCCAATTTCAGCACTTTACCTTTGACAAGCAGAGTCGGGGTCCGGAAACTTGCTGTAGTCCGGAATATTTTGTGGCACTGACACTGTGTGTGTTCTTATTCGTGTACCACATTCACTTTTAACGTTTAATGGAGGTAAGGGTAACACATGGGAAATTCACTTTTTTGAGAAAAATCCAAGGAGGCGTCAGGCGAAATTACCGCGACGGTTTCCTCCTTTGCCTAATGTAACGTACCGAGAGAAACGTAGTTGACATACTGAATTCTTAGTAATTTCATCTAAACTTAACTCTATAACATTTCAACCAATCAGGCGCCAGGATAGATTTAAATGTTACATACGCTTCAATCGTATACACATAAACACGGCCGAAGTCAGTTTTCGGGAATGTCATACAACCAAGGATTGTAAGGAGCAGGAGGCAACCTGCTCGAAGTGCAACAAAAAAGGGCACGGCTGGCGCGAATGCCAGGCCAAGAAGGAGAAGTGCCCGAACTGTGGCCAAAGACATGGGGCGATGGCGATGTCATGTCCCCCCAAAAGGAGATTATCCGGAAGAAGACGGAAGTGAAGAGAGCGGAAGGTATAAGGAGAGCAAACACCTCCTATGCCAAAGCAACAAGAACCACCCCCTCTGCAAGCGCCTTGAACAGCCAGGTCCCCAAAACATACGTCAAAGTTGACAAGGACGACAAGGACGCCACAAAGATTCTTACGTGCATCCTCTATGCGCAAGTAAGAAATCTGACCAGCCCAGGCTGCTTCGCCAGGGAGGTCAACACTATGCTGAGGAACAACGGACTAGCACAAATGTGGTTCCGGAGAATCCCCTTCTTCAGGGGATGTCCTCCAAGTTCAAATTGGCAACCAAAGAGAGGCGCCCGCGACATCATTCCCACGGGAAACCGTGGTGAAAGAGAGTAACTCCATTGAGGCAAAAAAGAAAAACACCCCACAGAGGTCCCCTAACAAAGACCCACGCATAGCTGCAATAAAAAAGAGGGAAGAAAGTGCGAAAATAGCAGCCAGACGTCTCAAGTAGGCGGAAGGAAATCTCCAAAGCTCAGACTCCTCATCCGAGGACGAACGGGAGATCCCTCATCCCACTAAAAACAGGAGTAGAAGTGTGAAGAAAGTCAGGGAATTTGATGGGGAAGACCTCAACATCAAATTTTTCAGGACTGAAGACACTTCGTTTACAAAAAGCCCCAAGGTGGGAGAAATCATAGAAGGGGTAAGAACAGGACTACTAAAATAGTCCTATGATTCCCCAGACCGTGAAGCGCTGGTAGTAGCGGCGCTCATGGAGGCTAGAATTAAAATATATAGGGACGCCTGCCTCGCCGTAAGCGAAGCAGAGTTCAAAAGAATTCGGAACGGGAAAATTACACACACCGAAAACCACTAATCAAGACAAAACCAGCACAGACATAATCAACAGCACATTAACATGGAAAACACTAACAACACACTAAAGATACTAACAATTAACGTTAACGGGTGGGTAGGGAAACACATTCCTTACGGAAACATTTTCCGTAAAGTGGATCCCGACCTAATCCTCATCTCAGAACATGGCGTTGACACAAACGTCAACAACATAAAAATACCCAACTGCACAATCTTTAGCAAAAACCACACATAAGAACGGTACGATGGCGCTGCCATCGCGATCCGAAACAACATTACATATAAAACACTTCCAGGCCGAGATGAATCATTCGTTGCAGTAGCAATACCTACCCTAGTTGGAGACCCGACCGTAGCGGCGGCCTATCAACCCCCGCGACGCGATTACCTGCTGATCCCTAATTTTTACAACCTCTTCGGGCGTGGGAAATTGACATTGCTTGGCGGTGACCTTAATGCCAGATGCCGTGCATCAGGTTACTGAAGAACCGATCCAAGGGGGAGAAACCTGGAGATGCTACTCAAAAGAGACAGACTCTAGAGGGCCGGGCCAGATTTCCCGACCTTCATAACACAATGTTCAGCAACAAAGCCGGACATTGTGTTGACATCTAAAAACTTCCCTTTCAACATTGTCAATGAGCCCGGGCCAGTGGTTCCGATCGACCATATCTCGATTATCATTACCATCTCGCTAGCACCAATACTCAAGCCCGTCATACTCAGGAAAAGTTACGCGAAAGCTGACTGGGAGCTATATAGAGAGATACTCAGTACATACCAACCAACTGATCTGGGAGCCGCTAATCTCGAAGAAATTGATGAAGAGATCAACAAGATCACCGATCTCCTCATTCAAGCCGACGAGAGATCTGTTCCTAGAATCTCCTATAAAATGCTCCCACAACCTGAGTGGACGGACGAGATGAGAGAAATCGCCCGAGAACATAGAGCAATCTATTATGAGATTGGCAGGACAGGTACCAATAGGGAAAGGACGGCCAGAATGAGACATCTAAGCATGGAAATGAAAAACATCATACTAGAAAAACAGACGACGATATGGAATGACATCATCGGGAAGCTGGACAGGGAGAGTGATCCCGTAAAATTCTGGAATAACATCCGGAGAATTAGGGGGATTACCTCCCAGACCCAGAACCAAAATCAAGGAAGGAGACGACATCATAGAGGATCCAGAATCTCTCGAAAGAAGATTTAGATCACATTGGCAGACGATTTTCGCTATAACACCAGAGGAGAACGACGACTTCGACCAGGACTTCGAAGACCAACTGCTCGACGACCTCGGCACAATGATACATAGAACCCACCCCCATCCGAAAGTGTCACAGGAAAGAGTGATGGCTGACCACGGATGCCCGGTAACTGTAGAAGAGACCTTGAACACCATAAGGTCCTTCAAGCAGATGGCTCCAGGCTGGTCTGGAATTATGAAAAATAACCTCGTAAATGCCCCAAGGCAAATTATTCAGGGACTGGCAAACACGATGAATGCCGTCCTGAATACAAGCTACTTCCCAGATGGATATAAGATGGCCAATATCATCTTTATCCCAAAGGGAAACAAGCCCCCAGACCAGGTGGCAAGCTATCGCCCCATCTCTCTTCTTGAGATGCAGGGTAAAATCTTCGAAAAGATTTTAGCTAACAGGCTACAAGCTCAACTGAGCGAGTTAGGCGCGCACAACCCACAACAGCACGGATTCCGCGAAAAAGGGGCGCTCCTAACTGAGAAAGTAGCATACACCCAAGCGAACAGGTTCTATGTAGACATTGTGTTGAGGGACGTGCAGAAGGCCTTCGACAAAGTCTGGCTGGAAGGACTTCAATACAAGATCCTGAACCTCCAGCTAGACCCAATCCTGGAAAGGATCCTCTGTGACTTCATCATGGACAGAAGGGCGTTTCTCATGATTGGAGGGCACAGAGGCCCCGAATTCGAATTAAAGTCGGGCGTCCCTCAGGGAAGCGGCCTGAGTCCTCTGCTTTACTTGGTCTTCACCATCGACCTCCTAACTCCAGTGCACATGGACACGATGTATCTGCAATACGCAGATGACGTCACACAAATTGTCCCGTGCCCGGAGAGGAAAGCAAGGGCGCAGGCGGACCGTACTATAGCGGAAATCTCCCACCTCAGCCGATACGAGAGACGATGGAAAATCAGGACCAACAGGGACAAGTTCAAAATTGTCCCGTTGAATCGCGAGATGACATGGCCCATCATCATAGATGGGAGGAGGTACGGCTACTCCACCGAAGGCACCGTCCTGGGCCTTAAAATCACCGACCATGGATACTCGAGACACCACACGGAGAGGCGGAACCTGGCGAAGAGAGAAATCTCCAAGCTCTACAGGTTTATAGATCTTAGCTCGGCTAAATTCAGAAAATTATATATGATGTATGTCCGGGCTATGCTGATCTACCCCGCAGTGGTATCCCACGCGGCAAATAAAACCTCGATGAAAAGGCTCCAGCGTATCCAGAACACTGCCTCTCTGCTTATTAATAAAGTAAGAAGGCGTGACCGTGTCAGGCAAAGCATCCTGCATCGGAGGAAATGCTTGGAGCCCATCAATGTCGTCACCAAGAAACTGGGCAAGAAGATATGGTCCACTCTAACGGACGATGTCATTCCAAAACTCCAGGGAGCAGGCGGCAGGCTGAATATACCTGTGTGGCTACGGGCGAAAGCCTCACGCAGAAGCCGGTTCTCGAGCACAAAACTATGTACGCGTAACAACATAACCCCAATATACACATAAAAGCGTCAAAACACAACACAACTAATCCCATACATTTACACACGTAAAATGTGACTACATACAACACAAAACTGCATTGTCGGCAAATAAGCTATCAAAGGCTTGAATACTAAAAACAACAACACTATCAAACTAAAAGTAAACAGACAGAGAAGAAGATACAAAAATACAATAAGAAGAACACTACAAACACGTGAAAACAAAAAGACACAAAATAAATAAGCAAATAAAGTAAAAAGTAACCATAAAAATAAAGTGATGCCCTCCCTACTAGGCCCCCCCCCTCTTTAATTTTTCACTCACTATATCTTCCACTATACCATCTCTCTTCGAAAATTGCGTACATCATCATCATTCCGAATTTTTAGACTTGGAAAGAAATCAACAAAAATTGAGCTCACAGAGAAGTTCACTGCCGGCAAATGAGGAAAAGTCAAGGGTAAGGAAAGTCAAGAACGCTATCGATTTTCACCTTTTCTCCACGGGACTTCATGAACAAGATCTATTTTTGTACGGAGCTACGTATGGCCGACACAAGATATCGTACTGCGTATTGAGGAGTCTAACTTCCTGTTTACAAAGGAGAGATACTGCAAAAGGGGAAGTTTATCTTCCTATTTACAAAAAACGTTATTAACCGCGGGAAGTTTATCTTCCTATTTACAAAAGAAGGCTATTGCCAGCGGGAAGTTTATCTTTCTATTTACAAAAGAGAGCTATTAACAGCGGGAAGTTTATCTTCCTATTTATAAGGTTCAATGTGTGAACCGTTTAAATTTTTCAATTAAATGTTTACTAGGTTCGATCTATGACCCCCACAGTACTACGGCGCGAGAAAACGGAGTGTTTAATACATAAATAGTATCTAAATCTTACAATTAAAACATATATATATATATATATATATATATATATATATATATATATATATATATATATATATATATATATACAAATATATTTTGATATGGTTTAGTTTACTGAGAACCAAGTGTAGAATTTCCTAAGATTTCAAAATGCTCATCTTTGAGGTATTTTTGAGTCATATTCGATTCCACACTATAGTTCCAGCACCACAGGAATTCACTGCGAGACCAAAGAGTAGGTTTAATACATAAATAAAATGCTAGACCTCACAATTATAAACATACATATATAAACATATTTTAATATGCTATGACATACTTAAAAATAATGGTATGAGAGATTTCGCGCAAATTTGACGCATCTACCGGAACGAGTATAAACGCTCGATTCAGCACCATTATCATGGGTATTTGGAACAGATTCCACGTAACTCTAATTTCTGCCATTACCCCCCGATGATCCTTCCTCATTTTCTTGCGAGGTATCTAATTCTAATGGATTATTTACAACGGGTTGATTAGTTTATGGTCGCGAACAGTTTATATACTTTTCATTATGTACCTTAGGCAATACAGCTGGTTTTACTCTATCTATAGATACCGTGTTCTGATGGTCACCCGGGAATTCTAATTTAAAAACTTTGTCGTCGCGTTCGACAACACGGAACGGGCCTGCATAAGGCGCTTCTAGTGGGTTCCGAACGCGATCAACACGGACCCACACATGCGTGGCGTCCATTAATTCCTTGGGTACAAACGTTTTGGGTACCGAGTGCAGGTGGCCTTCAGAGGTCTGTGCGAAATCTATATGCGTCATAGTCTTCGCTAGTTCAGAGATGAATTTAGAATCAGCTTTGGATAATGAAGAGGTGACCAAGGGCTTTGGGCAGAGAAGGGTCGTTCCTGTGACCGCTGTAAATGGTGAAAAACCCAAATCATTGGGCAAGGACCGGATGCCCAGAAGAACGATTGGTAGGGCCATCAATCAACCTTGTCGGCGAGCCATTATAGAGCTCTTCAAAGTCCGATGCGACCTTTCCACGATCCCATTAGTGGTAGGTATGTACGCCGTGGTTCGCAAACGATGGAAACCATCGAGGGCCGATAATTCTTTGAAGAGTTCAGACTCAAATTGCGCTCCTCTGTCGGTGATGACGTATAAAGGAACGCCAGACCTGGATATCCAGCCGCCCAAGAAGGCTAAAGCAACCGTTGCAGCACTTATGTCTGGAATCGGTATTGCTTCCATCCACCTGGTGGCTCTGTCTATACATGACAGCAGGTACCGGTTATGAGATGGGTATGTTTGCCCAGGCAGGGTACACGGCGGGAGTGGCCTAACTATATCTATATGAACCGTCTCAAATCTCGAAATAGATATACTAATAGGCAGGACTGGGGACTTAGTGTGGTGATTCCCATTAGCAGATTGGCAGGAGAGGCATTCACGAGTCCAGGAACGTATATCTCTGTCCATATTGGGCCAGAAATATCTCGCTTTCACCAACCGAAGCGATGACTTAATTCCTGGATGTAAAATGTTATGCAGTTGTTTGAAAATAACTGATCTGCAGGGTGAAGGAACAAACGGTCGTGGGTATTTAGATGTTACCTCACACCAGAGTTGGGAATCACCGGGAAAAGGAAATGCCTTCAGTCCAGATTGAGATGACTTCATTTCTTCGTCTTGTTCTTGTGCTGCTGCCAAAGAACGGAGATCAAATGAGTCCACTTGGACCGAATTGATATTCCGAGATAGGCAGTCAGCAACCACATTGTCCTCACCACGTACATAAGCTATGTCATTGACATACTCCAAAATTGCGGTCCAGTTCCGTTGTTGCCTGTCCGTTTTTGCACGTAGTGGCGAGGAGAAGGCAGAGACTAGTGGCTTATGGTCCGTGCTTAAAGTCACTTGGCGACCCTTGATCATATGCCTGAAGTGAAGCACAGCAAAATATGCAGCCAGGAGTTCCCTGTCATAAGTGGAGTACGCTTGCTGCGTCTTACTCAACTTCGCGGAGAAGAATGCCACTGGCTGGGGAGACCCATCCACCATCTGATGGAGCGCAGCACCAACTGCGAATTGGGAGCTGTCCGTGACCAATTGGTACGGAGGAGAGTCATTGGGTAATGGGTGGCGTAAATTAACGGAGTTCGCCAGGGCCTCCTTAGTAGCTTCAAATGCATTCCGAGCAGCATTATTCCAGACAAGTTGCCGAGCTTTAGGTTAAAGCCGTGCGAGTTCAATCAGAGGGGCATCAATTGCAGCGAAGTTAGGCATCATACGTCTGTAAAGCCCTAACATCCCCAAATATCGAGGAAGTTCTTTGAAATCAGATGGTAAGGGTATTTCGGTGATTTCGGAAACCTTTCTAGCTGGAGGGCTCAAACCTGCAGCTGAGACATGGTGGCCCAGGTAATCGATTTCTTCCTTCATAAACTCGCACTTTTCCATAGAAATCCGAAGGTTGTTCTCTGCCAATATTTTGAAAACTTGCTCTATATGTTCCACATGCTCATCTATATTCTCCGAAAATATCAAAATATCGTCCACATACACAAAAACGAGAGCCAAGCCTCGAAATAAATTGTCCATGTGGCGTTGGAAGGTGCAACTAGCATTCTTTAGACCAAACGGTAGCCTTAAAAATTCCCACAGCCCAAAGGGAGTTGAGACAGCACTCTTCTCAATGTCCGCTGGATTCATTGGAATCTGTTGATAGTCTCGTACTAGATCCAGGCGAGAAAAGACTTTCTTGCCATGGAGATGGTCTACCATGCTCTGAATCCTTGGCAAGGGATATCTGTCCGCTTTGGTCTTCGCATTGAGGGACCGAAAGTCACCCACAACTCTATACTCACCTGGGGTCTTCTTATGCACCATGTGAATGGGTGAAGACCAAGAAGATTTCGACGGCCACACCACACCTTCTTTCAACAGAGTCTCGAAAGTTGCTTTTGTAATTTGTAGTTTCTCCATTGGAAGTGGTCTGGGGCGAGCGAAAGCTGGCGGGGCGCTACCCGTTTCAATTGTGTGAACCACCGAACTAGCCGGCGGTGAACAAACGTCAACACACTTCGGGTTATAAATACCCTCATATTTTCGGAGAACTGTCCTGCACTTAGGTGGGATATGCGAGAGATCATTAATGATTAAAGAGGCCACTGGTTCGCTTGAATGCTTCACTTTTGAAACTAGGCTAGTCTGGTTATCAATTAGGACACCACGAGCACAGTCTACTAATAGGTTATAATGACCAAGAAAATCGGCGCCTAATAATGGCGACGTAACGTCTGCTACTACGAACGTCCATGTAAATGAACGTTGCAGGGTAGGGATGCCTATTTCCAATTGAACTTCTCCGTGCACTTTTATCTTCCCTCCATTAGCCGTCGCAATGTTAACACCCGATTTGCGCATCACACATAATCGCACTAATTTATATGGAATTAAGGACACGCTCGCACCAGTGTCTATTAGGAATTCGTACCTCCCCTCATTAATACGTGCAACGACAGTGAGAAGAGTCAGCATGCCGGTCGTCGCATTTACTGTGGCCTGCCGATCTCGTTTTCCGAGTGGGTTGGGGAAGACGGCCTAGATGATGTCTGCATTTGAAGGTTCTCACCTCGCTTTGGCCAAGAGCACCACGGTTTACAATACCTCGCACTAGACGCATTGTATAAGTGTGTACGGCATACCATTGGTTTTTGGTTCAGGCAGAAAGGGCGTACCCCAGACGGTATACCTTTAGAATAATTACTATAACTATTATTATATTTCTTATGCACAAACCTAGGTTGATCACCACTAGGATATACACCGACGGGCACGGAATGAGAATTTCTAAATTGCACTTGATTTACTGGCGGGTTAACACTAAGAGCACCTATATCGGGGAACGCACAATCATCACTAGCTTGACTCTTATTTACGTTATAACACTGTGCCTTGTAGAACGGCATGAGTTCCTCAGCGAGTTTACCCAACTGGGCAAGTGTCAAGTCCTTCTGCGTGGCGATGATAGGGGCGATGTTAGGAGGTAAAGAGTGGATGAACTTGTGTCTCACCAGGTCCTCCCCCACTCCAACTTGCAGCGCTGTCCTCCGTAGCTCTTCAAGATTCACCGAAGGTCGTCCGGTCTGCGGAGAAGACGCGATTAACTTCTCGAAGAGCTCTGGTTTTGTCCTCTCAAAAAGCCCCACGATTTCCGTTCGTAGGTTGAATAATTCTGCGACGAGTATTGCAGCTGGGAGGTGATCGACTGTCTCAGGAGGTAACGAAACCAAAATATGGTAAAATTTCGTCTCCTCACGCTGTATCCTCGAAATGTGAAATTGCGCTTCCACAATTTTAAACCATCCTGCGACTGCTGCTTCATTAAAAACAGGAGGTCTTGGTGTGGGTGAAATTGAGCAGCTTGTTGAAGTCTTGATGCGTCACCTAGCGATTCCATTTTGTAGAATGATCACTTATATTGTTCGACGAAGAGGGGTCACCAGTTTTAGGATCTGAGTCAGTTATGGTATTCTCTTTCTTTCGTTTTGCAGGCTGGGTTTAAGTGATCTTCAGTTTCCTTACGGGATGAAGGAAAAATATATATTTATATCTGGATTCTTTATTCCTGTATATTATAGCCGGAATAAGCTTTTAAAATGGTGAACAAGGAATATAATTTTTCTTATTAAAATAACAATAAATTTTCTGATTCTGACTGATTTTTACGCAAAAATTCACCTATATAAATAGTAATTTCATCTAAACTTAACTCTATAACATTTCAACCAATCAGGCGCCAGGATAGATTTAAATGTTACTTACGCTTCAATCGTATACACATAAACACGGCCGAAGTCAGTTTTTCAAAAAAAAATGACTGCTTTGCTTGCCTGAGCCAGTCTGACTCCTGCTTTGACAGCATTTTGTATGGATTTACATAAAGTGAATTTTTAGCGAGAAAGTGTACAGAGTGACCCGCCTTGTTGATAGTAGCTCGATAGTTCGTTAATAAGTGGACCACTGGCCTTCTCCGTTGAAGACGGTAACGAGAGAATTCTTCGCTCCTTCGTGGAAACGGAGACCGAAGCCTTCCCTGGCCCACACGCTAGCCTGACGGAAGTTTTTTTAAGGTAAAGTAAATTTTTATTGGACATTGGCCCACTTTTCTCTCTCACCCATTTCCTTCTATAAAACCTCAAGTGAACACATTTACACATACATACCATAACGCATCATATGATGCAGGTGAGATGAGGTTAACGTTGCGAATAACTTTTCAGGTCCTCCCGGAGGGCCCAAAACCTGACTGTGAAAAAGTTTTTGAGAAAGTATATGGAACCCTACGCATTGCCCTTGTTAGACTCATTGACTTAAATAATGGATACTCAGCTATCTGCGCGAAAGAGGCCAATTGTGAAGCCTTGACCTCCGGGAAGGCTGTTGAATGCCTTGAGACAATCAATCTAAAATCGACCACACCGCCACAAATAAGGACTCACCGCAGTTCGATCTGCAGGCGCCTCGACCCCTGGGTTGGGAGCCACTCATCGGACTCAATAAAACAGGAAATCGAGAGGAACCACGAATGGGCAAAGGTAGCAGAGGTCTTCAAATTTAAAAAGTACACGCACGTGTTTAAGGTTGTATTTGAAGACACGGCTATGGCTCAAAAGGCTAAGGACAACGGATTGCTTCTTTTTAACGTGAGAGTTTGCCCAGAACAGATGGAACGTGAGGAGTTTGTTGATTTGCAAATGTGCTTTAGGTGCTACAAATACAACACACATACCACGTCCAACTGCCCTGAAAACAAAGACCTCAAGTTGTGCTTCATCTGCGCCGGTCGCAACCATTTTTGGCGCGAATGTAAGAACACCACCGCCAAATGTTTAAATTGCGAAGGCCCGCACCAGACCATGTCTATGGCATGTCCAATTAAAAAAACAGGAAATGAGCAACCAAAGCAAACTCCAACGTGAGACGGAAGAGATTAAAGCAAACTCAACCTACGCTAAAGTTGCCAAGCCGCCATCGCCGAGTCGAACAGCCAGAAGACATATCTACACATCGAAAACGAACACTCCACCAAGATTATGTGTTGCATTTATTATGCACACATAGCAAACATTACTCGCCCTGGTACCTTTGCGACAGAAGTCAATCGCATGCTCGTAAAGAACGGCTTGCGGAGATGTGGTTTCCCGATAACCCCCCTTCAGAGGAGGTTATGCGTATAACCGTAGCTCATCAGTGCCAAGACAAGTGCCAAAAAGTGCCAACCCCAAACACAGCCATCTAACGTGACCCCCGACTTAACAAACCAAAAGAAACACAGACATAAAAACAAGCGCCACTCACTCCCCAAAAATCCACACCGGAAAAAACAAAAATACACACACCCACACCAACAAAGGAGGCAGTCCGACCCAAGGAGATCAGGTCTCCTAGGTCGAGGAAAATCTCCAAAACTCGTGGCCCACGGTCTACCTCCTCATCACGAGGAAGGGAACACCAACTCAAGTACAATTCCAGAGGCTTCAACCTAAAATTGTATGCCCCTGAATTGGCTCCATTCCCAGCTGAGATTGACTCTCGTGAAGTATCGGAAGCTCTTAGGACCGGACGATACAAGTGGGAATGTTCAGACGAGGTTCCGGAGCGACAGGTTGAGGAGGCCCTCGCACAAAATAAGGTTAAGTTGGCCACGGACTGTTTTCACACGATAACCGACACCGAATTTCGAAAGAAAAGAAACGGCAGGGAGCGCACCCCGCCCAGTACACCACATGGGGCAAAAGTAGATCGCGAATAAGCGTCTACTTTAATCCCACACACTAAAAGAACCTACATTACTCAAAATGACCAACAGACTTACAATCATACAAATGAATGTCTATGGGTGGGACGGTAAAGGTTCCATCTATGGCAACATTCTGCGACAAAGTGACCCTGACATTATACTTATAAACGAACACGGAATGACCACACAAAAAGAATTAAAAATATTTCAATACGACGTCGTTAGCAAAAATTATAGCCAGAAACGGTATGACGGCTGCGCAATAGCCGTCAAAAAAGGACTTAAATACAAAAAACTACCCGACTTAGATGAATCCTACCTTGCCATTAAGGTAGGCACTACCCTGATGGGGCTGGTCGTGGCCACGGGGTACCAACCACCAAGACGCGGCTATGTACCCTTGCACAACCTTCTACAGGTCTTTAGCCATAAGAAAAATGTAATCTTTGCTGGAGATCTGAATGCAAGATGTGCAGCATCAGGGTATACCTCCTACAACAATGCAAGTAGAAACATCGAAGTCGTACTTGACAGAAAATACGGGACTAGAATCGGACCAGAATTCCCGACATACATTACAGGAAATGCAGCAACGAAACCTGATATTGTTTTATCCTGTATCAGGTTTCCGTACAACTACTACATTGAACCAGGCCCCATTATTCCGAGCGACCACCAGGCTATTAAAATCACAATTGGCGTAAATCTCATTCAAGTTGCAATCCCAGAACTCAAAAGCTATAAGCAGGCGAACTGGGAATGCTACAAAAATTACCTTCTAAATTATATCCCAGACCGTTTATTCGATGCCAATTTAGAAGAGATAGATGAAGAGCTGGCTAAAATCACCGACCTCCTAATTAAAGCAGATGAAAATAGCATTCCCCGTATCAAATATAAAACCCTTCCAGCTCCAATTTGGACCCAACCCATGAAAGCACTGGCCCAAGAATATATGGAACTGTCCAATGTAGTAGCACCGATAGGCCCCAACCACAATGCCCATAGACGAATAAGACAGATAAAAGACGAAATCCAGACACTAATTACGGACCAACAAATACAGGTATGGGACAGACTGATTGAAGGACTCAACATAGAGAGAGACTCACGCACATTTTGGCAGACGTATACACGATTAAAAGGACAACCCCCACAGAAAAAAACTACACTTAAATATGACGATAAAGAAATTGACGAGACTAAAGAGATTGAGAAATTTTTTAGGATTTTCTGGTCTTCAATCTTTAAAATTACCCCCGAAGAAAATGACAATTGTGACATCGATTTCGAAAATGACATAATCCAACAGGTAAACACACAAATACATAAAACCTCCCCTCATCATTGTGTGTCGCAGGAAAGAGTGATGGAGGGCTATGGGAGTAAAATAACTGCTCAAGAGCTCTCCGTTGCACTAAAATCTTTTCTTCAAAGAGCACCGGGTACCACGGGGCTGACCAGGGAGAATTACATCAAGGCCCCACCTAATGTTCTGAGTGGGCTTCTTAACATCATGAATGCCGCTCTGAACACGGGCTATTTTCCCGATCAGTGGAAAGTTGCCAAGATGATCTTCCTTCCCAAATCGGGAAAGCCCCCGGACTGCCCTGCCAACTTCCGGCCGATATCTCTCTTAGAATTTGCTGGCAAAGTCTTCGAGAAGATTTTGGCAAATAGGGTCAACTCTTTTCTCGACGAAGCCAACTTGCATAACGAGCAGCAACAGGGCTTCAGAAAGAAAAGAGGGACTGACACGGCCCTAGCCGTTATTACAGAAAAACTTGCAAACATCAAGATAAGCAAAAGGCATGCCGACCTGGTGCTCCGCAATGTTAAAAAGCTTTTTACAAGGTTTAGAAGAGAGGCCCGCAATTTAAGATCCTGCAAGTAGGCCTCGACCCCATTCTTGAGAGGATTCTATGCGATTACATAATGGAGAGGAGAGCATATATACAAATCAAAGAACACAAAGGCCCCGAATTCGAGCTCGAATCAGGGGTCCCGCAAGGGGGCTGTCTCAGTCCCCTGTTATACAACATCTATACACGTGACTTACCACAACCTCTCTCCGAAGGTACGATATACGTCCAGTTCGCTGACCATATATCACAAATTTGTACAGCCGCTTACGTTCACAGGGAATTTATGGCGAGAAACACGGCTAGGGAGATATCTAACATCAACTCTTACGAGAGGAAATGGAAGATATCAACCAATTCCCAAAAGTTCAAAATAATTCCCTTGTTTCGCAAGACCTTCAACGATATACGGGTAGAGGGGGAGAGAATCCCCTACTGCTCGGAAGGGATGGTTCTGGGGCTCAAAATCACCACAGGGGGCTACAAGAGTCATAACAGGCGGACAGTGGCGAATAGCAAGGGATATTTGAGGGAGTTTTATAGGTTGATTGACCTAACTCGCTCAAATAAACTCAAGATATTCAATGCGTACATTCGCTCAAGACTCTTATACCCCCCGGTGCCGCTGAACGCGAGCGCCAGGACCAACATTGCGAAACTTCAAGTCATTCAGAACAAAGCGGTTCTACTTATTACAAACACCCGAAGAAGAGAACGCAAACGACAGAGGGAGCTCCACGACTCGGTTGGATTATCTCCGATCAACGTGGTGCTCCACGAGAGAGCTAAGAGGATATGGCAAGCCATTGGCGTACGCTTGACCCCTGAATTCTTTCGTACACACTTAGAAATCGAAGTAGACCGACAAAAAAGACCATTCAAAAGTAGCAAGTTACAGACAGACAACGACGTGATTCCGAAATACACTTGACAGAACTGACAAAACATACAAAGTAATGCGCAGGTTCCTTTAGCATATTAAAATTCAAATAAAAACCACTTTTAAAATGCAAGCTAGAAATAAATTCACTTTTAAATTCATTCAAAAATGATAACGAAAAAACTTTTCAAAAACTTTGCAAAAGTCACAGCGGGAATAAAACCCCCGCCAAAAATAAAGGCTTGAATGCCTAAGATCAATCGATCAATAGGATCGAAAATAATAATTGAATTAACTACGATTAATTTAATTATATAAACTATAAATTTATAATTTATAGTCTATTAAACAATGCAAAAACAACCCCCAAAACACACAAAACTACACATTGACAGAGCTACCCTATCACTAGGGATCTTTTTATTCTGTCTCTTACACATCATCTCTTCTTTAAACTCACTCTTTAACCACTTTACTCTCTTACTATTCTCTCTCTAAGGCCACCTATATTTCATCTCTTATTTTGTCCAATGTCCAATGTCCAATTTTCAAAAAAAATCATCTATACGACCTAAGAGAAGTCTTAGCCTTATGTATATATTTTTCTAAGGAGTGAGGAGATTATATTTTGCGGTTGCATGAATGGACATAATCCTCTGGATGCATTTTATGTATATTGTAGATTAGATCTGACGAACTCCTGTAAAGGGTGACAATGTTGATGACTTTTCTCTGGTAAGAAATCTTTTGTGTGTTGACTGGAACAGGAGCTGCCAAGTGTAGGCCATGCTTCAGATAGCCCGATTTCTCCCCTACCTCGTCGCTTTTCATACAACCTCTCCCACAACTTTCTCTGGTCAGCCTCTAATTTCACAGGGTAGATGCTGACCTTCTTCTCAAGCCAACCACCCCGGATCGGGGCTGAGGGGAGAGGGGACATTGTTCCCTAACTCCTCAGCTCCGGTTCGGGATGGGTTTTTTTTTAACAACCTGCTTCATCCCCACCCATACCTTCCTCACATCCCCTTTCTTCTCCTCTTCACATTCTATCAATTTTACGCCGTGTCCAAGGTGGAGCCGCCATGCCGATGGACTGCCAGGCCACCAGGCGGGAGGGGTGGTCCCGAATGGCGGCGCCTGGCTCTGCCGGGCTTGTAAGCACCTCTCGCAGTGCGGGCAACTGCGAGAGGTGATGAGCTATTGCGTCCCGTATTAAAAAGAGGGTCACCATGCCCATGTATGACAAAAAAAAACAAAAAAACCCAACCCCCAACTTCCCCAAGAAAAACAACGGAGCCGCCCTCGGGCAGCTCCACCGAGAAAATGGAGGTCCCCCCCCTTGTGCTTGCGCAAGGGACCCTCCATAATTCTTTAACCGGAGAGGAGGCTTACTCCTCTCCTACGCCTACGGGTGTAGGGGACTCCCCCTCACCCCCTTCTCTGGAGGTGCTTTCGGGCACTTCCCTATCTCCAGCGGCAGTCCCTCCTTTGCTTTCTAAGGGGACTGCCAAGAAAGCCAGCAGGCAGCCCATTGCCGACCGCCCCTCGTGCAAGCGGCTCGGTAGGGCAAACCCCCTTAGGGGGGAGAGGGAAGCCAGGCCCCTTCGGTCGCTTCCCTCAATTGACCTGCTGGCAAGAATTTTAAACCTTGTTGGGGTCAAGGCCTGTGCCTCCCCACACAAGACTGGCGACACTGCCAAGGGGACCTGCGATGTCCTGGGAGGGGATGGCCAACTGGAGGCCCCTCCTGTGATAAACATGGTCCTTGAGGAGACCCAGCCTCAGACGGTAGGGCCTTCCATGGGGGGGAATTCGGGCTCGGCGCCAAGCACCGAACCCGAATCCGCCCCTATGCAAGGTCCTCCTCAAATGGCTGAGGGCTCCGAGGCAGTAAAAGGAGGGGAGGGATCTCCTCCGACAGGTGCCCCTACGACAACCAGGACCTTCTCCATTTCAGAGAGGGACCTGGCTGAGGCCAGTCCATCTGGCCTGGGGGCTTCTGCCGGCGGAGGTGAAAAGCGGGTTCATTCCCCGCCCTCCTCTCCAAAAAAGAAAAAGACAAAGAAGACTAAAAAGACGAAAAAGACTCGGGGCTCCTCTCCATCCGCGGGGGCTGCGGGGACGGATGGGTCTGCTGCCACTTTGGTAGGCGACCAAGCCAAGATCGGCACGTCTCCGGCCCCTCTACCCCCTCGTGTGCGGAGCCCCTGACCAAGACTAACACCAAAAGTGCACAGGGCGGAGCCTCGATGACATCGGGGCCCCTCATTCAGAGGTTACCTGGCGTTTTCAAGCCCGCTGGCTTCAAACGCTTCCTCGTTATTCGCTCCACTGATGGCACCATGTTGTCCAAGGGCAACATGATCCATCAGAGGAGAGGATTAGCTAGTGCAATTGGTAGAGAGCCGAAGGTGACCCGTTTCTCGGACGGCAGCCTTCTGGCGAATGCGGCGAATCCCGCCGAGGCGGCCAAGATAAGTGCTCTTCGGACACTTCATGGCACCCCGGTGAGTGTGACGCGGCACTCTACCATGAACTTTGTGAAAGAAGTAGTTTATGCGAAGGAACTCGTTGACTACTCCATTGAGGACATCACCCTAGAGCTGGCCGACCATGGGGCGGTCAAGGTCGAACGTGTGATGAGAAAACAGGGAGGGGCTTCGAGACCCACCCCTACACTCTTCGTCACGTTCGACAGTGACAAGCTCCCTGAGTCGGTGCGTGCCGGTTGGTACCGCTACCGCGTGAAGGCATTCATGCCACTGCCGCGGCGGTGCTATTACTGTCACCGCTTCGGCCATACGAATCGCTCATGTAGACGTGCAAAATCGGGGTCACCCGAAGTCTGTGTAAATTGCTCCAAGGTCACACACGATAAGTCCAAATCGTGTGTGGCCAAGTGTGTCAATTGCGGAGAGCCGCACCCTGCTTCTTCGAAGCAATGTGGTGCATATCTCCTGGAGAAAGAAATCCTGGCCGTTAAGGCCCAGGATAGACTCTCATTCCGCGAGGCTAAGGACTTGGTCCTGGCGCGCCCAGCTCTGCCTGGGACGTCATATGCCTCAGTAGTTCGAAAGGCACCCTCTGCTCCTGGCCAATCCAGGCCAACGAGCACGGTTGTTTCCGCGCCCATTCGGAGCCCTTCTGCGGGCTCTACCCAACCCGGGCGCTCCCCTGGTAAAGGTGGCGGCAAAAAGGGTTCATACCTAGCCCCGGCTAAAACCAGGGCTCCCCCCTCTTCCCCCAGCGTGACCGTTTCCCGCAAGGCGAAACGGCCACGCGCCTCCACCGAGTCGTTAGACTCACAGGAGGCAACACCCCTGAAGATGGTCGCTAGGCCATCCTCAGGGGTTCCTAAAGCTGTCCCCCGAAAGGAGGACAGCAACAAAGGAGCTTCGGCTCCTTCGCCCACGCCCTGAGGTGGGGCGAGTGGCTCGGAGACGGTGGTTCCTCTAAAAGAGGCCCCCCCGCCTCCGAAGCCGCAGCGCCCGCCTAAGGTTTCGAGGCGGAGGGAGGAAAAGACTCGCATGGCGAACCCAACCTCCCCCAATAAGTCCTCGAAGGCGACAGCACCTCCAGCGCTTTGTCCGGCCAACAGTGCCTGGGGTTCTGCCTCCGGGAAGCGTACGGCCATTCTCGTGAGGGTCTTCAATTCGAGGAGGGCCCCCGCGTCTCCTTCGAGCTAGGCCTGGAGGGCATATTCCTTCAATGGAATTGCCGTGGACTCCGGGCCAACTAGGAGGAGCTGCGGAGGCTCGCCTCGTCCCGTTCCCCGTTAGCTATTTTTTTGCAGGAGACCATGCTAGGCGCGTGCCCCCTGCCTGCCCTCCCGGGGTATAAGGGTCTTGCGACCCCACCACCGCGGGATAGGCGGGCTGGGGGATGCGCGGTTTACACCCGGCATGATGTCTCCGTTCTTCCTTTCTCTTTAGATACCTCCTTTCAGGCAGTCGCTGTGCAGCTGCAACTGGATAGGAGGTATACTATCATTTCTGCGTACATTCCACCGTCAGCTGACTTCGACGCGGGGGACTTCCGCCGCATCGTGGCACAGCTGTCGAGGCCCTATCTCTTGCTTGGAGATCTGAACGGCAGGCATCCTCTCTGGGGAGATTACTCCATAAATCCCAGGGGACAAGTCCTTGCCGATCTGATCGAAGAGCTTGAGATGGGTGTCCTAAACGTGGATGAGTTTACGCATCACTGTCCGAGAACCGCTTCATTTTCTTGCCTTGACCTATCTTTGTGCTCTTCGGATGCACAGCCTGATTTTGATTGGGGGGTGGTCGATGACCTCCATGGTAGTGATCACTTTCCCATTCGAATATCCTTTTCAGGGCAACTGCCGCCTGAGAGACCACCTCGGTGGTGCTTGGCGCGGGCGCAGTGGCCTGCATTTCAGTAAATGACTGAATTCTCTATCTCAGTCGAGGAGTTTAGGTCGGTAGATGAGGCCGTTGAGTTCTTCTCCGGCAACCTCATCGCCGTGGGCCTGACTACTATTCCTAGGACGTCTGGCCGTTTTGCACGCCGACCACTCCCATGGTGGTCGGCCGAGTGTGAGACGGCCCTCAAACAGAAGTGTTATGCCTACATGCGCTATAAGCGCCGCCCAAACGATTTCACTGTCGCTGAATTTCGTCGGGCTAGGGCTAGGTTCCGGTATATTTCGAAGCACGCCCGCCACTCTTCTTGGCGGGCATACGTGTCTTCACTTAACGGGAAGACCCCTTTAGCTGAGGTGTGGAAGCGAGTCAAAAGGATTCGGGGCAAGTTCTCGCAGGACTCCCCTCCCGTTCTCCAGGAGAATGGGACCGCAATCTCGGACCCCGCGTCCGTGGCGGAATCCTTAGCGACCGCTTTTTCCGCATTCTCTAGCCGTGATGCTGCTCCGCCAGCATTCAATGCACGTCGTGATGTCGCGGAAGGCCGCCGGCTGGACTTTACCTCGAGAGGCGGAGAACCCTTCAACGACAAGTTTACTGTGAGTGAGTTGCGTTCCGCTCTCGCTTCGTGTGCGGACACCGCCCATGGTCCGGACGATGTCCCGTACGCCATGCTTCGACACCTGGGTGAGCGAGGCATGGCCTTTCTGTTAGATTTGTTTAACAGGATCTGGGTGGAAGGTCTTCTCTAGACTCCTGGCGAATCGCTACTGTGCTCGCCTTTCGCAAGCCGGGGAGAGATCACTCTACTCCGACCGGTTTCCGCCCAATCTCTCTAACCTCTTGCGTGTGCAAGTTGATGGAGAAATTGGTAAATGTTAGATTAGCCTATTTCCTGGACAGCGGAGGCCATCTGTCTTCTGCAAAGTGCGGCTTCCCTAAGTTCCACTCCACGTCGGATGCTCTGCTCTGACTGGAAAGTGCCGTCTGCGAGGCTTTCCTTCGTAGACAGCACTACGCCACGGTGTTTTTTGATCTGGAGAAGGCCTATGATACCGCATGGCGATACGGTATCATGGAGACTCTCCACACGATGGGGGCGAGGGGACGCCTCCCAATGTTTATATCTGAATTTTTGCGAGATCGTCGATTCCGCGTACGGGTGGGGGGAGCCCTCTCCGGCCCAAAGGAGCAGGAAGAGGGTGTCCCGCAGGGAAGTGTCCTCAGTGTCACACTCTTTGCCCTGAGCATCAACGGCATCACCTCGGTGCTGCGGGAAGATGTTCTCGCTACGCTCTACGTGGACGACCTTTCGATCTCTTTTGGCGCGCCCAGATGCCAACTCTGGAGCGTCGACTCCAACAGACATTGAACCGCGTCTCTCGCTATGCCGAAGCGCACAGGTTTCGGTTTTCTTTGGCCAAGACTAAGGTGGTGCACTTCTGCCGCCATCCACGGCTTCACCCCGACCCAGATTTGTTTCTTAATGGGGTGCGCCTGGATGTGGTTGAGTCGCACCGTTTCCTTGGTCTTGTATTCGACCGACGCCTCACCTGGGAGGCTCATATTCGCAGCCTTAGGGTCTCTTGTACCCGCGCCATGGACATTCTCCGTTCCGTGACGTTCAGCGCTTGGGGCGCTGATAGGGCTACCGCCTTACTTTTTTATCGATCCTTTGTTCGCTCGAAGCTCGACTACGGGTGCGAGTTTTATGCATCCGCAGCCGAGCGTTTATGGACATGTAGGAATTGCGGGGAATGAGCGCGCCGATGAGGGCGCCAAAGAGTCCGCGAGGACTCTGCGACCGGACCAGCGTTTCGCTCTTCCTCACACTGACTACATGGCAGGAATACGGGCAGCTCTTCGGACTGCTTGGCAAAGAAGATGGGAGACGGTCGAGGGGAACTTAAAGTTGCGTGCCATTGCACCGCGACTGTTCCCATGGACCTATCCCCCAATGCCGCGGCGGCTTCAGGTTGCTTTCTGTCGTCTTCGAATCGGACACACTCGTGTGACGCATCGCTACTTGATGGAGCGCTCGCCTGTGCCCTATTACAACGACTGCGTCGTCCCCCAGACTGTTCGGCACATTCTTGTCGAATGTCCCAGTCTGGGTGATCTTCGCGCACGATACCTGTCCCGGTACCGGGATGGGCGGGGTCGCTACCGCCTGTCCCTTGTACTCGGGACGAGTGCGTGCACCATGACTAGTGGACTTATTGACTTTTTGGGGGAGGCTGGCCTTCTCCCTTCATTTAACCCAGTTTAATTGTTGTTGTTGTTTTTGTTATTGTTTTGTTATTGCTTTTTTATTGTTATTGTTATCTCTTTTTATTGTTTCCTGTTTAATTTTTAAAGTAGCCTAGAACTAGGCTGTTTGTTTACGGCGACTAATGCCTAAGTCGGCAGTCGCCAGATAGCCCCTTAATTGAAAAAAAAAAAAAAAAAAAATTCTTATGTTCTTATGTTCTTAAAAGAGGTAAAGTCGAGCGCAAGTCACCTCCAAGAACACTCCTGATCAACAGCCATACCGAGGACGGTAGTATTCATCGACCTGCAAGATACCCCCGGACCTAAATAGGACCTTCAGTCACCCCCTGCCCCCCCCCCGAATAAAAAATCCTTTATTTCCCAGGCGCGTCATCCTGATATGACGTGCTAACCCCCCCCCCCATCCCTGCTTCGCCGTGATGTCTGGCTCCGTGAACGTGACTCTACACATATAGCTTCGTTGCAACTATGCCGTTCTACTTAGAAAAGGGATAATTGAAAACTCTGGGGAAAGGAGGTCTGAGGCTTACCCCGCTGCGGAACCCAGAAGAAGAAGCAACCTGGATCGGGATTTCAGTTACAAACGCGGGGAGGCATAGCAACCTACCCTGCGGCCACCGTCCAAGGCCACAGAGGGAGACACTACCGTCTCTGTGAGATGTCGGGCGTAACTGTTAAATACCCAAAACCCAATGGAGTCAGTTGATTATGGCTTCAGTCATCATTAAGTCCACCATGTTTTTACACCCTCTGAGGAGCCCAACCAGGTCCATACTCATCTATCACCCTTCACCACATTCGAGTCATGTTCACGGGGTCCTCATCGGCGGGGCGGGGGTACACCCAAATCAAATAGAAACCGTAAAAGTTACAACCATGGCAACCAACACACACCTAATACTATCACATGCCTCCGAAACAACACCCGCCACAATCGACCACCACACGCTACTAAACCTAGCCGCCACTCACGACACCCCGGTCACCAACATCATCAAACTACGCACAGGCCACAAGCTCGTCTTCCGCTCACAGGAGGACGCGCTAAAGTTCCACGATAAAACAACCGCCGTACTCAACACACACAACCTCACAACAAAACTGGCTGACCGTATCGTAAAAAGATACCAGATTCGGCTGACAAGGACCAACCCTTTGTGGCTGGCCTTCACAAATGATGACCTCCGCACTCACCTCCGTCAGGAGTATGGGGAGGAGGTCATCAAGGACCTATATTTCAACAGGTCGAAGAACTGGGCAGTGATCACACTGTCCAGCGACACTAGCAAAAAATAGGCTGCTAGACCAAGGCATCAAGGTCTGCGGCACCCTCACAAACTCACAAAACATTGAAGAACAACATAACATTAGAACCACACAATGCAACCGGGACTACAAGACCGCACACAACACCAGCACATGCTCAGCAGACTTAATCCTCTCAAAGTGCAGTGTAGTGGGGCACCACTACACGTCTTGCACCTCAACCACAGCCCTCTGTGTAAACTGTGGCGGCGACCACGTCGCCGTCAACTCCAGATCTCCTTACCTGAGTAAGGCCCGCCATGACGCCGTGGAGGCTATTCGGCACCCACAACAAACACATACAGCCACACACTCCGCCCCCGCCTCACCTCCCCTCCCCAGAACATTCGCCGCTGCTGCCGGCGCAACGCTGCTTGCTCCCCCTGCCCTACTCCAGACGCACCCAACCCCCCCCCCTTCAGCAACCACACCTCACCCACACATCCCATCTCCCCCCACCCCAGCAGACAACACTCAGAGACCCCCACTACTACCAACACCCACACATCACACAACCACCCCCACCCCACTCTACACGCCCACCCCCACCCCACATCACACAAGCAACAACACAAAAACAAAACTACACCTAGCCACCCTGCTTTCAGCGGTGGCAAAAGACATGTCGAGGGGCGAACCTCGCTTATACGCAAAACTACTCAACACACTATTCGCCTCCGATGGCATAGAGCAGATCACCTTTCCTGAGAAGGTGTTCGCTCTAATAGACGAACACACATCCAGACCCGCACTCCTCCCCACCCCGATGGGTACATACACCCCCCCCCTCTCCGAGAACCACTGGCCCCCACTTTCATCACGCTCTCCCCGCCGCCTGTACTGTCCCTGCACCTTCCTTAGCCACTGCTCCCGCCTCTCTCCCAACCACCTCTCCTACCCACACCCCTTCCACCTCTCTATCAAAACCCCGCCTTCCTTCCACTGCCACCACCCCTCTCTCACCCATCTCCGCCCCCTCTCCCACAGGTCCCACCGTCACCCCAACCCCCACTCTCACTCAGTCCACCACACCCCGTGACAATCCAAAAGAAAAACACCCCAAAGCCCCACCCGCGCACACAGGCACGGGACAAACAAACCTCCCCCTCGCCTGTCGTTTCCACTCCTCCTCCCACCCTCCTCCCCCCTCCTCCTCCTCTCACTCCTTCTCACTCCACTCCTCCTCCTTCCGCTCCCTCCCCTTCCACTCCTCCTCCGACTCCTTTTTCCTCAACCCCCCCTCCTTCCACCCCTCCGCCGACCTAACCTCCTCTCTCCCCCGACACCCCTCCTCGCATAATCTGTACCTCTCCAACTATCTCTAGCCCCTCATCTCCCAGCTCTACGCCACCCACCTCCACCACAAACTTCCCCCACCAGACTCTACCCCCTCCAAAGCCACCACCTCGACGTCTCCGCCCACAGAACACACTCCTCCATTCACTACGGCTCCCCCACCCAACAACACTGCCGTGACACAAACAAAACAACAGTCTACACGCGTTAAGGTACTCGTTCCTCATGCCTCCTGGGTAATTACCAAGGAGAAGGGGGCGGTACCAGGGAAGTCAGCCTCTCGCGCACTTCCCCTACGAAAATAGGTCGACTTAGCCTAATACAATTAAACGTACGCAGCTGGCACGGTATTCGCCATACGGTCGCCAACTGGGTACTAAACACACAAAGACCTGACATAGTACTCCTGAACTCCACCAGCCTCCACCCTCCCAACAACAGACTCCGCATTGCAGGCTATCACACGTACCTATCTCCACAGGCGCGGCACCTAGGATCTGCGATCCTAGTAAAGCGCAACATACACCACTCCCTCGTCAACACACATGACACCTCCTTTCTAGCCTGCAAGATTGAAACAAGCTCCGGCCCCATAATAGTGGCCACTCACTACAGACCACCCCGAATACAGTTAAACTTAGAAGTCCCACTCCGGGCCCTATCAAACTACAATCTGCCTATCTTCTTCGCAGGGGACCTCAACGCTTTCCACCCGACACTCCTTTCCAACACCATAAACGATGCGGGAAGTTACTTGGCCGGTGCCTTACGGCGCTACCGCTGCGAGCACATCGGTCCTGCCTTCCCCACGTTCTTCGGTCCGCACGGAGGCACCACATCCCCGTATGTGGTCTTCCGCAATGACCATGCCACACGATTCTACACTCACATGTCACCCGGTCCCCACGTACTATCTGACCACATACCGATATGCCTTCTCATATCCACATCTCCCATACTCATCCCTACATCACCTCTATACGACTACAAGAGCACGAACTGGGTAAAATTCAGGAGTCACATATGCACAAATACACCACATAACCTTGACCTGGAGGACACCAATCCAGGACTAATATACCACCACTGGTGCTCACTTCTAGACACCATCACCACCGCACGAAACCTACACTCACCACAAAAAAACTACACCTGCATAAAACACTTCACATTCTCAATACACACACAGAGACTCATCACACAGTACAATAACCACTACACCAGAGGCCCACAACACAACATAAATCAACTACGTACCCGCATCTTTCAGTGCGTGCAGCTAGACAGGAACCGGCAGTGGCGTGAGGTCGTCCGCATTGCGGACGACACCCGTTGCACGGACCCTTCCTTCTTCTGGGGGCACGTAAAAAGGATGCTGGGCACTGAACCATGCAAACCGATCACACTCAAAATAAACAACCACACACTCGCAGACACTAACGACATCCTCGACGCATTCAGGTCCCATTGGGACACAGTACACACGCACAACTCACCAAAACTACATGCGCAGGAGCCCTTCCAGGAAATCCAGGAGTGGTGTCGGGCTCACGCTCACGAGCTGAGGCCTGCCCCCCTGAAACGAATGGAGGTGCTCGATTACACGTCCACACTAACCACTCCAATCACCGTCGAAGAAACAAAACACTACGTAAAATCGACACCAAAACGCGCCCCCGGCCCCTCCGGCCTACCAGCCATACTCATACACAACCTCCCCGCAGACATATACCCCACACTCACACACATATTTAACGCCTCACTAGCATCAGGCCACTTACCCAAAATATTCAAAGTCTCTCACAACATACTCCTACATAAACAGCACAAAGACCCGAAACACCCAAACAACTACAGGTTTATTGCTCTATTAGAGCACCTAGGCAAAATACTTGAACGTATGGTCAACTGCCGCCTACGGGAGTTCCTGGAAGAGAGGGACTGGTTCTTCCCCCATCAATATGGGTTCAGGAGAGGCAGGTCCACTCAGGCGGCCGTGACCATCGTTCACGACAGAATACAAAAAAAACGACAGATACACCAAAAGACTCTCTCCGTCAGTAAGGACGTGGAGAAGGCCTTCGACAAGGTGTGGCAAGAGGGACTCCGTTGGAAACTCGCGAACAACACGGAGTTACCTCTCTGCACCAGAAGGCTCCTCTCGCACTACTTCACTGAACGGTGCTGCCACATTAGATACAACATCCTATCGAGATCTTTCACCCCACTCTCAGGCATTCCCCAAGGAAGCGTACCGGCACCCACACTCTACATCATGTTCACAAACGACACCCCACGCCCACCAGTAAACTGCGTTCACACCTACATAGTGGCCTACGCCAATGACGAGACCATTCTCGTCAGCGGCCGGGCCCCAGAAGAAATCGAGCTCCACGCACAAAGAATACTAGAGGAGGAAGACAGATTACGAGGATAAATGGCTGATTGCCACGAATCCTTAGAAGACACAGATGACACTCTACGGCGCTAGAGACCACTTCATGCACAACCTACAAATCTACTCACACACACCAGACATGATCCACCAAAACCCAACAAGGCTCGAATACACTCAACGCACCAATATCCTGGGGGTAACTTTCGACAAGTCCCTCCGGTTCAACTTACACCAGAACATAATACAAGCAAGAGCCTCACGTACAAAGACATCGCTGGGTAGGTTCTACCCTGCGAGCAAAAAACTAAAACTACACTTATATAAAACACTCGTGCGTCCCATTCTCACGTACGCACCGCTGTCGCTCGTAGCTGCGAGCGACACGTGGAAGCGAAAGGTTCAGCGCATTCAGAACTCTGCTCTGAAGCGCGCTTGCCGTTCGCCACGGTACTCGAGAATGGACGCACTACACAACAACAATAAACTAGCTCCTCTCAACACTTACGCTCACATCAGCCTCACTAAACAACTCGACAAACTCACCACAGACCCACTATACACCTCGCTACACGTGAGAAGGTACGTGATGGCGCCGCGATATCACGCGGCCTACGAACACCCGCCGCCCGTACCGTTCTTCGCATAAAACAGTAGGCATCATAAATAGCGCATTTCCGGATGAGCAGTCAGCTTTCCCTTCCTGACCTACCTCCAACCCTCGCCCAGTCAATACTACATAACCTACGCCCCCACAACAATACAACGCATCGGTGTATAGCTACCGAACTATCAACTATCGCTGTCCTTTTCGTAAATGTTTTCCGCAACGCTCCTCTCTGACTACCTGACTGCCGTATCACATACAGCGGTCCCTCTTTGTTCTTTCTATACACAACAAGCAAGCAAGTCAGTTTTCCGAATTTTTAGACTTGGAAAGAAATCAACAAAAATTGAGCTCACATAGAAGTTCACAGCCGGCAAAGGAGGAAAAGTCGAAGGAAGGAAAGTCAAGAACGCAATCGATTTTCACCTTTTCTCCACAGGACTTCATGATCAAGATATATTTTTGTACGGAGCTACGTATGGCCGACACAAGATATCGTATTGCGTACTGGGGAGTCTAACTTCCTGTTTACAAAGGAGAAATATTGTAAAGGGGAAAGTTTATCTTCCTATTTATAAGGTTCAATGTGTGAACCGTTAAATTTCAAACAAATGTTTCCTAGGTTCATGTGTGAACCGTTTAAATTTTTCAATCAAATGTTTACTAGGTTGGATCTTCGATCCCCACAATATAAACAATTTTGATAAAATAAAAATTTAAACCCTTTTCCAGTTGGACGCTTCCTCAAGAAACCAAAGCCATGGATACAAACTTAATAAACGAAGATTTGAAACAAATATAGTGTAGCAGCTCTTCAGCTATATATATATATATATATATCTATATATATATATATATTTATATATATATATATATATTATATATATATATATATATATATATATATATATATATATATATATATATATATATATATATATATATATATATATATATATATATAAAAGTGGGCGTTATCACGATAACGATATCGAGTTATGGGTTATCCGATATTTACCACTGCGTTATCGATTAATCGGTATCGCCGATACTTTTGGTTCCAAACTAGCGATATTCGATAATTTCAGTTTTTGGTTCCAGTTTAGCACAGGGGAGAGTCGCGAGTGCCTTGGAGGCAGAAATAGGTAGGTACGAGCTGGGAACCAGATGTTGGATGAGGGGTCACGAGGTGTTGCTCCTGCGCACTACCGGTTTAACGCATTCTTTGGTGATTTTTTCCCTATGTTCCCCTGCTTCTTCCGTTCTATATATAGTCAATAATCAATATTGTATTATAATTTTGGATTTATTGGTTATCACCTTATCGGGCGATAAATTTATCCCTAGTTATCGATTATCGGTTATCGCTGATAAGGTTATCCTGATCGATTTATCGGTTATTGTGATACATTTTTTCGTTATCGCTCCCATATATATAAAGTCTGATTCAAAAACAATTGGCAACATTTGCACGCACCTACTAACGCTTCCAAATATTGCGTATGGGAGAGAGAATTTTCCCTCGTCTCGCCAACGCCAACTCATCAGGTCAGTTGAATTCCTTCTCCATTTAATCTTTAGGTTTTACATAAAAAATACTGTCTAATTCCTTATATTTCCTTTCCAGACTATCATATATTATTTCCCCTTTTAACCATTGTGATTTTAATTAGTTACAACTACATTTACCCACAATTAGTGATTCTATTAGCTACCATTACACTCCAATTATACCTCCATACAAATTATTTATTTCGTGATTCCTGATTCTAATTAACTACAAATTACATTTACCTCATTACCACTCACACAAGTCGCCTGGCAAAATATTATTATAATTACCATTTAACTAATTATTCTTGTAATTATTGCCCATTGTTATTATTCCCATCTTCTTATTTTTGACTAATTACCTCCGTACTTTCATCACGACGAACTTTATATATATATATATATATATATATATATATATATATATATATATATATATATATATATATATATATATATATATATATATATTGTGATTTATCCCAATTTGTGTTAATTAAACCTAATTAAAATAGTATACCTAAATAATTCCTTTGTAATCTCTAATAATAATATATATTTTGTTATAAATCCTTGCTTTATTTATTCATTCCAAAACTATTTCCCGTAAAAGTCGTTAAGCCTAAACTCGCCATTCGCTGAGAACTGCAATTTTCTTCAGAATAATTTTATTCAATAATTCTCTCATTAACATTTATAGAGTATAAGTTAGTGTGCATTGTACTATCTAGGCTACAGTTTTATGCATATGCACTTCTATACTCTATAATAAAAAATAATATTTTCTTAAACAAGGTGATTTCCTCGTGGAACGAGTTGCAGGGGATTGTTGTCAAATCAACAACCATGTATATATTTAAGAACTGCTTAGATGCACACTTTAAGTGCATCGGCATGTTTTGAAGGGGAGCTGGCCCAGAAGTGGACCACACGGTCTTTCCCGGCTCTGACATCTTATAATTTTATAATAATAATAACTTCAAATGATAGATTATTGTAAGATTATAATATATCGTATTTTTGTTAACTTGAATCATTACATTCCCATGATAGCCGGTGCCAGTGTAACCTAGTAGCACATGTAGCACGTGTTGCGGGCCCCGCGCTTCAGGGGGCCCCGCGGGGATGTAAAAAATTAGTAATGATTAAGTTTTTGCCCTAGGGCACAGAAGGCCGAGACAAAATAATGATTCATTTTTTATATTATTATTATATATGATATTACTCTATATAAAAAATATAGAAAACTTCACTAGAGCAATCTGCATAGTATAATAAGTCTGGCATTATGTTATAGTAGTACACCGTATAGTACAGGGCTACTCAACTGGCGTCCCGAATGCAGCCTGAATGCAGACAACAGGCTAAAGGACTCTTGGTAAACATGAAAACATTGAAGACAGGACTTATGGTCATACTCTGGGGTCAGATTATGCACAGCTTTCAGAAAACCAGTGTTTCATTGCAGTCTCAGATCAAGACTTGAATTCTTCTTATGCGTTGTACGAATCTTTGCAAGGTTATGTTTGAAGATCTTCGACAAACTTTCACAACTATGGAAGATAAGGCAAAAATTCTTACTGATTGCCATTAATATCGCAAGGACGTTTCACGACAGAATCACAAATAAGACCACTACCATAGTTCTACCTCAGATGATAGCAGCATAGAATCCATCCAGCCATCTGAATCATTCAGAATTGGAGCTTTTCTGGTTATTGTGGACAGTTTGGTTGCTGCTCTATCAAAAAGGCAGATGACATATATGAAGTTGAAAGGTATGTTTAGGTTTCTTTGAAGGCTGCCAAAGCTTACTCTAGATGAAGTCATGGCTGGTGCAACAGAACTGATTCACGCTTACCCTGAAGAATTGGAAAAGGAGTTCGAAGAGTAATTGATCCAGTTTAGTGGACTCAACAAGACCTTTACGAACTGACATTGTATCATCTGATAGTTGATAATTTTAGGGGGTCTTGTTTCCTAATGTCGAGATCACGCTGAAGATTTATTTAACTGTAATGGTTACCAACTGCAGTGGTGAACGCTCATTTTCAAAATTAAATAGAATAAAGAACGAAGTAAGAGTCGGTATGGGTCCAACAATATTGGACAATCTCTTTTTAATGAGTATTGAGCACGACTTAGTGAGGGAAATTAACACGTCAAGGATAATTGAGGAGGTTTTTGTTGCCAATTATCGTAAGTGCTTCATGTGAGCCACGTAACTAGTTGGTGTGCACTAAATTCAGCAAATGGTTCCAAGATTCTCCAGGGTCGCACAAATAGTCTACTGGCTAAGCTACTGATATGCACGGTGTTGTTCTTTAAAAAGGAAAAAAGTGTACAAAATAAAACCCTCTTTTTTAACTTGAGTCCTCCCATCCATACTAGCAGTTCTTTTAAATTCCTCAGATAATTTTTTCTCTCTCTGCAAAGGAAAATGGGGTGGGTAGGGGGAAGGGTGAGATACAATATATATATTTATATATATATATATATATATATATATATATATATATATATATATATATATATATATATATATATATATATATATATATATATATGGGCAATTCAAATGCAGCCACTACGTCCAAGATCTAATCTTAAAAGTAAGCCTTAATGAACTTAAATTCACACCCCCTGATTAGGAACTCCAATTGGATCTCTGTAAACTATATATATATATATATATATATATATATATATATATATATATATATATATATATATATATATATATATATATATTATACGCTTGGTGGGATTGTCGACTGACGCTGGCATGACAAACTCCTTCCTGAAACTGGTCTCGAGATAATAAATACTACGATCCTTCATGGTGGTTTTATTAACATATTTTGAATCTGATATATATATATATATATATATATATATATATATATATATATATATATATATATATATATATATATATATATATATATAATATATATATATATATATAGTTTACAGAGATCCAATTGGAGTTCCTAATCAGGGGGTGTGAATTTAAGTTCATTAAGGATTACTTTTAACATTAGATCTTTGACGTAGTGGCTGCATTTGAATTGCCCATCCGAAAAGTTAAAGTTGGGGATTTCATCTATAAGGGTGGATTCAATGACCTTTCTTTTGCCGAAGTCCTTACATTGGTAGATTAGTTTGGCCTGTGGGAATTCTATCTGGTAGTTAAAGTTATTGGTGTGTGTGAAAAGACTAGAGGCTGTGTTTCTCCGTCTAACGTTTCCTCTGTGTTCGTACATTCTCTAATCCAGATTTCATCCTGTTTCGCCTATCTAAAATAAAGGGCAGTTAATTTTTTTTTCAGGGCATTAAATAGACTCCTGCTTCGCTGGTTCCTTCTATAGGTTTGGTGGTCGAAGGGTATTTAAAAGTGGTGCGTTAGGGGAAAGGATACTATTTAAACCTTTCATTAATGGAGAAAATTGAGGGGAGAAACAGTTTCTTTTAGTATCTGGGTTCCTTCTTTTAGGGCAATAGAAGTTTGACTCGGCCTTAGATAAGCATTCATGGATGATATGGAGAGGATATTTTAGTTCTATAAATGTACAGGTGGTGAAAGTAATTTCATCGGAGAAGAAACATGGGTCACAAATTCTAAAACCTCTCAAAAACATAGACATTACAATGGCTTTTTTAACTTTTATATCATGGCAAGAGTATACCGCAAAACCACTAATTCCAATTCTTACATCCATTTTTACTCATGTCACGAGAGACAGAAACAAGAGATCCTACTGGAGGTGACCCCGAGAAAAATCAAAGAGAAAAAAAAACATTAGCCGACAAGGACTCACACCTCAGACCTCTGGTTATCTAGACCGGTGCTCTAGCGACTGAGCTAACGAGAGACGTAAGCCATGATAACGCATTTCATCAATTTAACTTTTTCGTTCGCACCCCCAAAGACCACCGCTCAAATGAAACTGTGCCTATAAGTACGGAGAAGATACAGTTGTAAAATCCCGACATCCCTTCTTTAAACGACCAAAAGCTATCGGCCGGTGTGGTTGGCGTGCAAACTAGCACGCATCCACCCCCAAGCTTAAACGCTTGATAACAGTATCTGTAGAGAAGTTATACACAGAAACAAGAGATCCTACTGGAGGTTACCCCGAGAAAAATCAAAGGAAAAAAAAACATTGCCCGGCAAGGTCTCGAACCTCAGACCTCTGGTTATCTAGACCAGTACTCTACCGACTGAGCTAACGGGACACGTAAGCCATGGCAACGCATTTCACTGAAACTAGAGGTCTGAGGTTTAAGTCCTTGTCGAGCAATGTTTTTTTCTCTTTGAGAGGAATCACGTAAAAAAAAAAAATTTTTATTCCAACAAAAAAACAAAAACAAACAAGCAAAACAAAAGGGAGGCTCGAGTTTACACGATACGGTCAGGTAATATTTGACTACCGGTCAGGAAAACGAGCGTCATGGGAACAAGTCTTAGGCGAGTACAACGGGGGCTTCGCGACTTTAAAGGAGCCGTAATTAGTTTTTTTACTATCGATCTTACGGTGTCTCTCCCTCTGTCTGACTTACTGTCTACCCGACTATCGAGTTCTCCATTTTTCCTCTATAAATAGTACAGGAGGCGTGGCCTCTTTTCGATGGTCCAATTTTTACTTATACTGTTTAATTTTAGGCATTTTAAAGGTAGAATGCTTTTAGATTTTAATTACTTCTTACACTTCACAGTAATTTTTTCGTCTTAGCCCCAGAAAAGAATAAACACATATTAAAATACGAGAAAATTAGATTAATTCGCACGATGAACACTACAAGGCATAACACGTTCCCCGAACGTTTTTAGCTGGCAAGAGAGGCTTAAAACTTGGTTCACGCCTGAAAATTGTGTGTAATTTTACTAATTTATAATAAAATTCAGAGTGACAAACTTTTTTGGGTACGTTTAGGTAGTTTCATGTAACGTAATTCTCATATAATGTGAAAAATATAATTTATCGTAAAATGAAAGTTAAAAATCAGATAAAAATAAAGTTAACTGTTACCAACTCAAATTTGAATTTTTTAGCCGAATCGGGCTTTAAAACTAACTGGCTTGAAACAGCCGCGGCAATTTCTTTCAAAAAAGGTCATCTTTGTTCCTGTGCATAGTTGCGGAAAATTGGCGGTGCGACTTTGCTTAATCCGGCTTTTTCAAAACGTTTGCGACTTCAAAATTCATAGTGGGATAAAGTGGCAACTCGTTACCGCAACGCCCAGCTCTGGCAATACGAAGTACTAAAATGTTCTTACTACTAACATACAGTAATGATAAAGAAACACAGTAAACAAATAAACCGTCATCTTTTGTTTTATTTCTGAAATACCTTTTGGGTTTAACTTTTAAATGAAATGCCAGGGGTGGTCTTAAAAATTTTGCAAATGACTATATACGAGGGGCGGTCAATAAGTTTTGCAATTCAGATATAAGGAAACGAGATATGAGGAAAAATGTTTTATTATTGGTAAATATGTAGATTAGCGACTCGGCCGAAAAAGTGTTTTTTTGGTAAATATTTTCGTTCACCCCTACCGGAATATTCATGCGCGTTTGAGTCGTCTGACGTCAGACCCCAGCCCCACCCCCACCCTATTATAATTCGCAAAACGATTAAAGGCGCTGACATGATTTGGTTAAATCATTCACCTCTGTAAACGTTAGCACATTAGTCTATAAACAATTAGGATTATATACTGGGGGGCTGTGCCCCCCAGACCCCCCAAAATTTAATGAAACTCAGGATCATTGTAGTGTGGTTCCCCCATTGTGTTTACGAGTCATCCCCTTAAATGTTCTCCCAAAACGTGAATCATTTTGGAACACGGACGAAATAGTACGTCCCACCGTTCGAGTCGCTAATCTACATATTTACCTTATTATTTTTCGATATAACTACCCTCGACTTCAATGCACTTGCGCCACTTCTCCCTGAGGCTTCGAATTCCCCACTTTTTCAATCCACTCCTGGAAGGCGAGCTGGACATCTTCATCGTCCCCAAACCGGCGTTCACGCAGTGCAGCCTTAAGCTGGCGGAATAAAAAGTAGTCGCTAGGGGCCAGATCTGGACTTTAGGGGGGGATGGTTGAGCTCCTCGAATCCGCACTCGCGCAAGGCAGCTTGTGCAACTCTGGCCTTGTGGACTTTGACGACGTTGAAGTCGATCATGGGGCGTGAGGTTTCTAGGGACCCAACGGGCAGGGACCTTGGTCATGGCCAAATTGTCGTGGATGATGTTGATAACACTTCCATGTGATATTCCAAGTTCTCGCTCGATTTCCCTTGTATTCAGGTCGAGTGCGTGCACTTTGACTGGTGGACTTGACTTTTTGGGGGATGCTGGCCTTCTCCCTTTCATTTAACCAGGTTTAATTGTTGTGTTTGTTTTTTTTGTTATTGTTGTTTCCTGTTCAATTTTTTAAAGTAGCCTAGAACTAGGGAAAAGATAATAGAGAATTTAACTATGAAATGGATGGGCATTGGCTGAGCTCAGTAGAGGATGAGAAAGATCTAGGAGTAGTAATAGATAAGTCATTAAGGTTTTCTAAGCAGTGTATTGAAGCAAGAAATAAGGCAAATAGAGTGCTGGGTTTCATTAAGAGAAATGTCAGTTACAAAAGTAAGGAGGTTATTCTTAAACTCTATAACTCTTATGTTAGGCCACATCTAGAGTACTGTATACAGGCATGGTCCCCACATTTTAGACACGATATTAACCTTCTTGAGTCAGTGCAACAGAGGGCAACAAAGATTATTCCTTCCCTGAGGCACCTTGAATATATAGATAGACTGAGGGTATTAAATATGTTCTCGTTCGAAACGAGGGGTGTGAGAGGGGATATGATTGAGCTCTTTAAAAATTTTTCCGGGATGTTAGCAAGTTTTTGGAGTTAGATGATGGAAATCGGACTAGAGGTCACCACTTGAAAATTAAAAAGCAAGGGTGTAGGTTGGATTTAAGAAAATATTTTTTCACCAATAGAGTGGTAGACTTCTGGAACAAATTGCCGCTGAGGGTAGTAGGTAGTCCAAGTCTAAATGTATTTAAAGAGTAGGTTGGATGAGTTTATGGGGAGGGAAGGTTGTGATGGTTCCTAAGTTTTGTATATATTAATATTGTTTGTATATATCTATAGCTGCATGATTTATTTCTTGTCAAGCCTTGATTGGCGATACCCTTGTTTCTGGAAGCAATCCTCTGGATTTAGTTTTCCTGGGAGTTTGGGTGCCTTAAAAAAAGAGGCTGCTTGACTTGGATGACTTATGATGAGCCCTTGTGGCTTTTGTCATCCGTTATATTATATTGCGGGGGACTTTGATTTTGTCTTTCCCTGGCGATGGTGCTTTTTGTGGGCGGGTTTTGACGGAGGCGGATGACCTTTGATAGGCCTTGGTGGCTTTTGTCATCCGTGAAATTATGTTATGTTATGTTAGGCTGTTTGTTTACGGCGACATGCCTAACATAACATAACATAACATAATTACACGGATGACAAAAGCCACAAGGGCCTATCAAAGGTCATCCGCCTCCGTCAAAACCCACCCACAAAAAGCACCATCACCAGGGGAAGACAAAATCAAAGTCCCCCACAATATAATATAACGGATGACAAAAGCCACAAGGGCTCATCATAGGTCATCCGAGTCAAGCGGCCTCTTTTTCAAGGCACCCAAACTCCCAGGAAAACTACATCCAGAGGATTGCATCCAGAAACAAGGGTATCACCAATCAAGGCTTGTCAAGAACTAAATCATGCAGCTATAGATATATACAAACAATATTAATATATACAAAACTTAGGAACCATCACAACCTTCCCTTCCCATAAACTCATCCAACCTACTCTTAAATACATTTAGATTTGGACTACCTACTACCCTCTGCGGCAATTTGTTCCAGAAGTCTACCACTCTATTGGTGAAAAAATATTTTCTTAAATCCAACCTACACCCTTGCTTTTTAATTTTCAAGTGGTGACCTCTAGTCCGATTTCCATCATCTAACTCAAAAAACTTGCTAACATCCAATTTATCTATCCCTGAAAAAATTTTAAAGAGCTCAATCATATCCCCTCTCACACACCTCCTTTCGAACGAGAACATATTTAATACCCTCAGTCTATCTTCATATTCAAGGTGCCTCAGGGAAGGAATAATCTTTGTTGCCCTCCGTTGCACTGACTCAAGAAGGTTAATATCGTGTCTAAAATGTGGGGACCATGCCTGTATACAGTACTCTAGATGTGGCCTAACATAAGAGTTATAGAGTTTAAGAATAACCTCCTTACTTTTGTAACTGACATTTCTCTTAATAAAACCCAGCACTCTATTTGCCCTATTTCTTGCTTCAATACACTGCTTAGAAAACCTTAATGACTTATCTATTACTACTCCTAGATCTTTCTCATCCTCTACTGAGCTCAGCCAATGCCCATCCATTTCATAGTTAAATTCTCTATTATCTTTTCCCATGTTAATAACTTTGCACTTATCAAGGTTGAAAGTCATTTGCCACTTATGTGCCCAGGATAACAATTTATTTAAGTCCCCCTGCACTTTAAAATTATCATCAATATCTTTAACTACAGCTGCTAATTTGGTATCATCCGCAAAAATTGACACTTTATTATTAACTGCCTCCCCAAGATCGTTTATATAGATGACAAATAATAATGGACCAAGAACTGATCCCTGAGGAACCCCACTGATAACATCCCTCCACTCTGACTTTACACCATTTAGCACTACCCTTTGCTTCATGTCTTTCAGCCACTCAGCTATCCAATTTGAAACACCCCCACATATCCCAATCATTTTTAATTTATGAACTAGTCTCCTGTGTGGTACCTTATCAAATGCTTTACTAAAATCTAAGTAAATTATATCTACATTCTCTCCCTTATCTACTTGATCTGTTACAAACTCCAGAAAGTCTAGTAAGTTAGTCAAACATGATCTACCTGATCTAAACCCATGCTGAGCATCGCTGATTAACCCCTCCCTCTCTAGATGTTGGCAAATCCCTTTTTTAACTATTTTCTCAAGAATTTTACAGACTACAGGAGTTAGGCTAACCGGTCTAAAGTTATTTGGATCCTCTTTACTACCCTTCTTGAAAATGGGGACTACATTCGCTCTCTTCCAATCATCGGGTATTTCTCCATATTCCAATGACCTAGTATATAACTTGTCCAGAGCTATTGAGATACTTTCTACCCCTTCTTTAAGTATCCTAGAATGAATATTATCAGGGCCGGAGGTCTTGGTAGTATCTAAATCACCTATTAGTCCTTTTATCATCCTCCGATCCACACAAATGTTAGTAAACACCTCTTTTCCTGACCTATGAGTACTATACATAGGACTATTTAGTTTCTCTTTTGTAAATACTGATGCAAAATGACCATTTAGTACCTCAACTATTTCCTCATCAGTTTCTCTCACAAACCCTTCATATTTGATAGGTCCTATTTTAACTCTGCCACACTTGTTATTAATTTTATAGTAACTAAAGAACTTTCTAGGATCTTTGTTGCTATCCTGAGCTAATTTAATTTCTGACACCCTTTTGTTCTTCTTTATAATCTTATTTAACTCATTCCTAGCCATTCTATAATCACTTAAATTTTGAATATTATTTTCTACCTGTAATTTTTTATATGCCCTTTTCTTCTCTGAAATTTTTCTAGCTATCTCCTGATTCCACCATAATGGTTTCCTACTTTTGTTCCTAATGGCCTTCATTGGGATACATTGTTCTTGGACTACATTTATTATATGCTTGAAAGTATCCCACATCCCATAAGCATTTTTACCTCTGAATTCTATATCCCAGTCTACCAAATTTAGCAAGCTTCGAAGTTTTACATAATCTCCCTTATGAAAATTTGGAACTTTTTCAGCATTCTCAGTTATTTTACCCTTCTCAATTCCCAAGTTAAAACGAACTATCTGATGGTCACTATTTCCCAATGCTTCCCCAACAGTCAATTCTTGAACTAAATGATCACTGTTAGAAAGTACTAAATCTAATATATTGTCCCCCCTCGTTGAATCGTTAACAAATTGATTCAAAAAATTATCCTCAAAGCATTCTATGAACCTGCCACTTGTTCTATCCCTACCTATCATATTTTCCCAGTCCACAGAGTTTAAGTTGAAGTCCCCAATAATAACTGCATCTGTTTCAAATCCCTTACTTATTTCCCTTATCATTAGTTCATCTATATCATCAGTCTGCCCAGGTGGCCTGTAAAAAGCTCCCAAATGCACCATTCTATTTTTACTGAACCTAATATCTATCCAAAGTGACTCAACTCCATCCTGCTTTATTGAAGTATTTAAACTTGAAACAATGTTGTTTTTTATATAGATAATTATTCCTCCACCAATCCTACCTGTCCTTTGACTAATGTACATATTATACCCCTGAAAATCAAATTCACTTATAGTGTCACTAAATTCTATTTCATTAACCCATGATTCAGTAACGCATAATATATCTATATCCTCATTGCTAATATAACTAAATAGCTCATCCTTCTTGTTTCTAAGACTACGAGCATTTGTATAGAAACAATTTAACCCCCCTATCCCTGAAGCACCTCTTGAAACTTGAATGACCTCACCTCTATCGCCTTGGAACCTATTTCTGTTATCTGCCAAGTCCATTCTACTTTCAGTACTATAATGTCCTCTCATAATTCCCTGACCACTATTAGTATCTAGTTTCCCGCCCGCAAAGACCTAATAACACGATCATACTCCTCCCACAACACATCTACCCCCCTCCTACTCAAATGCAGTCCATCCATCGCATACATTTCTTTCATTCCAACAAACCTATCCCACACATCCACAAACATGACACCTTCCATCTCACACATCCTCCTCACATAATCATTCAGCCCAATTGCACGAGACATCCATTCTACCCCAACATCCATTCTTGGAAGCACACCTGTCACAACACCTTTCATTCTACTTTCTTTCACCTTTTCAATCAACCTCTTGTACCTCTTGTATCTGGCAGTTGCCAGATAGCCCCTTAAATAATAAAAAAAATCGCTTGATTTCTTTGACCTTCACCCGTCAATTTTCGAGGATCATCCTCTACACAGGCCACATTGTCCTCGTTGGTCACGTCTGTCGGGTGTCCTGGACGGGGTTCATCTTCAAGGGACTCACGACCATGGTGGAACTTCCTATTCCACCATAATCCTAATTGTTTATAGACTAATGTGCTAAAGTTTACAGAGGTGAATGATTTAACCAAATCATGTCAGCGCCTTTAATCGTTTTGCGAATTATAATGGAGTGGGGGTGGGGCTGGGGTCTGACGTCAGACGACTCAAACGCGCATGAATATTCCGGTAGGGGTGAACGAAAATATTTACCAAAAAAGTCACTTTTTCGGCTGAGTCGCTAATCTACATATTTACCAATAATAAAACATTTTTCCTTATATCTCGTTGCCTTATATCCGAATTGCAAAACTTATTGACTGCCCCTCGTATATAGTCATTTGCAAAATTTTTAAGACCACCCCTGGCATTTCATTTAAAAGTTAAACCCAAAAGGTATTTCAGAAATAAAACAAAAGATGACGGTTTATTTGTTTACTGTGTTGCATAGGAAGGGGCGGTGTTGGTGTACACTGCAACCATGCGTTTATGGATCTCTTTTGCATTCTTGCCTTCCTTCGTAAAAGATTTCATCACTGTGCGGTGCTCAACCTTCTCCATCGTTGAAAAATTTGTGACTGACGATCTGCGATCAGCTACTGCTTCTTAAATAGATGAGGCAGGAGCGTGTGGCTGCAGGTCCTGACTTGTCATACCTAACACCCCCACAAACAGCCATCCCCCTTCCTCTCTTTTGCCCTACCGATTCGCAAAACTTATTGATCACCCCTCATATATACGCATAATTAAAAGTCTTTTGGTGTGGTTGTTCCTCACAAAAGCCTATTCTTTTAAATGGATATATTGCTTGGAAATATGACTTTTGCCAATTAGGGAGGCGGAGGGAAATGGCAGGCTTCACTTCTCTGAGATGATGGATGTAATTGGATAATTATTTTAACTGTAATACAGTGGAAAATGTGGTAAACATATTGTGTTTAACAGAAACGCATCTGAAGACTAGAAAGATAAATATGAAGGAAACATACAATTGTGTTGATAAGGTGAGAGAGCTGAGTGACAAGGGAGGAGGGTTGATGATGCTTGCCGACACAACAGATGGCATGTCATTGTTTGAACAGGGGTGTTTCTGCTGTGGTGTGTTGGTCATGATGGTTAGTGTTGGGGAGGTTGAGATAACTTGTTTTGGTATATTTGGACACAGCAGACCAGGATAGAGACAACAATGTAAGGAGCTGTCTGTATAGGACATTGGAGGTGAGCGGAGGTAAAGTTATGTTGGTAATTGTGTAGAGTATGGCCGGACCCGAGTCCTAGCTTATTTTGGGCTCTTTTTCTGGGTAATTGTGTAGAGTATGGCCGGATCTGAGTCCTAGCTTATTTGGGGCTATTTTTCCTCGCTACTTTTACTTTTTCTGAGCTGAAATCGATGTGGACGAAGTTTATGGCGATTTCTGATTATATACTGGGGGGGGGGTACAACCCCATACCCCCCCAAATGATTGAAATCTCAGGATCAGTGTAGGTCTCTGCCCCCGATGAGCCAACCCTCAAAATAAACTAGAATCGCATCCACCCATACTCGCAACATTTACCTTTTTCTGAACGGAAATCGGTAAATCTGAAGATTCATACCCCGTGAACCATATTATGGGTTGCTATATGGGGGGATAGCCCCCCATACCCCCCTTCTCGCTACGCTCACCCTCAGGAAAAAGTAGTAAAACAAGTTAATCACACAGTTGGGTGAAACCATGTTGGGAGGTGGAATAAATATTATGTGAATGCAAGCGGGAAAGCTAACAGGGTATGGATCTTCAGAATTACACTGAAAACTATGTGGACAAAGTTTATGGTGATTTCCGATTATATACTGGGGGGGGGGTACAACCCCATACCCCCCCAAATGATTGAAATCTCAGAATGATTGTAGGCCCATCCCCTGATGACAAGGTTGGCAAATCAAAAAACTCAGTCCTAAAAAACCTGGGTTTTATTAGTTTTTTTTTTTGCTTTTTCAAAACCTGGGTTTTTTTCAAAATTACATTTTTTTTCAAGAAATGAATGTTACTTATGGTTATTTTATTCAAAATTAATATCTTATAATTTCAACAAATTTGTATCAAATTAAGGTCATTTCTCTGATATTGACTCATAATTCATCTCTCCTTCTACAGGTTATGGCTATCATGGGTACCCAAAATTCTCAATCAATGATCTGTTCTTACTATAATATAATTATTAAACTAAGTAATTATTAATATTATCTAAAAATAGAGATGTTATTCTAATGCTTGCAGCATTTGTTTTTTGAAAAAACTCAAGATTTGAAAAACCCTAGAATAAAACCCAGGTTTTTTTTTGAGAAATGAATGCTACTTATCATTATTTTATTCAAAATTCATATTTATGTTTATAATTTAAACAGGTATGTATCAAATTAAGGTTATTTCTCTCACTATGGTCCAGAAGTTCATCCTTCACAGTCGTAGTCAGCTACGGCTGATCCCAGCCCTTGTGTCCCTACTCTGGAGGTTCACAATGTCTGGTATGGAGTTTGAGGCTGCCCGGCAGATGGCTGTATATCCCGGGATGGGCAGCTCATCTGGTAGGATTTCCAGGAACTTGTTAAGCTCAGCCTTGAAATTTTCCACTGGGCACCCTGTGGTATTTCAGACTTGCCTTCCAAGGGAATTGAAGATCTTAGGCCCCTAGTGCCCCAGGCTTGCTGCAACTAGTGTTTTGATGCGTATTGGAACTTTGTATGGGAGTGTTCTTCTGGCATACTTACGTCCACTGCGGTCATTATGGCAGGTTTGAAGGGTGGAGGCAGCAGGGTCAGGCACCATGTTTTCTAGGATCTTCCATATGTAAATGGCCCAATAGCACTCCTGTCTTCTTTGTTGGGTGTACATCCCAAGTTCCTCGAGGCGGTCCCAATAACTGTGGTCCTGCATTCCTCTAATCTGGTGTCAGCATAACTTCCCTCTCCTTAGAAGCAAATGTCCTCAGTACCCATCCTGCCATCCCTTTTGCCCTCTTTATTGCTTCTGTGATGTGGTGGTGGAAGCTGGCATCATGACTGAGGTAGACACCAAAGCACTTAACATAGGGCTTAGGGGTTATGTCTTAACATAACATAATTTCACGGATGACAAAAGCCACAAGGGCCTATCAAAGGTCATCCGTATCCATCAAATCCCACCCATATAATGCATCCATAGGATTTTGTCAGATCATGCATCTACAATATACAATTTAACAATCCATAGGAATGTCCAACCATGCATCTACAATATATAATTTAAAGCCTCCATAAGAGTCAAAAACAAAATCAAAGTCCCCCAAAATATACAATAAAAAGAAACTGCACCCACAGGAATGAGTCAAGAAACATATCCACATACTGAAAAGTAAGAAATTAACCCTCCATCCCCATATAATCATCAAATCTGCGCTTGAAAACATTCAAGTTTGGGCTGTCTACAGTCTCAGGTGGCAAACTATTCCAATAATCCACCACTCTGTTAGTGAAAATTTTTTTTCTAACATCCAGTCCGCACCTCTGTTTTTTAATCTTTAAACATAACAATTTCACGGATGACAAAAGCCACAAGGGCCTATCAAAGGTCATCCGCATCCATCAAAAACTCACAAAAAAGCACCATCACCAGGGAAAGACAAAATCAAATCCCCCACAAACAAGGGTATCACCAATCAAGGCTTGTCAATAACTAAATCATGCAGCTATAGATATATACAAAACTTAGGAACCATCACAATCTTCCCTTCCCATAAACTCATCCAACCTACTCTTAAATACATTTAAATTTGGACTACCTACTACCCTCCGCGGCAATTTGTTCCAGAAGTCTACCACTCTATTAGTGAAAAAATATTTTCTTAAATCCAACCTACACCCTTGCTTTTTAATTTTCAAGTGGTGACCTCTAGTCCGATTTCCATCATCTAACTAAAAAAAACTTGCTAACATCCAATTTATCTATCCCAGAAAAGTTTTTTAAAGAGCTCAATCATATACCCTCTCACACACCTCTTTTCGAACGAGAACATATTTAATACCCTCAGTCTATCTATATATTCAAGGTGCCTCAGGAAAGGAATAATCTTTGTTGCCCTCTGTTGCACTGACTCAAGAAGGTTAATATCGTGTCTAAAATGTGGGGACCATGCCTGTATACAGTACTCTAGATGTGGCCTAACATAAGAGTTATAGAGTTTAAGAATAACCTCCTTACTTTTGTAACTGACATTTCTCTTAATGAAACCCAGCACTCTATTTGCCCTATTTCTTGCTTCAATACACTGCTTAGAAAACCTTAATGACTTATCTATTACTACTCCTAGATCTTTCTCATCCTCTACTGAGCTCAGCCAATGCCCATCCATTTCATAGTTAAATTCTCTATTATATTTTCCCATGTTAATAACTTTGCACTTATCAAGGTCGAAAATCATTTGCCACTTATGTGCCCAGGATAACAATTTATTTAAATCCCCTTGCACTTTAAAATTATCATCAATATCTTTAACTACAGCTGCTAATTTGGTATCATCCGCAAAAATTGACACTTTATTATTAACTGCCTCCCCAAGATCGTTTATATAGATGACAAATAATAATGGACTGAGAACTGATCCCTGAGGAACCCCACTGATAACATCCCTCCACTCTGACTTTACACCATTTAGCACTACCCTTTGCTTCCTGTCTTTCAGCCACTCAGCTATCCAATTTGAAACACCCCCACATATCCCAATCATTTTTAATTTATGAACTAGTCTCCTATGTGGTACCTTATCAAATGCTTTACTAAAATCCAAGTAAATTACATCTACATTCTCTCCCTTATCTACTTGATTTGTTACGAACTCCAGAAAGTCTAGTAAATTAGTCAAACATGATCTTGCTGAGCATCGCTGATTAACCCCTCCCTCTCTAGATGTTTGCAAATCCCTTTTTTAACTATTTTCTCAAGAATTTTACAGACTACAGGAGTTAGGCTAACCGGTCTAAAGTTATTTGGATCCTCTTTACTACCCTTCTTGAAAATGGGGACTACACTCGCTCTCTTCCAATCATCGGGTATTTCTTCATATTCCAGTGACCTAGTATACAACTTCTCCAGAGCTATTGAGATACTTTCTACCCGTTCTTTAAGTATCCTAGAATGAATGTTATTAGGGCCAGAGGCCTTGGTAGCATCTAACTCACCTATTAGTCCTTTTATCTTCCTCCAATCCACACTAATGGTAGTAAACACCTCTTTCCCTGACCCATGAGTACTATACATAAGACTATTTAGTTTCTCCTTTGTAAATACTGATGCAAAATGACCATTAGTACCTCAACTATTTCCTCATCAGTTTCTCTCACAACCCCTTCATATTTGATAGGCCCTATTTTAACTCTGCCAGACTTATTATTAATTTTATAGTAGCTAAAGAACTTTCTAGGATCTTTGTTGCTATTCTGAGCTAATTTAATTTCTGTCACCCTTTTATTCTTCTTTATAATCTTATTTAACTCATTCCTAGCCATTCTATAATCACTTAAATTTTGAATATTATTTTCCACCTGTAATTTTTTGTATGCCCTTTTCTTCTCTGAAATTTTTCTAGCTATCTCCTGATTCCACCATAATGGTTTCGGGTCATTCCATCCGAATTCAACAAGGGACATTTAGTCACCATCACCGATTTTGATGAAAATTGGTATACAGGTTGATTTTGATGAGAGAAAAACAATGAGACACTTCCCAGCCCTCAATTTTGAATAGCTCAAAAGTTATAACCTGTCAAAGTTGAGAAAAATTGTCAAATTTCTTGATACCAGCATTGCTAAAAAAATTATTTCTCCCTTATTATAGCACATAAAACAATGAATTATGTATTTTTTTTAAGCTTAAGGGTTGCTCTAAACATTTTTAACAACAAAATTAATTTTTGGTAAAAAAAATTTGTTTGACCTTAAAGGTCAACTTTTCACCTTTAAAAAAAATATATTGGTATCAATAAATTTTTGTGTAATTTTTTAAAATATATATGCCTTTAGAATACAATATAAGATAAATTTCATTCTGGGTTTTTCATTATATCAGGAGTTATGATCAATTTTGTAACCACTGGTATGGCCATTTTTTGCTATCTTCACAAATAAATTTTTTTTATATGCATCTTTGTCATATTAACAGAGTTACGTCATATTCACAGAGTTAGTTATCAATTATTAGATGCCTAAGTATTATATTTGAATGCTTTTAATATATACTCGTGTATTAGAATCATTAATTCTATAGATATGTGTTAAATCCTACCTACAAGAAAAAATGAACTTTCAGTAATTTTTTATTTAAAATTATAAATATTTTTAAAGCTACCTACCTATGTATTTAATTTATAATTTGCTATGGTCAATGGTGGCAGAGCCACTACCAACAGTTAAGATACCTGCATAACTGCTGGTATCCCCATCACCTAAGGGGCCACTCCTGATAGCTCAGCAAAAAAGCCACAGGTCCCACCCAACCTCCCAAAATGAATTTATTCTTTTTATAATAATTTAGGAATCAATTTTTTTCTGCATTATTTCTGTTGATTTTAATTGTTCATTTTTAGATAGTTTGTAAGTTCTTCCTGTTGCTGTTACAGGCTCAACAATGCTCAATATGTCATCTAATGGCAATACTAATACATTGGGTTTTCTTGGATATTTAAATGAATTTGATGGTCCTTCTGGTTCTAGGAATGTTATTTTAGCAGTCATTTTCTCAACATTGGTATCCAATACACACCCTAAGTACCATTTGTCATCATACTTAGCAGTGACAAATCCTTTTACATCCTCCAATAATATTGCCTCTGTATAGGATATTTTCACTTTCTTGAATTCTGATGCAGATGATATTGTTTTCACTCTTAGTTCATTTTCATTAACTGGCTCAAAACTGTGTAATTTTTGGGTACCAATTATTGCAGAGGCCTGGTCAAATCTTTCTTGCAAATAATTTTTTTCTTCAATGTATTCACTATTTGGGACATATGAAAATTTGATTCCCTTAATGTGTCTTTCAGCAAAATCAAAGAGCTGTTGAGGAGTCATTATCTGATCATTATATGCTCTTTGCAGGCTAGCTTTTGCTGCTAGTCTTTTTACTGTGCCCCCTACACCATCGCATGGTCCTTTTCCATGAGATGTAGCAAAGAAATGCCATTCTGCTTCCAATCAAAATCTGATTTATGGTGACATAAATTAATAAAGTTTTTAAAATTTTTATATTGTGACGCAGCTCCATCAGAAAAATATATAATTTTTGTTATTGGGAATTTGAGTTCTTTTTTAAAAAATTCAATAAGTTTTTTTTTAAATAAATGGACTGCAACAGTGTCATGCTTCAAGCAGTTTGAAATCACAACAAAACTTATGTGTTGTGTTTCCCCAGCTTCTTTGTAGTAGGAAACAAAGGGATGTAATGTAGCTTGGGAGTTATTCCAGTGGTACTCTTGTGCTGCATCCTGAAGAAGGAATGAGCAATTTTCAGCAAAATTACTCACCATCTTTTAGTTCTTCTTTTTTAGTTGAACAAAATTGTGCCTGCTTTTTTGCTATGAAATCATGTTTTTTTAAATTGAGAAATCTTAAGGTAAAAGTGTCTATAAATTCTTCAGTTGTTCTTGAAACAAGCTCTAAAGTTGAGCGATCAGTTGAGAGACACTGCTTGTAATTTACCTCATCAATCATATTGTCATCCAAAATTTTAGTAACATAGTTTTAGTTCGTCTATTTTAGAAAAACATTCTGAGCATTCATCAAAATAGCACTCATAAGTTGGAGGGTCACATGTAATGAATGATAGACATGTTTTGTAATCATCTAAATGCAGGTCACTGTCTTTTGTCAACTGTGGTAGCCTTGTACCAATAATCATCAGTTTAACATTTTGATGATGTGTGCAAACACACACACACTGTGAGTTCCTGCACCACCAGCTAATACACACTCGTTGGGTCTCAGCTCAGCAAATTTTGAAAAGCCAATCTTAGTGTCTGGGTATTTTGTTTTAAATAAATGATAAATTTCTTTTAAATTTCCCAAAATTAAGTATTTTTGTTCATGAGTTTTCTGTCCATCTTTTCTAACACTCTTGAAATCTTTTTTCCCTGGCATAATTCTGCTTACTTCTTCATTTTTATAAAAGTCTTCTACTACTTTAATTGTTTCTGATGGAAATGTACCTTTTCTTTTGCTTGGCAATGACATTATTCCTTCTTCCATTGCTAGTTTTTTAGCTTGTCTGGCCATCTAATTAGTAACATTAAATTCAGATTTAATTTTGGATAAGCTCCAGCTTTTTGGCAAAACAGTTAAGATTTGCAGCTGCTCAGACCTTTTACTAGTAGTTTGAAATTTCTCCTTCAGTTGATTTATCATTTCTTCACCATCTTTACTTGATTCTGTTCTAGAAGACTCTGGGTCTTGATCCAAAGGTAATGGATATTTTGTTGCAGAGCCTACAGTTCTGAGTTTACTTGAAATGGATTTTTGAATTTTATTCATTTTATCTGAACTATATTTTTTTACTACATCCATTTTAAATTTCTTGACTGGTGACTCTCCAATAGCTATTAATGATTTATTTAATTCAGTTAATGCTTCTTGTGATTCTTCCTGTTCAGTAATTGGCTCAATTTCCATTCTTTCTTCTGAAAGGCTTGGATTCGTATTTTGAGATGAAGAACTATCATCATCAGCTATCTTTTTTCTGCAGTTATCACAGATTTTTTGGTCCTTAAAATTTTTTAATTTTGGATATTCTCTTATTAAGTCTTCTGAAATTAGTCTCAGATTTTTCTTTATTAATTTTTTGTGACCTTTGTAAGGATCGCAGTAATACTTAATATTTAAAAAATGCTTTCTCTTCTCATCCATAATAATTTGTTAAAATACAAATAATTGGTAATGCAAATTATTAATTACTTTTTTATCTAAATATTAAACTTTCTGAAAAAAAAAGAATTTTTTAAATTAGCTTTCATAGTTTATAAAGTAACACCTAATAGGTAAAATTTCTAACATAAAAATAGGTAAAAATTGGCATACCAATGGTTACAAAATTGATCATAACTCCTGATATAATGAAAAACCCAGAATGAAATTTATCTTATATTATAGTCTAAAGGCATATATATTTCTAAAAAAAATTACACAAAAATTTATTGATACCAATATATTTTTTTAAAGGTCAAAAAAACTTTTTTAGCAAAAATTAATTTTGCTGTTAAAAATGTTTAGAGCAACCCTTAAGCTTTAAAAAAAATACATAATTCATTGTTTTATGTGCTATAATAAGGGAGAAATAATTTTTTTTCAAATGCTGGTATCAAGAAATTTGACAATTTTTCTCAACTTTGACATGTTATAACTTTTGAGCTATTCAAAATTGAGGGCTGGGAAGTGTCTCATTGTTTTTCTCTCATCAAAATCAACCTGTATACCAATTTTCATCAAAATCGGTGATGGTGACTTAAAATTTCCCCCAAAATTGGTTGATTTCATATGGAATGACCCTTTCCTACTTTTGTTCCTAATGGCCTTCATTGGGATACATTGTTCTTGGACTACATTTATTATATGCTTGAAAGTATCCAACATCCCATAAACATTTTTACCTCTGAATTCTACATCCCAGTCTACAAAATTTAGCAAGCTTTGGAGATTTGCATAATCTCCCTTATTGAAATTTGGAACTTTTACAGTATTTTCGGTGATTTTACCCTTCTCAATTCCCAAGTTAAAATGAACTATCTGATGGTCACTATTTCCCAATGCTTCCCCAACAGTCAATTCTTGAACTAAATGATCACTGTTAGAAAGTACTAAATCTAATATATTGTCCCCCCTTGTTGGCTCATTAACAAATTGATTAAAAAAATTATCCTCAAAGCATTCTATGAACCTGCCACTTGTTCTATCCCTACCTATCATATTTTCCCAGTCCACAGAGTTTAAGTTGAAGTCCCCAATAATAACTGCATCTGTTTCACATTGCTTACTTATTTCCCTTATCATTAGTTCATCCATATCATCAGTCTGCCCAGGTGGCCTGTAAAAAGCTCCCAAATGCACCATTCTATTTTTACTGAACCTAATATCTATCCAAAGTGACTCAACTCCATCCTGCTTTATTGAAGTATTTAAACTTGAAACAATGTTGTTTTTTATATAGATAATTATTCCTCTACCAATCCTATCTGTCCTTTGACTAATGTACATATTATAGCCCTGTAAATCAAATTCACTTATAGTGTCACTAAATTCTATTTCATTAACCCATGATTCAGTAACACATAATATATATATATATATCCTCATTGCTATTATAAATAAATAGCTCATCCTTCTTGTTTCTAAGACTACAAACATTTGTATAGAAACAATTTAACCCCCCTATCCCTGAAGCACCTCTTGAAACCTGAATGACCTCATCTCTATCACCTTGGAACCTATTTCTGTTATCTGCCAAGTCCATTCTACTTTCAGTACTATAATGTCCTCATAATTCCCTGACCACTATTAGTATCTAGTTTCCCGCCCGCAAAGACCTAATAACACGATCATACTCCTCCCACAACACAACACATCTTCCCCTCTCCTACTCAAATGCAGTCCATCCATCGCATACATTTCTTTCATTCCAACAAACCTATCCCACACATCCACAAACATGACACCTTCCATCTCACACATCCTCCTCACATAATCATTCAGCCCAATCGCATGAGACATCCATTCTACCCCAACATCCATTCTTGGAAGCACACCTGTCACAACACCTTTCATTCTACTTTCTTTCACCTTTCAACCTCTTGTACCTCTCACGTAACTCACATGCACCCACTTTCTTCACATCATTCACTCCTACATGTGTAATCACAACCGCATCCCTTGCACAGCCAGACACCAGCTCCTCATACCTATCAGACAGATCTCTCAACTCAGCACCCAGCAAACACACCCTCAAACCATTCAATCTACTTGCATTCAACTTCCTATCTAAATATCTAACTCGCGAATCACCCATCACAAGCACTTCAATCAGACTCCTATTCCTAACCCCCCACAGACCTAACTCCTTCCCCACTCCTATTCTCATTCAAACTACCAGTCACTCTACCTCCACCCCCACCCCCATCAGTCGTATCACTTCCAGTTACTTCCTCTCTTAGGGCACTGAATCTATTAGTCAAGCTAATAGGTTCTGTGTCCCTCTCACTCACACACCTATTCTTCCCATGGCTAACAACCTCAACAGAGGCAACCCTATTCTCACAAAGAACAGGAGAAGCCTCCCTAGCTACACGTTTCCTAACCACTCTCCACTGTCCCCCATCCTCGCTGTGCCTATTTCTAACTAATCTAAGGGGGCTAACTTCACTATCACTAGAACTATCATATCCTACCTCCTCCACTGGCCCTCTACCTTCACCTAAACATCTAACTGGCCTACCTCACCGCCTAACCTATTCCCAGCCCTAGGCCTAACACTAAGTTCCCTCCTGAGCTCAATAACTCAAATAACTTGCTGAAATCCAATTTATCCATCCCAGAAAAGATTTTAAAAAGTTCAATCATATCTCCCCTCCCACACCTTCTTTCAAATGAAAGCATATTTAATACCCTCAGACTATCTTCATATTTAAGGTGCTTCAGGGATGGTATTATTTTTGTTGCCCTCCTTTGTACTGACTCTAATAAGTTTATATCATGTCTAAAATGTCATGACCATGCCTGTATACAGTACTCTAAATGTGGCCTGACATAAGAGTTGTATAGTTTAAGGATGACCTCCTTACTCTTGTAGCTAACATTTCTTTTAATGTAACCTAGCACCCTATTTGCTCTATTTTTTTGCCTCAATACACTGCTTTGAAAATTTCAGTGACCTATCTACTACTACTCCTAAGTCCTTCTCATCTTCAACTGAATTAAGCCAATACCCATCCATCTCATACCTAAATTCCTTATTATCTCTCCCGATGTTAATAACTTTGCATTTATTAAGGTTCAAAGTCATCTGCCACTTCTGAGCCCAAGCTAACAACTTATTTAAGTCAACCTGCACTTTAAAGCTACCCTCAACTTTGCTCTTTGACTACAGCTGCCAATTTAGTGTCATCAGCAAAAATTGACACTTTGCTATTTACACCCTCCATTTGCCCATCCATTCTGCCGGCCCAGGAAGTTTGACATCACTCCAGCTGGTGCAGCCTTCAGGGCATCCCTGTAGCTGACAAACTGCTGGGGTGGATGAAAGCTCCTGGGCTTCTTACCCCCAACATTCACACTGTAGCATCCATCCTCTTCTAGATCGCTTTCATCATCAAATCGTCCATCTTCTAACAGTTCCAACACATCCTCCCACATCAACCGTTCACCTGTAAGTCTCACTCTCTCCTTTCTCTTTCCACTCAGCCATTCACTCACCTTTCGTGGGATTGTGTCCAAAAACTTTCTCATGAGTGGTTTACATTCATTTACATCATCATCACCATACCTCGTTCTTGCCATACTCTCAAGCCTATGTGCATACATATTCACACTTTCACTCTTTCCCATTCGAGCCTTCTCAAATTCATTCACCCTTTTATACTTCACACTCTCTTTCATTCGTTTCACCTGCCCAATCAATCTCTTCTTCACTACATCGTACTTTGGCTCTCCCACACTCGTTATCACTCGCAAGAACTCCAACACTTTCCCATCCAAACAATCTCCCAGAACACTCACCCAGTGACCCTTGTTCTGCGGGTACTTGAGCTTGCAGTACCGCTCAAAATCCCCGAAGAACTCATCCATACTCTTTCCCCCATGCAATCTAAACTTATCAATCCTTGGCACTTCCCTAATCAAAATTCCTTTTCCCACATTCACTTCACTCTCCGAAGAACATAAGAACATAAGAAAAGAAGGAGACTGCAAAAGACCATTCATGGCCTACACTTGGCAGCTCCTGTTCCAGGATCATTTACATAGATTATAAATAATAAAGGGTCTAAAACTGATCCCTGAGGTACGCCACTAATAACATTCCTCCACTCTGACCTCACTCCATTCAGTACAACTCTCTGTTTCCTATTTTTCAGCCATTTAGTTATCCAATTTAAAACCTTCCCACATATCCCATGCAGCTTTAATTTATGAACTAGTCTTCTATGTGGAACCTTATCAAAAGCTTTGCTGAAATCTAAGTAGATCACATCAACTTTCTCATCCCTATCTAATTCTTTAGTTACATAATCCATAAAATCCAGTAAATTAGTTAAACACGATCTACCTTTTCTAAAACCTGCTACTCTCTAGATGATCAGAAATTCCCTTCTTAACCATCTTCTCAAGTATTTTACAGACTATAGAAGTTAAGCTTACCGGTCTAAAGTTATTTGGGTCCTCTTTGCTTCCCTTTTTAAAAATTGGCACTACATTTGCCAATTTCCAATCATTTGGTATTTCTCCAGACTCTAGTGATCTAATAAATATCTTCTCAAGAGCTACTACAATACTTTCTACACCTGCTTTGAGCATCCTAGAATGAATGTTGTCTTGTCCTCCTTCAGTGTGAAGTGTGGTCTTCGCCTTAATGGCTGTGTTTGGGCCGTACCTCAACACTTTGAATTTGCCCTCATTGAACTGCATATTGTTATCTGCAGCCCAAGAGTACACTAGTGTTGTCATTCTGTAGCCTATGAACGTCTTGTTCATTTGTGATGGTGTTGTAGCGGGCCGAAAATATATCTCTAATCCCAATCGATCCAACCCGCTTCCTACACTTGAAATTCATCTGCCCCCTTCCATTCGACCACCCTCCATTTTCCCATCCATTCTGCCGGCCCAGGAAGTTTGACATCACTCCAGCTGGTGCAGCCTTCAGGGCATCCCTGTAGCTGACAAACTGCTGGGGTGGATGAAAGCTCCTGGGCTTCTTACCCCCAACATTCACACTGTAGCATCCATCCTCTTCTAGATCACTTTCATCATCAAATCGTCCATCTTCTAACAGTTCCAACACATCCTCCCACATCAACCGTTCACCTGTAAGTCTCACTCTCTCCTTTCTCTTTCCACTCAGCCATTCACTCACCTTTCGTGGGATTGTGTCCAAAAACTTTCTCATGAGTGGTTTACATTCATTTACATCATCATCACCATACCTCGTTCTTGCCATACTCTCAAGCCTATGTGCATACATATTCACACTTTCACTCTTTCCCATTCGAGCCTTCTCAAATTCATTCACCCTTTTATACTTCACACTCTCTTTCATTCGTTTCACCTGCCCAATCAATCTCTTCTTCACTACATCGTACTTTGGCTCTCCCACACTCGTTATCACTCGCAAGAACTCCAACACTTTCCCATCCAAACAATCTCCCAGAACACTCACCCAGTGACCCTTGTTCTGCGGGTACTTGAGCTTGCAGTACCGCTCAAAATCCCCGAAGAACTCATCCATACTCTTTCCCCCATGCAATCTAAACTTATCAATCCTTGGCACTTCCCTAATCAAAATTCCTTTTCCCACATTCACTTCACTCTCCGAAGAACATAAGAACATAAGAAAAGAAGGAGACTGCAAAAGACCATTCATGGCCTACACTTGGCAGCTCCTGTTCCAGGATCATTTACATAGATTATAAATAATAAAGGGTCTAAAACTGATCCCTGAGGTACGCCACTAATAACATTCCTCCACTCTGACCTCACTCCATTCAGTACAACTCTCTGTTTCCTATTTTTCAGCCATTTAGTTATCCAATTTAAAACCTTCCCACATATCCCATGCAGCTTTAATTTATGAACTAGTCTTCTATGTGGAACCTTATCAAAAGCTTTGCTGAAATCTAAGTAGATCACATCAACTTTCTCATCCCTATCTAATTCTTTAGTTACATAATCCATAAAATCCAGTAAATTAGTTAAACACGATCTACCTTTTCTAAAACCTGCTACTCTCTAGATGATCAGAAATTCCCTTCTTAACCATCTTCTCAAGTATTTTACAGACTATAGAAGTTAAGCTTACCGGTCTAAAGTTATTTGGGTCCTCTTTGCTTCCCTTTTTAAAAATTGGCACTACATTTGCCAATTTCCAATCATTTGGTATTTCTCCAGACTCTAGTGATCTAATAAATATCTTCTCAAGAGCTACTACAATACTTTCTACACCTGCTTTGAGCATCCTAGAATGAATGTTGTCTTGTCCTCCTTCAGTGTGAAGTGTGGTCTTCGCCTTAATGGCTGTGTTTGGGCCGTACCTCAACACTTTGAATTTGCCCTCATTGAACTGCATATTGTTATCTGCAGCCCAAGAGTACACTAGTGTTGTCATTCTGTAGCCTATGAACGTCTTGTTCATTTGTGATGGTGTTGTAGCGGGCCGAAAATATATCTCTAATCCCAATCGATCCAACCCGCTTCCTACACTTGAAATTCATCTGCCCCCTTCCATTCGACCACCCTCCATTTTCCCATCCATTCTGCCGGCCCAGGAAGTTTGACATCACTCCAGCTGGTGCAGCCTTCAGGGCATCCCTGTAGCTGACAAACTGCTGGGGTGGATGAAAGCTCCTGGGCTTCTTACCCCCAACATTCACACTGTAGCATCCATCCTCTTCTAGATCGCTTTCATCATCAAATCGTCCATCTTCTAACAGTTCCAACACATCCTCCCACATCAACCGTTCACCTGTAAGTCTCACTCTCTCCTTTCTCTTTCCACTCAGCCATTCACTCACCTTTCGTGGGATTGTGTCCAAAAACTTTCTCATGAGTGGTTTACATTCATTTACATCATCATCACCATACCTTGTTCTTGCCATACTCTCAAGCCTATGTGCATACATATTCACACTTTCACTCTTTCCCATTCGAGCCTTCTCAAATTCATTCACCCTTTTATACTTCACACTCTCTTTCATTCGTTTCACCTGCCCAATCAATCTCTTCTTCACTACATCGTACTTTGGCTCTCCCACACTCGTTATCACTCGCAAGAACTCCAACACTTTCCCATCCAAACAATCTCCCAGAACACTCACCCAGTGACCCTTGTTCTGTGGGTACTTGAGCTTGCAGTACCGCTCAAAATCCCCGAAGAACTCATCCATACTCTTTCCCCCATGCAATCTAAACTTATCAATCCTTGGCACTTCCCTAATCAAAATTCCTTTTCCCACATTCACTTCACTCTCCGAAGAACATAAGAACATAAGAAAAGAAGGAGACTGCAAAAGACCATTCATGGCCTACACTTGGCAGCTCCTGTTCCAGGATCATTTACATAGATTATAAATAATAAAGGGTCTAAAACTGATCCCTGAGGTACGCCACTAATAACATTCCTCCACTCTGACCTCACTCCATTCAGTACAACTCTCTGTTTCCTATTTTTCAGCCATTTAGTTATCCAATTTAAAACCTTCCCACATATCCCATGCAGCTTTAATTTATGAACTAGTCTTCTATGTGGAACCTTATCAAAAGCTTTGCTGAAATCTAAGTAGATCACATCAACTTTCTCATCCCTATCTAATTCTTTAGTTACATAATCCATAAAATCCAGTAAATTAGTTAAACACGATCTACCTTTTCTAAAACCTGCTACTCTCTAGATGATCAGAAATTCCCTTCTTAACCATCTTCTCAAGTATTTTACAGACTATAGAAGTTAAGCTTACCGGTCTAAAGTTATTTGGGTCCTCTTTGCTTCCCTTTTTAAAAATTGGCACTACATTTGCCAATTTCCAATCATTTGGTATTTCTCCAGACTCTAGTGATCTAATAAATATCTTCTCAAGAGCTACTACAATACTTTCTACACCTGCTTTGAGCATCCTAGAATGAATGTTGTCTTGTCCTCCTTCAGTGTGAAGTGTGGTCTTCGCCTTAATGGCTGTGTTTGGGCCGTACCTCAACACTTTGAATTTGCCCTCATTGAACTGCATATTGTTATCTGCAGCCCAAGAGTACACTAGTGTTGTCATTCTGTAGCCTATGAACGTCTTGTTCATTTGTGATGGTGTTGTAGCGGGCCGAAAATATATCTCTAATCCCAATCGATCCAACCCGCTTCCTACACTTGAAATTCATCTGCCCCCTTCCATTCGACCACCCTCCATTTTCCCATCCATTCTGCCGGCCCAGGAAGTTTGACATCACTCCAGCTGGTGCAGCCTTCAGGGCATCCCTGTAGCTGACAAACTGCTGGGGTGGATGAAAGCTCCTGGGCTTCTTACCCCCAACATTCACACTGTAGCATCCATCCTCTTCTAGATCGCTTTCATCATCAAATCGTCCATCTTCTAACAGTTCCAACACATCCTCCCACATCAACCGTTCACCTGTAAGTCTCACTCTCTCCTTTCTCTTTCCACTCAGCCATTCACTCACCTTTCGTGGGATTGTGTCCAAAAACTTTCTCATGAGTGGTTTACATTCATTTACATCATCATCACCATACCTCGTTCTTGCCATACTCTCAAGCCTATGTGCATACATATTCACACTTTCACTCTTTCCCATTCGAGCCTTCTCAAATTCATTCACCCTTTTATACTTCACACTCTCTTTCATTCGTTTCACCTGCCCAATCAATCTCTTCTTCACTACATCGTACTTTGGCTCTCCCACACTCGTTATCACTCGCAAGAACTCCAACACTTTCCCATCCAAACAATCTCCCAGAACACTCACCCAGTGACCCTTGTTCTGCGGGTACTTGAGCTTGCAGTACCGCTCAAAATCCCCGAAGAACTCATCCATACTCTTTCCCCCATGCAATCTAAACTTATCAATCCTTGGCACTTCCCTAATCAAAATTCCTTTTCCCACATTCACTTCACTCTCCGAAGAACATAAGAACATAAGAAAAGAAGGAGACTGCAAAAGACCATTCATGGCCTACACTTGGCAGCTCCTGTTCCAGGATCATTTACATAGATTATAAATAATAAAGGGTCTAAAACTGATCCCTGAGGTACGCCACTAATAACATTCCTCCACTCTGACCTCACTCCATTCAGTACAACTCTCTGTTTCCTATTTTTCAGCCATTTAGTTATCCAATTTAAAACCTTCCCACATATCCCATGCAGCTTTAATTTATGAACTAGTCTTCTATGTGGAACCTTATCAAAAGCTTTGCTGAAATCTAAGTAGATCACATCAACTTTCTCATCCCTATCTAATTCTTTAGTTACATAATCCATAAAATCCAGTAAATTAGTTAAACACGATCTACCTTTTCTAAAACCTGCTACTCTCTAGATGATCAGAAATTCCCTTCTTAACCATCTTCTCAAGTATTTTACAGACTATAGAAGTTAAGCTTACCGGTCTAAAGTTATTTGGGTCCTCTTTGCTTCCCTTTTTAAAAATTGGCACTACATTTGCCAATTTCCAATCATTTGGTATTTCTCCAGACTCTAGTGATCTAATAAATATCTTCTCAAGAGCTACTACAATACTTTCTACACCTGCTTTGAGCATCCTAGAATGAATGTTGTCTTGTCCTCCTTCAGTGTGAAGTGTGGTCTTCGCCTTAATGGCTGTGTTTGGGCCGTACCTCAACACTTTGAATTTGCCCTCATTGAACTGCATATTGTTATCTGCAGCCCAAGAGTACACTAGTGTTGTCATTCTGTAGCCTATGAACGTCTTGTTCATTTGTGATGGTGTTGTAGCGGGCCGAAAATATATCTCTAATCCCAATCGATCCAACCCGCTTCCTACACTTGAAATTCATCTGCCCCCTTCCATTCGACCACCCTCCATTTTCCCATCCATTCTGCCGGCCCAGGAAGTTTGACATCACTCCAGCTGGTGCAGCCTTCAGGGCATCCCTGTAGCTGACAAACTGCTGGGGTGGATGAAAGCTCCTGGGCTTCTTACCCCCAACATTCACACTGTAGCATCCATCCTCTTCTAGATCGCTTTCATCATCAAATCGTCCATCTTCTAACAGTTCCAACACATCCTCCCACATCAACCGTTCACCTGTAAGTCTCACTCTCTCCTTTCTCTTTCCACTCAGCCATTCACTCACCTTTCGTGGGATTGTGTCCAAAAACTTTCTCATGAGTGGTTTACATTCATTTACATCATCATCACCATACCTCGTTCTTGCCATACTCTCAAGCCTATGTGCATACATATTCACACTTTCACTCTTTCCCATTCGAGCCTTCTCAAATTCATTCACCCTTTTATACTTCACACTCTCTTTCATTCGTTTCACCTGCCCAATCAATCTCTTCTTCACTACATCGTACTTTGGCTCTCCCACACTCGTTATCACTCGCAAGAACTCCAACACTTTCCCATCCAAACAATCTCCCAGAACACTCACCCAGTGACCCTTGTTCTGCGGGTACTTGAGCTTGCAGTACCGCTCAAAATCCCCGAAGAACTCATCCATACTCTTTCCCCCATGCAATCTAAACTTATCAATCCTTGGCACTTCCCTAATCAAAATTCCTTTTCCCACATTCACTTCACTCTCCGAAGAGCTACTCTCGGTCTCACTCATTCCAATCATATTGTCACTCTCTCCCTCATCTGAGTATAGCGAATCCACACTCTTCCCTCTTGCCTTCCTATCCTTAACCTTAGAACCATGCTTACTTCCTCTCTTACTTTCCACTCTCTTCCATTCACCCACTTTCCTACCACTCACAGTATCTTCTTTAGACTCAATCATACTGCCATCCATTCCATTTAGCGGAGTCCCTTCAGTAGGAGCAGGGTCAGGGTTGTAGGTCCTGGAGCTAATCCAGGTCCTGCATCCGTCGGTCCGTCTGATCCTGTCGGTCTCCCATTTCCTTCTTCATCCTATCAGTCTTTTCATTCATCCCTTTTATTTTATTCTCCATTCCCTCCATCATTCCCCGCAACATTTCACACTCCTCTTCTTTCTTTCTCAACTCCAGTCTCAATCGCACTACTTCTTCATTCAATGTTTCCGCTACAGCCATTGTTCCCAAGTTAGTAAAAAGATAGGAGGAGGGAAAAATCAATCAAACTACTTGTCACGCTAATTGGGTATGGACTGCAATACAATCCCGTCACGTCCCGGTTTCGAAGTCTCACGTCCCTATTTGGGCGCCAAATGTAGCGGGCCGAAAAAATTTAGACTAACCCCAATCGATCCAACCCGCTCCCTACACTAATCCGGACGTGAGAAATCGAAGGAGAATGAAACGGATTGTATGTACAGTCCTTTACTAACAAAAAAATACAATATTTACAAAAAAATATGGGTAAATATGCACAAAATATCTACAATAGAGAGGGGCGATTATATTGGAGATCTCCTTATTTTTCACCAAAAAAAAATACAAAAAGAAAATCCTATATATATGAATACTATTAATCGATCCTAAGAAACATAAAAAAATCAAACAACCAAAAAAATCCTGACTACAACAGTCAATGTATAAATAAAAAACAAGGCCTCACTTGGTACAAAGAGGATGGGGGAGATGTCCAGCTACCTGCCACACGAGTGAGCAAAATGCCTAGGACTTACAACAAGTGTGGCGCCTCTGCGCTTGATGGAAGATAATGACCTTAAAAAGCTTGCGTGGCTATTATAAGCTCTCCTTCATTAAGCTATACTATTGGCCTTTATTTATTAACAATAATATATAGCTTTCCAGGATATAACGCTTTGTTTGTAATATAAGGATATATGAAACTAAGTCCTATCTTTCCAGAATATGGCGCCTGAATTGTACGTAAAAATAGCACAATCAGATCAGATCAGACGAAGGTGTCCGGTATAGTTTTTTCTACAGCTACAGGCGCCATATTCTGGAAAGATAGGACTTAGTTTCGTATATCCTTATATTACAAACAAAGCGTTATATCCTGGAAAGCTATATATTATTGTTAATAAATAAAGGCCAATAGTATAGCTTAATGAAGGAGGGCTTATAATAGCCACGCAAGCGTGATAAGGTTATTTATCTTTCATCAAGCCCAGAGGCGCCACACTTGTTGTAAGTCCTAGGCATTTTGCTCGCTCGTGTGGCAGGTAGCTGGACATCTCCCCATCCTCTTTGTACCAAGTGAGGCCTTGTTTGTTATTTATATATTGACTGTTGTAGTCAGGATTTTTTTGGTTGTTTGATTTTTTATGTTTCTTAGGATCGATTAATAGTATTCATATATATAGGATTTTCTTTTTGTATTTTTTTTGGTGAAAAATAAGGAGATCTCCAATATAATCGCCCCTCTATTGGAGATATTTTGTGCATATTTACCCATATTTTTTTGTAAATATTGTATTTTTTTGTTAGTAAAGGACTGTACATACAATCCGTTTCATTCTCCTTCGATTTCTCATGTCCGGATTAGTGTAGGGAGCGGGTTGGATCGATTGGGGTTAGTCTAAATTTTTTCGGCCCGCTACAGTGTGGATGATGCTTGTGTCATCTGCAAATGAGGCTAGGTGGGAAGAAGTCACATTGCTGTCTATGTCACCAAGGTGTATCAGGAAGAGAAGGGGACCCAGGACAGATCCCTGTGGCACACCGCTTATAACTGGAGTCTCTGCTGATTAGTGATCTGTTCTTACTATAATATAATTATTAAACTAAGTAATTATTAATATTATATGAAAATAGAGATAGCTATTCTTTTTCTATGTTATTCTAATGCTTGTAGCATTTGTATTTTTGAAAAACCAAGAATAAAACCCGGGTTTATTGGGCTTTTTCAAAATTTGGGTTTTTTTGCCAACCCTGCCTGATGAGCCATCCCCAACAATGAGCTGACCCTCAAAATAAGCTAGAATCGCATCTGCCCATACTCACAACATTTACCGTTTTGTTGTTGGGAAATCTCAATGGGTATGTTCCATTTATTGGCCTACAAACATTAAATGGAAATGTGGAAAATATTATAGAACTAATGTATAATTTTAATTTGATTGTTAAATTTGGATGAAAGGTGTCAAGGGTGGATAACGATGAAATTTAGGAATGAGGAGAATGCCATTGATTTTATTCTGATAAACCAGGAACTGTATAACTTCTTTGAGAAGATGGAAATAGATAAGGATAAGCTGATGTATAATTTGTCAGATCACTGTATGCTTAGAGCTAGCTTTAAGTTGACAAGACAGATGAAGCTACATAATTCACAGTTATTCACATTATAAGCCTTTGAGACCCGGCTCATCATTGGATTTTGAAATCAGAGTTATCCTTCTCTTAGGTGGACTGCCTGCCATGGCTATGAGCTCCACCTACCCATTCCCACTGTGATACCCAGCCATGGAGGTAACCTCTCTAGTAAATAATGTCAGATTTTAAAAAGACTCCAGATGGAGATTCAAACTGCCCACCCAACGATTGCTGGGCAAGAGCACTAACCACTATACTAACTGGGACGCTAGTATTATGGGAATGGAGGGTTAACTTCTTTTTAGTATGGGGGTATGTTTCTTGACTCATTCCTGTGGATGCAGTTTTTTTTTATTGTATATTTTGGAGGACTTTGATTTTGTTTTTGACAGACTCCTATGGAGGCTTTAAATTCTATATTGTAGATACATGATCTGACAAAATCCTATGGATGCATTATGTGGGTTGGATTTGATGCATACAGATTAGCTTCGATAGGCCCTTGTGGCTTTTGTCATCCGTGAAATTATGTTATGTATAGTATGGTGTGATAAGCTTCATAACAACATAATTTCACAGATGACAAAAGCCACAAGCACCCATCAAAAGTCATCCATATGTCAAAAATCACCCACAAAATGCATCCATAGGATTGTGTCAGTACATGCATCTACAATATACAATTTGAACCATCTACAGTAATATGTCAAAAACAAAAAACATCAACTTCAAGACTCATCGAAATCAATCATAATAGCCCTTAAAGTTAACCCTCCCTCCCCATATAATCATCTAATCTGCATTTGAAAACATTCAAGTTTGGACTGTCTACCATCTCAAATGGCAAACTATTCTAGTAATCTACCACTATTGGTGAAAAAATATTTTCTAACATCCAACTTGCACCTGTTTTTTAATTTTTAAGTTGTGTTTCCTAGTCCTATTACTACCTCCTACCTCAAATAACTTGCTAAAATCCAACTTATCCATCCCAAAACATATTTTAAAAAGCTCAATCATATCTCCCCTCACACTTCTCTCAAATGAGAACATATTTAATACCCTCAGTCTATCTTCATATTCAAGGTGCTTCAGGGACTCTAGCAGGTTGATGTCATGTCTAAAATCTGGTGACCATGCTTGTATACAGTACCATCTCTAAATATGGCCTAACATATGAGTTGTAGAGTTTAAGAATAACCTCTTTACTCTTGTAGCTAACATTCCTCTTAATGTATCCTAGCACCCTATTTGCTCTATTTTTGCCTCAATACACTGCTTTGAAAACTTGAGTGACCTATCTACTACTACGCCTAAATCCTTCTCATCCTCAGCTGAATTCAGCCAATGCTGATCCATTTCATAGCTAACAGCCAATGCTGATCCATTTCATAGCTAAATTCCCTATTATCCCTTCCCATGTTAAGAACTTTGCATTTTTAAAAGGTTAAAAGTCTCTGCTACTTCTGATCCTAAGCTAATAATTTAAGTCACTCTGTACTTTAAGGCTACCCTCAACTTCTTTGACTAGAGCTGCCAATTTAGTGTCATCAACAATAATTGACACTGCTATTTACCGCTCTCAAGATCATTTATATAAACTATGAATAATAAAGGGCCTAGAGCTGATCCCTGAGATACGCCACTGATAATATCTCTCCACTGTGACCTCACACCATTCAGTACAACTCTGTTTCCTGTCTTTCAACCATTCAACTATCCAATTTAAAACTTTACTACATATCCCATGTATTTTTCATTTGTGAACTAGTCCCTTATATGGAACCTTATCAAAAGCTTTGCTAAAATCTAAGTAAATTACATCAACATTCTTTCCCTTATATAATTGTTTAGTTACATAATCAATAGAAGCAAATAAATTTGTTAAACATAATCTACCTCTTCTAAACCCATGCTGAGCATCATTTATTAACCTATTACTCTCTAGATGGTCAGAAATTCCCTTCTTAACTATCTTCTCAAGAATTTTACAAATGATAGAAGTTAAGCTTACCGGTCTCTATGTTATTCAGGTCCTCTTTACTTCCCTTCTTAAAAATGGGCACTGCATTCGCTAATTTCCAATCATTAGGTATTTCTCCAAACTAGAGATCTAGTATATGTCTTCTCAAGATCTGCAATACTACACCTAGTTTGAGTAACCTAGAATCAATGTTGTCTGGGCCAGATGCCCTACTAGTATTTAACTCCAATATAAGCCCTTTATTTATTTCCCTATTCACATTAATGGTATTCAACACTACTTCCCTTGACCTAGAATTATCATAAATTAATCTATGGATTCTCTTGTGTAAATACTGAAGTAAAATGATCATTAAGAAGCTCTACTATTTCCTCATTAGATTATTTTGAAACCCCTTCATATTTAATAGGCCCTATTTTATCACTGTTAGATTTGTTATTGATTCTATAATGGCTAAAATTTTTTCTCAAATCTTTATTATTATTTTGAGCTAAATTAATATCTGCCACCCTTTTGCCCTTGTTAATAATCTTATTTAGATCATTTCTGGTTGACCTATAATGATTTAAATTCTCAAAAGTAGTTTCTCTCTGTAATCTCTGGTATGCCCTTTTCTTCTCAGAAGTTTTCCTAGCTATCTCCTGATTCCACCACAATGGCTTCCTACATTTCTTCCTAATAGCCTTCATTGGAATACACTGCTCCTGGACTATGTTTATTATAGTCTTAAAAGTGTCTGACATCTCATAAGTATTCATCCCCCTGAATTCTATATCCCATCTAATCTGATTTAGCAAGTTTCGTAATTTATCGTAATCTTCCCTATAAAAATTTGGAGTTTTTGTGGAGTTTGTTGATGTTCTACCTTTCACTATTCCCAAGTTAAAATGAACCATCTGATGATCACTATTTCCCAATGCTTTCCTGATAGTCAATTCCTGAACTAAGTGATTATCATTTGAAAGAACCAGATCTAATATATTGGCATCCCTTGTTGGCTTATTTACAAATTGAGTCAAAAAATGATCCTCAAAGCATTCTATAAACTTACAATCTGCTCTATCTCTTCCTATCATATTTTTCCAGTCCACAGAATTTAAATTAAAGTCACCAAGAATAACTCACTGAAAAAACTAAATATCGGTAGTGATCAGATGTGTTCTCAGCGAGCTCTCTATTCAATAACATTTTTTGTTTCATTTTCATTTTTTGGTGTTTTCTATTTAAGTTTGAGAAGGGAAGATAGTTAACAGAGTTAACAGTTGAGTGTTAGACAAAATATTCAACGAGTTTTTAATTATATTTTCAATTAAATTATGAAATAGCTCCCATTTGTTTACATTTCAGAGCGGCCTAATTTTCTCCCCCTTTTTATTTACACTTGATTACTTAATTAAAGGGTTTTGAAAAGTTTTCTCAGTATGGCTGTTGCTTTGGATGAAGTGAGTATGCCCATTGATGTAAGTAGTGTGTATGTAGTTTGTGATTTTTGTTGTGTTGAAAAAAGAGCAAATGTACCTGAATGCCCCTTGTGCAGTGTGACTTGTGCAATTGCGGCTTTGGTAGAGGAGATGAGTTGGTTGCGTGATGAGTGCAAGAGATTAAGAATGTGGATGGGACCAGGAGGGTGGAAGATAGGCCTAGACTAGGGACCCGGAGAGAAAGAAGTAACTGATGTAAGTGAAGATGAATGGCGGGTGAATATGGATAGTTTGTGTATGAGTAAGAGTGACATGGAACCTGTTAGGTTGCCTAACAGATTTGATGCTCTGAGAGAGAAAGAGGTTGAAAGTGATTTGTCTGTTGTTGTGGCAGAAAGTGGACTAAGTGGTAGTTCAAAAGTCTCGCTACGCTTTTAAATTTTAATAAAATGAAAACAACTTAAGGGATTTTTACAAAATTAGTCTTGGACTATCTATAGATTACTAGAATTAGTCCTATAATGAAAAAAATTCCTCTTCTGTTTTCATGCACATCTCTCCAACTCCAATTAGCATCTCCCTTGTAACAAGATTGTAGGTATTCCTCATATGTTTCTTCTAACTCTTCAACACTCCTTGACTTTGCTTCTCAGGAAGCCCCACAGAAAGGAGTTGCAGCGGGCCACAAATCTACGCTCTAACCTCAATCGTTCCAACGCGCTTCCTTAACTAAATTGGATGTGAGAACCTGAGGGAGAATGAAATGATTGGATATAGTCCTGTATTCCCCCCCAAAAATTACAATAATATTTACAAAAATATGGGGGTAATTATATTTGAGATCTCGAGTATAGATATATGTACTAAAAAAAACAACAGACAATCCTATCACCAACCAATAACTTATATACAAACTAGAGAGAATAAATAAAGGATACTAAAGAGGCCTAATAAATATACTGGATGCAAAATTCAACGAAAATACAAAAATCATACAAGGAGGCCTAACAACCTCACTTGTACTTAAAAAAAAAACAATACAACAAGAAAAGGCCTCACGTCGTACCCCCAGTGGAAATTCCTGCTGGCTGCCACTCAAGTGTTCACAAAAAGTGCTGGCGCCCCCAACCTCAATATAATATTAGCAATCTTGTCGCAGTATTGAGGCTTTATAAAAAAAGAAGCAGCCTCCTGTCCAACCAATCATTAATCAGTCAAGGATGATGGCAATTTCAATTATATTACTTCCTAATCCTATAATGTCGGCCACTCTTTACAAAGGGAAGTAATATTTATATATTGAAATTTAATAGAGTGGTTGCGCTAAAATAAGGATCAAATTGTAAATAGCTGGGGGATAGAAAAAACACATTTTAGACAAACATGAAATCCCTAATATATTATATCTATATAAAAAAACCCAATAAAAATATCTCTCCATTCACACACACATTCTTACAAAGGGAGGGAGAGGGTATTAGCAAAGGGGTGGGAGAATGGCCCTTCATATACACACTCACATTTGCGCCACCACAGAGTCACAGGGTATCAAATCTGGAGAATGTTGCACCCGTTCCTGAGGTCTTTGATGACCTACCCATCTATCAGAGAACTTGTGATTCAAGAAATTGTGAACACTGCTTTACCATAATGTGGAGGAGCATCATCTTGTTAGGAAAAAAACAACAATTATCAACATTGGCTAAAAGTTCCAATTCAGGGATAAAAAAGTTTTGAAGCATCGTTACATAATTGACATCTGTCACATTAACAGTCTGCTGCCAATCATCTTGAAGAAAAATTGTTCAATGAGCTTTTTAAAAGAGATAGTGCACTATACAACGCGCTCTAGAGAGTTGTGCTCATACTCTTCAACAATAACTGGGTTGCTTTTACGCCCAAATAGAGTATTATGTTGATTCACACAACCAGATAAGTAAAAAATCACTTCATCACTGAAGAACATGTTATCCAAGATAGAAGAGTTATTTTCATGATGGTGTATGAGTGTCTCACATAGCTCTACCCTTCACTCACCAATGGGGAGTGAATGAAGTTGTTCTGCTAAAAATATGTGGTGGCAGGCTCTAGATTTCATTGAGTTACAGTGCCTTCTGCATCATAAGATGGCTTTCTGGCAGAGCTGGGCGTTGCAGCAACGAGTTGCGACTTTGCCACACTATGAATTTCAAAATCTAAAGTCGCAAACATTTTGAAAAAGTCGGACTAAGTAAAGTCGCACTGCCAATTTTACGCAACTTTGAACAGGAACAAAGACGACTTTTTTGACAGAAATTGCTGCGGCTGGTTTAAGACAATTTTAAAGCCCGATTTGGCTAAAAATGTCTAATTTGAGTTGGTAACAGCTAACTTTTGATCTGATTTTTAACTTGGATTTTATGATAAATTAAATTCTTCACATTATATGAGACTGATGTTACATGTAACTACCTAAATGTACCCCCCCCAAAGGTTTTTCACTCTGAATTTGATTATAAATTAATAAAATTACATACACTTTTGGATGCCCGCCTCTTCAACAAGTTGTTTGCTAGAGGCCCAGCCAACCAGCAGCTTGTGTTCCTCAAAGGAAACATGGACCTCCTAGAGGAGAAGATGGGCCAGGAGGACATGGAGGAGGAGGACCTGTAGATATTAGTTTAGGCTGTGTTTTAACTAAAACATTAATAAATGTGTTTTTCTGCCTTGTAAAAGCATGTTTCTGTTATCGCGCTAAAATTTACTTCTGTAATTTAGCGGCGTCACACCGGGAAAAAAAGTCGCAAGTCGCACTGGTGGGGGGGGGGATAGAGTTGCAGTCGCACCCAGCTATGCTTTCTGGTTGTTCGAGGGGAGAACAATTTTTTTATGATAGAAATTTTAATATATTTTTATAGGAATGTAAAGTTCTAAGTAGCTTGCAACTTCAGCTCTGTTTCTTCTTTTATTCACACTAGCCAAATCTAACAATGCCAACAATTGTTTACTTATAGAGTCTTTAATTTCCTACAAATATGCTGTAAAATTCTCTTCACTAAAACTTACTTTTAACAAAGTACTATTTATTCACCTTTTTACCCCAATTCACTCCACAACTCATCAATCTTTCTCTCACATTCATTATTTGCACATTGGAGAATTTATCAGAAGGAACCCTCTTATTTTTCAGTTTCCATGAGTCATACACTCCCTGTTACATTATTCTCATTCATTATCTTATTCAGAAGCCTTTCTCCAGGCCTACACAACTTTGTTGCATGACCAATCATTCCTTCTGTACATACTACCATTCCTTCTGTTTATGTGAGTACCCCTTCTACCATTCCTCAGGATAATGAAAACATAACATTAGTGTTACCATATTATGAAGACCAGCTGGAAAAAGTTTCAACAACATTGATTCACCAACAACCGAGAAATCCTAACTTGCCCTACCAAGATATTAGCATGATTCAGGGTATATTATTTTAGTGTAAAATGTTTTGACATGTTGCATATAATTGTGGATGAGGGTAAGCTTAAGACTGATAAGGTCAATAACCTCAAAATGCCATAGTTTTTTGCGGGCCTCATCCAGTCCCTGATACATTTGGCATAATGATTTTGCTTTTTTATGGAGGAATTTAATGTTATTTTTAACTTGGTGAATCCACTCATTCTATGACATGTCTAATTTCTAAATGCTCATGCATGATAACATTTACTGAGGTTTTGACTGCATAATTCATCTTCAGTGGCAAGGCCAAACAGTCCTTTTAGGAACTTCCTACCAAGATTGATCAAACCTTGTTGCCTTCATGGCTGGTTAGATGTACTCAGCCACAGGGTGTAGGGGAGTCACAGATAGAGCTAAGGATTAGCCGCGTGTTCTGTAGCATATTTAGTTAATTTGAGTCCCATATCATCTTCAGGATTCCTAGCATGACTGGCTTTCAAATATACCACTAGAGTACTTAAGGTGAGATTATAATTTAGTGTTTTCTAACTTCAGCTGGTGTCTCTAGATTGACCTGAACATCAGTATAACCTGCAGGAACTTTTCCTCTGCCAAGGTCTTAACTACTAACCCAGAGGATGATTTTATAGGGAAGTAATGGCAGTGAAGAAGGCTGGGAATCACAGTCGCCAAAAATTGGCACTAGTTCCCATAGTAGCGCAATTCTTGGGCAATAGCTTATGTGGGTCACAGTGTCGATTGTCCAGCAGTATAGGTGTGGAGAACTGGGGGAGGCTAGAGGACTGCCGGAGGGCAATCTTGGTATGATGAGAGTATCAAGGAGATTTGTGTAATCAAACCTAAGGAAGGAATTTATATAATTAAATGGAGAAGGGAGAATTTTAAATTAGTTAAAACCAATTAAAAATAGTTAATAAGGCCAAACAGCAAAACTATACTTTGAATGTTCTATATAAAATAATCAATTTATTTAAAGAAGAGTATAGATACATATAGTAATTATTAATGCAGGAGACAAGTTTTGGCTAAATGAATTAGATCAAATTCTATGAAGGCAGAATATAAAGAGATAAAAACAAAACAATGTTGAGAGACAATGTCAGAGGTTTTGAAATATTAAAATCATTGATAAACACAACTGTTTTCTAATGGTGGAAAATATCATAGTAAAAGGGCTTCAAAGTGGATGAACATTTTGGACTAAGATAAAAATAAATAAATTCAATCATAAACAATAATGCTTGACGGAAATTTAAGAAAATGAGCAATCTATCTTGGCAGGTATGATTCAGATGCGTCAAGTTGGCCAAAATTCTGAATTAAGCAATATATATATATATATATATATATTATTTATTTTTCCAAGCTTCCCCCCCCCCCCCCCCTTCCCTTTTCAGGTTGGAAAAAGACCACACCAGTTATGCATTAGCCATGCCATTATTAAACTTAGCCTGCTACTTCTGATTAAATTAAACATATATACATATATATAATTCTATTTACTTTTTGCACAAGGTCCCAATACTAGTAGTCCACCCCCAAATTGTCACCACACATGCTTACAGTATCACATACTACACAGTTTGAGAAAACAAAACATCTTCCCTACAACCCTCTCTATCACCATAGACATCTAAATATTCCCTCAGTCTAAAGCTCTATCCTCATCTCACAGATGCTGCAGGGTTCTTGGCTGCTACCAGGCTTCCATGAAGAGAACCTTGGAGCACTGAAGTAAAAGAAGTATAAACTTTTTGATATGATTTATCTTCATATTGTGTATATAGGTGAGGATGCTCTGATTATTCCTGTTCCACCTATTTAAACTTGGTTCATAATTTTAAAGAGTTATGTAAAAATTTGTGAGCTTTCATTCATTATAGAAATATGGAGTCAGACACATCTAGTAAATACACTTGTAAAGTTTTGATAATTGGAGCAGGAGCTGCTGGACTTTCAGCTGCTAATCATCTTCTAAACAACAATATAACTGATATACTAGTTCTTGAAGGCCGCAATAGAATTGGAGGAAGAATTGTTGCCATTACAATTGGTAAGTATATTCATCTTAAATGGCCTTTTAAATATAATACTCTATTTACCACCCTAGTGCCTTTTAGAAAGCCTTTGTATTGTTATTTAAGAGTAAGTTAAATACATTTTTGAATGAAGATAATCTGGCATTTATTATATATTATAAATTAGATGATTTTACCTAACTAAATATGTATATGTTTTAGTCAGGTTTTAAGAAATAATAAGTGTTGCGTATTGTGGTGTAATGAATTTGTATGTAGTAGGGCTTTATAGTGTAGATAGGGTTAGTATTGGAATATGGGGAAAATTAAATGATTGGTTAAATTTTTATTGTCTGCTAAGCTCTTTTTCCTGAATTTTGTGAAGTAATGTCATTTGATTTTTGTTATGATGAGAAAAATAGTAAGTTATCTTTTTTTTTTAATTACAGATGGAAAAAAAATGGAACTTGGAGCTAATTGGATTCATGGTGTATTAGGCAATCCAATGTATGAATTAGCATCTTCTAATGGACTTGTGAATATAATTCAGGAAAATAAACCCCATAATGTATTGGCAGCACTTTCAAATGGTCAAAGAATACCCTTCAGTATATTACAGGTATTATATTGCATCTCTTCAACCTTTCAGATTTTGGGGGGAATCCTTAAAACTTATTTTTGCCTCATCATTTTAGGCATTTATCTCCCACCATTAAGAGAAACCCCTTTTCATTTTCAATTTTTTTTTGTTGATCTTGTGCAATTTGTTTCATAGTTAAAAAAAACAACTTTTGAGATCATTTCTCCATTTTCTTTTCAGTCATCTTTTATCAAGTGAAGTCTGATCAATAATTTTCCTGGTCTGACCAGCTCCATTTTTTTTTTATTATTATTATTTCATGTATCCTAGTGGCTGATTTTCTGTCACACCATAATGCATTCATGGGCTCTTTGTGTTGTTCTAAGTTTTAATTAATTTTTGTTTGGTCAGGGTTCAAGTTTCTGCTCCATAGGTGATATGTAGTTGGAATTTTGTATTGGTTATATATTTTTCTCTTCAGGCACATGGGCATTTTTCTTTTTAAGATGATGCTTGCCTTTCCAAATGCCTTCCAGTCTAGTCTTGGTCCAAAGTTTTGAGTCTAATATTTTTTTCATTTGTTTATAAAATTTACATGATAGGAATAATTATTTTAATATTTACATTATGGCAGACTTACTAAAAAGTCACCATTTCCAAAATAATAAGAAAATGGTATTCCATCACTGAATCCAAAATCACACTCTGGTCTTGCTCCAGTAGGAGGTGAATTTCAGTCCCTGGAGCTTTGCTATTCCATCCAAAAGGTAAAATGATTGATGTGTAATTCTAATCTACTTTGTAAAAATATTTGAATCATTTTTAATTCCAGAAATGGTTCTTTCCAAAGAAAAGCATGCAAGAGCTTCAAATGAATGCCAAGATTGCCACCTAGTAAAGTTCCAGGTCAAGGATTGGATTGCCTCCAGTGCCAAGCTCGTTCATGATTGGAAAGAAGCGGGTGTGAACCCTTCAGTGTGTACAGTGAAGCAGAACATTTTCGACAAAGGTCTTAAGTTACAAAGGGCTGTGAATTGATTTTCCAATGAAGCTCCTTTCCACTTGTTTGAAAACTTCTGGAAGAGCCATAATTAGGATGAGAAAAGGGGAGCACTTTCAGGAGTCCTGTGTCATGCCCACGGTAAAGCATCAAGACACTCCAAGTCTGGGGGTGGTTCTTATCTAAGAGAGCTGGAGCACTAACAATTTCGCCCAAGAACACTGCCATGAACACAAAATGGTACCAAAATATGTTGCATCAATGTCTTTTCCAACAGTTCAGGACCAATTTGGGGTTAATGAGTGTATTTTTCACCATTATGGAGCACCTTGTCAAAAAGCATTAGTGATAATAAGTATATTTTTAGCATTATGGAGCACCTTGTCACAAAGCATTATGGAGCACTTTGTCACAAAGCATTATGGAGCACCTTGCCACAAAGCATTATGGAGCACCTTGCCACAAAGTCAAAGCAATAATAAAATTCTTGGCTAAAAATAACATCAAACCTTTGGACCTTGCCCGAGAATTTGCTAAATTTGATCCCAATAGGGAATTTGTGGATGATAATCGTTGTTGTTTGTAGCTCCCTAGGATCAGATGGCATCTTTACTCCCTCCAACCATTTGGGAGATTAAGGGAGAAAGCCTTGATCCTACACCTACACCTGTGCTGCAGGCCCTGCCCACGTGTCCACAATTAAGTGGGGCTTGCTTTCTGTGAGGGTGTCCTGAGGGACCAAGTTAGAGTAGAGGGAGGCTGTTGCATGCTGTGGGAATTTTATAGTACCCCTCTGTGTTAGCAGTTCATGAAACATAGGAAGTGGAAGTTCTATTGCAACTTAATAATAGATCCAAGGATTGTATCTAAATGGGCGGGGGTCATTTCATATCCACTTGGAAATGACTGACTACTCTTCTACAATTCTATTTCTCTTTTCCTACAGGGTGGCTAGAATAAAAAAAAAAACCTTTCCTGTTGGGTGTGTGGGCAATAATTAAACAAGTGGTTCATAAACAAAGCCATCAAATTGTGAGAAGTTGTGAATGTTTATTGAACAAAGATGGAGCAATATCAGTCAAGATATCATCATTAAATTGGTCTCCAGTCTGTTAAAATGAATTGAAGCTGTTCCGAAGTACAAGAGAAATCATTGTAAATGTTGCCTGTGCACATTAATGGAATGTATTTATTAATAAAGTGGGTTTGGGCTCTAAATTTTTGTATATTTCACCTTCAAATTATTGTACTAACATAGTAAAACAAAATGCACCGTTTGATTAGTTTTATTAATTTTATTCATAAAAAAGTATACACCCCTTGCCACACTATTAGCTTCACTCATTTCTTTAATGTTTTACGTGTTTATATTTTTTGAAGTTTCTTGAACTTATGTGGTTGTCGCTTCTTCATATGGCAACACTTCCACCCTAACTTCATTTGAATCCCTGGTCTCTTTGATGAGTTATAGCACATAATGTGATCTTCAGGTGTGCCACGCTATTAGCTGCTGAATGATTTTTTTGAGAATGGGAAAGGGTAAGGGTCTCAGTGAGGCTGAAAAAGTATGATAGTGAAAGAAATGGCTAAAGGAACTCCTCTTAAAGTTATAGCCAACTCCATTGTCCATCATGCTGACACTGTGAAGCATTTTTTAGCAAACCCATCACCTTGAAGATGTTGGACTCTGGCAACTTGAAGACTGTATCTACCCGGGACCTCCGTAATGTGAAGAGGTAGCTGTTGAAGAAGCCAGGACAAACATCTAAATCAATTTTTGTTTAAACAAATCTGCCAGAAGTGTCAAAATCAACGAGATTGCTGGTTGCTGAGAGACACGGGAAAAAGCATTATGCCTGAAAAACAACCTCCTCTGATGCCCAGATACAAGGAATTGCAGATGGAATTGATGCAAATGCACATGAAGACAGACATGAAGATGGTAATATTCAATGATGACAGCAGAGCAACTCTGGATGGGCCTGATGGATGGGGGAAAGTTTGGGTTGGAAAAGACCAAGAGTGTCACATCCATTTTTGCCACCAACAAAGTGGAGGAGGTCTAATGATATGGGCAGGAATAGTTAAAAATGAACTTATTGGTCCTGTTTGACTGGCTGATGGAGTAAAAATAACTTCTGCATCCTATTGCCAGCTTCTTGAGACAGCTTTGCTTCCATGGCTGCAAGACGTACCACTGCAGATGTGTTGATGTTGATATTTCAGCACAACAATGCCCCGACTCACTCTGCAGAGGCAACACAATCATGCTTGTTATCAATGGGACTCATAGGTAACTGTTTGATGGTATGGCCGCCTTGCTCTTCTGATTTGAGCCCTATTGAAAACTTATGTGGGATTCTGAAGCAGGCTATTTACAAGGATGGGAAACAGTACACTTCAAAAGATTTGTGGAAAGCAATTGAGACATCTGCACACACATTTCCTCGCTCCAAAATAAAAAAAATTGACCAAATATGTTAACAAGAGAATTGTAAGTGTTTTACAGAAGAAAGGATCTTATGTAAAGTATTAAGTATTTATTTAAGGTTTTGATTTTGTGATATGACTTTTTTTTGGCATAAATAAACATTGTATAATCATATTCTATTATTATAAACCTCTTACAATGCTAAATTTTGGTTGGCATGTTGTTTTTCTATAATAAGCTAATACCATGGCACACTTGAAAAGTGGTTAAAATCTTTAAACATTGCTGAAGTGAAAGTCGCATTACGAAATGTGCTGAAAATGTAGGACACGGTCACACTCCTTAACTTAAATATACAATAGAAGTATAAGCTCAGTTCTACCGATAATTAATGTTTTATCATTAGCAATGACTTTAAGCTAATAGCGTGGCACAGTGTTTAGTACTCCCAAAACCTTTGGCTGTGACTCTACTGTAAATCTGCATTGGATCTCATCTTTTCCTGATCACATTATAATCTGTTGACCCAGATAGATATATTTGTCTACCATTGCATTTTCCTCATTGTCCATTGTATTGTATATCATGTCAACCTCTAGTTGGTTTGTCATAATGTTTGTTTTTCTAAGATTTATTTTTATTCTGACATTTTTTGCTTTCATGGTTATGTTCTTGAAGTGTTATCTTCTAGTTTGTCAGCTAGGATAACAATATCATCTGTGAATCTTAGGTGATTGAGATAATCCCCATCAATCTTAATGCTTTTGTTTGCCAGTTTAGCCTCCTAAAGACTTCTAGACAGAACATGAATAATTTCAGAGATAGTATCTCCTTGATTTACACCTCACTGTAATTGAAAGATATCTGAATCCTTATGCAATATAATGTATCATCTGTAATTTTGGTATGTGTTTATGTTTATGTAGACCAAATTTATACCTTGATTCTTTAAGGCTTTTATAGTCAGTGTTGTTTCTATTGAATCAAATGCTTTTCAGTAGTCTACAAATACCAAGTATAGAAGTATATTGTACTCTGAAGTTTTCTCAATGAGCTGGTTATGAGTTTGTAGGTGATGAATCATTGAGGAGGAAGTCAGCTTGTTTTCTCTGTGAAGAGTTTCAGACAAGAGAAGCCTGATTGGTCTGTAGTTCATAAGCTCTGTTTGATTACCTTTTTTGTGTAGAAGGATTATTATGGCATTGTAACAGTCCCCCCAAATCTTGCCTTGTTTAAGACATTCAGTGAAGAGGCAAACTAGTTTGTCCATAATGACATCTCAAGAAAATTTCAACAAGTCTGAAGTGATGTTGTTCAGACTTGGTGATTTGGGGCTTTTCACTTGTATGCTTCCAATTTCTATTTCTGATTTGAGAATGTCTGGGACATTATTGGGTGTTGTTCCTTGGTTGTGGTTCTGGATGGTGGTGTTGCTTGAGTACAGCTTTTCATAGTACTACTTTGTTCTTTTAGCTATGCTTTCTTGACCCTTGATGATGCTATCCTCTTCCTCTTTTATAGCTACTATGTGAGATTCTCCTTTTAGAAGTCTTTTTAGCAAGTTTAGCCCCTTTTCCTTATTTGATGGTGTCTTCACTTCAACAATAGTTGTATTACATTTTCTGATGTTGTAGCGGGCCGAAAATATATCTCTAATCCCAATCGATAATCGATCCAACCCGCTTCCTACACTGTCCGGACGTGAGAAATCGAGGGAGAATGAAACGGATTGTATATACAGTCCCTTTACTTACAAAAAAAAGTACAATGATAGTTACAGGTATATTTACAGCAATTTATATTTACAAGGGAAGTGTGCACACTTCAAAATGAGGCTGGATTCCCCAATCCAAATACGATACCAACAGAGAATTTTATAAAAGGCGAATACAACAAATTTACTTATATATCTACACAAAACATAAAAACACAACAACCGAATGGAAAAAAAAGGGGCATGCGCTATCACTTGTGTGCTGGAGGTGGGTGGTAGTAGGCTAACTTAGAAGGAAGCAGGATTGTCAACGAAGGCGGGTATGGCGGTTCAGGTGGTTAGCGAGGCACGAAAGCCCTCCGTCTCAGGGCTGGGCGGAGCACTCATCTATAGAACCCCTCTTGCTGTCAGTCCACACTTCCACTCTCTGTAGAAGAGATATATCCTCCTTTTATGACCCATTTATTTATACATGGATGGCGAAACTAATAAGTGGGCATTACCCGAGTAAATTTATCGACTAGCTTACCTCTTTCCAGAATATGACGCTTTGATAAAAGTTTATTTTAAGCAAAGTACAATATTATTATAGTGATATCTCAAAACTAGCTACTATCTTTCCAGAATATGACGCCTGGAAAGAAAGAAAAACATGGTAATCATTATATACATAAAATAAACAAAAATAAAACAAACCCATTCCCATTCACACACATTCTTACAGAGGGAGGGAGAGGGTACTGAGAAAAGGGGTGGGAGAATGGCCCTTTTTCACACACTCACATTCGCTCCACCACACCGTTAGTACTGTTTATTTTTAATGAAGTTGTTTAGTTCTGCTAATTCAATTTGTTGGTTGGCATGTGTTGCTTTAAGGTCTTTGCATTTCTTCATTAGGTTCAAGGCTTCTTCAAGGACTTTGTTCTTCTTTATTTTCTTTGTATTTTTCATCAGTCTGTCATGTGTTTCATCGTTATTATCCATTGATTGTATATTGTTGGGGTCAAGGGGCTTTTCATGGTATGCTGTATGAAGATGGTGCTGTAATTTTTTAACAAGGCTTTTCTGGATCTTAATAGTCTATTTTTTGAATGGAATAGCTTTCTTTTCTCTTTCTGAATGTTTTTTTATCCTACATTAGATCATCCTATGGTCACTCATTTTACTTTATTGATGACTTGGATATTTTTAGCAGTGAATTTTTTTGTTGGCCAACATATAATCAATTTTATTGTATAACTCATAGTTTGGGCTTCTCTAAGTCCATCTTTGCTTCTTTAGCTTCCCCCATTGAAAACTCTCCCACCCATGACTCATTACCTTGCCCAACTTTTGTATTCAAGTCTCTCATGGTGATGTTAAAATGGGCTTTGTTTTTTGTTTAGGCTTATCCTGACATCATAAATATAATTCCCCCTGCATACTAGTAGATGTCAGTGCCTATCCTTCGACTATTTTGAGGTTGTACTTCTTAAAGACTTAGGTTAATGTAAGCTATTCTTTCTGATATGCTGTGAAACTCATCAATTTTTTGAGCTCTCTATATATCAAGAATCCAACACCATGCTGCCTTAGGTCTTCTTTAGACTGCTAGGGGCACTCAGGCTGAGAGTGTGCTACTCTTCTAGGTACTATGTGTATGTCTACATGGAGCAACCTTTTTTGGGTGATAACCATCAGAAAATAATCAGGCATCCTTCCCCCTATACTTCCCTTTTTCCTATTTTCTCCCCATGTTGAAAATTGGACTTTTAACCGATTGTGGTGTATGTCTTAATATTTCTAGTTTCAGAAGTATCCTTTCATTCTCAAAATTATATACCCTTTCCTTTCCTTTCTCTATTCTATCAGACTTTGTGTATATCCAAATCATTTCAGAAACCATCATGCATTCTATCAACCTAACCCTTATGACTTTCACAGAGATATGCCAAATTACTAGATTTTTTCACTCTCTTATGGATGTCATGTGAGCCATTCTCACTTTATATCCATCATATCTATAACAATAAAATTCCATGACTTCTGCCTCCCTTCTGAATATTGGTATTTCCCAAAGGATGTCTACTCTCCATCCTTCTTCCTTGGTCCTGGTCTTTCATTCTTTAACTACATCATGTATGCAAAAAAATACAAGTAGGCACTCATGATTTTATTAAATGCTATGCATCCAAATTTTGACATTATCATTTTTACCCTTGCCACTCTTCTTTAAAAAAAGAAAAGTGAAGTTAGTGTACATGATTCCCTATTCACTGGACACTGTTTGCAATATCCTCACTCATTTCTGAAACACACTATACTGATGCAGTTTCAGGCAAGGTGTTTTCCAGACCATCCAGGTTTAGATGTCTTTTTAATCACCTACTAGAAGACAGTATGAATATTTTATTTATATTTTAATGTACTCATCTTAAAGTAGCCCCTCACCAGAAAATTCCAAATAAATTCCAGTGATATTTTAAAGAAATAAGGAAAACCATGATAGTCATAATTTGGTCAACCTAGGGCTTATGAAACGAGTCTTTGATATCTGCTCAGAACAACTCTGTGTAAGTTTAAAATGAAGTAGGCAAAAGAATTCAAATTACCTTCCTCACCCAAATCAGGAGCTATATTTATTAGTTATTGTGTTAGTAGGGAACCCCTTGTAGTTGCTACTAATGTGAAGAATAGGAATACAAGAGTTAACAAAAAATACTATATAAGAATTTAAAATGTTTTCAACTGTTTTTGGTTGCAAGTTAGTAATGACAAATACTGCCCTGCAAAGTAGCTTAAAAATTTACTCTAAATAAAGTTTAGCAAAATCTGCAGTTAATAATAAAGTGTCAATTTTTGCGGATGATACCAAATTAGCAGCTGTAGTTAAAGATATTGATGATAATTTTAAAGTGCAGGGGGATTTAAATAAATTGTTATCCCAGGCACATAAGTGGTAAATGATTTTCGACCTTGATAAGTGCAAAGTTATTAACATGGGAAAATATAATAGAGAATTTAACTATGAAATGGATGGGCATTGGCTGAGCTCAGTAGAGGATGAGAAAGATCTAGGAGTAGTAATGATAAGTTATTAAGGTTTTCTAAGCAGTGTATTGAAGCAAGAAATTGGGCAAATAGAGTGCTGGGTTTCATTAAGAGAAATGTCAGTTACAAAAGTAAGGAGGTTATTCTTAAACTCTATAACTCTTATGTTAGGCCACATCTAGAGTACTGTATACAGGCATGGTCCCCACATTTTAGACACGATATTAACCTTCTTGAGTCAGTGCAACAGAGGGCAACAAAGATTATTCCTTTCCTGAGGCACCTTGAATATATAGATAGACTGAGGGTATTAAATATGTTCTCTTTCGAAAGGAGGTGTGTGAGAGGGGATATGATTGAGCTCTTTAAAAAATTTTATGAGATAGATAAATTGGATGTTAGCTAGTTTTTTGAGTTAGATGATGGAAATCGGACTAGAGGTCACCACTTGAAAATTAAAAAGCAAGGGCGTAGGTTAGATTTAAGAAAATATTTTTTCACCAATAGAGTGGTGGACTTCTGGAACAAATTGCCGCGGAGGGTAGTAGGTAGTCCAAATTTAAATGTATTTAAGAGTAGGTTGGATGAGTTTATGGGGAGGGAAGGTTGTGATGGTTCCTAAGTTTTGTATATATTAATATTGTTTGTATATATCTATAGCTGCATGATTTAGTTCTTGACAAGCCTTGATTGGTGATACCCTTGTTCTGGACGCAATCCTCTGGATGTAGTTTTCTTGGGAGTTTGGGTGCCTTAAAAAAGAGGCCGTTTGACTCAGAGGACCAATGATGGGCCCTTGCGGCTTTTGTCATCTGTTATATTATATTGTGGGGGACTTTGATTTTGTCTTCCCCTGGCGATGATGCTTTTTGTTTTTGATCCGCTCATGTGGCTGGTTTAAATTGTAGATTGTGGGCGCCGGATCTAACACAATCCTATGGATTGTTTAAATTGTATATTGTATATGCATGATCTGACACAATCCTATGGATTGTTTATAAAGTAGTTGCATGATCTGATATAGTCCTATGTGGGTGGGTTTTGACGGATGCGGATGACCTTTGATAGGCCCTTGTGGCTTTTGTCACCAATCAAATTATGTTATTATGTTATGTTATGTCTCTGTACTTTCTTCCTTTCTGCTTCACATCCATATCACCCTTCCCCAACTTAACTCCTCTATACACCTTAGTACTGCCTCTTTCAGATGCCCGATTCCTTCCCCACCCCTAATACTGCTTTCCCAGCCATAGAAAACCCCAGTGTTGGCAGATACACCTGGTACCTGGAGTAGCAGCATGCCCTCCTGGCAGTATGAGACTACCTGAGCTTTATTTATAGATATTTCACAGATTTTCTTTACATCCTCAGCTCACCTTTTACTTTAACAATGCAAGTCACCAACCAGCTTTCATCAATTAATCCCTGGTTGGGGCCAGGAGGGCTAATTACTCCTCTCTCTTGGCTCTCTTCCCTACCTTTTCTCCTACTGGCCTCATTTTTCATCTCCTTATCTCTCCTTTTTGCCTGCTGCAATGAGTTTTCATTGGCAACCTCGTTCTAGTGGATATCTGGAGGATTATAAGCTCTCCCCACTCCTCATGCCCCAATATCTGCAAGAGAATCCATGGATCTTCTGCACATTTTCATTTGCCCCAACTTCACAACTTTATAAATCCTGCCTTACAAACTTTCTGTCGGAGATATGCCCTAATTGGTATTTTGATTTAAATGAAAGAGAACTCCATCCACCCTTTTACCCTCTCAGTTATACATTCTCTTTTCCGAGTGTCTCACTTTGATTCCCCATTTTTAATCCTTTCCAACACTATTCAACTTCTTACTTTCCATTGCAATGGTAAAAGTTCATTGATATAACAATGTCTATTGCTGTAAATATTTCCTTAACTCCCTGGTATATTATTCCCTATTTTTATATTTTTTTTAATTGAACTTTAACAAAATATTTTTTTCAGGAAATATATGATGCATACTTCTGGTTCTTTAAGAGATGCGAAGAATATTTCCTGTGCAAGTATCTCCCTCCAGATGGTATTGAAGGCGTTGGAGAACATATAAAATTAGAAATGGCAATTTATCTTAAAAACTTCTCCCCACCTGACCAGGAAATTAGGTACAAAATTTTCAATTACCTCCTCAACCGAGAGACTTGTATTAGTGGTTGTGATTCCATGGATGAAGTGGACTTGATGGAAATTGGAAGTTATACTGAGTTGCCAGGGGGGAATATTTTGTTACCAGGTGGTTACAGCAGTATTTTGGGGCCATTGACAAAGGACATTCCACCTGAAAAAATCTATAAAGGGCACATTGTTAACAAGATTCAATGGAGGACTGAAGAAGGCTGTGTTTCCAATGCGGTAGATGAGCAACAAACCTGTAGTGATTCTGTGACAGAGGACAGTAGCTCCTGCTGCTCTTCTTATACTCAATCTCCAGCCAGGAAACAGAAATTGAGAAAAGTGGAAGTCTTATGTACCAGCGGTCAATCATTCTTTGCAGACCATGTAATATGTACAATACCTTTGGGTGTCCTCAAGGAAAAAGGGCGAGAACTATTTGAACCACCCTTACCAGACTATAAACTGGATTCCATCAATAAACTCTGCTTTGGTGTTGTTGATAAGATTTATTTAGAGTATGAACGCCCCTTCTTAAGTCCTGAGTTGACTGAGTTAGTTCTACTCTGGGATGAAGTTGACAAGAAACAGCCACTTTCCGAACGTTGGTACAAGAAGATATATTCCTTTTCCAAAATTACTGAGACTTTACTCCTCGGCTGGGTCTCGGGGGAAGAAGCAAAATACATGGAGAGTCTTCCTTTTGATGCTGTGTCTGAGCAATGTACAGTGATTCTGCGCCAATTCTTAAATGACCCATGTATTCCTAAGCCTAAAAGGTGCATTTGGTGAGTGTAATCAAAATATAATTTTTTTCGATTATTAAAAATAAGCGATTCTAAATTCATTAGTGCATTTTTTATATAAGTAGCGGTATTGTTAACCCAATCCATTTTGAGGGGTAAATTGAGTTGTATGGAATGTGGGGAAATGTGTGATAAGGAAAAGAGATGAAAGTTAGTGAATATTTAAAATGGAGGAATTGCAAATACTTGTTGCTCTCTGGGAGATAAATGCCAAGGGACATAAATACATGGTGTAAAAAAGAGTGCAATCTGGTATTACTCAGGGTGAGATGAGTAAAGGGAGATAGATATGTTTTTGATTGAGTATGGGCATGAGGAAATGGTTGGGTATGAAGGTGTGAGCTTAAGAATTATGTGGTTGATATTGAGTTATGAAAGAGCTAAACTGTGATGGGTGTAATGTATAGACTTTGTAATGATAGAAGCAAGTTGTTGATGGTTGTAGGTATTATGAGTGGATGAATATTACAGGGTAAGAGATAAAATATCATGGTTTTTAGGTATACCCAGTGGGAATGAGAGTGGTAGTAGGTTTCCTTTCTGAGAAAAATGTGTGGAAAGCAAATTCTTCTAGCACAAAGATGTCAAGCATACATGGATTGTGCAAAGAAGAGAGTGGCCACAAATATATTGAAGGATGTTTAATGTAAAAAGCATGTGTATAGGTCATTTTAATCTTTGATATGCTGTACAAGGTGCAATTGGTTAGTGTGGGAAGGGAGATAGGGTGAGGAAGGTGTCAAGCAAGTGAAAATTAGAAGTGAATCGCTGTTGGATCAGTTTGATTGAGACTGTTTAGAACAAGAGGAAGTGTGGTAAAGTAAATGTTGAGCATGTTTAAGGAAATAATTTTGGATAGTGAGGAAAAGAAAGGAAAGTTAGTGATAAATTTCAAGGGAAATGAAGAAATGATTGTGCCAGAAAGAGAGTGGAATCATAATGAGAAATGAAGACCAAGCAAAAGGTATATCCATAAATCTTTTATACTATAAATTGGGGGGGAAGGGGGTAAAGGTATTTTGTATTAAAATTGAAAATAGGAAATTTTTGCTTACTTACTTTGATCATGCCCTCATTTGTATAAAAAGGAGTTTTTATTACTCCAGTGGGTAAGGCATTGGACTTCCAATGCTTAGGTGTCAAGTTCAATTAGCAAGAAAAGAGAAAACTCCAGGGTATTTGAGGTATCTGGCCCATGATTGGTGTACACATGTAGATTGTCTTTTGAGATGGGTATCTCCTTACATAATTGCACACAAACATAGTGAGTCACAATACTATTCTCTTTACTTTCCCCCATCTTCACTCACTGTTCTCTCCCAGAACCTTCCAACAGGGTAGTTATATCACCCTGCTCCTTTGGTCATGAAGGATTCTCTGCTCACTGGTTGTCCCACAGGGGGGGGGGGGGCTATGTAGACTTACACTTGGTACTTTGAAGAGCCGCACATCCTCCTGAGGTCCACCCACTTGGTTGCCTTGAACTCTTTGACAGTAATGGGGAAGCTGGTACTTTCTCCCTTTATCCCTCAATACACCACAAACCATCCATGATCCAAGAATCTAATAACTGAGAGGGTGTTTCTCCCTCTTCTTTGTCTATGGATTTGGAGATGTCCCCCTTAATCCCTTTGTTCCCCTTTGCTTTCTCAGGGTCCTGCCAAGAATAGGGTCAGACAGAGGATGTGCCATCTGGGGGGGGGGGGAGTAGTAGTGGATAACCTTCATGGTTATGGCCACTTTATCATTCAAATATATTTTTATGGGCCGGTACTGCCTAAGAAACCACTTCAGTGGTGCTTGTGGGAAGCCTTATCACTGAATTAATTTGAACATGATGGGGCTTGGAAAAATTTTGAGTCCCTGTGCTCTCCGAATGCACAGCCTGATTTTGGGTACAAGGTTGTTGATGAACTTCATGCTAGTGACCACTTTCCCACCCAACAATCATTTTATTGACTGATGCTAGCTTTGAAAAAATGCCCTGTTGGTTCTTGAAACAGGCGCAGTGGTCTGCATTTCAAGAAATGACTGATTTTTCTGAAATAGTTGAAAAATTTAGGTCTGTGGAGGGGGCAGTTGAGTTTTTCTTCAGAAACCCCATCACAGTGGCCCTAACTTATATTTTTAGATTGTCTGGTCATTTTGCATGCTGTCTACTTCCTTGGTATTCTGCTGAGTGTGAGACAGCCCTCAGACAAAAGTGTTAGGCCTACATGCGCTATTATTACAACCCAGATGATTTCACTCTCATTTAATTTTGTTGAGCTAGGGCTAGGTTGCAGTATTTTTGAAGCATGCCTATTGCTTGCTGCTCTTTCTGGCACTTATGGGTGTGCTTACTTATTGGGAAGACCCTTCTTGCAGAGGTGGGCAAGCGAGTCAAAAGGATTCAGGGCATTTTCTTGCAGGAACCCCTTCCCATTCTTCAAGAGAACAGCACCACAATCTCCGTCCCCTTATTCAAGGTTTAGTCCTTCACAACCCCTTAATCTGAATTTTATGGCCAAGATACTGCTCTACCACCATTCAATGCATGTTATGATGTCGCTGACTAGACTTTACCTCAAGAGGCAGAGAACCCCACTTTATGCACGGACACTGCCCCTGATCTGGACAATGTCCCTTATGCCATGTTTTGAGATTTAGGTGAGTGAGGCATAGCATTTCTGTTAGATTTGTTGAACAAGATCTGAAAAGAGGGTATCCTCCTAGGCTCCCGGTGAATAGATAATATGCCCGCTTTTCGCAAACCAAGGAGAGATCACTCTAGCCCAGCTGGTTTTGGCCCAACTTCTCTGACCTCTTGTATGTGCAAGTTAGATGCTCTACTCTGGCTAGAAAATGTTATCTGTAAGGCCTTTCTTCATAGACAGTACAATGCCACAGTATCTTTTGATCTGGAGAAGACCTATGATAGCCCATTGCAAATCGGTATCATGGAGACCTTCCACACAATGAGGGCTACAGGATGCCTCCCAATTTTTATCTCTGAATTTCTGCAGGAAGAGGGTGCCTATAGGGAAGTATTTTCAGTGTTTTACTCTTTTCCCTGAGCATCTTTGGTATTCAGTGCTGCCGGAAGATGTTCTCGCTACACTCTATGTGGACATTGAACTGCATCTCTTGCAATACTGAAGCGCATAGGTTTTGGTTTTCTTTGGCCATGATTAAGGTGGTACATTTTTATGCCGCTATCCATGTCTCCACCCTGACCCATACTTGTTCTTAAATGGAGCTCACATGGAAGTGGTGGATTTACCATTTCCTTGGTCTTGTTTTGAACCGATGCCTCATCTAGAAGACTCATTTGCAGCCTTAGGGTCTCTTGTACCTGTGCCATGAACATTTTTCATTCCATGTTGTTCAGCATTTAGGGTGCTGATGGGGCTACTGCCTTATCTTTCTACTGATCCTCCATTTGAAGCTTGACTACAGATTATAGTTTTTACATAGCTGAGGATGTAATGCGGAAGGTGAACTTGATCTACCACACCTGTCTCTGTTTTGCAACCTATACCTTCTGCACACCCTCTATCGAGAGCCTGCTTGTTAATGCTAAGGAGATCCCTGGAAGGGCACGGTGATTTGCCTTCCTGGCCGCCATGCTGACCGGACTCAGCACCCTGTCCTGCCCCAGCTTAGCCTCTTCTTTCTGACAGCCTCTGTTTTTAACCTACTTCCTCACTTTTTCTACAACCCCTCCCACAACTTCCTCTCACCCAACTATCCTGGATCGGGGCTGAGGGGGAGGGGACAATGTTTCATCACCCCTGAGCTCCAGTCTGAGGTGGTGGTTTTTTAACAGCCTGCTTCACCCTCACATCCACTTTCATTCTCCCTTCTATCTCTATCAATTTTTATGCTATGCCCAAGGTGGAGCCACCATGCTGATAGACTGCTAGGTTACTGGGCGAGAGGAGTGGCCTCAAATGGCGGCAACCGGTTCTGCCGACCCTGTGTTCACCTCTCGCAGAGTGGGCTACTGTGTGTGGGGAGGGGTGTTTGCATCCTGTGATATAAGAGGGGTCATCATGCCAAATGATGATTTGAAAAAAAATAATACTCCCTTTTTACTTTCCCCTCGACCATTGTCGGAGTCACCCTCAGGCAGCTCCACAGAAAAGGGGACCCTCCAAAATTCTTGTACTGGAGAGGAGGTTTACTCCTCTCCTTTGCATACAGGTACAGGGAAGTCCCCTTCACCCCCTTCTCTCAAGCTGCTTCTCGCAGCAGTCCCCCGTTTGCTTTCCAAGGGGACTGCCAAGAAGGTATACAGGTGGCCCATATTCATAATTGACCACTCCCACCGGGAGTGGCGTGATAGGACCAACTTCCTTAAAGGGGTGAGGGAAGGCAGGGCCAGTCGGCCAATACCTTCCAAAGACCTATTGGTCCACATAAAGAGCTTAGAGGGGGTCACCATACATGCCCCCCCCCCTCTCTTCCCCAGATGCCAGTTCGATGGCCAAAGACAAGACCACCAAAAGTATCTCAAATGGAACATGTGATGTCATGGGGGGGGGGGGCAGCACATGGAGGCCCCCTTTGAGATGGACATGGTCCTTGAGGTGACCAAGCCCTGGATGATAGGATCTTCCATGGGATCAAACCTAGGCTCGATGCCAAGCACTGAACCTGTGTCCGCCCATATGCAAGCTTCTCATAAGACAGCTTGAGTCCTCAAGGCCTCACAAGGAGAGGAGGGGTTTCCTCCCCTGGCTGGTGCTCTTGTGATGGGCAGGACCTCAATTTCAAAAAAAGGATCTTGCCGAGGCCTGCCCATCTGGCCTAGGGGCTCCTACCTGCGGAGGAGAGAAGCAGGTTCATTTCCCACCCTCCAATCCTAAAAAGAAAAAAGAGTAGGGGCTCCTCTCCCTCCGTGTGACAGTTCTGCTGCCGTATTGGTAGGCGAGCAAGCCAAGTTCAGCATGTCAGGCCCTGTCGCTCCCCCTTTTTCATCTGCCTAGCCAGTTTAAACACCCTTTTCCTGCCCTCAACACCATTGAGGCTCTCAAGAAGAGGTTTTTGGGCCTCTGACTTAGCCCTATACACTTCCCAACTTGTCCTTCTTTTCGCTGCCAAGTATACTTCCTTACGCCTTCCCTGCTTCCATGCCATAAACGATCTTCATCTTTTCTTCACTGCAGCCGTGTCTAGGTGGAACTCTTGACCATCCACCAACCTGTTCATTAGCTTTTAGAAGGTTATTTCAGGATCCCATACTGCTCATTCACACTTCCATTAGTCGCTCTATTCTCTGCTGCTAGTGTACTGAGTACCTTGTAAAAAGCCTCCCTCACTTCCTGATTTTTAAGCTTCCACACATTTCCTCCCAGGCACAAACACCCCTCTCCTGGCCTGCAATTTCCTTAACCAAAGGTCACACACCAGTAATTTATATTGTTGTACACACTCTTCACTGCTATCACTTCATCTTTCACCAATTTCCTCTCTCTTCTTCTAACCATAAAATAGTCTATCTGACTACTGCTGTCTCCAGATGTATATGTGACCAGTTTCCTTCCCAAATTCCAGAATTTGCTCGCCTTCCACATTCCTAGTGTCAAATCCACAACCTTCATGCACTCCTTCGTACCCCAGTGCCTCTGCTCCCACATGTCCAGCCAGGTCTCCTCCCAGGATCACCATCTCACTCTCTGCCATGCCTCCAACAATGGTGATCAACTCGTTCCAAAACTCATCCTTGATTGCAGCATCCAAGCCTAGAATTGATAAATTAGTACACAAATAACAAAAATCTCAACGTGTGTAAGTGTAAAATTTCTGCCATTCAGGTCGCTTAGGTAAATCAAACCAAGGGGCTAGAAATGCATTTGAATGTATATCATCTGATAAAGAGAGCAGTAAAGTGAGTAATTCTTCAGAAAATACAGCATTTGGAAAGTTAAACCAAAAGAAAAATAGCTTGTGATCATTAAATGACAATTACAGCATACTTCTAAATGATGTATAGTTTAAAAGTACATTAAAGTACTTTGATAGCTAAATAATATGGGTATGCAAGAAGTGGATATGAATATAATTGGCTTCTTGGGTGCTGTTTTTTTATAATAGTAGGGCTTTTGCTACTGATCTGCAATCATTTAGAAGCCTTTATTTCTCAGCGGAGACCTACTGATTAATGTGGGAAAAGTCTGAAAAATGTGAAGGCAGCTGCAGTGAATGATATAGTATCTGAGATACTTATAAATGTTGGTGATTTTATTATGGAATGCATCTGGTGTTTGTAACTGGTTTGAAAGTAGAACAGTGCCTGAAAAGTGTAAGAATGTTGTGATGATACCACTGTATAAACAACTATGTTCACTGAACATAAACAACAGAGAGAAACTCACCAGCCAGAAAAACCCAAATACCAAAGTACCCTATCTGACATTCACCCATTTGAAGTCACTCTGGATCACCAAACCAGTTTCTCTGACCCATCTACAGTCAGGTTACTACTCCTCACTACACAATTAAAACAAAAATAGATTAACTTCCTCACTTGCAACCTCCACTAACCTAAAAACTACTTATCCTATGCTGCCCTTCCCTTATCCATCTCAGAATGTCCTTCAATATAACATCTCTAGGAGACTTCTGTAAAAGACCATGAGGGCTACATAGTTAAAACTAAGGAGGACTATATAAGGGGAAAGGAAAGAGGTGAATCTAAGAACTACAGTGAAAAGGTGTAAAGTAAAGCGGTGTTTAAGTGTTTGCATTGAGACTTGTGGTTGAGATAACAAGGGATAAAAGATGTATGGTGTATAGTTAAGAAAACTTTGTTAAAGTTAAGAGACCTTTTAAATTGCATAGAATTTCCCTTTCAAGTGAGAATAATGAGAAAAGCAATAGTTAGACTTCATTAGCAACCTGTAAATAAAAATTTGTGTAATGGAATGAATCATGGGGTTGTCCTGAAAGACCTTTGAAAGTAGATAACTGGCCAAGGAATGGAGGAATTCTGCAATTCTACTGCTGTATAAAAAGATAGAGGAGAAAGGTGAATGTAAGAAGTCCTGGCATACCTGGTTATGGGATAGCAGGATTGCTTGGATGCATGCGAGTGAGACTTGGGTTGAGTATTTTTGTGAAATTGTACTTGCAATTTCTGTAATATGTTTATGGGCAAGAACTTTCACTTCATAATGTTGGTGGATAATTTTTGGGCTTGGGTTATGGATGCATCACTTGATGAAGTAAAGTTATATTCATTGTGGTTAAAGGATGTGAGAATGGTTGCTTAAGCCATATGGCATGGATTTGCTTGGTTGTGGTCTGACAGTTGGATGAGTTTTGTGTTATCTGCATAGTTTTAGAGGGTAATGTTGAGATTGTTCAAATAAACTTATTCTACTTTATCACTAGTTGCTTTCAGTACAAAGTTGAAGAAGTTGGGAGAGCATAACGTTCCTGTGAGACTTGATGTATTAATTGCACATATTTGTCTGTGAAGATGCTGCCTAGCTTTTTTTTCTTGGTATCAAGTGTAATGTTGAAGATTTTGTTGAATGTCTTGCTTACTGTGTTGTTGCCATTACTCTCCTGCAACATCAAAAAAGAATTAGTTCAAAGAACGTTCTTTTTTTCAGTACAAGTTGGGGGTCTCAGCCTTTCACAAGGGGGTCCTACACAGCAATCGCTGTTGGCTCATCTCAAGTGGATATTACAAATATTGCTCATCCTCTCTATGGTGACCCCATGAATATCAAAGTAAGTTTAGGAATTTATTTTCCTTTTTCCAGCATAGGAGAGGTTATGCTAACATTAAAAGTTACTAAGTTCAAACAATGGTGTACTTTAGTGTGATGTCCCAAGGGCATCACTATAATTAGTGGGCAGTGAGATGGCGCTCCACAGACATTATCAATCTATTAACAACTTGGTTGATAAAACTATGCCAACATGCACCTGCATTTTTGGATCTCAGAGGAGTGGTCTGAGAGCCAATGGACCCAGTGGGACGTTTCTCATGCAAGCAACACTTATTAAATTGTCCCTGACTAAGGTTCATCCATCTCCTAGGCTGGCAGCCTCTGCAAAGTCCACCAACAAATGAGAGCCCCACAGGTGGATACTCTGTTGTTGTTGTGGTTCCCTGGGCTCTGTCATTCCAGGAAGCCCGCACTATCCAGGTAGGACACCACACTGACTGGATCCGACCATAACTGATGGGCATGTGAAATGTTGTGGTGTTGTGTGAGACTTGCCAAGTTAGGGCAATCTACTATGAGATACGTGACTGTGTGGGGACTAACTTGGCAGAGTGGACAGAGATCTGTATGGGTGTTGTCTATGAGGTGTTTGTAGGTGTTTAGTGCTTGCCTGGTGAGGTGTGTGTGAATATTTTTTATACTGTGTTGCATTTGCAGGTTGTGGTATGGTTTTTAGGATGTTTGTGTAATATCTGTGTGGTGTGTTTACTATTTGTCTGTGGGTGGGTGTGTGGTTTTGTAGATAGTGACAGGTTTTTTTTCTGTTCATGACAGATGCTAGGAACTGTGTACTCTGTGGCTACTCTGTAAACTGCTGCACCTGCTACCTCCACAAGTGGCACATTTCCCCCGCCCGAGTGCCCACTTTTGTGCACCCTCCCTTCCCTACTTTTACTGCAGGATCTTCAGCTTTATATCCTCCATTATTTTCAATCTTGTCTACATTCACTACTTTCCAGATATGTCCTTAATGACTTCTGACCATCAGGGGTGTTCCCTGTGTAGACTGCTACACCTGGTACCACCGCAGGGAGTAAGTACCCTGTGTAGTTCGCTACGCATTTTATCTGGATGGGACTGCATGTCCTTGTGACCTGATTGCCTGCAACAAAGGTCTGGGGAAATGACTGTATTTCCTGCTGGGGGCACCTAGAGGCCCCCACTCAGCTGATCCCTTATTGAGGTCAAATTAGGGCCGTAGTGTGGAGGGAGACTGAATTTCTACTTAGCAGCCATGAGCGATTACATCCCCCTCTATTCCCCACTCAATCTCGGTGTATGGGCTCTACCCCAAGTGCTGTCTCAGGGGGCCTATCCAAATTTGTAATAGCGGAGAAGGTGTTCCCACCTCCCCAATTTATATATATATATATATATATATATATATATATATGGATTCTGGGGTTTCCCCTTTACCCCCTTGTACAGAGGTTGCCTTAGAACGACTTTAGTCTAGTGGCAGGCCCCCTATATTTTCTCAGGGGGGCCCTGAAGATTCTCCTGGTGAAGAGGGTGCTTATCCCTCTCCAATTGTCACAGGTTTGGGGGTTCTCCCCCTTTTGCGATTTGCCTACAAGCGACTCTCCACTTGCACTGAGTCCCCCTTTGCCTTCTCAGGGGCCTGCGAGGTATACAACAAAGCAGAGAACCTGCTGCCTTGCCCCCCCTCCCTCTGGGGGAAGGTAAACCACCTTAATTTCCTCGGAGGGGAGGGGGGGGTCCTCGTTTCCTGAGCCTCGCCAAGACACCTCATCGATTCAAGATTTATCAACTTGATGGGAACCACTAGGCACGCTCATCATTTCTTCCCAATGCAAGTGGGCATGCTGGCCCCAGTGACAGGCCATAGACTATATGACTCTCCAGTCAAAATACCCAACACCTTGCAAGGGGAGTGGATGGACAGTTGGAGACCCCTCCTGAGGTGTAATTGGATCATGGTCTTTCAAGGGGGCGAACCTGTGCTCGGTGCCAGACGCCGAACCTGAGTCTGCCCCTGTGCAAGCTGCTCCTTAGGTGGCACCGACCCTCGAGGACTCACACAGAGAAGATAGAGCTCATCCCCCCCCCCCCTTTGGTGCCCCACTCACAGCCAAGATCTGTACCATTTTGGAGATCTTGCTGAACCTGGCCCATCCGGGGGTGGAGAGAAGATGGTTCACTCTCCGCCCTCATCTCCCCAAAAGAAAAGCAGGAAGAAGAAGAAATCCAAGAGGACAAGTGATTCCTCTACATTCACGGTGGTTCCGGGGATGGACAGATCTGCTGCTGCTGTTTCGGCAAGTCACCAGGCCAAGATTGGCACGTCCGACCCCGAGGTGCCCTTGGGTGGGAAAGCACAGGCAAGGCCCAAAGTCTGTAGTGCAGTGAGCTGAGCCTCGATTACGTCGGGGCCCCCTAACTCAGAAAATACCTGGCGTTTTTTAGCCCGCTGGCTTCAAAGACTTTCTAGTTATTCGAAGCAGAGATGGCAGCATGTTGGCCAAGAGCCACATGATCCATCATAGAAGAGCATTCACTAGTTTGAGTGGTAGAGAACTGAAGGTAACCCCTTTCTCGGACAGGAGCTTTCTGGCAAATGCTTCGGATCCTTCTGAGGCAGACACCTAATGGGTCACCGGTGAGTGTGATGCCACACTCCACTGTGAACTTCATGAAAGGAATGGTTTATGTGAGGGAACTCATAGATTACTCCTAGGAACATGTGATGATAAAATAGAGAGGGGCCTCAGAGCCCCAACACCCTACACTCTTTGTGAGGTTCGATCATGACAGGCACCTTGTGTCAGTGCGTGCCAGTTGGTATCGTTATCGTGTAGGTGCTACTACTGCTATCACTTCGGCCATATGAATCACTCCTATAAATGTGCAAAGTCGGAATTATCCAAGGTCTGTGTAAGTTGCTCCAAGGCTGCACACAATAAGTCCAAATTGAGTAAAGCCAAGTGTATCAATTTCGGAGAGCCGCACCATGCTTCTTCAAAGTAATGTTGTGCGTATTTCCTGAAGAAGGAAATCCTGGCAATTCAAGCAAGGGTTGGCTTTTTGCTAAATTTTGAAATATCCCAATAAAACCCGGGTTTGATTCAGGGTTTTTTCAAATCTCTGTTTTTTTAAAAAACAAATGCTACAAGCATTAGAATAACAGAAAAAGAATAGCTATCTCTCTTTTTATATATTATTAATAATTACTTAGTTTAATAATTATATTATAGTAAGAAAAGATCACAGTAACAGATCATTGATCAAGAATTGTGGGTACCAATGATAGCCATAACCTGTAGAAGCAGAGATGAATTATGGGTCAGTATCAGAGAAATAATCTTAATTTGATACATATTTGTTGAAATTATAAACATAAATATGAATTTTGGATAAAATAATGATAAGTAAGTAGCATTCATTTCTTTAAAATTTCTTTTCAAAAACAAATGCTACAAGCATTAGAATAACATAGAAAAAGAATAGCTATCTCTATTTTTATATAATATTAATGATTACTTAGTTTAATAATTATATTATAGTAAGAACAGATCAGAGTAACAGATCACTGATCCAGAATTGTGGGTACCCATGATAGCCATAACCTGTAGAAGCAGAGATGAATTATGATTCAGTATCAGAGAAATAACCTTAATTTGATACATATTTGTTGAAATTATAAACAAATATGAATTTTGAATAAAATAATGATAAGTAGCATTAATTTCTTTAAAAAAGGGTAATTTTGAAAAAAAAAAAACCCAAAACCCTGTTTTTATTCTGGGTTTTTTCAAAAAACAAATGCTACAAGCATTAGAATAACATAGAAAAAGAATAGCTATCTCTATTTTTATATAATATTAATAATTACTTAATTTAATAATTATATTATAGTAAGAACAGATCATTGATTGAGAATTTTGGGTGCCCATGATAGCCATAACTTGTAGAAGCCTAGATGAATTATGATTCAGTATCAGAGAAATAATCATAATTTGATACATATTTGTTGAAATTATAAACATAAATATGAATTTTGAATAAAATAATGATAAGTAGCATTCATTTCTTGGAAAAAAGTGTAAATTTGAAAAACAAAACAAAACCCAAACCCGGATTTTTTAAAATTTCATTTTAAAAAGCCCCCTAAAACCTGGGTTTTTTGATTTGCCAACTCTGGTTCAAGCTATGGATTGCCTCTTATTTTGTGAGGCTGAGGACTTGGTCCTGGCGCTGCCTGGGACGTCATATGGCTCAGGTTCTAACCATCCATGGGTGCTTCCCTGGTACAGCTGGCAGCATAAAGGGTTCACACCCTGCCTAGGCTAAAACCGGGGCTCACCCCCCTACCCCAGCGTGACCGTTTCATGGCAAAACAGCCACACGCCTCCACCAAATCGTTAAACTCACAGGCGTAACACCCCTGAAGGTGATCGTGAGGCCATCTTCCGGGGTTCCTAAAGCTGCCCCTTGAAAGGAGAACAGCAGCCAAGACGCTTTGGCTCTTATGCCCCCACCCAATGCTAGGCTGGGGGGCTTGAAGTCAGTGGATCTTCCAAAGGAGGTACCTACACCTCCAAAGCTGACCCCCCCTGCCTAAGCTTTAGAGATGGAGGGAGGAAAAGACTCTCATGATGAGCCCATTGTTCGTCCAACAGTGCCCGGATTTCAGAGGGTCTTTGAGATAGGCCTGGAGGGCCTCTTCCTTCAATGGAGTTGCCTTGGACTCCGGGCCTACTGGGAGGGGCTGCGGAGGCTTGTCTCTTCCCCTCTCCTATTTGCTATATTTTTGCAGGAAAACACGCTGGTCACATGCCCACTTCCCCCCCGCCTCCCGGGATATAAGGGTTTTGCGACCCCACCACCACGGGCTGTGGGCCAGGAAGAGGATTTGTAATTTACACCTGGCATGATGTCTCTGTTATTCTCTTCTTTAACCTTTTAAGGTCCACTTATAGATTCCTTGGAAATTTTGGAAAACCCTCTTAGGATGTGAAACTAGAACATATTCTAAGATGTTTTTGTTCTTATGCACTTATTGATTTGACGCAACATGTTGCAAGAAAGTGCAGCCAATTGTGTATCCTTATTGGGGGACTCGGTCCGATTACAGGGAACAGCGCTTATCCCAATTGGACTCTTGTGGGCCGACTCTGGGTAACCACACTAAACCCATTTGGGATCTACTGGGCCAATATGACTCAGCAAGTGCTTTTACCAAAATTTTAAATTTTCAGTTTATTAACTATTTTTTTTACACCTTTATTATTTTACCATTTATCAGTTATATTTTCAACTCTATATTACATTTTGGATTTTTTTCAATTCCTTATGACCTATAGTATTTTTTTTTAATTATTTTTGTTCTTTTTATTTTCCTTTGCTAGTTACTTTTATTTCACACTTATCCTTACTCATTTAGGTTTTACCAGACAACTGTACAGTAATATATTGTCCACAAAAGTTTTATAATTCATAAATGTTACAATAAAAGAATTCTCTATTACATAATTTACTTATTGAAAATACAATAAGCTATAAAAGAATACTCAGTTTCATAATTTACTCATTGAAAATACAATATTTAATAAACATATCAAAATAGACATACCAAAATAGATATATCAAAATATACATATCAAAATGTACAGAAATATACACAATAAAATATAGAAATGGCATCCTCAGTCCCATGGCACTTTATGGAAGTCCGCAAAACAATTTCTATTATCAGACAAGCACAGGGTAACTTTACATACTTCACACATCCATCGAGAGTGGTGGAGGTTTCCTTTATGCTATGCGAACAAAACGTACAGGTTTGTCTCATGTTGACATAGGAGGCAAGTGGCATTTTGCCTCATCACAACATCTGGCACTACCGCACATTGACCCTTTTTAGGAAGGGTACTTCCTGATGAGTAAGAGCAGTCCTTGTCACTCTCACTTCAGGACTCTTGTAGGTTCTGTACCTGACATAGATTTCAAGTCTAAAATCCTTTAGGGACATAGGATGAATCTCCAAAGCCTTGCAGTCTCGCTTATAGAGGAGCCATGCATTACAAATGATGAGATCCAGTATGTAGCCAAATAACCTCATGTAGTACCTCTTGGAACACATAGGAATCCTGTACAGGTGAGTAAGTATATCGCTTTTGTTGATACCACCCATACCTCCGTTATACTCTTTTATAACGTTGGGACAGGCAACATTCTTCTTCTCCTTGGAGAATCTGTTGTAGCGAGCAACAGAGGACATTGGGTTAATTCCAACATCATTGGATAACAAGGTGACTGGCTTGTTATCCTTCCAACGAATGAACAGCAATCTGCCAGCTGATACGTAGTCCATGTTGCCCCTCGGTACGGCTTTCTTGGTCATGTCATTTATGCTCCGAAGGGGTGGATGCCCTACTCAGTTTTCTCTCGCAGTCCCAACATAGCGGCAACTGTATGAGGACAGCAGGTACTCTGCCAGCAGGAGGCTTGTGAAGTAATTGTTGGCATAGATGGCAGATTTTTCTGGGCACTTCATGGTCTTCACAAGGGCAACCACGAACTTTGATGTCACAGTCATGGTCTTCTCCTTCTTCCCCAGTTCCTGGTGGTGGGCATCGGAGGGGTCATTCCCTTGGTACACTAGGATGTCATGAATAAATTCATTGTCACTCAACTTGCAGAACAGCTTGTAGCCCTACCTGTCAAGCTTGGACTGGATATATTGACGAAGGTTGCCTGCCCTGGTCCGCTTGTAAGCAACCATTACTTCGTTAATATAGTTGACAGGAGTTTCAGGAACCTTAAGAAACTCCCTGGTGACCTTTGTGAATAATTTTGAATCTATTCTTGGACATGTAGTCAGCCACCTGAGGGACCTGTGTCTTCACAGCCCAGTAGTCTGTGATGCAGGGGGTTGAAATAAACCATGTAAATGATGAGACCAACAAACACATTCAACTCCTCCTCCTCGAGAGTGAATGTACTGCTGACATTCTTCTAACAGGCATAGAGTTTAGTCTAGTAGACTATGTGCTTCGTTAGGTCCTCTGTGAAGAACTGCTTGAAGTATTCATATGGTTCACAGATGAAATCAAGCTTCGGATGGACATAAGGAAGGAGGGGGGTGAACACCGATATCTTCCTTGAGCCACTTCCATTCCCGCTTCCACTTCTTACTTGGCTGGCTATCCTCCTCCTCTTCCTCCTCCTCATCCTTGTTTACATGCATTAGTTGAGGTGCCACATGCTTAGCCTTGCTACCTACTGAAAAGAAAAGAAAGATACATTAGTACATCAATGATTAGGTGAATGATAAACAGTTAACATAATAAAAGAACAGAAAATGAAAAACAACAGTTAGCATAATAAAAAAAGCAGTAATTGAAAAGCAACAGTTAGCATAATAAAAAACAGTAATTGAAATGCAACAGTTAGAATAATAAAAAAAACCCAGTAATTGAAAAGCAACAGTTAGAATAATAAAAATACAGTAGTTGAAAAGTAACAGTTAGCATAATAAAAACGGTAAATGAATATCAGTCCTACAAGAGAGCAAACTCATAAGATGAGAATTTTAATTAGTCTATAGTAATACACATTGAAGGGCAATCAAAAAACAAACATAGAACAAAGTTTACGGTAGAAAGCCTAGCCTAGTCAAACTGTGTTTTGTATGGACATGGTAATCCACGTAGTAATAAAACTACGTTTTTATATATATATGTATATAGTTATCATCTAACAATAAAAAATGCATTATTTATACACTAAACATGATTTAGATATAAAAAGTCAAGAAAATGAGGCCACATGGTTCACCGACACATCCAGTCTTTTGTCACTAAATATATCACTAAATATATCAAAATAAACCTTCAAAAACACTTTTGAAATTATGTATAGATGTGACATGTTTATGGGCCCCTATATCCCATTTGGGATAAGTATACTTTCCCGTAGTTGGTCCAAAGTATCCCATATGTGTGAGATAACCCAATTGGGATACCTTGTTTTTTATGGTTATTTAACCATCATAGACAATCATAAGGACAATGACACCTATCACACATTGAAGACAAACTATTCAAGGGCAATATGTAAAAGCACCATGAACTTACCATGAGTACTAAAGGAGGTAGGGCATGAAGTGTAGGAGGAACTTGGGGAGGATCTTGATGGTTTAGCTGCTGCAAGTATACCGAGACAGACGTTCGTCGTCGTTGCTTAGCGTGAGTGGCTGCTGCTGCTTTCTGATTGGTCAAAATCGAAACAAGAGGAGTTTAGCTAACCGACAATGCTTTCCTGAGACTTCTAGAAAGTTCGTTTGGCGCACAAATTAAAATGAACTTTCGTCATTTAAGTATCCCATATGGGTTATCTGGACGGTAAAGGGTTATTAAATACCGCCTGTCAGGCAGTAGCAGTACAGCTGCACCTGGATAAGAGGTATACTGTTATTTCTGCGTACATTACACTGTCAGTCAACTTTGATGCAAGGGATTTCCACCGCATTGTGGCAGGGTTGCTGAGGCCCTTACTTTTGCCAGGGAATTAGAATGATTGACACTTCCTCAGGGGAGACTACTCAATCAATGCCACCAGTCAGGTCCTTGCTGACCTGATTGATGAGCTGGAGATGGGTGTCCTAAATGTAGATGAGTTTACCCATCACTGCCCGAGAATGGCTTCATTTTCCTGTTTGATTAATCCTTGTGCTGTCTGGATACACAGCCTGATTTTGGTTGGGATTTAGTTGATGACCTCCATGGTAGTGATCACTTTTCAATTCAAATATCATTTTCTGGGCTTCTGCCTCCCGAGAGCCCTCCCCGGTGGTGCTTGGCACAGGCCTGGTGGTCCGCATTTCAGGAAATGACTGATTTCTTTGTCTCATTCGAGGAGTTTAGGTTGGTAGATGAGCCGTTAAATTCTTCTCCGGCAACCTCATCGCCGTGGGCCTAACCACTTTGTCTAGAACCTCTGACCAGTTTGCTCTCCATTTCTGTGCTGGTCAGTCGAGTGTGAGACGGCCCTCAAACAGAAGTGTTATGCCTACATGCGCTATAAGTGCCGCCCGAACAACTTCACTGCCAGTGAATCTCGTTGAGCTATCGCTAGGTTCCGGTATATTTCGAAGCAAGCCCGCTGCTCTTGGCAGGCATACGTGTCTTCACTTAACGGGAAGACACCTCTAGCAGAGGTGTGGAAGTGAGTCAAAAGGATTCGGGGCAAATTCTTGAAGGCCCCTTCCCGTTCTCCAGGAGAATGGGACCGCAATCTTGGATCCTTCGTGACTGCATTCTCTAGCTGAGATGCTGCTCCGCCAGCATTCAATACGCTGACTGGACTTTACTTCCAGAGGCGGAGAACCCTTCAACGACAGGTTTACTTTGAGTGAGTTGTGTTCTGCTCTCGCTTTGTGCGCGGACACCGCCCTTGGTCCAGACGATGTCCCGTACATACGCCATGCTTCGACACCTGGGTGAGCGAGGCATGGCCTTTATCTTAGATTTGTAAAACAGGATTTGGGTAGAGGGTATCCTCGCGGACTCCTGCCAAATCGCTACTGTGTTCGTTTTTCGCAAACCGGGGAGAGATCACCCTACCCAGGCCAGTTTCCGCCCAATCTCTAACCTGTGTGGGCAAGTTGATGGAGAAATTGGTAAATGTTATATTAGCCTTCTTGCTGGATAGCTGAGGCCATTTTGTCTTCTGCACAGTGCGGCTTCCGCAAGTTCCACTCCACGTCGGATGCTCTGCGACGCCCTCCTTCACATAGACAGCACTGCGCCACTGTGTTTTTCGATCTATGATACTGCATGGCGATACGGTATCATGGAGACTCTCCACACGATGGGGGCGAGGGGACGCCTCTCAATCTTTAGATCTGAATTTTTGTGAGATCGTTGTTCCGCCTACGGGGGGCGTGGTAAGCCCTCTCCTTCCCAATGGAGCAGGAAGAGGGTGTCCCGCAGGGAAATGCCCTCAGTGTCACACTCTTTGCCATGAGCATTAATGGCATTACATCGATGCTGCCGGAAGATTTTCGCGCTACGCTCTACGTGGACGACCTTTCGATCTCTTTTGGCGCGGCCCAGATGCCAACTCTGGAGCGTTGACTCCAACAGACATTGAACCGTGTCTCTCGCTATACCGAAGCGCACAGGCTTCTGTTTTCCTCTGCCAAGACTAAGGAGGTGCACTTCTGCCGCCATCCGTGGCTCCACCCTGAACCAGATTTTTTTTCTAAATGGGGTTCGCCTGGAAGTGGTAGACTTGCACAGTTTCCTTGGTCTTGTACTTGACCGACACCTCGCCTGGGAGAATTTTATTCGTAGTCTTAGGGTCTCTTGTGCTAGCGCCATGGATATTCTTCGTTCCCTGACGTTCAGCCCCAGGCGCTGATAGGGCTACTGCTTTACTTTTTTATCGATCCTTTGTTCGTTTGAAGCTCTACTACGGATGCGAGTTTTATCATCCACAGCTGAGCATGTATTGCGGAAGGTGGACTCGATCCACCTCACCGGTCTTCGCCTGGCTACCGGTGCCTTCCGCACTTTTCCCATTGAGAGTCTATATGTCGATGCTGGGGAGATGCCATTCACTCTGCGCCGTGCACAATGCATTATTCGCCTTTATGCTCGAGCCAGGCGCCTCCCTCAGTAGCCAACAGCTCTCACCGCATTCGCATCTGATCTCGATGGTGCCTATGCCGTCGAGAGACGCCAGTCATACCCTAAGCCCTTTGGGGTTAGGGCTAGAAAACTCCGAGAGCTAAGTATAGCTCTCGGGCCGGTGGCGCCCCTGGTTCTGCCCACGTCGCCATCCTAGATGGTACCACCTCTGACTATTTGTGGCCACGCCTATGCTCCCAAAGCTTCTACAGCGCCAGGAGTATTGCGTTTGGCCCTTTTGGAGCACACTTCATTGTACGATGGAACCGTGCCAGTGTATACAGATGGCTCCAAGTCACAAGAGGTTATCGGTTTCCATGCTATTTTCCTTGTGTTTGAAGCCAGCTAGGCTCTCTTAGGCACTTTGTCTGTCTTCACGGCCGAGCTGGTTGCATTACACTGTTCAGTACAGGAGATAACGTTATGTAGGAGACTACATTGTGATTATAGCGACTCATAAAATGCCCTGAGTGCTCTCGCAGTATTGGAATCTCTGCCTTCCCTGGTTCATGATATCTGTGATGCCACGGTTTTGGCGAGCCGGGCGGATGTCAAGGTTATTTTCTGCTTGGTTCCTGGACACGTAAGAATTGCAGGGAATGAGGATGCAATGACTGGGCGACCAGACCAGCTTTTCTCTTTTCCTCACACCGATTACATGGCAGGAATATGGGCAGCTATCTGGGCTGCTTGGCAAAGAAGATGGGAGACGGTTGAAGGGAACTTAAAGTTGTGTGCCATTGTGCCACGGCTTCTTCCCGTGACCTCCCCCCACAATTTTGCAATGGCTTCAGGTTGCTTTCTGTTGTCTCCGAATTGGACACACTCACATGACGCACTGCTAGTTGATGGAGCGGTCGCCTGCGCCATACTGTGAAGACTGTGTTGTCCCCCCGACTCTTTGCACGCATTTCCAGTCCTGGTACTGGGACAGCAGGGTCACTACCGCTTGTCCCTTGTACTCTGGACTGGTTCGTCTACACACACTTGTGGACTTTACAACTTTTTAGAGGAGGCTGGCCTCCCACTTTATTTGACTTTTTTTGTTTCTTTTTTTAGGACGCATGTTCCTGCGCCGTTGTGTTGTGTACAGTGACTTCTGCACAAGTAAGCAGTCGCCAGATAGGCTACCACAATGAAAAAAAAATCTGGATGCACAGCCTTTTTTTGGTGGGTTTAGTCGATGACCTCCATCATGGTAGTGATCACTTTTCACATTTAAAGATCATTTTTGGGATCGCTGCAACCTGAGCTAACCCCCCCCTCCATGTTACTTTGTGCAGGCATGGTGGTGCGTATTTCCAGGAAACTGATTTCTCTGTCTCAGTTGAAGAGTTTAAGTTGGTGGATGAGGCTGTTGAGTTCTCTGGTGACCTCATCGCCTTGGAGCATACTCTGTGCCATGCTGGAACCATGCCAGTGTATCTGGATAGCTCCAAGTCCTAAGAGGGGGTCAGCTTCCATGCTGTATTTCCACTTTTTCAAGTCAGTGGGACTCTGCCAGGTACTGCGTCTGTCTTGACGACCGAGCTGGTTGCAATCCACTGCTTTTTATGGGAGATAATGCAACATGCCCGTTGGAGACCGGATTGTGATTTAGAGTGACTCACAAAGCGCTCTGAGTGCTATCGGGGCATTGGAATCTCAGCATCTCCTGGTTCGCAATATCTGTGATGCCACAGTTTTGGCGAGCTCGGTGGATGTATAGGTTATCTTCTGCTGAGTTCCTGGACATGTAGCAATTGTGGGAAATGAGGGCGCCAAGGAGTCCGAGAGGACTGGGCGACCAGACCAGCATTTCGCTGTTCCTCACACAGATTACATGGCAGGAATATGGATAACTCTCTTGGCTGCTTGACTAAGATGATGGGACACGGTCGAGGGGATCTTAAAGTTGCGTGCCATTGCGCCGCGACTGTTCCTATTGACCTCCTCCCTAATGCAGCGACGGCTAGAGGTTGCTTTCTGTCTCTGAATTGGGCACACTGGCAGGACGCACCGCCATTTGATGGAACGCTCGCCTGCGCCTTACTGTGAAGACTGTTGTCCTCCCGACTCTTGGAACATTCTTGTTGAATGTCCCAGTTTGGGCGATCTTCGACACATTACGAGTGGGGTTGCTACTGCTTGCCCCTTGTACTCGGAACTGGTTCGTACACATGCACTTGCGGACTATACAACCTTTTGGAGGAGGCTGGACTTCTCCACTTTATTTGACACTTTGTTGTAAGTCATATGTTCCTGAGCTGGGTGGGAGGCGGGCCTACCCCCGATGCCAGAGTCTGCTTCTTGTTTCTTTTTTTGGTTATCTTGTTTTTTAAATTTTTTTTAGCTTGTTTCTCTGCTTTTGTTCCTGTTTTTTTACCTTTGTTATTTATCATTTGCATGTTTTTTTAATCTAGCTTAGTATTAGGCTGTAGCGTTATTATGGCAGCTTTTGCCCTAGTAGGCAGTCACCAGATGGGCTCTTAAAATTAAATAAAAAATGTCTTCACAGTTCTTCAGCCCAGTAAATATCTGGTAATGCATCATTGCCTCATTTTGCTTCCCTAGGTCATACATGTACACGTCATAACTAAAATCAATGTATTTCCAGCTTCCATTTTGTTATTTTCTTATGTTTTATTTATTTCACTTCGATTGTTGAACATGAATGATGCAGACTTGATCTGTAAAGAGTCGGAAATGCCTCCTAATAAGCAAATTTCCCCACTTTTGGGTAGCTTTGATGGTGGTGTATGCTTCCTTTTTAACATAAAATTGCTTTTTTGCTTAGCTGGAGTCAACATATTTGAGAAAATGCAATGACGCATTCTGATTCAAGGAAGCAGCAATAGGATGCTCTGAGAAATGTCTCATCTCAAGAGGAAGATGCGAGTCTATAGAGTCTTATGCCTCATCAGCAATGTCTCTTTTAAGGACTTGAAGCCAGAATTTCCTTAAAGGAAATTCATGGAATTTTGTTAACTGGTGAAATTTCTGAGTAATTCAAGATCCACTGTGAGTAATGAAAGAACATTGTCATTGCATGATGAAGCAATGGCAGATCTTGAGGAAATGGCATATGTCCTGTCAGATCCTCACAGTGCTTTGGTGACTGTCTCAACTCGTGGACTATGTGAAACTAGGTAGTTGTTCTGATAAGCTTAGTGAACAGCCATCATCCCATGTCCAAGTATGACACCACCACAAATCAGCCATCAGAGATAACTTGACACCATTGTATGTCCTGTCCTTCAGTTCAAGTGTATCATGTAAGAGCACAGCCAGCCATAAAGACCTTTTTAGAGCTAGGGTTTATGCTTAGACCAAGACACTTGGCACTTGGTTCAGTTGATTTAATAAATTTCTTTAGACTATCATTATCCACAAGTATTTTCATTCAGCTACCTTAAATTTTCCTGTTTAGTCTAGTACATGACTCATAAGGTAGTAGCAGACATAGATGAGGAATTTATAGTAGATCTGCACACAAGAGCTGTTACATTTAGCATCTTTTGCTGTACATCGCGATCTTGTTTGATGCTATATAACACAGAAGAATTGTTTCAGATTTTAAGAAACTGCTATGGTAGGCTGTTCACAAGGCTTATCAGGACAACTACTGAGTTTCACATACTCATGATAGTCCTCGAGTTGAGACAATCACAGAAGCACTGTAGGGATCTGACTGGACATATGGTCTATCTATAATGTAAGAGCTTAATCATAAGGCTCACCATAAATCCAATGATTTATTCTCAAGCAATCACTACCAAATGTGATTCACCATAAGACCATTGATCAGCAGTTAATGCTTTGAATTCACACTTCCTTTTAAGTGTTTTCAAAACTTGCAAATACTGGTCAAGGATTTTCCCAATCTGCTCTGGGTGATTGGCAAGAAAAGATAACATTCTTGGGGTTTGCAAACACCCCTTCCAAGATATTAATAGCAGCTTCATAGGTGTCACAATTAGATATGTAATTGAAGACTGCAGATGATAAGTGATTTATTAGAAGACTAGCTTATAGGCCATTGCGAATGAGGGCTCACTCGCAACATGACTGAGACTGATGAGCTGACTATGCTGTACTAAGGTTCTGACACAGATGCAGATTCATGAGTGCTCAAGAAAGTGTTGAATGATTTACTTCAATGCCTTCACTAATCTGCTGCATCTCAAGATGAGGGATCTAAATCAAGAATCTGCCTCATCTCAGATGAGGGATCTAAATCAAGCTGGTCTGGCTTGATATCTCTTTCCTATGTAGATGATTTATGCTCATTAAATTGTGATTTAAACTCAGAATAGCTTAGAAAGCTTTATTGAGCATAAGAAACCAATATTAACTTTGGGAAAAAACAAGAGAATATAAATATAGTATGCAATGCAATGTTTAAAGTAATGCAACATAAAAATTCACCACAATTAGGGCATTACCACCAATCAGTACATGTTCTGATGCCTTTTTTCTTCTCAGTGGGGAACTCTAATTTGTTCTGGGAACCCAAAACATGGGTATCTAGAGTGTATGACAACAACTATAAAGTCAATTCTAATTGGGACTCAATCTGGCAAATTAGCATACCCATTGTAGCTTAACTTTTATTGTAATTGGAAGTGGTCTTTCCACTCTGCTAGGCAGTAGCTAAGAGAAGTCGGAAGTATGAGGAGAGTATTTTGGGAAATGGTAAACTTACCCACAATTATGGAAATTTCTGAGGAGTTAGAGAAAGCCACATTGGTAAATCCACCCAATTGATCAAAGAAGTTTTCCGAAGGCTGCTTAGAAGTGTGGTAGATAATTGTGATCTTGAGAGTGAACTCTGGAGTACGAAAGAGAGAGAGGGGTGGGCAACCAAACCAATTCACCATCATAATTTGTAGCTTTAGGTATGCGTATGAACAAATAAAAAGTTTTCTCCCATTTTTGCTGTACTTGATTCCTCATCCCTCTCCAGGGAACCATTTTAATGGTTGTTGTCTTTCAGCCTTCAGTACTCTTCGCGGGTGAGCATTGTCATCCTAGCTTCTATTCAACTGTACATGGTGCTTACTTATCTGGTAAAGAAGCAGCTCAAGTATTGTGTGTACCTGACACTCCTCAAGAAGTAGTGATGGATGTTGAAGGGACCGCCGATCTTTCTTCTTGGATTCAGGGTATCTCACTTCTCTGACTGGTGAATGGGGCTTATTTCTTGCCTGTCTTATTGTTGTAAGCAAACCATGATCTTTGCAATCAGCCTGGTTCTCTCTTATAAGGAAGTTACTTTTTGCAAATCTCATTTCTCCAATGCTTTCAAAGTAAATATAATCACATATGATTATTGTCAGGGCACCCCTCTGGTATTCCCATATTATCAGAAATGCCATGTTTATATATATATATATATATATATATTTCTAGCTGTTTTTTTAGAAAAGTTGCTTCAAGTTTTATTTTTCCTAAAAAAAATTTGGTCATTCCATGAAACTTTCATCCCAACCAACTTAGTTGTAACAACTTTCCTTATGTTTGAACAATAATATTTAAAAAGTTAATAATAAAAGTAGATGTGGAGTGATGAGCTATGTTTTGGGATTTGAAAGTGTAAAAATATCTCTGGAACAAGAGAAAATTGATTCTGAATTGATTGATCTTTATTTGAAAAAAACTTCAAGATCTGAACAGAGGCAAAATATAGTAGCATAAAATGGTAAAAAGTGGGGCCTCCTTTCCCCAAACCCTAAGTAGGCTTGATAAATTCATGTAAAATCTTAATTTGTGACTTGATGTAGGAAGTAACAGTTGGATCTAATAAAACCACCCATGGTTCATGCTAAAATTGGGGAAACACTCAAATTAAGACTTTGTCCCACCTACTTAGTTTGGCGAAAGGAGGCCCCCCCTTTTTGCTATTTAAACTGGTTTATTTTGTATCTGTTCATTCCATTCCTTGAAGATGTCTTAGTAAATAATGCTGAAAGCTCTCAGAACTTGCTCTTTTATCCTTGTTGGATGTTTTGCATCTCAAAACATCCGACTCACAGGCTAATTTGTGAGCTCTTGAACATCTATGACCTTTTTTTCCTATCAATTGTAAACAGAGAGATTACCAAGTGAGAGAAAGTCATAAGTAAATCAGGCAGCAGCGAAATCTGGGGTTTCAAGAAAGCTTTATTTCATTTAGAGGAAATATTTGCAAGATTCATTTTTGAATGAGAATTCCTCTCTCAAGAGTTTATTAGATCAAATCTATCTATGTGAGGAAGCAAACAAACAAAACTTGGGTTCTCTATCACTACTTTGTCATATTACATCAGGTTTTTCTCTTCCCCCTGGCCCCTCCCGAAAACCCTAGACCCCCTGCTAAAACTCTATCCCTTCTGGAGTCCTTTGCAAAGCCACCCTTTCCCTTCCTAGGCTCTTCCAAAAAACCCACTTCCAAGGCCCTTGCCAAAACACCTTGCTCCCAGGCCTTTCCCCAAACCTATTCCTCCCAGTCCCTTACTAAAACCCCCAGCCCTCCATCCTCCCAAACACCCCACTTCCCAGACCTCCCAAACAACCCCACGTCGCTGTCTCATCCATGAACTCTACCCCTCTTGCTCTCCCCCATCCCCAAGAATCTCCCGTCATTGCCTCCTAGCAAATCCCTCCCTTCATCTGTCATCTTTCATTGCTGTCCCGCCCCCTTCCACCTTTTCTTGATTTCTCTACTCTTCCCTCATACAGAATCTACCCCCTGCCTTTTCCCACCCAAACTGACGCTTCCCACAAGATACTGATCAGACCCCCCTCTCCCTACTTTTCTAACACCCCCAGACCTCTCTCGCTGTGATCCTAGATTAACTAAATCATTTGATAGCATTTGGGCAGCCCTTGGGTCGAAGAATTAAATAATCAATTTTGATCCTCCTACTTTCCCCTTTGTCTCTCGCACAGTATTCCACTGAAATTACCGTGGTACACTTGCTAACTTAACTGGTCGTTCATTAGATCTCTTTTAACTTGTCACCATGAACTGGACTTGGGTATTTGTCAGAGCCCTGTGATATCTGGTTACTTTTATTCCCTCTCCTCAGTTCGGCACGGATCGGCGTGGCTAAACAGCCATTTTGTCCGACCATCAGTCCAATCTCCCTTCCCCCCTCTCTCTCTCTCTCTCCATTGGCCTTGATGCAGTGGCTGTCTGCCTTTACCTGAAACGACACCACTGAATGCTCAGTCTACATTATTCCTCCTGGAATTGGTGGATTCGCACCGTTTCCTTGTTTTCAACCAGCCCATCACTTGGGAGGCCCATCTTTGCAACCTTAGGGTCTCTCTTACGTGCGCCATAGACATTCTTTCTGTGAAGTACAGCACTTAGGGTGCAGTTAGAGCTACTACTTTACTTTTCTATCGCTTCTTGGTTCAATCAAAGTTTGACTACGGATGCGAGTTTTTCCTCACCCAAGCGTGTATTGCAGAAGGTGGACTCCACTCACCACACCGGTCTCTGCCTCGATATATGTCATTTGCCCTGCGCTATACTTGTACGTGCGGGCTCGATGTCTCCCTCAATCGCCAACGGCTCTCACTGCATCCACGGCCCATCTCGACGGTGCCTATGCCGCCGAAAGACGCCAGTCATACCCAAAGACCTTTGAGTTTAGGCCTAGGAAACTTCTTTGAGAACTTGGTATTGCTCTCGAGCCGGTGGCGCCCCTGGTTCTGCCCAGGACACCACCCTAGAGGGTACAACCTTTTGACTATTTGTCGCCACGCCTCTTCTTCCACAGCGTGGGGAGTATTGCATTCTGCCTTTTTGGAGCACACTTTGTGTCATGCTGGATCTGTGCCAGTGTACACGGATGGCTCCAAGTTCCAGGAAGGGGTCGGCTTCGATGTCATATCTATCTCATCTGTTTGAAGTCAGCGTGGCCCTAGCAGGCGGTGCATTAGTCCTCACGGCCAAGCTGGTTGCAATGCGCCCTTCCGTACGGGAAATTACGCATCATGCCCGTTTTGGAGATGGGATTGTGATCTTTACCCACTCACATAGCGCCCTATGTGCTCTAGGGGCATTGGAATCTCCGCACCCTCTGGTTTGTGGTATCTGTGATGTGACGGTTGCCAGAGCCGAATGGATGTCGAGAGTATCTTCTGCTGGGTTCCTGGACATGTTGCAAATGAGGTCACAAAAGAGTCCGGGAGGACCTGGCTTCCAGACCAACGTTTTGCTCTTCCTCACATTGACTACATGGCCTGAATTAGATCATCAGCTCGGAGGGGGCTGCCTAGCAAAGAAGATGGAAGACGGTCAAGGGGGACTTAAAGTAGCGTGCCATCGTGCTGCGACTTTTCCCTTTAACCTACCCGCTAATGCCACGACAGCTTCAGGTCGCTTCGTGTTGTCTTAGAATTGGGCACACTTGCAAGATGCTCTGCCATTTGAGTGAACACTCCCTTGCACCTTACCGTGATGCTGCATTGTCACCCTGTCTGTTTGGCACTCTTGTTGAATGTCCCAGTTTGGATGTTTTTTGCCACCGAGATGTACGTGGTCGCTCTCTCTTCCTCCTTGTACTCGGGACGAGTTCGTGCACATAGACTTGTAGAATAACTGAGTTATTGGAGGAGGCTGGCCTCCTCCTTCCATTTTATTTGACTCTCTTTCGTGTTGGTCGCATGCTTTCGGGCCGGGGGAGATGTGGGCCTCTACCTGACATTAGAGCTTGCTTGCTTGCTCCTGTCTCCTGCTTCTTTTTTGTTCTTGTCTGTTTTTTCCGTCTTTTTTTCTAGTTTGTTTTTTTAATCTGGCCTAGCAGTATGTTATTAGATGATTACAGCGACTTATTCCATTGTGGGCAGTCGGCAGATCCGTGCTGAAATTTTTTTTTAGGGTGATTGCCCTACACGAGATATCATGGTTTGCCAAATATGGAAAACAAATGACAGTAGACACTGAAGTATCAACACAGAAAACCAAAATGAAATCTCATACTACTCATCAACCACTGTCAAATGATGCATTTGCGAGAAGTAGGAGTGGCAGCTTTTAAATCAAAGTTAAACTTTTCAAAAAGTTTGTCTGCCTTGATCAGAGTTTGGGGATTTGTCTTCATGAAGCTGAGCTGAGCTTCACCTCAGCACATGTGTGGCATGATTAGGCCACAGTATTGATGTCAGCAACTGAATATGCATATTCTTGCTCTGAATGAAATGAAGCATTTGGATGATTCCTAGATGACACTTCTGTGTTGTGTGCAGTTTGTCATCACAGTTCTTCAGGCCATTAAATATCTGGCATCGCATCAATCACAACATTTGCTTCCCTGGGTGATGCACATGATAACTAAATAACAGCCTCCACCTTGTTATTTTCTTAGTCTTTATTTTTTTCACTTTGATTGTTGAACACGAATGATTCAGACTTGATCTGTAAAGAGTCGGAAATGCCTCTTAATAAGCAAATTACCCCACTTTTGGTAGTTTTGATAGTTTTGATGATGGTGTAGGCTTCCATTTTAGCATCCGTGAGAAAAAGGCAAGGAACCAGCAGCAAAATGCCCATAGATCTCAAAAGGAAGAAGCGAGTCTATAGAGTCATAATAGCTCATTAGCAATGTTTCTTCTCAGAGACCTCCATTAAAGGTAATCACTGGAATTTTATTAACTGGTGAAGTTTTTGAGTAATTTGAGATCCATGAAGAGTAATGGAAGGACACTGTCATTGCATGATGAAAAAAAGATCTTGAGGGATTGGCAGATGTAGTAATCTATTGAGCCATTGTGTCTGACTTCTTGGAGGAAGCTAGCCTCCTAAATTTTTTTGACCTTTTGGTTTTGGTCGCATCCTCCTGTACCCGGGAAAGGCTGGATTCCCTCTCCCCAGAGTGTGCTTCCTCTTCCTTGCTCTTATCCCCCTCCCCCACATTATTTTTCCTTGAGAAAAGGGAATGCGAACATTAGGCTGAAAAATCATTGCAGTGACTTCTATCCTTTGAAGCAGTTGCCAGATGGGAGCTATGAAAAAAAAATGTTGCCATCCTTTAGAGATAGTAAACTTAACATGATTTGGGAGAGAGTTGAGATAACTTCTACACTTCCGCATGTATGTTGCATTTGAAGTTGCAATTAAAAGTTAGACTCATCTACATAAATTCAGCTTTCCTTTTAACATGTAAACTCTAGAGCATCTACCTCATGATCTCACTTTTTTATGTTACCAAAAGGAATTAACACATTCTAACTTTACCAAAGAGAATTAGCACATTACCAAAAGGAATTACCACATTCTAACCCTAGTAAAATTTGGGAAAACAAGAGTTGTATGTAACTCTATGGTCAGTAGCCTGAAATATTGAGTATTTTTACGCAATTTATTCCTATAAGACAGGGTTTCTCAAACTTAAAGATCTCTGGACCGCATGAGTCGGTAGAATAATTTTCACTGTGAAACACCCACAATCAAATTGAAAAGATGAAAAAGAATAAACTAAATTTTTATACCAATTTTTGCGCAATTTATTCCTATAAGACAGGGTTTCTCAAACTTAAAGGTCTCTGGACCGCATGAGTCGGTAGAATAATTTTCACTGTGAAACACCCACAATCAAATTGAAAAGATGAAAAAGAATAAACTAAATTTTTATACCAATTTATAATTCATTTTATCTTCTTGAAGGTTCAAATTAATGTCATTCTCATTTATTGACTAGGCTTAATTGAAGTAACTTTAGTATTGTCATCTTCTGCATTTTACCGCTTCTGGTATTTAATTTTTTATGCTGCATATACTGAAAAGGTTTTCTCTCACATTTCGTTGGAAATCTTTTGATAACTTTTCGAGCTCTAGCTGTAGTAATCTCTGGATATTCTTCACTCAAGGTAATCCAAAATTTTTATAATTCGGTCTCTTTAAATTTTACTTTTAACTCGTAGTTGGTTGATATGTCTAGGAGCTGATCTTTTTCTTTCAAGAAGGCTTGGACATCATCCATCACCAGCTAAATCAGGAGGTATTCACTTAACTGTAAGGGCATGTGTATGTAATAAGCAATGAACACTAACAATTTCTGAGTATTATTTCTTTTAGGTGATATGAAATTAGTACAAAATCAACAAAGGCAATCTCAGTATTCTTCTCACTCTAATTTAGAGCTTCTAAGAATTCACTGTAGTCACTGAGTGAACAACTTCAGAACCATTCAATACAGTTGCATTCAATTTTGCTTCAGTTATCACACCTTTGAATTTCGCTGTCAGGTATTGAAAATCTGGATTAGACTAGTTTCAGATATAGTGGTGGTAGGTAGACCTTCATGGATTGACTAGCTGCTTGTGAATGCAGTTGAATCTACCTGGGGTATCTTTTGGTCTTGGTGTCTATTCACTTTCCATGTAGTTAGTACTTTTCATCGGCTCTCCTATTCCATAAGCAGAGGAAGCACATATGCTTTTTATAATCACAATGGAGACCAAGGAGTAGGTTAATGACTCAGGTCTGCACATATCCTCCACTGGTGGTCTTCATAGTTGATAGCAGCAAGGAGAGTTTTTGTGTTCTCATATAGCTTCCCGTCATTCCGTAAGCATGCGCGATAGGAACCGACAGATTTTAAAGCATTCTTTCCAAAATCTATGAAAAGCCTCCATTCTTCTGGTCTCTATGGGCAAGTGTTCCAGAGGTCTGTCATCAGAGCATGAGCATTGTCACTCACAAAGTTGCCCATCTACATCTACTTTGTGGAATGATAATAGTTTCTTGTGTCTGTGACAGGCAGTAGTGACCCATATATCATCATCATCATCCACTTGGTAGATAGTGCCTATCTGTCAGTTGGTGTACTCATCCGAAACAACTTCCATTCTGTTCGGTCTTCGTACTTTGTTTGCTCCTCCACTTCCGTCATTGTTGTTCCTCTTTGTATCAGTGCCCCGTTCCTCAATCCATCTTTTTCTTGGTTGACCAGCTGTTTTTTTTCCACGATCTCCATAGGACTTACTTCTTTGGATATCTCAGATCGTTCATCCTCATTACATGGCCATACCATCTCAGTTAGTTTTCTCTTTGGTGTTCCGCATTGATTTGACACCCAGAACTCCCTTTATTGTTCTCAATGCTCACATCTCGGCAGCTTGAATTTGTATTAAATTCCATTATTTGAGCAATGAGCCAGGAACCTCAGCCTTTTCTTTCAGTAGATCAAGGTCCCTAATTAGGTTATGTAGATCCTTATGATTGAGTAGTTGTGGTGCTGTGCTTTTAGAATCATCAGCGTATTCACTACCAGCTTGGCTTTCGGCTTCGGATTCATCACTTTCTTCATTGTGTGCTTGAAACTGGTAGCTCCAAACTGTGTGGCACTGGTTGAATTGTGGATGCCAAGTTGGCATACTTTATATTTGACCTCACATCTTTACTTAATAATCCTTGGTGTTACATTGGCAGAAGTAGCAGTCATTGCTGTGGTCCTTTGAGTATCGCCAAAACATTGGTACGGTAAATCGCAAGAAGGAAACCTGTTAGCTCTGCGCTCTTTCATTCATGGGCGTTTGGAGTTCTTGTAACTGACTCAAGCTTTTTTAGTGATCGTGTTGTTTTAGTATTCTGGTTCATGCAAACAATTACGATGCTCCATTGAGATTAACTTTTCTGTCAAGAAAGCTTAACTTGAGTGAGAGTATTACAGTCAATGCCATCTACCTGCAAAAAGAAAGGACACTGTAATCAATAATCATGCTGCTGTATCAAGTGCAAATGTGAAGCAACACATGAGAAAAAATGAGTCAGAGCTTGACTAAAAAGAAATGCATGAGAATGAGAAAGATTTATGAGTGGAATAAAATAAATTGGTTTAGTTCTCACAAGCTATACCTAATAAAGAAAAACTAAGGCCATATTTGCATTCAACTCTTATGATTTACCCTAGGTTCACATAAATTCACCCAAGAATCATGAAACTTTTTGAATTTTGTTGACCAGTGTAATCAATTATTTTATTTTAAAGCTGTTTAGTTTCAAGGTGCCACTTGAACAAGAACTGTTAAACATTCGACTCAGTCCATTCAGTACCTCTTCATTACCAGTCAAAGTGAATAACTATTATCACATTTTCTCTTATAAACTTAAGCAGCTTTATCACCGCCAACTCTCGGTAATGACCATGAGAGCTTTGTAACAGGTTGAACGCTGACTCCACTCATTTCATCTGAAGTACTTTGGCTCTCCTTAGATTTTCTTATTTGTTACCATTAACATTCATTTCATTTTCAACGATGTTTATGGACTTTTGTTGGAATTAATGACAAACAGTAGCTACAGCACAACACTTTTAACCTTTTACCTTAAACACTAGCACCAACTAACCACTGATAATGATCACAGCAGCAAAGCACTAACAATGAATTGGCAAGCATAGTGACACAGGTGACAATTCTGCCACATTTCGTCATAATGTGCCATACTTCATGATGTATATAATGAAATAAGTTTTTGCAGGGTAAAGTTACAAAATTAACCTATTTACTATTTATTAATAAAAATGGTTTGCGGAGCCCCTGGACTTCTTTGAGAAACCCTGCAGTATAAGATACATTTTGCAACATGCAACTATTCTTGCTTACTTATGCTCTGCCAGGACCCAGTAGCCTTTCGATTGTATAGGCTCTAACTATTGTATCTAGTCATTGTGGGATGTAGCAATTTTTAGTTTTAGTATAAAAGTGCTCATTATTTTTTGTGGCAGTTTTAAAACTACAGGATGGTAGGGAAAAGTTTGTCCAATAAATAACATTCAATCCTAATTAACCTTCAGTGGAAGAAGGCTGCTTAGGCAGTGTTATATATTAAATAAATCAACCACATATCTGTAGCTATAAAATTATAATAATTACATGAATAACAGCATTTATTCACTGGACAAACCTTTTATATCATCCAATATTTAATTTGATCAGCATCACTGAACTTGTATACATCATGGCACTCCACTGCTAGCAAAATATTAAAGATTTGTAATTTTGATCATAGTCATAAAATTAAAAATGAAAAATTGTCAATGAATACTTGCGTATTTCTAGTGGTTTCCTGATTTCCTCCATTAATTTGGTATATTTAATCATATCTTCTGAACATCAATTGGTTATTCTTCGTCTAATACACACTTCTATTTCCTGTAAGAAAATGGTTGTGCTCCAATTCCTAAATTGATTACCCAATCAAATAAGATTTTAAATCTTTATTCATATGAAACTATCATTTTACTCTAGTCAGATAATAGGCCTCACAAAATATCATACTAAGAGTTGCCTGTTTTTATATTTAAAGGATGGGTATTTTTTAATTATATAATCAGACTAATATATTTCCAAATTTGTATGTTTTATAAAAAATGTAATTACCCCATATCTATACATCAAAATAATCACATAGTTGATTAATGAACCTTCACTTGTGTAATCTATCTTGTCTGTGCACACACCTGCACAAACCGCTTTGATTGGGTCAGTATAGTAGTGGTGATATAAATATGACCATAACAATTTTGTATTTATTTTATAATATATATGTGTATAGTATTGGCCATAATGATTCAGAGACTTGGGTTTCCACCACAAAACTTCAATGCATGATAAATTACAGATATAAAATAATCATGCCTATAAGTTATGTATGTACATTGCACATGTTAGGGGGGTTGAAACTTAAAGTTACGTGAAAAAGAGCATTTTTATTCCAAAAATATGGTGGTCAAAATGATCCGAACAGCGTAAGTCTATTACTTCTATCTTTGAGAGAACCAACTAATTCAGAGTAGTAACTTACTTCCATGAATTCTTAGCACTTTCAAACATACCTAGTAGACCCAGTCCACTCTATATCCAGGAGGTAATTGTTAAGCTACGTCAAGAGGATCATCTATCCATCAGAGCCCCCAAAGTGTCGTACTTGTACATAATATATCACATAACGGTACCACAAACTTGTGTATGAGAGATGACCAAGCCATCTTCCATATCTCAAAAGGGACTTACAAGACAGCTGCCAGGATTTCCCTAGAAGTAAATGAAATTGGGCATTTGTGTCCCCCTGGCGCAAAGATCTTTAAAATCTTGCACACCAGTAATCAAGCCATTGATCAGCCCTTGTAACAAGAAAGCTAGATTATACTTCGCCAGTAAACACGTTCTATGGACATAAGAGCAATGGTTCAAAGTACACCAGCAATGAATCGAAGTACAATTTATTTAGATGGTAGGAGGGTCATCTGTCGAAGGCCTGGCGAAAGATCATCCGCAAATTGCGTGAAGAGCAGCGTCAAGTTTGGTGGTGGAAGTGCTACGGTGTGAATCATTGTGTGCAGACTAACTGGCTAATGGACAAACCGTCTAACAGACAAAATGCCTAATAAAAAGTTTTAAGTATAAGCAGATATATTATTCAAATAGGTTAAACTAAAAAAAAAATAATAATAGAAGGGAATTAGATTAATGTACAAAATTTTTATTGAGTAAAAAGTAACAAATTTTAAGTGTTATTTTTTATTTTAAATTATGCCCAATTGACCTTAGATAAGATTGCCTTCATCTCTATTGTAACGGGTATGAACTTTTTTTATTAGCTTGACTGTTTTATTAGTTCTTGCAATATCTGCAGCCAAAGCCATTGTTCGAGAACCACTTCAATGTTTGTTTGTTCATCTATGATTTTTTTTCACAAGCTTTTCATGGGTTAGGTGAGTTATTGCACACCTCTTATTAAAAGCCTGCTGCCAACTTTCTAGAGAATTGTTAGTTCTGGTAAATCCGATTCAATTCTGTTGTATACGAAAAACTGGGCATCTTCATTGACCTCTCTGAATGATACCAAGCAAAGTTATTTCATAATATTCTAAGAAGTCACTTAAGATTTAACTTTTTTCATGTGACCCCGATTTAACAGTGCTGCCATTAAGAATCCATTACAATTGGGCGGCTGCTACCTTGTTTTCCCTTAAACTAAACTAAACTCACTCAAGATTTCCTTTGTTTCTGGGTTATGATTTGTAAAAAGCTAAGCAACATCTTGAGGAGAATCAAAGGCTAAAGCTTCTATTTGTTTGATTATGAGCCTTTCCTGGATTTGTGTACCAGTGTCGCAGACCCAGCTTATGAGCCTTACGCCAGAGACCCTGGCTAAAGTGAAAGAAGCAACCATGTAGGACCCATTGGAAAAGATATTCTTAAAACTTTTGAATGCAGCTTGCTCAAAATATACAGTTCCTGATGCAGGATACAGGCTTCACTCTTTGTGGAACTCAAGCTAGGCAATGAATCATATACATTTGGTTTCCAACTGGCTCACAGTTAAAGTTGCTATTACTTAACCAATTGTTATTGTTTTAATACTTCTAAATTCATTGTAACTGTGTAAGTAGTGACACATTCTAACTCATAAATTAAGTGTGCAGTGATTAATCACTGAACAGGTGGGCTCATCAGATAGAAGAGAGTGTTCTTTTACATTTTCTTCTTTCAAACCACTGATACGAACTTCACCATGTGGATGCAAATGCTTTGGAGATCTTTTGGGAAATTGTGTTAGGACTCATAATTTTGGATGTTTAGTGTGTTGTGTCTTGACTGTCTTCACCTATCAATTCACTAGATTGGCTAGATTTTTCTAATTCTAAAAAACAATCATTTAAACTGAAATATTTGGAAAACCCAGGAAATGCCTTGCTTGTCTTTGAAGGTGAATCATTGTCAGAAAAGGGAGAGACTCAGGACTAGAGTTTCCCATCGATTGTTCCTCTGCACTTTCAATGAGCCACTCTTTCATTTCTTCAATGTTGCTCTTCTGAAATTTTATTTTAAATCTTGGATCTAAAAATGTAGTTATGCACAACATCTTGTTAGTAAGATAGCTTTCAAATCTTTTCTTTGAGGATTTAAATAATTCATTGATCATTGTTAAAATGCCACTAAAGTTGCTTAACTCATTTTGGTCTATGCTGACAGTCTTTTGCAAAAATAGTTGCAATGCTAAAATTGAAGGTATGATCAATGAAGCTGTTGCTTTTCTTGAACTGTGTTCCATTGTTAGCTCTTTGAATGGCTTAAGTATAATTACTATCTTCTCACGAATGGCCCATTGATAGGGACTTATATCAGTGACACTGTGGTCTGCACTGTAAGCAGCAATAACCTTCTTTTGTTCTAACATCCTTTCCAACATATAGTATGTACTATTCCATCTGGTCTTGACATCTTGTTTGAGCTTATGCCCTATTATTCCCAGCTGTGTTTGTAGTAATTCAAATTTGGTCATTACTGATGGTGAATGATTGAGATGTGTAGCTATGTTTTGGCATACAGTCAAAATCTCTTGCACAGACCTGAGATAATATTTCATCAGAAATGACAAGTTGTAATGTATGGATAAAACAAGATAAAGAAGATAACCCACTTTCTGTTAGTCCCGCAACCATATTGGAAGCATTGTCTCTCAAAACTATATGGATTTTTTTGAGAGGAATGTTGAAACATTCAAGACTGCTAACCAATTGTTCACTAATGTTTAAGCGAGAATGTGTTCCTGGAAAATGTTTAACCCTTAAGACTGCCCTTTGACATTTAAAGTTGTCAGACAACCACTGTGCTGTTAAACTTATGAATGGAGTGTTTGGCTGTAGTGGCAGTCCATATATCTGTTGTTAAAGAAATAAAATTTGCTGCTGATAACTCAGCTTTAACTTTCATACATAAGTGTTAATATATATTTGGGACAATCGTATCAGAAAAATATCTCCTCCTTGGAATACTATAATTTTGCAAGTTTTTTTCATAAGACCTTTGAAACCCTCATTTTCAACAAATGAAAATGGCTGTATGTCTACAGCAATCATCTCTGCAATTAATTTGTGAAGTTCAACAGCTTTATGGTCATTTATGTCCAATATTTTCTTTTTTTTCTATAGTATCAAATAATGTTATTTGTTGTTTAGAAACTTTAGAAGACTCCAGTTGGAGCAACATTGATGGGTGATGCAGTTCTTTTTACTGTTGTAGATTTCTTTGATTGGTTCATATGATATTCTTCAGTGTGTTACACCAACAGCATGTTGGATCATTTTCACAATGTTTGAAATATTTCCATACGATACTGCGACTTTGAGACATTGCACAAAATTAATTCTAAAATGAATTTGAGAAGATTATAAATTATAATTAGATTAATTGCTAGGTGAGAATTTCTGAAAGGATAAAATAAAATATATAGTTATTTAAAAAAATCTAAAGCTTTTTAAATAAGGTACAGTACTAGTAAATGTAAGTATTTAACAGAATATTCAGCCATTACCGAATAGTATGCTGCTGTAAATGATATTCGGTGCATCTCTAGTTGGCACCCATCAATACTTTGCTGAAGTGTTGGTTTTCATTCAGGTCTAGGTGTATTTTGATTGGTAGTATTTTTATCTTCACATGTAGGTGTGAGGTGGGTGTGTTACATATACATCCTGTGGTTTAGAGTGCATTTGTCTGATATTTTGGCTGTATATCCCTCCCTCTTTTTTCCTGTTTACAATGTATACCAAACTTTCATATAACCACTCCTTTCCCCCTTTATTGCTAGTAATGAATTCCATTTAGGGCTAAAGGGTTTGCTTATAAAAATGCACAAAGACTGAACAAGTGAATGACTGACTGACAACAAATTTAAATTATTTAAGACTATAACTACTTAAGACAGATGCATATAGGAAACTGAAGGGGGAAAAAGGTTAGACAAAAATTAAATTATTTGAGACTATAACTATTTAAAATAGGCAAGCAAAGGAAATATAGTTGCAGCAGGGTTGGGGGGCGTTAGGTTATTTTAAAATAAAAACCTAAAATTTTTGCCAAAAGTTAGAAAAAAATTTAATTATTCAAGACTATAACTAAAACATAAGGGAAACTAGAGTTGCAGTGGGGGAGGGGGATACTTTAAATTGCAAACAAAAAACTAGGAAAAAAATTAAAGTATAAAAGACGAACCTGAGGGGTACTAGGCATTTTGTCCGTAGGTATTTTCGCTAGATGTCTTTGTACTATGGGGCTTAATTTTGGCGGAAGGTACTGGCCCACTTGCCCGACTGCATGGGCAGAGTGAATGCTAAGTATATAAAGAACTTCTGCCACCACATGAGAGCGGCCTCTGCCCAACCTGCCATTTTTATGCAAGATAATGCACCTTGCAACATGACAAAGTTGGTGAAAAATTTCCTTTGATCGGGAAGAAATGTGTCATAGACTGGCCTGCTCAGAGCTTGGACCTCAATCCGATTGATAATGTATGGAAGACGCTATAAGAGAGAAGTAAGGAGAGAAAGCCAAGTACCATCGGAGAACCTTGGGAAATTTTACAAGAGGAATAGAGAAAAATAACATCAGAAGAATGCCTTCAGTTAGTGTGCTCCTGGGGTAGAAGATGTTGGTGTATAGTTGATAGTAAAGTTCTATATACCAAGTATGTTTATATGATGATAACCAAAGATTATTTCTTGAGTAACATATCATTTTGCCATCTCATCTAATCCCTGAATCACGCTAATAACTTGGTAGGGAAAGATAGGATTTCTCGGTTCTCTGTGAATCACTTTTGATGCAACTTTTTCCCACCTGCTCTGCACAATATAGCAACACTACTGTTGTTTTCAGTATGCTGTGTTATGTCCTTTAATTTTTATTTTACATTGGTCATTTTTCATCACTAGGAAAGTGCTCAAGGCATCTCTGTTTGTTATTGCAGGGAAGTTTGCCATGTGGACAGACAGGGTTGGACCATTTCCGAAGGACCTTTTGCTAAGGAAAAAGCAGTCCGATTGCAGAACCTCCAAGACTGTGACAGATAGGGATTTAATGAGTAATGCTTCCCACCTCCACCTTCATTTATGTGGCAAACCCGGACAAAGAAGCAAAATCATTTTCACCATCGCTGGTCAGCCCCATGTATCAAAGACCCCACTAACTGTATCCATAGGACCATCCATGGCTTCTGTACGAAACCAGGGCATCTTATGATGGACCTGGAGGTTGGGTAAATGATTGGGTCTATTTAGGAGAAAAGTGTCACCATCATTTGTGGCGTCAACAGTAAGTAGAAGGAGGAGTGTTGTTGGCAGGTATAATTGGACACAGCCATGTTGGACCAATCAGGGTTGCCTGATACGGTTAGAGTGATTGCAGCTGCCTACTGCAATCTCTTGAAGGAGGTCTTGGATCACTGAATAGCAGGGTTGCCACTTTCATGATGCTAAATATAACCAGATAAGGTTCAGAAAAAGACTAAAAAAGACCAAACTCAAAAATAAATTAAAAAACTATAAAAAAGTCCAACCTTTTTATTAAAATTGGTTAAAAATTCAATTGAGCTAATGCTTCTTCTAAATTTTCTTCTTCAATTTCTTCATTCTCTTCTAAGTTTTGAGAAGAAAATTTCATTGTTTTTCCAAGACTCTGGGATAATAAATGTATGGCAATCCTTTCCAACTCTCTTCAGCCCAGCACAAATTGTTAAAATTGCAACTAGAAGTTCAGGCCCCATTTTATTTCTTTGCTTACAATTTACAATGTTCATTATACTAAAAACTCGTTCAACTTCAGCATTTGAGTTTGGTATGGTAAGAATCTTTCTGGCAAAGACTGCCAATTCTTTGAAAAGATTCAATCCATTAGCATCTACATGCAATGAAACTTCCCAGAATTTTTGGGTGTCTTTGACATTGACCCATTGAACAAGAGTTAACGTTTTCCATTGACGTTCTATTTGGTTTATATCTATGTGGAACATTTCAAGCAATTTTTTTATAGGTTCTTTTGATGCATTCAAGGCATTTGAAACTGAAAAAGTGGACATTTTTTTCAAGATTTCAACATTTTCAGGAACTCTGCCTAATTTCTTTGACAAGCTCGATAGCAAACATTCTGCATCTACTTTTAATAACATTGGTTTCTTCTTCATTAAGATTCAATTCCCTTAATTTTTTTTAGCTTCATAGCCTAAATACGGATTTGGATCAAGATTTTCATCAATGTTGCAAGTAAAAGGAAATATATCAAATTCTTTTCATCAGCATAAGCAGTATACACCATTTCTGCATTGTAACATCTTACTACATTTTGAGCAATTTCAAAATGGCATGTTAGTTGAACCCACTGATCACAGATTCGATTTATAGCAGATGCAATTGATATCCATCAGGTGTTTTTAAGGGACTGTGGCTATCATTAATCAAACTATAAAGTTTTTTATAAGCTAGTTGTCTTGAATGTGATCTTGAAAACCAATTATAAGTGTCACTAACTAAAATCTAAATGCTGAGGAAGTGTGTGTGTCACAGCTTTTGAGGTAGCTAATTGCAGAGAATATCACATACATCTTATAAGTATTAAAGAAGGTTGCTCCAGTTTCGGCTTGACATGCAAACCATTGTTCACACCAGTCATGAATGACACTTGCATTGTCTTTTCCTATTCCAATTAATTTCTTGATATCTAAATTGTACTTTTCTAAAGTAGATTTTACAACTTACTAGTGCTTCAGCATCCAGCGCTCCATCCGGCCCCAGCTTAGCCTCTCTTCCTTCCTTCAGATAGCCTGTATTTCTCCCCTACTTTGTGGCTTTTCATACAACCTCTCCCACAACTTTCTTTGGTCAGCCTCTAATTTCACAGGGTAGATGCTGACCACCTTCTCAGCCAACCGTCCTGGATCGGGGCTGAGGGGGGAGGGGACAATGTTCCCTAACCCCTGAGCTCTGGTCTGGGGTGGTTGGTTTTTAACAACCTGCTTCATCCCCACCTATACCTTCCTCATATCCCTTTTCCTTCCCTCTTCACAATCTATATTTTTACGCCGTGTTCAAGTTGGAGCCGCCATGCTGATGGACTGCCAGGCCACCAAGTGGGAAGGGTGGTCCTGAATGGCGGCACCTGGCTCTGCCACGCCTGTACACACCCCTTGCAGGGCGGGCTACTGCAAGTGGTGATGAGCTATTGCATCCTGTTGAACAAATAGGGTAACCATGCACAATGATGAGAAAATTAAACATCTTCCCTTAATTCCCCTTGTGTCATCGATGGAGCCACCCTCAGGCAGCTCCACCAATAAAAATGGAGGTCTCCCCCCCACCCTGTGCTTGCGCAGGGAACCCTCCATATTTCTCTAACCGGAGAGGAGGCTTACTCCTCTCCTTCACTACGGGTTTAGGGGACTCCCCCTCAGCCCCTTCTCTGAAGGTGATTTCCGGCACCTCCCTTTTTCCAGCGGCAGTCCCCTCTTTTCTTTCCAAGGGGACTGCCAAGAAAGCCAGCAGGCAGCTCATAGCCAACCGGTCCCCAGTGAAGTGGCTCAGTAGGGCAAACCCTCTTAGGGGGGAGAGGGAAGCCAGGCCCCTTCGGTCACTTCCCTCAAAAGACCTGCTGGCCAGAATACTCAACCTTGCCAGGGTCAAGGCCTGTGCCTCCCCACACATGACTGGTGATGCTGCCAAGGGGACCTGCGATGTCCTGGGAGGGGATGGCCAACTGGAGGCCCCTCCTGTGATAGACATGGTCATTGAGGCAACCCAGCCTCAGATGGTAGGGCTTTTCATAGGGGGGGGAATCCAGGCTCGGTGCTAAGCACCGAACCCAAATCCACCCCTATGCAAGGTTCTCCTCAGACTGCTGTGGTCTCCAAGGCAGTACAAGGAGGGGAGGGATCTCATCCAACCGGTGCCCCTGCTAACACCAGGACCTTCTCCATTTTGAGGCGGCCAAGATAAGTGCTCTTCGGACACTTCATGGCACCCCGGTGAGTGTGACGCCGCACTCTACCATGAACTTTGTGAAAGGAGTAGTTTATGCGAGGGAACTCGTGGACTACTCCATTGAGGACATCACCTTAGAGCTGGCTGACCATGGGGCAGTCAAGGTCGAACGTGTGATGAGAAAACAGGGAGGGGCCTCGAGACCCACCCCTACACTCTTCATCACGCTCGACTGTGACAAGCTCCCTGAGTCGGTGCGTGCCGGTTGGTACCGCTCCCGCCATACGAATCTTTCTTGTAGACGTGCAAAGTCGGGGTCACCCGAAGTCTGTGTAAATGGCTCCAAGGCCACACACGATAAGTCTAAATCATGTGTGGCCAAGTGTGTCAATTGCGGAGAGCCGCACCCCGCTTCTTCGAAGCAACGTGGTGCATATCCTTGAGAAAGAAATCCTGGCCATTCAGGCCCAGGATCGACTCTCATTCCGTGCCCATTCGGAGCCCTTCTGCGGGCTCTACCCAACCCGGGCGCTCCCCGGGTAAAGCTGGCGGCAAAAAGGGTTCATGCCCAGCCCCGGCTAAAACCAGTCCTCCCCCCTCTTCCCCCAGCGTGACCGTTTCCCGTAAGGCGAAACGGCCATGCGCCTCCACCGAGTCGTTAGACTCACAGGAGGCAATACCCCTGAAATTGGTCGCCAGGCCATCTTCCGGGGTTCCTAAAGCTGTCCCCCGAAAGGAGGACAGCAAGAAAGGAGCTTCGGCTCCTTCGCCCTGGCCTAGTGGTGGGCTGAGTGGCTCGGAGACGGTGGTTCCTCGAAAAGAGGGCCCCCCCGCCTCCGAAGCCGCAACGCCCGCCTAAGGTTTCGAGGCGGAGGGAGGAAAAGACTCGCATGGCGAGCCCAAGCTCTCCCAATAAGTCTTCGAAGGCGACAGCACCTTCAAAGCTTTGTCCGGCCAACAGCGCCCGGAGTTCTGCCTCCGGGAAGCGTACGGCCATTCCCGTGAGGGTCTTCTGTTCAAAGAGGGACCCCGCGTCTCCACCGAGCTAGGCCTGGAGGGCAAATTCCTTCAATGGAATTGCCGTGGACTCCAGGCCAACTGGGAGCAGTTGTGGAGCCTCGTCTCGTCCCTTTCCCCGTTACCTATTTTTCTGCAAGAGTCCATTCTAGGCGCGTGCCCCCCTGCCCGCCCTCCTGGGGTTTAAGGGTCTTGCAACCCCACCACCACGAGATGGCTGGGCTGGGGGATGCGCGGTTTACACCCGGCATGATGTCTCTGTTCTTCCTTTCAATTTAGATACCTCCTTTCAGGCAGTGGCTGTGCAGCTTCACCTGGATAGGAGATATACTATCATTTTTGCGTACATTCCACCTTCAGCTGACTTTGACGCGGGGGGACTTCCGCTGCGTCGTGGCACAGTTGCCCAGGGGACAAGTCCTTGCCGACCTAATTGAAGAGCTTGAGATAGGTGTCCTAAATGTGGATGAGTTTATGCATCACTGCCCAAGAACCGCTTCATTTTCTTGCCTTGATCTATCTTTGTGCTCTTCGGATGCACAGCCGTATTTTGATTGGGGGGGTGGTCGATGACCTCCATGGTAGTTATCACTTTCTCATTCAAATATCATTTTCAGGGCACCTGCCGCCTGAGAGTCCACCTCGTTGGTGCTTGGCACGGGCGCGGTGGCCTGCATTTCAGGAAATGACTGAATTGTCTATCTCAGTCGAGGAGTTTAGTTCGGTAGATGAGGCCGTTGAGTTCTCCGACACCCTCATCGCCGCGGGCCTGACTACTATTCCCAGAACGTCTGGCCGTTTTGCACGCTGACCACTCCCATGGTGGTCGGCCGAGTGTGAGACGGCCCTCAAACAGAAGTGTTATGCCTACATGCGCTATAAGCGCTGCCCAAACGATTTCACTGTCGGTGAGTTTCGTTGTGCTAGGGCTAGGTTCCGGTATATTTCGAAGCACGCCAGCTGCTCTTCTTAGCGGGCATACGTGTCTTCACTTAACGGGAAGACCCCTCTGGCAGAGGTGCGGAGGCGAGTCAAAAGGATTGCGGGCAAGTTCTCGCAGGACTCCCCTCCCGTTCTCCAGCATAATGGGACCGCAATCTCGGACCCCGCGTCCGTGGCGGAATCCTTGGCGAACGCTTTCTCCGCATTCTCTAGCCGGGATGCTGCTCCGCCAGCATTCAATGCACGTCGTGATGTCGCGGAAGGCCGCCGGCTGGACTTTACCTCCAGAGGCGAGAACTCTTCAATGATGGGTTTACTGTGAGTGAGTTGCGCTCCGCTCTCGCTTCGTGCGTGGACACCGCCCATGGTCCAGACGATTTCCCGTACGCCATGCTTCGACACCTGGGTGAGTGATGCATAGCCTTTCTGTTAGATTTGTTCAACAGGATCTGGGTGGAGGGTCTCCTCGGCTGTAACGTGAGTACGCTGACTTTTACCTTGGTAGGCAGTTGCCAGATGTGCTTTTCAAATTAAATATCACTTCTAAGGACTAGTTTTCATGTATGACAATACTCCATCTCACTCTGCCAGGGTCACCCAAGCGTTCCTAGACTCTTACAGCCTCCAAGGTGACTTGTTGATGTGGCCGCAAGCCTCTAGAAATCTCGAACCAATCGAAGATTTCTGGTCCATCATTATGCCGAGTGATGTAAATTTTCGTCTTAAGAAGTCTTATGAGTGACCATCAAAGGTACAGCAGAGGTAGTCCAACCTGCTATTATTAAGAAACTGACAGATTCTATCTATGCATGATAGGATATTTTGAAGTCATCCGTCTAAATGGCACTCATGTGGGCAAATAATATATTATGTCCATTAGTTGTGTATTATAATTGACTTTCTGTGAAATATATACGTGAGGTATGTTTAATCATCATCATCATTATCATCATCATCGCTAACTATAACTTAAGAAGGGGATTTTTGGGAGTATTTGAATAATAATTGCATCCCTAGTTTGGTTATGACTTGTTTTTTTTATCACATTTATTTCTAATAATTCTTTTATAATATAAAAAAAACAAAATGGTGAAGTTCCTAAATAAATATAATTATAGAACTTTTGTGAATTTTTAAAACTCAAAGAATTACAAATAGTGAAGTTGAGAATTTATTTTTATATATCTTGTATAACCATGGCTGCTTTTTTTAGATTTTAAATTTTAATCTTAGTAGCGAAGCGCAAGCTTCTCTCTTAGGGAGGAGTGGCGAAGCCATTATCTGGTACATATATATAAAATTTTGCTTAATTTTCTTCAAAATATGTCTAAATTTGTTACTTTCATTCAAAAGGTATTAATATGATTAACTCAAAAAATGATGAATCTGAAATCAAATTTGAAGGAAGTAACACAGCCTAATGAAAAGATATGTTCTCATATTGTTCAGACCAGCTAGGAAAGGTTTCTAACTTTCCATAGCAAGCTATTAGCGTGGTTCTGTGCATGTGTTGTGTTATCTATCTGGATCATTTTGTCCACCATATTTTTGGAATAAAAATGCTCTTTTGCACGTAACTTGCAGTTTCATTCATCCTAACATGAATGACTTATAGCCATGCTTATTTTATATCCAATTATCTAATTATCTAATTTTATATCTAATTTGGTATGGTATATGGTTTGAAGCTAGTATAAGTTTTGTGATGGAAACTTGTGTCCAAACGAATCATTATGGCCGCTACTATATATATATATATGATTTAAACTTCTACCTATGCGCTATTAGTCACATGAACAATAAATTACTTTGCTTCCTTTTTAATAACATGTTAGCACTTTAAATTTGGCCCCGTAGTGACACCATAGATTATATCATTTTCTTTTCAACCTTAGTGGGTGGAAGAGTGAGATTATTGATGCATTGTTAAAAATTAATGGAGACAGTACCCTCCAAAAGGCTACTGTTTATAAATGGATAAATACATTTGTGGGTGAAAGACAGGAAATTAAAGACATTAGCAATGGCAGACCGTCAACATCAATTAGACAAGAATACATCAATCATGTGTGGTCACCAATTGAAGAGGACCATCTATAAAAGGTGCAAAATATAGCAGTCACATTGAATAGATTAGCAGGTTCAGCTTATTCCATCTTGACTGACACACTCAAGCTCTTAAGCCTTCTTCTCGGTGGATATCAAAATTGTTGCGCAAAGATAAGCTGGAGAAGAGAGCAACTCTTTCTCTGCAATTTTTCAACATTGGGGATAAAGATTCTGAGGATTTTTTTGCAAAGAATTGTAACTGGGGATGAGACTTAGATTTATTAATATGATTCTGGAAGACAAACAGGAGTCTAGACAATGGTTATCAAGAGGTGGAAGAGGGTGACTTTCAAAGGAAAGTCAGCCATCATGAGGAACGGTAATGGTCGCTGTTTTGTTTTTTTAGGATGGTGAATGTGTGATGCTTGTTGACCTCAAAAAGCGAAGAAGCATCAATGCTATGTATTACAAAAGATTTTTGAAATAACTTCACAAAAGAGTTCTCTTTCATCACGATAATGCCCTCTTTCCGTTCCTTTGACAAAGTGATCTTTGCGAGAATTTCCACTTTTTTTTCTAACCCTAATAGCACACGTTATTCTTCTGTTGATGATGCTAAAAGAGTTGTTTTAACTTGGTTTGATTACCAATCATCAGTTTTAGAGAAATAGTTTAAATGGTTGGTATCATCGCTTGCACAAGTGCTTCGACCTCTGTGGAGCTTCTGTTAACAAATAAAATTTATACTTTTCGTTTTAATTTGATTCCATTTTTCTACAAACTTTTCAAAGAACCCATATACAGTTGTGGCTGCTAGGTATCAATAAGGGTGAGGCCAGGAAAGGTAATTATTAAGGCACCAACAATTTTTGTATATAGGCTACCTAGCTATTAAAGTAATATAATTCAAATTTTTCAATAAATCTCATGTACTAACCTTTATTTATTTGTATAAGTAATCAGCTCTTCGGTTCTTCATCTGAGCAAAGGTATTAATTACTCTACTGTTCTAATCTCTGATTTCGCTTATATATTCCTTATGAATGGATAGGCATGCAAGACTGTTCAACCTATCTTGTGATATGGCATTTCGTAGAAAGGTCTTTATTCGCTTCATTGTGGTAAAACATCTCTCTGAATCAGCAGTTGAAATTGGTGTCATAAGGACAATTTTGATACTTGAGAGAATGTTTCATTAAAGCTGCTTTCATTTATGAATTTTAGTAAGTTTCTAATATTTGGAATTTTAGTGAAAGTATCATTTGCATACAAAACGGATAATTCACATTTTAATTTCTCTTTATCAGGCATTGAATAATTTGCTGAAATTGCCTCAATATGATCGGTAGAAAAAGAGTTTCTGTAGAGTTTAAAATCACCTGGATTTACTATGGTAAATGAATGAAACATATCTAAAGTTTCGAAGTTTGCTTTTAATTGATTATAATTTTATTGTACACTTCTGCTGCACATGATTCCAAATAAGAAAAAGGAGGAAGAGATGTTTCCCTTTTGCACCTTTTTCTTTGCTGTGATGTTAAATTTTATGTTATTGGTTTTGATTGGTCACTATCGTTGGAATATTCAGACATTTTTATGCAGGGGGATGGGGGATAATAGCCATTTCAAAATTCTTGAGAGCTGCTTCAGAAGTAATGGTCTGTTTTTCTAAACCTTAAGATTCCCCCCAAAATATCAACATGTTTGAACATATAAAAAATTCTAAAAAGAAAATAAATTCTTCATCTTCCAAAATTTTCTTGAATCCAATATATTCACAAATGCTCTTCTGATCCCACCCTTCTTCATTTTGAATACTAGTAAAGCACTCTATTATTTGTTTTCTGTTTTCACTTACTGCAGCCCCAGCTTAGCCTCTTCTCCTTCTTTCAGACAGCGCCTGTAAGCGGTCCGGCAATTTGCCATCCTGGCCGCCGTGCTGATGGGACTCAGCACCCCATCCGACCCCAGCTTAGCCTCTTCTCCTTCCTTCAGAACACTTGTGTTTCCCCTTGGTATCCTCGCTTTTCATACAACCTCTCCGACAACTTTCTTTGGTCAGCCTCTAATTTCACAGGGTAGATGCTGACATTCTTCTCAGCCAACCGTCCCGTAAGGGGTGCGGCGATTTACCATCCTGGCCGCTGTGCTGACGGGATCCAGCGCTCTGTCCGGCCCTAGCTTAGCCTCTCTTTCGTCCTTCAAAACGCTTGTTTCCTCTCTTTTCACACAACCTCTCCCACAACTTTCTCTGGTCAGCCTCTAATTTCACAGGGTAGATGTTGACCTTCCTTTCAGCCAACCGTCCCGCATCAGGGCTGAGGGGGTGGGGGACAATGTTCCATAACCCCTGAGCTCCGGTCTGGGGTGGCTGGTTTTTAACAACCGGCTTCATCCCCACCCATACCTTCCTCACATCCCTTTTCCTCTCCTCTTCACAATCTATATATTTTACGCCGTGTTCAAGGTGGAGCCGCCATGCCGATGGACTGCCAGGCCACCAGGCCACCAGGCAGGAGAGGTGGTCCCAAACGGCGGCGCCGGGCTTGTAAGCACCTCTCGCAGTGCGAGCTACTGCGAGAGGTGTGCGCTATTGCATCCCGTGTTAAAAAAAGGGTCACCATGCCCAATGATGAAGATCAAACAAAAAAAACCCAACCCCCAACTTCCCCAAGAACAACGGAGCCGCCCTCGGGCAGCTCCAGCAAATAAATGGAGGTCCCCCCCCATGTGCTTGCACAGGGGACCCTCCATATTTCTCTAACCGGAGAGGAGGCTTACTCCTCTCCTTCGCCTACGGGTGCAGGGGACTACCCCTCACCCCCTTCTCTGGAGGTGCTTTCGGGCACCTCCCTTTTCCCAGCGGCAGTCCTCTCTTTTCTTTCCAAGGGGACTGCCAAGAAAGCCAGCAGGCAGCCCTTAGCCAGCCGCTCCCCATCGAAGCGGCTCGGTAGGGCAAACCCCCTTAGGGGGGAGAGGGAAGCCAGGCCCCTTCGGTCGCTTCCCTCAAAAGACCTGCTGGCAAGAATTTTAAACCTTGCCAGGGTCAAGGCCTGTGCCTCCCAACACAAGACTGGCGACACTGCCAAGGGGACCTGCGATGTCCTGGGAGGGGATGGCCAACTGGAGGCCCCTACTGTGATAGACATGGTCCTTGAGGAGACCCAGCCTCAGACGGTAGGGCCTTCCATGGGGGGGAATTCGGGCTCGGCGCCAAGCACCGAACCCTAATCCGCCCCTATGCAAGGTCCTCCTCAAATGCCTGAGGGCTCCGAGGCAGTAAAAGGAGGGGAGGGATCTCCTCCGACAGGTGCCCCTACGACAACCAGGACCTTCTCCATTTCGGAGAGGGACCTGGCTGAGGCTGGTCCATCTGGCCTGGGGGCTTCTGCCGGCGGGGGTGAGAAGCGGGTTCATTCCCCGCCCTCCTCTACAAAAAAAAAAAGACTAAAAGGAATAAAAAGACGAAAAAGACTCGGGGCTCCTCTCCATCCGCGGGGGCTGCAGGGACGGATGGGTCTGCTGCCACTTTGGTAGGCGACCAAGCCAAGATCGGCACATCCGGCCCCTCTACCCCCTCGTGTGCGGAGCCCCTGACCAAGACTAACACCAAGAGTGCACAGGGCGGAGCCTCGATGACATCGGGGCCCCTCATTCAGAGGTTACCTGGCGTTTTCGAGCCCGCTGGCTTCAAACGTTTCCTCGTTATTCGCTCCACTGATGGCACCATGTTGTCCAAGGGCAACATGATCCATCAGAGGAGAGGGTAGCTAGTGCAATTGGTAGAGAGCCGAAGGTGACCCGTTTCTCGGACGGCAGCCTTCTGGCGAATGCGGCGAATCCCGCTGAGGCGGCCAAGATAAGTGCTCTTCGGACACTTCATGGCACCCCGGTGAGCGTGACGCCGCACTCTACCATGAACTTTGTGAAAGGAGTAGTTTATGCGAGGGAACTCGTTGACTACTCCATTGAGGACATCACCCTAGAGCTGGCCGACCATGGGGCGGTCAAGGTCGAACGTGTGATGAGAAAACAGGGAGGAGCTTCGAGACCCACCCCTACACTCTTCGTCACGTTCGACTGTTACAAGCTCCCTGAGTCGGTGCGTGCTGGTTGGTACCGCTACCGCGTGAAGGCATTCGTGCCACTGCCGCGGCGGTGCTATTACTGTCACCGCTTCGGCCATACGAATCGCTCATGTAGACGTGCAAAGTCGGGGTCACCCGAAGTTTGTGTAAATTGCTCCAAGGTCGCACACGATAAGTCCAAATCGTGTGTGGCCAAGTGTGTCAATTGCAGAGAGCCGCACCCTGCTTCTTCGAAGCAATGTGGTGCATATCTCCTTGAGAAAGAAATCCTGGCCGTTCAGGCCCAGGATAGACTCTCATTCCGCGAGGCTAAGGACTTGGTCCTGGCGCGCCCAGCTCTGCCTGGGACGTCATATGCCTCAATAGTTAGGAAAGCACCCTCTGCTCCTGGCCCATCCAGGCCAACGAGCACGGTTGTTTCCGCGCCCATTCGGAGCCCTTCTGCGGGCTCTACTACACCCGGGCGCTCCCCTGGTAAAGCTGGCGGCAAAAAGGGTTCACACCCAGCCCCGGCTAAAACCAGGGGTCCCCCCTCTTCCCCCAGCGTGACCGTTTCCCGTAAGGCGAAACGGCCACGCGCCTCCACAGAGTCGTTAGACTCACAGGAGGCAACACCCCTGAAGATGGTCGCTAGGCCATCTTCCGGGGTTCCTAAAGCTGTTCTCCGAAAGGAGGATACGGATGCGAGTTTTATGCATCCGCAGCCGAGCGTTTATTGCGGAAGGTGGATTCGATACACCACACCGGCCTTCGCCTTGCGACCGGTGCCTTCCGCACTTCTCCCATTGAGAGCCTGTTGGTCGATGCTGGGGAGATGCCACTCGCTCTACGCCGCGTGCAGTGTATCACTCGACTGTACGCGCGAGCCCGGCGCCTCCCTCAGTCGCCAACAGCTCTCCCTGCATCCGCAGCTGATCTCGATGGTGCCTATGCCGTCGAGAGACGCCAGTCATACCCTAAGCCTTTTGGGTTTAGGGCCAGGAAACTCCTTCGAGAGGTAGATATCGCTCTCGGGCCGGTGGCGGCCCTGGTTTTGCCCAGGACGCCACCCTGGAGGGTACCACATTTGACTATTTGTCGCCACGCCTCTGCTCCCAAAGCTTGAACTGCGCCGGGAGTATTGCGTTCGACCTTTTTGGAGCACACATCGTGTCACGCTGGAACCGTGCCAGTGTATACGGATGGCTCCAAGTCCCAAGAGGGGGTCGGCTTCCACGCCGTATCCCCTCTGTTTGAAGTCAGCGGGGCTCTACCAGGCGCTGCGTCTGTCTTCACGGCCGAGCTGGTGGCAATACACCACTCGGTACGGGAGATTACGCGACGTGCCCGGTTCGGAGACCGGATTGTGATCTATAGCGACTCACAAAGCGCCCTGAGTGCTCTCGGGGCATTGGAATCTCCGCATCCCCTGGTTCGCGATATCCGTGACGCCACGGTTTTGGCGAGCCGGGCAGATGTCGAGATTATCTTCTGTTGGGTTCCTGGACATGTAGGAATTGCGGGGAATGAGGGCGCCAAAGAGTCCGCGAGGACTCTGCGACCGGACCAGCGTTTCGCTCTTCCTCACACCGACTAGATGGCAGGAATACGGGCAGCTCTTCGGACTGCTTGGCAAAGAAGATGGGAGACGGTCGAAGGGAACTTAAAGTTGCGTGCCATTGCGCCGCGACTGTTCCCATGGACCTATCCCCCAATGCCGCGGCGGCTTCAGGTTGCTTTCTGTCGTCTTCGAATCGGAAACACTCGTGTGACGCATCGCTACTTGATGGAGCGCTCGAATGCGCCCTATTGCAACGACTGCGTCGTCCCCCAGACTGTTCGGCATATTCTTGTCGAATGTCCCAGTCTGGGTGATCTTCGCGCACGATACCTGTCTCGGTACCGGGATGGGCGGGGTCGCTACCGCCTGTCCCTTGTACTCGGGACGAGTGCGTGCACCATGACTGGTGGACTTATTGACTTTTGGGGGGAGACCGGCCTTCTCCCTTTCATTTAACCCGGTTTTATTGTTGTTGTTGTTTTTGTTATCGTTTTTGTTATTGCTTTGTTATTGTTATTTCTTTTTATTGTTGTTTCCTGTTGAATTATTTTGAAGTAGCCTAGAACTAGGCTGTTTGTTTACGGCAACTTATGCCTAAGTCGGCAGTCGCCAGATAGCCCCTTAATCAAAAAAAAAAAAAATCCGAAAGGAGGACAGCAACAAAGGAGCTTCGGCCCCTTCGCCCACGCCCCGAGGTGGAGCGAGTGGCTCGGAGACGGTGGTTCCTCGAAAAGAGGGGGTCTCCTTTCCCAAGCCGCAACGCCCGCCTAAGGTTTCGAGGCGGAGGGAGGAAAAGACTCGCATGGCGAGCCCAACCTCCCCCAATAAGTCCTCGAAGGCGACAGCGCCTCCAGCGCTTTGTCCAGCCAACAGCGCCCGGGGTTCTGCCCCTGGGAAGCCTACGGCCATTCCCCTGAGGGTCTTCAATTCGAGGAGGGCCCCCGCGTCTCCTCCGAGCTAGGCCTGGAGGGCATATTCCTTCAATGGAATTGCCGTGGACTCCGGGCCAACTGGGAGGAGCTGCGGAGGCTCGCCTCGTCCCGTTCCCCGTTAGCTATTTTTTTGCAGGAGACCATGCTAGGCGCGTGCCCACTGCCCTCCCTCCCGGGGTATAAGGGTCTTGCGACCCCACCACCGCGGGACGACCGGGCTGGGGGATGCGTGGTTTACACCCGGCATGATGTCTCCGTTCTTCCTTTCTCTTTAGATACCTCCTTTCAGGCAGTGGCTGTGCAGCTGCACCTGGATAGGAGGTATACTATCATTTCTGCGTACATTCCACCGTCAGCTGACTTCGACGCGGGGGACTTCCGCCGCGTCGTGGCACGGTTGCCGAGGCCCTATCTCTTGCTTGGAGATCTGAACGGCAGGCATCCTCTCTGGGGAGATTACACCATAAATCCCAGGGGACAAGTCCTTGCCGATCTGATCGAAGAGCTTGAGATGGGTGTCCTAAACGTGGATGAGTTTACGCATCACTGTCCGAGAACCGCTTCATTTTCTTGCCTTGACCTATCTTTGTGCTCTTCGGATGCACAGCTTGATTTTGATTGGGGGGTGGTCGATGACCTCCATGGTAGTGATCACTTTCCCATTCAAATATCATTTTCAGGGCAACTGCCGCCTGAGAGACCACCTCGGTGGTGCTTGGCGCGGGCGCGGTGGCCTGCATTTCAGGAAATGACTGAATTCTCTATCTCAGTCGAGGAGTTTAGGTCGGTAGATGAGGCCGTTGAGTTCTTCTCCGGCAACCTCATCGCCGTAGGCCTGACTACTATTCCTAGGACGTCTGGCCGTTTTGCACGCCGACCACTCCCATGGTGGTCGGCCGAGTGTGAGACGGCCCTCAAACAGAAGCGTTATGCCTACATGCGCTATAAGCGCCGCCCGAACGATTTCACTGTCGCTGAATTTCGTCGGGCTAGGGCTAGGTTCCGGTATATTTCGAAGCACGCCCGCCGCTCTTCTTGGCGGGCATACGTGTCTTCACTTAACGGGAAGACCCCTTTAGCTGAGGTGTGGAAGCGAGTCAAAAGGATTCGGGGCAAGTTCTCGCAGTACCCCCCTCCCGTTCTCCAGGAGAATGGGACCGCAATCTCGGACCCCGCGTCCGTGGCGGAATCCTTAGCGACCGCTTTTTCCGCATTCTCTAGCCGTGATGCTGCTCCGCCAGCATTCAATGCACGTCGTGATGTCGCGGAAGGCCGCCGGCTGGACTTTACCTCCAGAGGCGGAGAACCCTTCAACGACAAGTTTACTGTGAGTGAGTTGCGCTCCGCTCTCGCTTCGTGCGCGGACACCGCCCATGGTCCGGACGATGTCCCGTACGCCATGCTTCGACACCTGGGTGAGCGAGGCATGGCCTTTCTGTTAGATTTGTTCAACAGGATCTGGGTGGAAGGTCTTCTCCCAGACTCCTGGCGAATCGCTACTGTGCTCGCCTTTCGCAAGCCGGGGAGAGATCACTCTACTCCGACCGGTTTCCGCCCAGTCTCTCTAACCTCTTGCGTGTGCAAGTTGATGGAGAAATTGGTAAATGTTAGATTAGCCTATTTCCTGGACAGCGGAGGCCATCTGTCTTCTGCACAGTGCGGCTTCCGTAAGTTCCACTCCACGTCGGATGCTCTGCTCCGACTGGAAAGTGCCGTCTGCGAGGCTTTCCTTCGTAGACAGCACTACGCCACGGTGTTTTTTGATCTGGAGAAGGCCTATGATACCGCATGGCGATACGGTATCATGGAGACTCTCCACACGATGGGGGCGAGGGGACGCCTCCCAATTTTTATATCTGAATTTTTGCGAGATCGTCGATTCGGCGTACGGGTGGGGGGAGCCCTCTCCGGCCCAAAGGAGCAGGAAGAGGGTGTCCCGCAGGGAAGTGTCCTCAGTGTCACACTCTTTGCCCTGAGCATCAACGGCATCACCTCGGTGCTGCCGGAAGATGTTCTCGCTACGCTCTACGTGGACGACCTTTCGATCTCTTTTGGCGCGGCCCAGATGCCAACTCTGGAGCGTCGACTCCAACAGGCATTGAACCGCGTCTCTCGCTATGCCGAAGCGCACAGGTTTCGGTTTTCTTTGGCCAAGACTAAGGTGGTGCACTTCTGCCGCCATCCACGGCTTCACCCCGACCCAGATTTGTTTCTTAATGGGGTGCGCCTGGATGTGGTTGAGTCGCACCGTTTCCTTGGTCTTGTATTCGACCGACGCCTCACCTGGGAGGCTCATATTCGCAGCCTTAGGGTCTCTTGTACCCGCGCCATGGACATTCTCCGTTCCGTGACGTTCAGCGCTTGGGGCGCTGATAGGGCTACCGCCTTACTTTTTTATCGATCCTTTGTTCACTCGAAGCTCGACTACGGATGCGAGTTTTATGCATCCGCAGCCGAGCGTTTATTGCGGAAGGTGGATTCGATCCACCACACCGGCCTTCGCCTTGCGACCGGTGCCTTCCGCACTTCCCCCTATTGAGAGCCTGTTGGTCGATGCTGGGGAGATGCCACTCGCTCTGCGCCGCGTGCAGTGCATCACTCGCCTGTACGCGCGAGCCCGGCGCCTCCCTCAGTCGCCAACAGCTCTCACTGCATCCGCAGCTGATCTCGATGGTGCCTATGCCGCCGAGAGACGCCAGTCATACCCTAAGCCCTTTGGGTTTAGGGCCAGGAAACTCCTTCGAGAGGTAGATATAGCTCTCGGGCCGGTGGCGCCCCTGGTTCTGAACAGGACGCCACCCTGGAGGCTACCACATTTGGCTATTTGTCGCCACGCCTCTGCTCCCAAAGCTTGTACTGCGCCGGGAGTATTGCGTTCGACCTTTTTGGAGCACACATCGTGTCACGCTGGTACCGTGCCAGTGTATACGGATGGCTCCAAGTCCCAAGAGGGGGTCGGCTTCCACGCCGTATCCCCTCTGTTTGAAGTCAGCGGGGCTCTACCAGGCGCTGCGTCTGTCTTCACGGCCGAGCTGGTGGCAATACACCACTCGGTACGGGAGATTACGCGACGTGCCCGGTTCGGAGACCGGATTGTGATCTATAGCGACTCACAAAGCGCCCTGAGTGCTCTCGGGGCATTGGAATCTCCGCATCCCCTGGTTCGCGATATCCGTGACGCCACGGTTTTGGCGAGCCGGGCAGATGTCGAGATTATCTTCTGCTGGGTTCCTGGACATGTAGGAATTGCGGGGAATGAGCGCGCCGATGAGGGCGCCAAAGAGTCCGCGAGGACTCTGCGACCGGACCAGCGTTTCGCTCTTCCTCACACCGACTACATGGCAGGAATACGGGCAGCTCTTCGGACTGCTTGGCAAAGAAGATGGGAGACGGTCGAAGGGAACTTAAAGTTGCGTGCCATTGCGCCGCGACTGTTCCCATGGACCTATCCCCCAATGCCGCGGCGGCTTCAGGTTGCTTCCTGTCGTCTCCGAATCGGACACACTCGTGTGACGCATCGCTATCTGATGGATCGCTCGCCTGCGCCCTATTGCAACGACTGCGTCGTCCCCCAGACTGTTCGGCACATTCTTGTCGAATGTCCCAGTCTGGGTGATCTTCGCGCACGATACCTGTCCCAGTACCGGGATGGGCGGGGTCGCTACCGCCTGTCCCTTGTGCTTGGGACAGATTCGTGCACACTGACTTGTGGACTTGTTGACTTCTTGGGGGAGGCCGGCCTTCTCCCTATTATTTAAGCAAGGTTTGTTTGTTTGTTTTTTGTTGTTTTTTTGCATTTGTTTTGTTTTTTGTTTTTTTTCTTTAGTTGCACGCTCCTGCGCCGGGGGGACCTCTCCCCGACGCACCAGCTTGCTTCCTTTCCCCCTTTTGGGGTGTTGTTTTTTTTTTCTCTTTAATTTCATTTTAAAGTAGCCTAGAACTAGGCCAGTTTTAATACGGCGACTAATGCCCAAGTAGGCAGTCGCCAGATGAACTCTAAAAAAAAAAAAAAAAAAAAAAAATGGGTGATCTTCGCGCACGATACCTGTCCTGGTACCGGGATGGGCGGGGTCGCTACCGCCTGTCCCTTGTACTCGGGACGAGTGCGTGCACCATGACTAGTGGACTTATTGACTTTTTGGGGGAGGCTGGCCTTCTCCCTTTCATTTAACCCGGTTTGTTGTTGTTGTTGTTATTGTTTTTGTTATTGCTTCTTTATTGTTATTGTTATTTCTTTTTATTGTTTCCTGTTTAATTTTTAAAGTAGCCTAGAACTAGGCTGTTTGTTTACGGCGACTAATGCCTAAGTCGGCAGTCGCCAGATAGCTCCTTAATTAATTAAAAAAAAAAATCTTATTTTAAAGTAGCCTAGTGTTAGGCTGTCGTGATTTCGGCGACTTATGCCCAAGTGGGCAGTCGCCAGATGGGCTCCTAAAATTTAAAAAAAAAGTCTCCGAATTGGACACACTCGCCGGACGCACCGACATTTAATGGAACGCTCGCCAGCGCCCTACTGTGAACACCGCGTTGTCCTCCAGACTTTTCGGCACACTCTTGTTGATTTTCCCAGTTTGGGCGATCTCCGCGCACGTTACCTGTCCCGGTACTAGGATGGGCGGGGTCGCTACCTCCTGTTCCTGTACTCGGGACTGGTTCGTTCAGACTGACCTGTGGACTTTTAGACTTTTTGGAGACGCCGGCCTTCTTCCCTTTATTTAAAGTTGTTCTTTTTGTTGTTGTTGTCTTTTCTTATATTATTAGGTCGCATGTTTCTGCGCCGGCGCGAGGCGGACCTCCCTCAACGTCGGAGCTTGCTTACTGCTTATTACCCATTTTCTCTTTTATTTTTATTGATGGATTTTTTGGGGGGGGAGGTTAGCATCCTAATTTTAGGCAATGCAGAATACGGCGACTAATAGCCAAGTAGGCAGTCGTCAGATGAGCTCTTAATAAAAAAAATCCATCAGAGGAAAGCTTTAGCTGGTATAATTGGTAGAGAGACGAATGTGAGCCGTTTCTCGGACGGGGGGGGTGGGGGCCTTCTCGTGAATGCGGCGGATCCCTCCGAGGCGGCCAAGATAAGTGCTCTTCGGACACTTCATGGTAACCCGGTGAGTGTGACGCCTCACTCTACCATGAACTTTGTGAAAGGAGTAGTTTATGCCAGGGAACTCGTTGACCACTCCATAGAGGACATCACCTTAGAGCTGGCCGACCATGGGGCGGTCAAGGTCGAACGTGTGTTGAGAAAACAGGGAGGGGCCTCGAGACCCTCCCCTATACTCTTCCTCACGTTCGACTGTGACAAGCTTCCTGAGTCGGTGGGTGCCGGTTGGTACCGCTACCCCGTGAAGGAATTCGTGCCACTGCCGCGACGGTGCTATTACTGTCACCACTTCGGCCATACGAATCGCTCATGTAGACGTGCAAAGTCGGGTCACCCGAAGTCCCACGTAAGGGGCGCGGCGATTTGTCATCCTGGCCGCCGTGCTGACGGGACTCAGCACCCCATCCGACCCCAGCTTAGCCTCTCTTCCTTCCTTCTGAAAGCCTGCTTTCTTACCCTACATCCTCACTTTCCACACAATCTCTTCCACAATTTTCTCTGGTCGGCCTCTAATTTCACAGGGTGGATGCCTACCAGTTTCCTCAGTCAACTATTCCGGATCCGGCCTAAGAGGGGGTAGGACAACGCCCTCTCTTCCCTGAGCTCCGGTTTGGGTGGTTGGTTTTTAAAAATCTTCTCCTTTCCCACCCTCATCCTCTTCGCACCCGCTTTCTTTATCTCAACGAACTATCAATTTTACGCCGAGCCCAAGGTGGAGTCGCCATGCTGATGGGCTGCCTGCTCACTGGGCGTGAAGTGTGGCCCCGAATGGTGGCTGCCGGCTTAGCCGTCCCCGTATTCACCCCTCGCAGCGCATGCTACTGCGTGGGGTTAATTAGCGTTTCCATCCCGCAATAAGAACGGTCCTCATGCCCAATGATGAAATTTAAAAAAACAAAAACTCCCGATCACCCGACCCCTGCTCCTCCACCGGATATGCTCATGGGCCATTCTTCGGACCAGGCGAGTTCCAGGCCTACGCGACAGCCTCTATCTAGCCCTCAAACGGAAAGCGTCGCAGCAACCACTTCGAGGTCGCCCCCTCGCAATATTACTCAACCTTCTCGTGCTCAACAGCACCCTAACCTCCGCCGTAAACCGACGACAAACCTACATGGCATCCTAGCTCCCTCTGCTTGGTCCCGCTATATATCATTACGTGTTCCAGAAGAACAAAAGGTCTGTGGTTTACACACGTACCACGCCTTAAAAGAAATTTTCCCTAAGGCTACCCCTGACTTCTCAATCGCTGACTCACGCGCCGAAGTAATAGTCCGCGCTACCACAGAGTCATTTTCCGAACGCCTGCTCAGCCTACAATCTCTCGGCTCTCTAAAAATATCCGCCAGTGACAAAAATGAATTTAATGTCAGGCATTGCACAGTCCTAGTAGATAACTTCTTCCCAAGACCTGATGCTTTAGATGAATTCATCTCTTCCGTCATTAAAGAAGTTTTCACAGACCAACACCATAATGTTAAGTCGATTAGTATTTTCAAAAAAACATCTCGTTCCTCCACCCATTTTAGGTTTGCTAAGATAATCGTAAAACAGCAAACGATACCACCGTTAATCAAATTTGCAGGAACACCCTTCCCCACTCCAGTGCCGTAACTTCAACAGATTTGCCCACTCGGCAAAATATTGTAAGAGCACCGAGAACCCGTGCTTCCGTCAGGCCCGCGTTTCTACTGAGGGCCTAATAAATCCGGAAACTTTCCTTACTCAGAGTAAGCCGCTGCCCGCCCCCCTTCACCGCAGATTATCGCTGCCCAATGTTACTCCTGATAGTGGAATCCTTAGCCCCCCCGCTGATCAATCGTGAGGGAGGTGGAAGCTGTAAACGCTCTCTACCTTCTCTCTCCGACTCTTCCTCTCTGAACCCCTGCAACGACAAACGCACCCGACTCGAGGACGATGTCCCACGTTTCCCGGGAGCAATGAGCTCTACAGATGAAACGTGGCTTTACGACATTAAATCATATACCTCGTATAGCCCCTCGCAAAGTATGTCCGAGAAAATACCTTCACCCGACAAGAGAGATCTTGTAGAGCTCTCGCTCGCTAAGCTACATGGAATCGGTCCGCCAGACCATCCTCACTGTATAGACAAGAAAACACTGATTATCACCATACTTAAATAAAACCGCAGAAACCACCCCAACTACTGACCCTGATCAATCGTGTGATTACTTGGCCGACTCATCACCTTGCCTTATGCCCCTCGTCCTACCTAACGGCCACTCCCTGATTACAGATTATGATCTACCTTCCGGTTGTACAGCTGCCAATATAGCTTCCTATGACCCGACATCATCTCCAATAATCTTCTACGACCACCAAGAAAACTACCCACCAATCGCCATCAAACCCTTTAACCAACGCTCATGATGTACCCATAGATAACGTACGGCCCCCTCTCTGAATATGCCCGGACCAAAACGATCGAACCATACTCCCGCCCCTTTGTGCAACTCACCCTTTGACGCTCTAATGTCATCAACCTTCTGCCTAACATGGAATATCCGCGGACTACGAGCCAATTACGATTCGCTGTAGGCCCTCTTAAAACAATTTCTCCCCGAAGTGATTTGCCTCAGTTAAACGAAGCTCCAAGATCCCTCTTACTTTTCTCCTGCCGGCTACACCCTTGGTCCGCACGGATATACCGTTTACCACCATTTTCCTCCGCACAAGCCTCAATGCCCTCGCTGTTCACCTTCACCGATCTACGCTCTTAACTGTGTGTTCAATATACCTTCCACCCTCCAAGCCAATCACCTATGCCCTCCTGAGTGAATTTGTCTCCCAACTCCCAAAACCATTCCTTTTAACTGGAGACTTTAATGCTCGTAACCAGTACTGGTACGACACCATAAACAACAGCAAAGGACATGTCGTACTAGACGTAGTCTTACAACAAGACCTACAGACAGACTCCTTTAACACATAGATCTCTGTCTGTGCTCAACTGACTTCTCCCCTGATCACTTCTTCAGAGTATTTGATGATCTGTGTGGAAGTGACCATTATCGCCTACTCCTAGTTCTTCTCCCTCTCTTCCCATCTCCCCAAGACAGTATTGGGTTTATCAGAAGGCTGACTGGGTATCCTTCTTAACATCATCGTCTTCCATAACTGTGTTTGATTATACAACGCAAGGCACATCCTGCTTAAAACAGTTTGTGGAGCTTTTTTCAGCAACGGCTCACAAACATGTTCCACTACGCAATGTTCAACTCAAACCTTCGGTCACCTGGTGTAATAAAGACTAGCACCGCTAAGCGTGAATGAAATAGGCTGCATCGGACCTTCCGAGACAATCCCACCAAGTCTTCATACATCAACTATAAAAGACAATGCGCCCTCGCCCGCCGGACCTTCCGTCAGGCAAAGTGCCACTCGTGGATCCAATACACATCCTCTATTTCTTCCCGCACCCCTCTAGCCAAGGTTTGGCGAAGAATACATAAAATCCGTGGCTCGTCACGACACCCACGCTTCCCCATCCTCCGTCACAATGACAACCTCGTCAGTGCTCCCCAGGACGTTGCACAGCTTATTGCGAATAGTCTCGGCTCAACCTCCCATGGACCCCTCCTCCCCGAATTCAATCGTCACAAAAAATGAATGGAATCGCAACCACTAATGTTCAAGACCTCTAGGAAAATGAGCTACAATGAACCCTTCTCGATGAAAGAACTCTAGGAGGCACTCTCATCGTGTAAGAACTCTACCCCTTCAGAAGATTTAATATCATACACCCTCATCCAACATGCCCATGTAAATGCCCTCTAGAGCCTCTTAACAATTTTTAATAATATTTTCCTCTCTGGAACTTTTTCCTAAGAATAGAATAGCGCCACAGCATCATCCTCCCTTTTCTCAAGCCAGGAAAAGACCCTTCCAACCCAACAAATTATCGGCCAGTTGCCCTTACCTCATGTCTCTGCAAGTTGCTCGAACGCATGGTGAACACTCGCCTGATGTGGTACCTTGAAGAACAGGAGCTTCTCTCTCCGTCCCAATTTGGGTTTCGCCCAAATCGTTCCACACTCGACCCTCTTACCCTACTTGCCCCGTAAGGGGCGCGGCGATTTGCCATCCTGGCCGCCGTGCTGACGGGATCCAGCGCTCCGTCCGGCCCCAGCTTAGCCTCTCTTCCTTCCTTCAGATAGCCCGATTTCTCCCCTACCTCGTCGCTTTTCATACAACCTCTCCCACAACTTTCTCTGGTCAGCCTCTAATTTCACAGGGTAGATGCTGACCTTCTTCTCAAGCCAACCACCCCGGATCGGGGCTGGGGGGAGAGGTGACATTGTTCCCTAACCCCTGAGCTCCGGTTCGGGATGGGTTTTTTTAAACAACCTGCTTCATCCCCACCCATACCTTCCTCACATCCCATTTCCTCTCCTCTTCACATTCTATCAATTTTACGCCGTGTCCAAGGTGGAGCCGCCATGCCGATGGACTGCCAGGCCACCAGGCGGCGCCTGGCTCTGCCGGGCTTGTAAGCACCTCTCGCAGTGCGGGCAACTGCGAGAGGTGATGAGCTATTGCGTCCCGTATTAAAAAGAGGGTCACCATGCCCATGTATGACACAAAAAACAAAAAAACCCAACCCCCCAACTTCCCCAAGAAAATCAACGGAGCCGCCCTCGGGCAGCTCCACCGAGAAAATGGAGGTCTCCCCCCTTGTGCTTCGCAGGGGACCCTCCGTAATTCTTTAACCGGAGAGGAGGCTTACTCCTCTCCTACGCCTACGGGTGTATGGGACACCCTCACCCCCTTCTCTGGAGGTGCTTTCGGGCACCTCCCTATCTCCAGCGGCAGTCCCTCCTTTGCTTTCTAAGGGGACTACAAGAAAGCCAGCAGGCAGCCCATTGCCGACCGCCCCTCGTGCAAGCGGCTTGGTAAAACAAACCCCCTTAGGGGGGAGAGGGATCCAGGCCCCTTCGGTCGCTTCCCTCAAAAGACCTGCTGGCAAGAATTTTAAACCTTGCTGGGGTCAAGGCCTGTGCCTCCCCACACAAGACTGGCGACACTGCCAAGGGGCCCTGCGATGTCCTGGGAGGGGATGGCCAACTGGAGGCCCCTCCTGTGATAGACATGGTCCTTGAGGAGACCCAGCCTCAGACGGTAGGACCTTCCATGGGGGAAAATTCGGGCTCGGCGGCAAGCACCGAACCCGAATCCGCCCCTATGCAGGGTCCTCCTCAAACGGCTGAGGGCTCTGAGGCAGTACAAGGAGGGGAGGGATCTCCTCCGACAGGTGCCCCTACGACTACCAGGACATTCTCCATTTCGGAGAGGGACCTGGCTGAGGCCGGTCCATCTGGCCTGGGGGCTTCTGCCGGCGGAGGTGAGAAGCGGGTTCATTCCCCGCCCTCTTCTCCTAAAAAGAAGAAAAAGACAAGAAAGACTAAGAAGACTCGGGGCTCCTCTCCATCCGCGGGGGCTGCGCGGACGGATGGGTCTGCTGCCACTTTGGTAGGCGACCAAGCCAAGATCGGCACATCCGGCCCCTCTACCCCCTCGTGTGCGGAGCCCCTGACCAAGACTAACACCAAGAGTGCACAGGGCGGAGCCTCGATTACATCGGGGCCCCTGATTCAGAGGTTACCTGGCGTTTTCGAGCCCGCTGGCTTCAAACGCTTCCTCGTTATTCGCTCCACTGATGGCACCATGTTGTAAAAGGGCATCATGATCCATCAGAGGAGAGGATTAGCTAGTGCAATTGGTAGAGAGCCGAAGGTGACCCGTTTCTCAGAAGGGAGTCTTCTGGCGAATGCGGCGAATCCCGCCGAGGCGGCCAAGATAAGTGCTCTTCGGACACTTGATGGCACCCCGGTGAGTGTGACGCCGCACTCTACCATGAACTTTATAAAAGGAGTAGTTTATGCGAGGGAACTCGTTGACTACTCCATTGAGGACATCACCCTAGAGCTGGCCGACCATGAGGCGGTCAAGGTCGAACGTGGGATGAGAAAACAGGTAGGGGCTTCGAGACCCACCCCTACACTCTTCGTCACGTTCGACTGTGACAAGCTCCCTGAGTCGGTGTGTGCCGGTTGGTACCGCTACCGCGTGAAAGCATTCGTGCCACTGCCGCGGCGGTGCTATTACTGTCACCGCTTCGGCCATACGAATCGATCATGTAGACGTGCAAATTCGGGGTCACCCGAAGTCTGTGTAAATTGCTCCAAGGCCGCACACGATAAGTCTAAATCGTGTGTGGCCAAGTGTGTCAATTGCGGAGTGCCGCACCCCGCTTCTTCGAAGCAATGTGGTGCATATCTCCTTGAAAAAGAAATCTTGGCCGTTCAGGTCCAGGATCGTCTCTCATTCCGATAGGTTAAGGACTTGGTCCTGGCGCGCCCGGCTCTGCCTGGGACCTCATATGCCTCAATAGTTAGAAAGACACCCTCTGCTCCTGGCCCATCCAGGCCAACGAGCACGGTTGTTTCCGCGACCATTCGGAGCCCTTCTGCGGGCTCTTTTCTCTGGTAAAGCTGGCGGCAAAAAGGTTTCACACCCAGCCCCGGCTAAAACAAAGGCTCGTCCCTCTTTCCCCAGCGTGACCGTTTTTCGTAAGGCGAAACGCGTCCACGCGCCTCCACGGAGTCGTTAGACTCACAGGAGGCAACACCCCTGAAGTTGGTCGCCAGGCCATCTTCCCGGGTTCCTAAAGCGTTCCCCCGAAAGGAGGACAGCAACAAAGGAGCTTCGGCTCCTTCGCTCACGCCCCGAGGCGCGGGGAGTCGCTCGGAGACGGTGGTTCCTCGAAAAGATGGCCTCCTGCCTCTGAAGCCGCAACGCCCGCCTAAGGTTTCGAGGCGGGGGAAGGAAAAGACTCGCATGGCGAGCCTAACCTCCCTCAAAAAGTCCTCGAAGGCGACAGCGCCCGGGGTTCTGTCTCCGGGAAGCGTACGGCCATTCCCATGAGGTTCTTCTGTTCGAGGAGGGCCCCCACGTCTCCTCCGAGCTCGGCCTGGAGGGCATATTCCTTCAATGGAATTGCCGTGGACTCCGGGCCAACTGGGAGGAGCTGCGGAGGCTCGTCTCGTCTCGTTCCTCGTTAGCTATGTTTTTGCAGGAGACCATGCTAGGCGCGTGCTTCTGCCCTCCCACCCGGGGTATAGGGGTCTTGCGACCCCACCACCGCGGGATGGCCGTGCTGGGGGATGCGCGGTTTACACCCTGCATGATCTCTCCGTTCTTCCTTTCTCTTTGGATACCTCCTTTCAGGCAGTGGCTCTGCAGCTGCACCTGGATAGGAGATATACTATCATTTCTGCGTACATTCCACCGTCATTTGACTTCGAGACGCGGGGGACTTCCGCCGCGTCGTGGCACAGTTGCCGAGGCCCATTCTCTCTCTTGGAGATCTAAACGGCAGGCATCCTCTCTGGGGAGATTACTCCATAAATCCCAGGGGACAAGTCCTTGCCATTCTGATCGAAGAGCTTGAGATGGGTGTCCTAAACGTGGAAGAGTTTACGCATCACTGTCCGAGAACGACTTTATTTTCTTGCCTTGGCCTTTCTTTGTGCTCTTCGGATGCACAGCCTGATTTTGATTGGGGGGTGGTCGATGACCTCCATGGTAGTGATAACTTTCCCATTCAAATATCATTTTCAAGGCAACTGCTGCCTGAGAGCCTACCTCGGTGGTGCTTAGCGCGGGCGCTGTGGCCTGCATTTCAGGAAATGACTGAATTGTCTATCTCAATGGAAGAGTTTAGGTCCGTAGATGAGGCTGTTGAGTTCTTCTCCGGCAACCTCATCGCCGCGGGCCTGACTACTATTCCTAGAACGTCTAGCCGTTTTGCACGCCGACCCCTCCCATGGTGGTCGGCCGAGTGTGAGACGGCCCTCAAACAGAAGCGTTATGCCTGCATGCGCTATAAGCGCCGCCGAACGATTTCACTGTCGCTGAATTTCGTCGGGCTAGGGCTAGGTTCCGGTATATTTCGAAGCACGCCCGTCGCTCTTCTTGGCGGGCATACGTGTCTTCACTTAACGGGAAGACCCCTTTAGCAGAGGTGTGGAAGCGAGTCAAAAGGATTCGGGGCAAGTTCTCGCAGGACCCTCCTCCCGTTCTCCAGGAGAATGGGACCGCAATCTCGGACCCCGCGTTCGTGGCAGAATCCTTAGCGATCGCTTTTTCCGCATTCTCTAGCCGGGATGCTGCTCCGCCAACATTCAATGCATTTCGTCATGTCGCGGAAGGCCGCCTGCTGGACTTTCCCTCCAGAGGCGGAGAACCCTTCAACGACACGTTTACTGTGAGTGAGTTGCGCTCCGCTCTTGCTTCGTGCGCGGACACCGCCCATGGTCCGGACGATGTCTCGTACGCTATGCTTCGACACCTGGGTGAGCGAGGCATGGCCTTTCTGTTAGATTTGTTCAACAGATTATGAGTGGAGGGTCTTCTTCCAGATTCCTGGCGAATCGCTACTGTGCTCGCCTTTCGCAAACCGGGGAGAGATCACTCTACTCCGACCGGTTTCCGCCCAATCTCTCTAACCTCTTGCGTGTGCAAGTTGATGGAGAAATTGGTAAATGTTATATTAGACTTTTTCCTGGACAGCGGAGGCCATCTGTCTTCTGCACAGTGCGGCTTCCGCAAGTTCCACTCCACGTCGGATGCTCTGCTCCGACTGGAAAATGCCGTCTGTGAGGCTTTCCTTTGTAGACAGCACTATGCCACGGTCTTTTTCGATCTGGAGAAGGCCTATGATACCGCATGGCGATACGGTATCATGGAGCCTCCCCACACGATGGGAGCGAGGGGACGCCTCCCAATGTTTATATCTGAATTTTTGCGAGATCGTTGATTCCGCGTACGGGTGGGTGGAGCCCTCTCCGGCCCAAAGGAGCAGGAAGAGGGTGTCCCGCAGGCAAGTTTCCTCAGTGTTACACTCTTTGCCCTGAGCATCAACTGCATCACCTCGGTGCTGCCGGAAGATGTTCTCGCTACGCTCTACGTGGACGACCTTTCGATCTCTTTTGGCGCGGCCCAGTTGCCAACTCTGGAGCGTCGACTCCAACAGGCATTGAACCGCGTCTCTCGCTATGCCAAGACTAAGGTGGTGCACTTCCGCCTCTATCCACGGCTTCACCCCGACCCATATTTGTTTCTTAATGGGGTGCGCCTGGATGTGGTTGAGTCGCACCGTTTCCTTGGTCTTGTATTCGACCAACGCCTCACCTGGGAGGCTCATATTCGCAGCCTTAGGATCTCTTGTACCCGCGCCATGGATATTCTCCGTTCCGTGACGTTCAGCGCTTGTGGTGCATATATGGCTACTGCCCTACTTTTTTATCGATCCTTTGTTCGCTCGAATCTCGACTACGGATGCGAGTTTTATGCATCCGCAGCTGAGCGTTTATTGCGGAAGGTGGATTCGATCCACCACACTGGCCTACGCCTTGCGACCGGTGCCTTCCGCACTTCCCCCATTGAGAGCCTGTTGGTCGATGCTTGGTAGATGCCACTCGCTCTGCGCCGCGTGCAGTGCATCACTCGCCTGTAGGCGCGAGCCCGGCGCCTCCCTCAGTCGCCAACAGCTCTCACTGCATGCGCAGCTGATATCGACGGTGCCTATGCCGCCGAGAGACGCCAGTCATACCCTAAGCCCTCTGGGTTTAGGGCCAGGAAACTCCTTCGAGAGCTAGATATAGTTCTCGGTCCGGTGGCGCCCCTGGTTCTGCCCAGGACGCCACCCTGGAGGGTACCACATTTGGCTATTTGTCGCCACGCCTCTGCTCCCAAAGCTTGTACGGCGCCGGGAGTATTGCGTTCGACCTTTTTGGAGCACACATCGTGTCACGCTGGAACCGTGCCACTGTATACGGATGGCTCCACGTCCGAAGATGGGGTCGGTTTCCACGCCGTATCCTCTCTGTTTGAAGTCCGCGGGGTTCTGCCAGGCGCTGCGTCTGTCTTCACGGCCTAACTGGTGGCAATACACCACTCGGTACGGGAGATTACGCGACGTGCCCGGTTCGGAGACCGGATTTTGATCTATAGCGACTCACAAAGCGCCCTGAGTGCTCTCAGGGCATTGGAATCTCCGCATCCCCTGGTTCGCCTTATCCGTGACCTACGGTTTTGGCGAGCCGGGCGGATGTCGAGATTATCTTCTGCTGGGTTCCTGGACATGTATGAATTGCGGGGAATGATCGCAGTGATGAGTGTGCCAAAGAGTCCGCGAGGACTCTGCGACCGGACCAGCGTTTTGCTCTTTCTCTCACCGACTACATGGCGGGAATACGGGCAGCTCTTCGGACTACTTGGCAAAGAAGATGGGAGACGGTCGAAGGGAACTTAAAGTTGCGTGCCATTGCGCCGCGACTGTTCCCATGGACCTATCCCCCAATGCCACGACGGCTTCAGGTCGCTTTCTGTCGTCTCCGAATCGGGCACACGTGTGACGCATCGCTATCTGATGGAGCGCTCACCAGTGCCCTATTGCGACGACTGCGTCGTCCCCCAGACTGTTCGGCACATTCTTATCGAATGTCCCAGTCTGGGTGATTTTTGCGCAGGATACCTGTCCCGGTACCGGGATGGGTGGGGTCGCTACCGCCTGTCCCTTGTACTCGGGACGGGTTCGTCCACCTTGACTTGTTGACTTTTGGGGGAAGGCCGGCCTTTTCTCTATTATTTAAGCAGGGTTTTGTTTTGTTTTGTTTTCCTCTTATAGGTCGCTTGCTCCTGCGCTGGAGGGACCTCCCCCCGACGCAGGAGCTTGCTTACTGCTCACTTGCCTTCCCTTTTTTTTGGGGGGGGGGCGGGGTGTTTTTATCCTAATTTTATCTTAAAGTAGCCTAGTGTTATAGGCCAGTTTTTAATACGGCGACTAATGCCCAAGTAGGCAGTCGCCAGATGAGCACTTTAATAATAAAAAAAAACACAAAGCGCCCTGAGTGCTCTCTGGGCATTGGCATCTCCGCATCCCCTGGTTCGCGATATCTGTGACCTACGGTTTTGGCGAGCCGGGCAGATCTCGAGATTATCTTCTGCTGGGTTCCTGGACATGTAGGAATTGCGTGGAATGAGCGCGCCAAAGAGTCCGCGAGGATTCTCCGACCGGACTAGCGTTTCGCTCTTCCTCACACCGACTACATGGCAGGAATGCGGGCAGCTCTTCGGACTACTTGGCAAAGAAGATGGGAGATGGTCGAAGGGAACTTAAAGTTGCGTGCCATTGCGCCGCGACTGTTCCCATGGACCTAACCCCCAATGCTTTCTGTCGTCTCCGAATCGGGCACACTCGTGTGACGCATCGCTATCTGATGGAGCGCTCGCCAGCGCCCTATTGCGACGACTGCGTCGTCCCCCAGACTGTTCGGCATATTCTTGTCGAATGGTCTAGTCTGGGTGATCTTCGCGTACGTTACCTGTCCCTGTACCGGGATGGGCGGTGTCGCTACCGCCTGTCCCTTGTACTCGGGACGAGGGCGTGCACACTGACTGGTGGACTTGTTGACTTTTGAGAGGAGGCCGGCCTTCTCCCTATTATTTAAGCAGTGGTTGTTTTTTTTTTGTTTTGTTTTTCCCTTATAGTTCGCGCGCTCCTGTGCCGGGCGGACCTGCTTCCGACGCAGGAGCCAGCTTACTGCTCGCTTCCTTTTCCTTTTTTTTTTTGGAAGGGGGGTGTATTTTTTATCTTTTTTGATTTTATTTTGAAATAGCCTAGTACTAGGCCAGTTTTTAATACGGCGACTAATGCCCGAGTAGGCAGTCGCCAGATGAGCTCTTAAAAAAATATATATATATACCAATCCCGTGTTGTTCTTTTTAATGTTTTTAATTATATATGTTTTTTAACTCCCTTTGTGTTTAGTTTTGGGTTTATCACTTTTATGACCACTTAAGCCAGATGAGCCCAAATGGCAAAACAGGCCATAAATCCTTAAAATTAAATTAAAATTGAGTGGCCAATGCGAACTCGGCAAAGGGCTCCCTCCAACGACCGCAATCTATGGCGGCTCTAGGGCCAAGAGTGAATAGAATTTTTAATTTTGTACAGTTCGGATGATGAACAGTTATCCCATTCATTCTCCCACAGTTGAAAAATATATTTTTTTATTGAAGGAAAGTAGTTCCTAAAAGGCAGAGCCGTGTTCTCAGAGGACAAAGAATGTCCTGAGCGCGCCAGCCGATCAGCCCTCTCGTTGCATATGACCCCCACATGCCCAGGGACCCAGCAAAAAATAATTCTATATCGGGACGCATTTTGGACCAGCCAGTTGCAAATTTCTGTGACTAAGGGATGGGACGCATTAAAAGATTTAATTGACTGTAAAACACTACTTGACTCAGAAAAAAATGACAAAATCATTAAAAGGTAAAATTTGGATGAGTCTAAAGGCTAAAAGGATTGCTGAAAGTTCAGCGGTAAAAATGGATGCTCCTGGGTAGATGACTGCGGCGCCCACGCCACTGTCCGACTTAGAGCCATTCCTGTATAATGGGCAGCATTGTTTGTGTGAGGTCGAATGCTCTAAGAACAGGCTCTTAATGATGCGAGGGTCCATGGAAGACTTCTCCAGGCTACACATGTTGGGTACATACTGTGGGGAGAAGTGCACGCCAACTAGGGGTCAGTAAGGATGGAAGGGTAAGGACCCTTGGAGCACCCAGGTTAGAGAGATGATCTCATATGCGAAGGTTCAAGGGGCGGGGTAAATATTGCAACTTATCATATGCCGCTGTTGATTCGGCAGCATACAGGCATCTGTAGACCTCTGATACAGGAGCTTGCTGTACACGGCAGAGGTATCGCATGCAGTAAAGGCTGTTGGCAGGAGAAGTACGGAAAGCTCCACTGGAAAGGCGAATTTCGAGGTTTCGAATGGGGTTGGGCATTTTAAGGGCTGAAAGGGAAGCTGGTGAGTAAATTTGACAGCCATAATCCAATTTGGATTGGACGAGGGCTGTATATAATGTCCATAATGTTTGTCGGTCATTGCCCCACAAAGTGTGTGAGGGGACAGAGTCTGCAGACAGCCGTTCGAAGTCGGCGTAGGTGTGATAACCAGGATAACTGGATCGAGAGTTACGCCAAGAAACCGAAACTCGGAGACAAACCCTATATCTTCGCCTTGTAGGGAGATAGATGGCGGAACAAGAACCCCTCTGCCCCGGTGGAATACATTGCTTTGGTTTTGTTCGTGGAAAAGCGGAATCCCTTAAGTTGTACAATTTTGGAAGACAGCATCGACCGCCAGTTGTAGCCGACGCGCTGCTGATGGAAGGCGAGGTGAGGAACAATATAGTGCCAAATCATCGACAAACAGAGTTGCCGATACACCCTCTGGGAGAGACGAAATAGTATCATTGATGGCAATTATAAAACATAAGACACTTGAAACACTCCCCTAGGAACTCCCTCCTCTTGGGATTGCAGGTCAGAGTATGCGTCTTCAACACGTACTTTGAAGGATCGAGATGCTAAAAAATTTTGAATAAGTGACGCTAAAAGGCCTTTCATCTCCCAGACGTATAGCTGCTTCAAGATGCCGTATCTCCATGTTGTGTCGAAGGCTTTCTCAATATCGAAAAATATGGTCAGGACTCTGTGCTTTAATGAGAAAGCTTTCCAGACCGATCCCTCGAAACGTACTAGTAGGTCAAGGGTACTATGACCTTTGCGGAAGCGACATTGAAATAGAGAGAGAAGGTGATTGGTTTCTAGGAACCAGTTTAGGCGCTCTAACACAATTTTTTCCAGCAACTTAATCAAACAGCTGGTGAGAGCTATAGGGTGGTAGTGATCTGTATCCAGCCCGTCCTTGCCCGGTTTGACAAAAGGAAGGATGATCCCAATGCGCCATGATGAGGGGTAAAAATCCGTCACCTATATAAGGTTGTACAAATCAAGTAAGAAGAAAGTAGAGTGTGGATGTAGGTGCCGAATCATATCAAAATGGATCTCGTCAAGGCCAAGGGAAGTAGATCCGCAAAGTGACAAAGCGCTACGCAGCTCATGGATGCTGAATGGAGCATTAAATGGAAGGTTAGATTTTGTTGTGAAGTTGAGAGAATGCGTCTCTCCCTTTGATTTGTAGGATAGAAAAGCCTTCCCGTAATGGCTGACACTGCTGACGGCGCGCAAATGGTCAGCAAAAGCATTGCTAACCCCCAGGCTGCCATTTTCCAAGGAACCGTGTAAGTTGAGTGTGGGAGTATGATGATCAGCATAACAGCCCCTGATCTTATTAATCCTTTTCCAGATCTTAGCGGTAGGTGTCATAGAGGAAATTGATGAAACGTAACGGCGCCATGAATTTCGGCGAGCCTGACAGAGGGTTTTTTGGCGAAGCGCACGAGCTCGTTTTCGGTCGACCTTGTTGCACAAAGTTGGGTTCTTTCGGAATCGGGCATGGGCAAACTTGTAGTTTTTGATAGCTGTTCTACACGCCGAGGTCCACCAGGGCACGGTTGCCCGACCCGTGGCGGGTCGCCTCCGTGTGATAGTCTGTGTTGCTGCATCGAAGGTCCCCAAGGATACACTTCTGAAGGACGCCTCTTGGAAACGTTCTCAATCTTCATGACCTAAGTCCCACTTAAGGGGCATGGTTGTATGAGGGCTAACTTGAAGGGCCGACAAGACAATAGGGAAGTGGTCACTACTATGGAGATCGTCAAGAATTGACCATCGAAATTCCGTAAAACAATCCGGGGAACAAACAGACAGGACAACACAGCTAAAAGAGTCCGTCTGGACATGATAAGAGGTAAAATTGCCAGTGTTTAAAAAACAAAGAAAGTCAGATAATACAAGAGACTCTAAAACACTACCTTTGGCATTTCAAGTGATGTCGCCCAGTAATAAGAATGGAGAGGGCAACTGGTCTATAAGTTCTAAAAGGTCGGGTCTTGACAATGATAAACAAGGGGATAAGTAAATAGAGCAAACAGTAAAAAGCTTGGTAAGAAAAACCCTCACGGCAACAGCTTGGAAGGTAGTATGTAGGGGGATAGGAAATACATGGTGGGATGAAGATACCATGATCGACTCCCCTTCCCCATGAGAGGAGCTTCCAGCAGGAGCAATAGAGTTGAAATTGAGAAAGCCGACTACCGGCGGAAAGGGCCGTATACCCAGTTTATTCTCCTGAAGACAAATAACAGCGGGGTGGAGAGTCGTCAAAAGAATGAGTTTCCACTTTGGAAGAACGCCTTGACAATTCCATTGTAAAATGGAAGCTATTGTGTGGAACGGTTATATACCACTATGGATATCTTTTTCTCTTTTGTGGCCAATATTGTATTTGAGGTTCGTCCCAGAGTTTGAGAGACGGAGGGCAGATTTTGAGGAGCCTGCTTTTGCAGCGGGAGAGATCCTAGAGGGAGCAGTAACGGGCTTTTTTCGAGGGTTTTGGAGAACCGACCGAGGCCCTTGATTGTAATTCGGGCTCACAACCTGGTGGAAAAGGAAGATCGAGGAGGGATTTTCGACCGGTAGATCTGGATTCATGGGTCGAGGGTATTTTCAGTGTCTGAAGGGTTCGTCCAACCCCCGCGATTGGTGATGTTGGAGTATCAACTGCTTCCATCGGATCATGAGTTGAAGGGTGAGCGGAACGAACTCTGATTTGAGTGAGGTGTGTGGAGCTGGATGTATATCTGCTATCGTTTGGATCAGGATGGGTCCTAAGTCCTGTGAAGGGTGGGACGGACTTAAGGAAATAGAATGTTCAGCCATAGGGGAATAGTCCATTGAAGATTCTCGGAGTTCGGCCGAGTCGGCTCCAGAGGCTGCCCGCTTATTGGTGGTCGATGACCCAGGTGAGGAATCCTTCCTTTTACCACTGAGCTTTGGGTCTCGGGGGGGAGGGGGAGGCCGGGTGGATAAACCTTCACTGGTTGATGTTGAAGATTTTTTCAGATAGCATCTGTCTTCAAGTGTCTCACCCTGAGCGTCTCTCCCAGCTAGAGCTACTGGAGAGAGGGGGACTACATTGGTTATCTCGGTGTGAAAGCGATGCTTCGACTGCATATCCTGAATGTTTCTGCCGCTGCGAGTTGATGTAGGATGAAGTGCTTCAGGCTGGTCGGAACTCGAACGTGATGATCGGTTTCGTCCAGCGTCACGTAAAGCGTCAGAGAAGAGCCGGCCGAGTGGTGATGTTTGTGCTCGAGCACGCTGGCGGGCCTCTCATATCTAGACGTAGGGACTCGCGCAAAGCGAGCACCTCATTTTCATATAAAAATATAGAGCAGAGTTTTGACGCAGCGCTGTGGGTACCTCCGCAGTTGGCACAGCGAGGTGACTTGGGGTCATGGTAGTCAGAGCTACAATTCACGAAGGAGCGGGGGTGTCGACAGGCACGGCCAACATGTCCAAATTGATTGCAATTGAAGCAGCGTCTGGGTAGTTCGATGTAGGGACTTACCGAGACACGAAGGTACCCAGCTTTAATATACTGCGGCAGTTCTTGTCGTTCGAATGTTAAAATCAGTGTGGCAGTTGGGACTCTAGTGGAACCTAATGTTTTAGTTACCCTGTGTACGTGTGTGACACGTTGGGTACTGAGCTTACTCTGAAGGCGTGTGGGGTCGTAGTACCTTAGTTCGTTTGAGCGTCGACACCCTTGATAAAATTCAGACGCGGATAGCTGCGAGACAGTTACTGGAATTTCAGCTATCGAAGATAGATTTCGCACAAGGTTGTGTTGAGAGTGGGATGACACCTCGACTACGACATCACCACTACCTCTTGACCACATCCAGCGGGGTTCACCACAGCGAGACTCAAAAGATTTATTGACGTCAAACACATCGACTTTTGCAATTGAGGTGTCGGATGATGAACTCATGACAAGAAAGCGAGGATAATCTAAATCCGGGTCTACTTCATTGGAATAGGGGTCCAACGAGCGAGGGAAGGCTGAAAGGGGAGCTAAGGAACGTTTGGCACGAGAACCCTTACGAGAAGGGGAAGTTTTTGGTTTATGGCTAGCCATTGCAAAAAGAAAAAAAAACCGCATTCTCCTTCGGGACTCCCCACTATGGGGGCCTTCAAGGGCCCGGCACTACTGCAACTGTACAATCAGTTACGTCCGGTATGTCCTCTTGGAGAATGAATACGGATCCATCACACCATCTTTAGAAACCTAAGAGGCTGCCCAAATTCTCCTACGCACGGAAAAAAGGGGCCAACAATGGGTTTCTCCTTGGGCATTCGGTAGACAAAGGCGGTGGAGATGTCCAGCAGCCTCTTCCACCTTTATGAAAGAACAATTCTGAATCAATCCATAAGACGAGCAGTGGTCGGGTATCTATAAGGGCCACTAGATAGGTGAAGGAAGAGGGGGAAATAAAAGGTAGGGGAAGAAAGAAAGAAGAGTATGTTAAAAGTCTTGTTGGAAGCACCATGGGACCCCTAAGGGGGTCAGAGCCTCTCTGGGAACAACCCCTAAAGAAAAGATCCCAGAGAGGGAAGGGAACGTGGCTAATATACAATGTATATATCTCATGAGCGCTAGAGAATGATGAAGTAAATCAAGCATACCGCAAGAGAAAGTGGAATAATTCTTTTCTTCGGAAAGTTATTTCCTAATTCGAAAAAATCCGTACTGGGGTGGGATTCAAACCAGAAATCGAGCAACCGCTTTGATCTCAATTAAACAGCTTCTATCCACTCGCGCTCATTAGAGATATACATTGTATATTCGCAGCGTGTTTAATTCAATTTCTCCTTTGTCCTTTGAATTCCCAATTAATTTCTCTTCGAAATATATAATATGCTGGGTTCTTGGATATGTAGAGATTGCGAGGAATGAGGGCGACATAAAGTTCGCGAGTCTAGGCGCCCAGATCAGCGTTTCTCTTGCTCACACTAACTATATGGCAGGAATCAGATCAGACCTCTGGACCTAGCAAAGAAGAGGGGATATGGGCCATGGGAACTTAAATTTTGCTTGCCATTGCGCCGTGACTGTTTCCATGGACTTACCCCCTAGCTATGCCGCGGCGGCTTGAGCTCGCCTTCTGTCGTTTTTTAAATGGGGGCACTCACGGGACGCACCGGCATTTGGTAGAACGTTCCCGTGCGACTTACTGCAACAATTGTTTTGTCCCTCAGTCTGTTTGACACATTTTTGTTGAATGTTCCAGTCTGGACGCTCTCGTGGACGTTACTGGTATAAAGGTGCTCGCTACCGCCTGTCTATTTTACTCACGACGGATTGTGGATTTTTAGATTTGGGGGAGAGGAGGCTTATAGGGTTTTGTAAGGTAAGGGTTCACAAATATGGATACTTGGTTCCCAAATGCTGCTCTCTTAGAGGTAAATCTGAAATAATGTGTTCCCCACTGAGATGTGGGGTCAACATTTGAGATGACGCCACCATCACATGGATCTGACTAGTTTTATCCTCGTTGAATAGCAGGATGCTTCTAACTTCAATTTTGTTCGGTTGGAAAATAATAAAATATAAGAATAACTTCAGTTTATCAATTCTCATTGTTTATTTTCGACGTGAAAATTGTCTTTAGATAAAGTTTACTTTTTCCATTTAAAAAAAAAATTCACACGCCTTCTATAGCAGATACCTATTGTTAAGTTAAATCTGAACAGTACATGCTTGTTTTTTTTATACACAATCGATACACAGTTCTCTGTTACATTGCTAACATTATAATAATAAAAAACAAATACATTTTAATAATATCTTAATTAAATTAAATCAGCTCCTGTATAAAATACAAACTTAGCTTATAAGTTTACTCTTCCTTGCCCCTTACCTCTGCGCAGTCTTCTATGTCTCCTACCCCAGTTTCGTCTCCCTTGCCTCCTACCTCTGTTCCTTCATCTTCTGAACCTGTTCCCTCCTCACCATCTGACCCTGCTCCTTCTCCATCTGATCCAATTCCTTCCTTACCCTCTGACCCTGTTCCCTTCTCACCCTCTGTCCATGTTCCGCCTTCTGTTCCATCTTCTTCGCATCTTAGTTCTCGTCCGTCTCTGCTCGATATCCCTTTCCCTCCGGGCCATGAGCCCTTCACGTTGGGGTTTCGGTCTAGCTTTCAGCTGTCGCCTCCCGCCGTTCATGCTGCCAATTCCGTGCCGGGTGCGTCCCAAAATCATTGCAATTTGTCGCTTGCTCCTTCTGGGCCTTCTGGTAGTTGGGAACCTTCGACGGTCTCCGTCACTAGAATCCCGATGTTGGTGTCTAGACGACAGTAATGTCTGTCATCCTACAGTGTAATTGTCAAGGGGTTCTCCCCAAGTGGGAGGAACGCCATCTCTTGGTTTCTAGCGTTCGGGCCTTGGTGGTCTGTTTGCAAGAAAATAAGCTTGGGGCTCGCCCCTTCCTGGCACTTCCGCACTTTCGGGTGTTTAATTACATCCCCCTGGCCGAGGGCGTGTCCCATGGTCGTGCTTCGCTTTTAATTTCCTCTTCGCTATTCGCTGCGCCACTTTCCCTCCGTACTACCTTGCAGGCTGTTGCTGCAAGGGTTTTTATTTCCAAGCTTTTAACCGTTTGTTCTGTGTACATCCCCCCGGATTTTAGTTTGAGTCGGTCTGACCTTTTAGAGCTCACAAGTCAGTTACCTACCCCGTTTTTATTACTTGGTGATTTTAATGCTCGCCACCCATCTTGGGGTGATACTGCCTGTAATCCCCAGGGTGGAGTGGTTGAGTCCCTCTTATTATCCGATTCTCTTTGTCTTTTAAATTCCGGCGACTTTACTTCTTACCATGTTCAAACGGATTCGTTTAGTGCTGTAGACTTGTCCTTATGTTCCCCCGACTGTTTCCTTAACTTCCGGTGGTCGATTCGGGACGATCTTTCCGGGAGTGATCACTTCCAAATAGTCATGTCGGCCGCCCTTTCTGGCCCTTTCCTTTCCCTCCCTCCTCGTTGGGATCTGTGGCGAGCTAATTGGGTTGGGTTCCGGGTTGCTTCCGATATTGATGCCTCCCGGGTTTCCTTCGATACCGTAGATTCAGCGGTCTCATTTTTCACTACTCATATTTTAGAGGCTGTTGAGCGCTTCGTTCCGCGGAGGTACCCTGATTCTGGCGCTCCACCGTCCCCTGGTGGTTGAAGGATTGCGCGTCGGCTATTTCTGCCTATCAGTTGGCTCATTCCCGTTAAAGGCGGAACCCGACCGTCTCGAATAGGGTCGATCGGAACCGGGCTCGAGCCATCCGCCAAAGGGCCCTCCGTCGTGCCCGCCATGAGTCTTGGCGCTGGTATGTATCTTCCATTTCTTCGTCCACGCCACTGACTCGGGTTTTGAAGCAGGTCAATAAGATCTGTGGTCGCTACGCTGGTCATTCTATGCCCACTCTGGACATCGGAGGCTCACTTGTGTCCGATGGCCGGTTGGTCAGCGAAGCTCTAGATGACCATTTTGCTTCGGTGAGTAGCGCTGGTAGCTATCCTCGACGGTTTCTCGATCATCAGGTCACCATAGAGTCTCGCCTTTTAGATTTTAACCCGTGCGCCACCTACTCTTATAATGCTCTCTTTTCCGTATATGAGCTGCAAGATGCTTTGACTCACTTGGCTCCACCTCTCCCGTTGATGATTGCATCCACTATGACTTTCTCCGTCGTCTCCATCCCCACTCAGAGTTATTCTTGGTTGACCTCTACAACCTGCTCTGGGTCAAAGGAATCTATCCGTCCTCCTGGCGTGTGAGGGTTGCTCTACCCTTTCTCAAGCCCAGGAAGAACGGTTCGATCCCAGTCACTATCGCTCGATTTCTCTTACGAGCTGTCTCAGTCAGTTATTCGAGAAGATGGTTCAAATTCGCCACACTTGGTTTTGGGAGTCCAACTCGCTGCTCTCTCCATTTCAGTGCAATTTTCGCAGCGGTCATAGTACTCTTGACTACCTCATTCGTTTGGAAGACTCCGTTGCTCGGGCTTTTTCCTCCAGGTATCAGGTGTTAGCGGTGTTCTTCGACATTCAGAAAGCCTACGATACCACCTGGAGATATGGTGTTTTACGTCAGTTATATGATTGGGGTATAAGGGGCTTTTTACCGGTTCTTATTCAAGAATTTTTATCGTCCCGTAATTTTTAGGTCCGTTTTGGGGAGGTTTTCTCAGGCTTGCGAATTCAAGAGGAAGGTATTCCCCATGGGTGTGTTTTAAGTGTGGCATGTTTCGCCGTTGCCATTAATAGTCTGGTGTCCACTCTTCCGGTGAGGGTTTTGGCTCCCCTCTTCGTGGATGACTTGTTGTTGTTTTGTTCATCTCCCCGCTTGCCTTCTGCTGCCCGTCCATTACAGCTCGCAATTGATGCCGTGTCGGGTCGTGCTGTCTCAAAATGTTTCCGTTTTTCGGTCACCAAAAACGAAGGCCATGCATTTTTATCGGGATCGTGGTGTCCTTGGTCCCCCTCCCCCCTTCTTGGATGCCACGGCGATTGAATATGTCCCCGTTTTTAATTTCTTGGGATTTAACGCTTGATAGCAAGCTCACTTGGGTACCCCATTTTCTTCGCTTGAGGGCGTCCTGTTCAAAGGCTCTGGATTTGCTTAGGGTTTTATCCCACACCACCTGGGGTGGTGATATGCGCACCTTGTGGTCGCTGTATTCTTCAGCGTCTTCTTCAGTCTTGAAGATACTTGACCCTGTTCGTTTGCTTGGGGCCCGTCTTAGTAGTGAGGCCTTTCGCACCTAGCTTATCCCTAGCCTCTTTGTTGAGGGTTGAGTGCCTCCCTTGAGATACCACGGCTGCAGGTGTGCCTACGATTCCTGTTTCGTGTTCAGCAATACCCTTCATCCCCATTCCATGAGTGCCTTTTTGCCCCGTCCTCTTCGGCATCTTTTGATCGGCGGCCATCTCTACCCCAGCCTCTGGGGCTCCGGGTTGGGGACCATCTCTCATCTCTGGGTGTTCCTGGGGCGTTGGCCCTCCCATTCCCGCCGGCTCCGCGTTGGGGCGTTCGCCCTCCTCAGGGCTGTACTGCTTTTTGGCATTTCGAAAAAAGGTCTACTGACCCTCGTCTATTAAAGTGCCTGTTTCTTGAACATGCGTGTTCCCATGCTCACCAGCGTCCCATCTATACTGACGGCCCGAAGTCGGACTTCGGTGCTTGGGCAGCCGAAGTGTCCTCTACGGAGTTTATTCGGCCCTCCCTTCCTTTTGTAGCATCCGTTTTTACCGCAGAGTTGACGGCCATTCTTTTGGCTTTTAATTTGATTTTATCCCTCAATTCTTCATATTTTATTGTTTTTAGCGATTCCAGGCCTGCTTTGGAGGCAGTTCGTTCTTTTACGTCCACTCACCCTTTGGCTTTACCGATTCGCTCCTAGCTGGTCAGAAATGCCCCCCGTTACAGGGTGGCGTTCTATTGGGTTCGGGCTCATGTTGGGGCCCTGGGCCACGAGGCGGCTGATCAGCTGGCCCGGTCGGCCGCCCTCGAGGTGCCGGATGCAGCCCCTCTGCCATTTAGGGATTCCTACCCCGTAATCAGGGCGTATGTCTTTTTTTTTTTGGCAGAGAGAATGGGATTCGTTCCCCGCTTCTAAGCTGTCCCTTATTACACGCTCTGTCCGTTCGTGGTCCTCAGCTTACAGCGACTCCGGTCTTGGGAAGTTGCGAAATGGGTACACGCGACTCACCCATGGCTATTTAGGTTCGGGTGGAGGCCGAGTTGCCCCTGGTTGTCCCTTTTGCGGTGGCGAGCTATCTGTGGCTCACATTTGTCCCCACCTTCAAAATTCTTGCTTCCCTACCCTTTTTTGCGTCGCCTTACCTGCTCGACCTCGCTTTATTTTATCAGAGGATTCCCTTCGGTTGTCCTCCCTCCTTAAATTTCTATACGAAGTCGCGTTTTATCCCTTTTATAAATTCTTTCCATTTTTGTGTTTAGGTTTATTGTTTTATCTTTTATCCTGTGCCATCCACTGCGGCTGGCGCATGCCATTTGTTCATTGCCCCAGCCGCCTTTGTTTTTAGAATGCGTGCTGTATGCCCGTAATTTAGGTGTGCATCTCTGTGTGTTGTACTGTTCTTTCTAATCCTTTGCTTTCCCCATTTTTATTGAGTGTCTCCCACGCCTCTTCTGACTTTTTTTCGGGCGACCCCGTTTTAAAGTGCTGCCATTAAGAATCCATTAGGATTGGGCAGCTGCCACCTTGTTTTCCCTTAAACTAAACTAAACTTATAAGTTTAATAATATGGGTTCGGATCTGATTCACGCTTGTTTACAGTATTTCCATCAACCAACAAAATGTTAGCTTAAAAATTTATCACCTAACCATCTGATTATATGTATTTAAACCGTTTTCCTTTAAACAATTATCTGCACACCAACTCCAGACAAACTTTTTCATTAAATTTGTTTAATCTATCAATATAAAACATTTCTTCCCCACAATTTAGCCCAGAAATATATTAGATAACGTTAAAATTTTGATTTTCATATGCTTAAAAAAAATTGCATAGCGAGTACTTAAGGAAACGAATCGATATTTCAGGTCATTTGAAATTACGAAAAATAAAGCGCAAGATAATTAGTTAGAAAAGAGGTTTTATTTACTTTACCATAATCCCTTTTTCCCCTACATTTTATTACTTCTTCCTGTAACATTTTTTTTCTGTGTTTTGTACAAATCTGTTCTTTTTTGGCGGTCGGAAGGCGAAATGCAGGTAAAACAGAGTTTTATACAGATTAGGTCGAAATCAGAGTAAACCTCGATTCTGACGTAATTTACTTACGACCGCCAAAAATGAAGAACGGATATGAACAAAGCACAAACAATTGTTTAAAAAAATATATAACTCGAGGTAACATAACCTTACCTTCAATTTTCAAATTGCCAGTTTGTGAAACTATACAAACTTTTTGTACCCACCTAACCAATTTTTTTTTTTAAATAACGTAATATAAACAACCCCTTAAAATCACCAAAAATGAAGATGAGATTGGGATAAATAATCTCAAGTAAAATTTCCAATGCACAATTAGGGTCGCCGTGAACCTCATTTACCATGTGTTCAAAGTATAATTCACATCCACTACAAGTCTTAACCCAAAGCTTTCCAATCTGAAACATAGGCACTTGGGAAAAGGTAAAAAGGTAAGTTCAGTCGAAATTATGTAGACAATGCGACCACAGTGTACCATTTTTCTGCAAAAATACTTTCCACTGTGACGTCATCACAATTAAAGACGAGAAAAAATAATGAAATTGAAACTATTATTATATTAATAGTAACATCAACCGCTAAATAAATTCTATATAGATGGAGTCTCCTTTCGGATGAGTCTAGCTCTGTGACAGCGCCGGTCCCTCTTTTTCACAACGCCCATTAAGAATGCAACAAACAAGCCGTCCGTGACTAAGCGTGTGACCCCGACCCACTATTCTCCGCGATATAATAGTTTTACGCCCTCACCAGCACGGTATGGCCGATATGCAGATGGATCTCCACTTTACAACCGTAATGACGTCTCCATTCTTTTATTCTCATTGAATACCTTTCAGGCCGTGACAGAACGACTCCACCTGGATATGAGATATACTGTTATTTCTGCATACATTCCACCGTCAGCTGACTTCGATGTGGAGGACTTTCGTCATGTCGCGGCACGGTTGATGAGGCCCTTTCTCCTGCTTGGGATCTGAATGGTAGGCAACCCCTCTGGAGGCTACACAATCAATCACATGGGTCAAATCCTTGCCGACCTGATCGACGAGCTGGAGATAGGTGTCGAAAATGTGGATGAGTTTAGGCATCACTGCCAGAGACCAGCTTCATTTTCCCCTCTCGATCTCTCCTTCTGCACTTTAAGTGTACAGCGTGATTTTGGGCGGGAGGTGATCGATGGCCATGTTCGTAAACACTTTTCCATTTTATTATCATTTGGGGGCTGCTGGCGCCTCTAAAACCGCCTCGGTGGCTCTCGGGGGTGGCTTGGTGGTCTACATTTACGAAATTAATGATTTTTCAGTTCAAATCGAGGTGTTTAGGTCTTTTGATGAAGTCTTTGAATCCTTCTCGGGTAAACTCATCTCCGTGCACTTAGATACTCTTTCTAGAACTTCTGGATGTTTGCACTACGTCTGCTTCCTTACTGCTCAACCGAGTGTGAGAAAACTCTCAGAGAGAAGTGATATGCCTACATGCACTATAAATGCTCAAATTATTTCACCATTGGTAAACTTAGTCGAGCTAAGTCGAGGTTCCAGTATCTATTGAGGCCCACCTGCCGCTCTTCTTTGCGGGCATGTGCCTTCAATTAACTTGACACATCTTGAGGTGATGTGGAAGCGAGTCAAAAGGATTCGGGGCAAGTTCTCGCATAACTCCTTTCCTGCACTTCAAGCGATGAGGACCGCAACTCGTACTCCGCGTGGTCAACGATCAACGACAATCTAAGAGAGGAAATTGTGTATGGAGTAGAAGTAAAGAGAGGAAAATGTGTTTTAAGAGTGAAAGGGTTTGTAACAGGTTGCCTGGTAACCTCAGTCTTTTTGCCTATTTTCTTCATTGTCTCTACATTGATTCTCATATACTGAATCAATCTTTCAAGCCTTTTTATTCGATGAAAATTATCTTTTGTGAATTCTACGAGATTGTCGCTGTATAATTTTTATTTTATTTTTTTGTCCACTACAAATCTTTTTTTTTTAATCTTTTGTCCACTTCGGATCTTTTTACTATAATTATTTTTAACTTTATACTTATTAATTAATTGTCCACTACGGATCTTTTTATAATTGTTTTATGTATTATTTTCTTTATTTTTCTTCATTAGCATCATTGTTTTTTATAAATCGGGTAAATTGCATGCCGCGTGTGCAGCTGGCTACTTTTAAAGGTTTGTTTGAAACGTAGATTCGGTGATTCATCATCTTCGAGTTTTATCGGTCGGGGCACATTTTCTGGTAGGTATTGGTTAATCCTTTGTGCAGAGTCATATTTATTGGTTCGATGTCTACAATTTCGTGAAGTATAGTCGATGGGATCCGGTCTTGAAGTGTAACGTTAGTAATAAATCTGTGGCCTTATTTTGTACCACTTGAGCTTTCCTCATCATTGTCTCGCTAGAGACATGAAGGGGAATAGCGGGATACAGCAGTAATGGTCTTACTAGTAACATATATAGTTTCCTTTAGTTTCTCGGTGATAGCATTCAGAAACGAAAGTGATTCTAGTGTCCTCTTGGCCGCATTAATTTTTTCTTTAAAGTGCGCAACATACCGGGATGATGTTAAGTTGATGCCAAGTACTCAGCCATTTATTGAGTATGGGTAGAGTTTGCCTTGTATTTGAACATCTGCAGTTTTACGTCACCCCATCAGGATCATTCTAAACTTGTTGATGTTTGTTTTTATTTGGTTCCCTCTCTCGTATCGGTTGATGTTCTCAATTTCTCTCTTGTCCTATTTGCTATATCTCTGGGGTTGCGATAGTTGCTGGTGATGACCTGTGTTATATCGTCTGCCAATTGTATATATTGTGCTTATGCTTGATTAGGGTGGGGCAGGTCGCCCGTGTAAATTGCATACAGGGTAGGACTCAGGCATCCTCCTTGTGGCACCCCTATTTCCAGTTCGAATGGCTCTCCTTCATTATCATTGATTTTTAAGATTATCTGGCGGCCATCCAGGTAGTCGCAAAGTATACGTGCTATATTTTGTTCCATTCCAAGATTTTTTATTTTTAATTTAAGTGCCGGAAGCCATACCTTATCAAACGTTGATGACACTTCGCGAAGCACCAGGTATACGTTGTGGTCTTTGGCCTTGGCGATAGCAATTCGTTCAATAATCAATGCGAGTGTTGTTTCGTTCCAAGTTTTCTTCTGAACCCATGTTGTTGATTATTATATAGATCTGTGGCATCCAGGTAGTTTCTCAGTCCGTTATTTAGGGTTTTTTCCAGGAGTTTTCCCAAGAACTCCAAGAGCGAAATAGGCATATAGCTGCCTATATCTTTTTTAGGTTTTCCTGTTTTACGCAAGAATATTATTTTGTAGCCTTTTTGAATTGGATTGGGAAATAACTGACATTAAGGCAGGCATTAAATATCTCCAATAGGGCCTCGTTTATGTTTATTAGATGTTTCTTTGTGATGCCGGTTATTCCTGCAGCTTTTTGTTTAAGGTCCTTAAGGGCAGCTTCATATTCCTCATGGGTGAAGGGCCTTCCCTCTTCCTGTGTGAGACGAGTACCATCAACGCTATAGTGTGGGCTGAGCTCGTCACTTAGTTCACTAATCCTTTCCAGAACGGTTCCCTCATGCCTTTCACATAAGCTATTGTTTTCTTCCCCATTTATTTTAAAACGGTTTCTCCAATATTCTTTGAACTAGGATTCAATTTCTCCATCCTCTGAGATTTCATTACCGTTAACTTTGATTGCTATTCTATTTTTAGGGGGAGGTGCCTCTCAGTCTTTTAAATTGGCTCCAAAATTTCTTGGGGTCCCTTTCTGCATCAACTTTAGCTACGATGTTATTTCACTTTTCTCCCAATTTCTCCTTGATGAGTTGCTTGATCTCAATTCTTGTATTTCCTAGCTCTCTGTAATGATGTGCAGTGTTACCATAAGTATTTAACTGGTTGATGACGGCTTCCATTTGGTGCATTTTGTTTAATATATTTGCTTTTCACCTTGGAGCAGGTAGTACTTTGTATTCTGTCCAGGGGAAAGCTAAGCGGTCGGCTTCCATGAGCTTTGTTATTATGTGATTCAGCTGTCTTTCGATATATTCGGGTGTGGCTCCTTCCATCTGGTTTATCTGTATGTTCTTGAGATACTCCTTGTATGCGGTCCAGTTTGCTTTGGCCAGACATCTGCGTCTTGGGATTTTTACCTGTATTGGAGATGTTGAGACGGTTGTTATCATGCTAACATGATCGGACGGGATATATGGACCTGGAGTTATCATTTGATTGAGAGAGAAGTTGGGGTTCGTCAGTACTATATCGGGTGTAGTTGAAGACTTTCCTGTGTGAAATGTAGCAAAATTTGGGCCTTTTCTTTGTACGATATCCCTGCTAATTAATAGGCTTAGCGAAGTCCCAGCACCATTGAACGCGGTGGTGTATCCAGCTTCTCTGCATCGTGTGTTTAGATCTCCTATTAAAATGGTTGACGCCTCTCTTCTGAACAGTCTGATAAAGTTAAGGATTAGTAAGAATGGACGTCTTGGTGGTTGGTATGCCACTGCCATAATTATATCATCGTAGGTCATTTTAATCTTAATGGCTAAGTAGGATTCCTCCAGATCTTGGATTTCTTTGAATCTGATACCTTCCCTAATCGCAATGGTAACTCCGTCATATCTTTCCCTTGAGTGGCTTGTCATTAGCACCACATAGTTATTTATCTTTATCTGTTCACTCTCTCCGTCCAAACCATGTTAAGATATTAGTATGATGTATGGAGATACTGATCTTATAATCTCGTTATATATACCTCCTTTGTTCCTCCATCGATTAACGTTGAGGGATAATATTTACAAGGTTTTAATGTATCTGACGTCGGTTTTCATGTTTAGTTCTTATTAAGTTGTTTACTTTTTTCTCCCTTTTCTCTTGCTGGAGATTTCATCCTTCCCGATCTTTACTTTTTGAATTGATCTTGACTTAGGTTGTGGTATGATTCTGGACAAATCTCAACTAGCTCATGTCTAATTGCCTGGAGTAATTCCTCTTCTTTCATATCAGCGTCAAAATCCCATTTTTATTTCCCTTTAATTATCCCGTCGTTGATATAATCCGTTTTAGATCATTTCTAAATTGGTGCTGATAGAGATCTGTATATCTTCGTACATAGTTCTTTGGTTCTAAAGCTTGAAGTATATGACGTTGATGGTTGCACTGATACAGGCTCGCTGCTTGCGGGTGTGTGACTTACGTCCATTTGAGACTCAGTTTCTTCTGCCGTTTTTGGTGTTTAAACGTGGCTTTCGAGATGCGGAGCGCGTCCATGGTACGGCTTCAGACATTTTCTTAATTTGCGCCTGGAACAATTGGCCAGAGGGTGAGTTTTCCGGGAACCACATCAGTTTAATGCCTTTGTGGACTAGCATTTTGTTGAGTTCGGTTGCGTAGCTGCCTGGCTTTATAACGTTAGCGAAGTGGGCATGGAGAATGCACATTATTAAATCTGGCCTCATGTTCTGGTCAATTTGAATAATCGTCTTATCCTGATCGGATTTTCTGGCCGTCTGCGCATACGTGGTATTGGCCCTTTTGTTTCTCTCCTCAATCATGTGCTTTTTCTTGTCAGTAATCAATGTCTTTTTTATTGGACAGGCCATTGATAATGTTCGGTGCTGATTGCCGCAATTAAGACATTTTTGATTAGGGTTGGTGCACTCCCTCCACGTGTGACCAGAATAAGCACACTCCGAGCAAACTTTGCCCTCAAGTTTACATTCTTTGCTCGAATGTTTCTCAAGAGGATAACATGAGAAACAGACTTGCAGTGGGACGAATACATCACGTTCAATACAACTATCAGACACTTTAGTGTTAAACACGACCAATCCTTTTTCAGTTGCTTTTGCAGCCATTTCTGTGGTCTGAAAGGTCACTTTAAAGACGTGTGTATATTCTTCACCTTCGCGGTTTTTTAATTTACGTATCTCGTCTATTTTTGCCCATTCCTGCTTGAGTTCGATTTCTCTTTTGATTTCCACCGCTGAGTGTAATCCAACGTATGGATCGATTTGTCGACATATGATCGATCTCTTAGAAGCAACATGCAGTTGTTTTTTTTGGGGGGGGATAAGACCAATTTCCTACAGATTTTTTCTGGATTTTTCGCTCAATATGTTGTCCATATCTTGATTGGTGTCACAGAATGCCAGGTAGCCATATGACTGTTCCTTCAGCCTACAGAGCGCAATTCCCAATTTGGAGTAGACCATTTCAAAGACCTCTCGCTCTGGTTTTTAGCAATGCTCCTTTACTCGTAGCGGGACACGTTTGTCGCTGCTGGGGTCGTCCATAACGGCCCCAACCGCGATGACTTTCGGCCTCTTTTGTTGCGCCCCAGGTGCCAACTCTTGAGCGTCTACTCCAACAGGCATTGAACCGCATCTCTCGCTTTACCGAAGGGCAGTGGTTTCGGTTTTCCTTGGCCAAGAATAAGCTCGTGCATTTATGTTTCCATTCACTGTTCCACTCTGATTCGGACTTGTTTCTAAAAGGGAGCCTCCGATAAGTGGTGGATTCTAACCGTTTCCTTGGTCTTTTTTTTCGACTGACCTGGGACACCCTTATTTGCAGCAATGGGGTCTCTAATACCCACGCCATGGACATTCTTCGTTTCGTGACGATCAGCACTTTGGAGGTTAATGTCCTGCTTTCAATAAATAGTTTGTTCGTTCGAAACTTGAGTACGGATGTGAGTTTTACGTATCTGCAGTCAAGTGTATATTGTGGAAGATAGACTCGATCCACCACACCGGTCTCCATCTTATGAGCGGTGTCTTTTCCACGTCCCCCCATTGAGAAACTTGTCCATTCTGGATAAATGCCATTTGCTCTGCCCTGCATACAGTGCATTATGCGTTCGTACGCCCGAGTTTGGCTTCTCCATCATTCGCCAACGACTCTCACTCTATCCGCGGCCGTTCTAGATGATTATTATGGCGCAGAGAAGCATCAGTCCATACCTTAAGCCCTTTTGGTTTAGTACTAGGAAACTTCTTCGAGAGCTCGGTGTAGTTCTCAGGCCGGTGATGCCTCTGATTCTACCCAGAACGCCACCCGTGAGCTACCACCTCTTACAAATTGTCTTCACGGCTTTGCTCCTAAAGCTTCCACAGCGCCGAGAGTAATGTGCTGGACCTTTTCGGAGCACATTTCGCATCACGGTAGAATCCTGCTACCGTACACGGATTGCTCCGAATCAGAAGAGGGGTTTAGCTTGCACTTTGTAACCCATCCTCCCTATTTGAAATCTGCATATGTCTTCACGGCCGAGCTGGTTGTAATGCCCAGCTGTATACGGGAGATAACGCCTTGTGCCTGGTTCAGAAACCGGACCGCGAAGTATAGCGTCTCACGCACGCTATCTGAGTGCTCGAAGTACATTGATATCTCCGTACTCTCTGTTTCCCAAGAAGATTTCAATCTTACGACAAAAGTCATAATTGTGCAAACAAGACTAGGCCGTCTATAACAGCAAGACGGCCTGCCCTCATAGTGTATATTACTTTATTACGCTCGATGAGGCCTAAGCGTTCCTCAACTCTCTAACTTAGATCTGCCTACTCTTCTATTTCCTTCTCTCAACAGAATCTAACCACAGGCGTTCCCCTGAGTGTAGTGAAATAGTTCGTGCTAATAAGCATGCAACTCGCCGATCTCCTAACTGCCTCAGAGAGGCTCCCTCGTTCCTCTTGGAGGTACGACCTGTCCAATATATCAAACTCCTATTCCCCTAACGAACGACGTCTGGCGCCGAGCTCGTTAAGCCTGCCCAATTATACCCAGGAATTGTGGCTTGCTATTGTTCGAAGCAGGAGTGGTTGCCGCGAGGCTAGCCCTCAACTTCGCTTTAATCCCGAAATCCTCAGAGAGCGCATTATCTGCACCTTTCTAACCCACAAGATACTATGATTACAATCAGCTTTTTTCCATAGAAGAACTGTGACCTGTCTTTTCCTTAAGTTGAGCCACTGTTCCTAGCCCCGATGGAATCCCGTAATACCTTCTTGTATATTCCACGTTTGGCGTTTCACTCCATTATAATTTGATATGGATAGTTTCCCCTCCGCCTGGCAAAAGACTATCGTGGTACCTATCCACAAACTGGACTCCTATCTCTACGTTGCATCTTACCGTCCTATAGCCATGAATTTCTGATTATAGAATGAATAGTGTTCTCGTGCCTCTCATTTTGTGGCGAATCCCGGTCCATTTTACCTGAGTGTTAGCCTAGCGTCCGCCAATTTCGCAGTGTTCGCGAACCCCTTCTCTGCTTTAGCTACGACGTTCGAGAGGCATTCTCACGCCGTAGTGTCAAGCTGGCTGTGATTTTTGACATGCGCAAAGCTTATGACAATACCCGCGACTTTGCTATCATGCCCCTTCACAGATGGCTAACCAGCGCCCTTTTATCGGTCTTGTCATAAAAAGGTGGTGCTGGCCTGCTTCCGTCTTGGTCATACCATGCTAAATCATCGATACCTTATGTCCCACAATCGCCGCTCCAGCTGCACCATCTGTAATATCATGCTCATTGGCTTTTTTCACGGCTGCAAACTTGAACTGAAGCGTTACAACCGTGATATGTGTTGTAAATTTTTCACATACAGCATCTGCGGTAGCTGGAACGCACTTCCAGTGTCAACAGCAATTATGTTGATCAATTCAAGTCAAGACTGGACAAAGTCTTGAAAAGTGGCCGTTTGGGCACTTAAGGTCTCCTAGGGTACTTCTTGTCCTTGTAGCTCTCCTCTCTCTCTCTCTCTCTCTCTCTCTCTCTCTCTATATATATATATATATATATATATATATATATATATATATATATGTATGTATATATATATATATATATATATATATATATATATGTATATATATATATGTATATATATATATGTATATATATATGTATATATATATATATATGTATATATATATGTATATATATATGTATATATATATATATATATATATATATATATATATATATATATATATATATATATATATATATATATATATATATATATACAGGGTGTGTTTCAGAATTCTTTGAACAAACTTTAACCTAAGGTTCCATCAGGTTAAATAAGCATAATTTACTCAATGGAGGGGTATCCAAAAATGTTTAGTTTAAAAGTTACTAAGACTTATAAGTGAGAGCGTGTCGTCGGGTAAATGAAAAATTAAATTCAGAATAAGTTTACTTTGTAGGAATACAGAGTTTGAAGTTAGGTTAGTAGTCCCAATTGGTGTTCGAAATTCTGCCCATCTGCTGCGATGCATGCGCGGAGGCGCCGGTGGAATGATTGCTGAACTCGTGCAAAGACACCTGGAGTTTCAGCAATCCTTGCACAAGCATGAATAATTCTGCCGATAAGTTCTTCTTCGGACTGAACTCGTGTTTCGTACACTAAACTCTTTAGGCGTCCCCAAAGGTGGAAGTCTATGGGTGTCATGTCAGGAGACCTGGGTGGCCAAGAGATTGGTCCGTCAGGACCAATCCAGCGGTTTGGATACCAATCATCCAATAACTTCCTAACAGCAATCGTGAAGTGTACCGGTGCACCATCTTGTGGGAACCACATTCCTCAACGAATCGCCAGGGGAACACCTTCTAACAGCAAGAAATGCCCAATAATTGCATCTAGTGAGCCTTTCTGGCAGGATGTAGGGGCCGATGAGATAGTTGTCAATAATGCCCGCCCACACATTTACGGATAATCTATCTTGGTGACTGCTTCCCCATGTACCATGTGGATTGATGTGGGACCACAAATGCAGATTATGCGTGCTGAATATTTCCTCTCGTGTGAATGTTGCTTCATCCGTGAAAAAAACTTTTGATGTAAAATCGGGTTCTTGTCCTCGTTGTAAAAACCACGTGGCAAATTGAACACGCTGCGGATAATCGTTAGTATTTAAGCTCTGAGTACGCTGAATGTGAAATGGATGTTGAAAGTTGTCGTGCAGCACGCGCACACCGTACTGTGACTTACAGGGAAAACATTTGCTGCAGCGCGTGTGCTTGTTGTTCGATCATTATGAAAATGTTGAAGTATGTTGTCCCCCATCTCAGGGTCTCCTACACTTCTAGGGCGGCCTGCATCAGGTCTTGCAACGCGGAATGATCCGGTTTAACGCAGTCTCCTATGTATGGCTGCAAATGTATGATGCACAGGCACATGTCTGTTTGGATATCTTTCACTGTACATTCTCGCAGCCCTCCTAGAATTGCAGTTTGCTACACCGTAAATTAAGTGCATATGTGCAAGTTGAACATTCGGTAGTTGGTCCATTGTCGTTCACTGCTCAGTGTAAACTACCGGGCCGAGTGCATTTGTATCTTCGCTGTCGAGTGCAGTAGTCTGTCAACCGGGAATTTAGATGCAAAAGTGAACAGTTTAATTAAATGGTACTTTAACATTTCAAGTCTTCGATACTTTTAAACTATACATTTTTGGATACCCCTCCATAGGGTAAATTATGCTTATTTAACCTGAAGGAACCTTAGGCTCACTATATATATATATATATATATATATATATATATATATATATATATATATATATATATATATATATATATATATATATATATATATATTATATATATATATATAACAAGAAAAAATAAAGAGCGGCCAATTTATTTAAGGTGAAATGGGCTCTAGCCTACTAAATACTTGTCACAAATGCGATTGTAATGGCTCCAAAACACTTCCTGATGCGACAATTTTCAATACCTTTCGTAGGTTAGGATGAGAGATATAATGCTTCACTGAAAGAAAGTAGAAAATAAAGCAGACTGTTTATATAATATATTCCAGGGCAAAAACTAACCCAATTTTAATATATTTGTTTAAATATTACTTTTTAACTGCAACTCTTGAATTATCCCAAATACGCTATTTATGTCACTCCTTTATTAAGGGTATCTATCTGCCACTCTTTTGAATGGGTTCTTTTTTTTCAGAAGGACGTTCGTTATTCTTTTGCCTCGATATTTTTCAAAATTAGTCTGCCTTTTATGAGGAACTAATTGACATTAAAATCCTCGATGAATCGGTCTCGTTTAATTGGCTAATAAATATAGGCGAGCAGCAATGACGTCCCTTTGATCCAGAAAGAGAAGTATACTTCTAAGGGAAGCCTCATCACCTAATCTCCTTTTGATGGAATGAAATAAAATAGTTTGTAAACAACTAATTATCCTCTTAAATAAATTTAGTATAAAAATAATAATGTCTTTTTTCACAAAGTATGGCACAAAAATACTTATTTAGACATTTCAAATATTAATTATTTGACAGATTTGAGTGATCACATTCCCATATATATATATATATATATATATATATATATATATATATATATATATATATATATATTGCGCGATCGCTCTTGTCTGCTTTTATTTCTTAACCAACACCAAGTTAGTAAAACAAAATGGAATGTCTGTATATTATATATATATATATATATATATATATATATATATATATATATATATATATATATATATATATATATATATATGAACTACGTATGTTCGATTGCAATGGAGTTATAAATTTGTGTAAGAAAATATTAAAGTGATAAAATGATTGATAAAACAACTTCAAATAAGATGCAATCGCTAATATTTTATGTAGACTTTTGCTTTTTCATCAAATGATAATTTAAATATGTAGTTTTCGTGATAAAATTAAAATCATTAATTTATAATTTTCCTCTTTATACAAAATATTTAAATAAAGCATTATTAAGAATGTAACAAAAATCTCTCTTAGCTTTCAAACACTTTTGAAACTTACTCTAATGTGCACAGATATAGCGAATTATATGACTTGGCTTCAGTTTATATAATGATATACCATATATATATATATATATATATATATATATATATATATATATATATATATATATATATGTATATATATCGCGAAAGTTCAAATTTTGGCTAATAACTATGAAAACACGTCTTTGTCCCCACTCATTGAAAGAAAAATCTCGTTTTTTTTCTTAAACCTCAAGAAAACAAACCAAATCGAACTATTAATAATACTGATTTTAGAGCAATTAGTGAATTGTTGAAGAGCCTGTATGTTTTGAAGTTTGAGTATTATTGTTTCATTTCACTGCTAAATTATGGCAATTAATAACCACAGTATATAACATAAGCCTGTAATAGAGAATATATACCAAATTGTATGTTTAGAAAAGATAAAACTTAATATATAAAGTACATATAGGAAATTTTGAAGTTTATACACTTTGTTCGGGTATAAGAATACCCATATAGATATGCAGTACAAAAAATGGAAGAACAACGAATTATATCAGTGATAAATTTACCTTAATCTTAATTAACCCCTCATTTGACACTCGTTTGCTGGATTTCACTGAAATAATGGGGTTAGGAAAACTAAGGGAAAACGTTTACGTTACAATTATTTAGATCCTTAAATTCACCTAATTTTATTAATCTTGTTACACGCTAGGATTTTTATTTTTGAGCATCCTATTTATTATTTGGCACATAAGAGGTCGTTTCATGGAATCTATGGCTCAGGTATGGCATTCAAGTTTCAGTGGCAGCAAAATATATTAAGATCCTTAATATTAACGCGCGTTTAGATTGTTATTTTACCTTTATATAGATAAATATTACCAGTAGTATTTGTTTTATTGTTAGAAATGCGCATTATTTTAAGTTACTTCTAACTAATAATATACAAAAATAGGGCGCATGGCTTGCTCATATTTACGCAATTACCCTAACTTCTAAGTCTAATACGACTCGGTTTAAAATCAATTGCCAGTGTAAGGGGAAAAATGACTTGCATTCCTACGAGAGCTTGAAAAAGGCCGTTATCCATGAAAATTCAATTTCCATTACCCCATTAAAGTACCTTAATAAAAGATTGAGACTTTTATAAAGCATCTAGTAATTATATTAACAAAAAAAGTTATAAAAAGGTTCGAGTACTGTGCGTAGAAAATTAGAACAAACAACTGATACCTCATTATTCACAACCCTGTTTTATAAGTACTTTAATAGAATCACAACCTTTAGAAAAAAAAAAATAGTTAAGATGAAAAGTTGGTACGAAATCCTATATTTAAAAAGTTTCCAACTTTAAGCACTTATAGTAGCAGTAGAACTAAATTATGAAATCCAAATGAAATTAATGATAATTTCCAACTATTTTTCATTACTTAAGGCAGTTTAGAGTCTAGGCAGGGGAAGACGCAAAATACATAGATTGATTGCAAGACATCGACTCTTTTTGGCAACTTATATGATTTCTTATTCCAGTTTCTATGGCACATGAATTACTATGGCGAGTTTGCTTATATGTAAGTGATGCAGAAAATGATTACTTCCCACATTTTTCTTTGTTTTATTTCAATAAAGAAAAGTACGGTCTGCAGGAAGGGGCTCTTCTTTTGAGTATTTTTTTTTACAACTAACTCATATTGTATTTAACGTGAAGAACATTATTCAGGTGAGAAGAATCGAGGATACCCATCTTCTCTGAGGCCGCAACTGCGTGAGCATTAATTTGACAAGGGAACGCGCAAGTGGCAGGCACTGCAAGAATTTTCCTCGCCAGCCGACGCAGTGTTGGTAGTCCTGATGCGGAAGGCCCGGCCCACCACCCTAGAATGTCATCATTATCGAGATGAACCTGAAAAATACGGAATTATACACATTTATGTACTCTCCCACGAATAATAATAATAAGGCTTGTTTGGAAGTTCATTGTAGAAATGGTATCAACATTGACTGAGTAATGTCAACTACCTATTTTGAGTAATTGAGATAATCGCAAAATTCTCCTTTCTAACCAATAATTTATAATGCAACCGACGAAAAATGCCTGTCTTAGGGGCATGGGCAGGGCAAATACCCATACCGTCATCCGGCGCGGGTCGTAAAAGGTGACAACCTGAATAAGTGGCGCTGACCGGGGAGGTCCTGTACCCGAAAATTCCGTCCTGGAAACGCAACTGCAATGGGGTTAATAATGTTCAGGCGCGCCGACCCCCATCTTGTGGAAAACAAGTTGAAGATAAAGGATAATTGAGTCTCTGGTCATTAATTATTTATCAAAAAAGGAGAAAGTTGTCATTTTTAAAATACCTTCATATTGACGTATGCCATAATTTCTTCACTATCTGAAACGGACATATCAGTTCCAGGATTGTCCATATATTCGCTAAAGGGGTGTGTCTCATGGGCGGAGTCCGTGAGTGTAACGTCCCTCCCAAAGGCGGGACCAGGGGAGGAGCTTCGTCTGGTTGTTTTGAGGTTGAGCACTCCCGAATTCGCCTCTGTTACAGATACCGCCTTCATCATTTCCAGCACAAGTCTGTGTACCTCCCCTTTCTCACTCTCGGTGAAAACCTGTGCAAAAAAAAACCCGCTTTTTAAATTTTTTCTGGTAAAAATCATATGAAGTTTTGTGGAGCAAAAATGCCCTTAAGTCAGACAATTTATGTATAAAAAATAATGGAAACTTATTGAAGCTACAATGATTATTAATCTAATGAATTTCATTCAAGCACTTGGAGAATGAACAAGGATATTGACCTTCAATAATAACATTCTTGGGTCGCATGCTTTTTCATAATAAACCAACTTCCATATCATTGCTATTGTGCTGAGTGACATATGAAACACTCGTGCCAAGAAGACAAGGAAGGAAAATCAGATACCCAATGTAAAATTAAATTACTAAACATTTCAGTGGAATGCACTCACATCTAGAATATTTGCTGACATCAAAATGAGGGTTCTTTTCTTCATACACGTGTAGCGATCTAAATACGCTAATATCGTGTAAATGAGATGGGTTTTTTTAAGTTATTTATTGCATTAAGTTCAGTGTTGAACGCGATTGCAAGCAGATACAATTAATAATATACAAAAATGAGTGACCCTTTCGATGATAAAGAGATTAACAAAAGTGACACCGGACAACAAGCGGGAGAATGAAGCAGGTAAAAGGTCGGAATGGTTGAAAACACACGAACAAATTAACATCATCGCAAGTACAGGATGTACATCGCGGCGGGAATAAGATAAAACCATTGAATGAAATGAGAAGAAAACCAAGAGAATCGCATAAGAACAAATCACGATGACACCAACTGTGGAAATGTGGTATTGGAGAGACTTGTGCAGAGCACGTTATCAGAAAGAGCCCGAGTTAACACTAGCGAGCGAAAGGTTGTGGTGAGTCGAATGCATTAGAAATTATATCCACAATCAGATAAAGATGGGACGGAGAGGAAATAATACAGTGCGTTGACACCAAGGTTTGCAGACGGCAAGAAAGTGATTCGGATGATTGCTATGTTATTGCCATCAGACAGGCAGCAACCTTTGGCAAGAGAAAAAAGTATTCATGATGATGGTAAAAGTTTGCCTCCTTTTCTCTCAAGAGTGTAATTGACCTCTTAACGGGAGAAAAAGGCTTCGTTCAAAATAAAGTATCCGAAAGTCGACCGCCCCAAGGAGTCGGGCATGGATGCAGAATCCTTGAACGTGGAGACTGATGTTGTTGAGAGACTCGCTATGGGGTGGCGCTGAGCCTGCCTTGCCTCGAAGATCACTGGTGGATAAAACTTTGCCCGCAGGATAAGAGCGTCCCTTAGGGGTCGAAAGGGAGCTCACGGGTGCAGCATAAATGAATGCCCGCAAGGATAAAGTGAATCTACCCGTTGTTAGGAGAGAGAGCCTAGGGGTGACGGTGAGTTTGGTCTGAGTCTGCCCCCCACCCCCCAGCCACAGAAGGACGAGCCTACAACCAAAGGGTGAAAGCGGCACCACAGGGGGCGGTCATGGATCCACGCCCACGCGAAATGAGACTTATTATGTTGAGGCCTTGTTGACCACAGTATATATATATATATATATATATATATATATATATATATATATATATATATATATATATATATATATATATATATATACAACATATCCTTAAGGGTGATAGTTAGTTAGTTAGTTAGTCGACGCCAATCCTTCCTTAATCCAGGAGGATCCCCGGCCGGATAATAAAATCTACATAAAGGTCAATATGACAATCGCTGGTCGGCCCGAGGGCACCAGGAGCAGGTCCTCTTTGGTGAGAGGGGCCAATAAGTATTATGTGTTTTGACACCAAACAGCGTTCAGGTGAAACCTTCGTCGCCCCGGGGCATAGGGACCTGTTCCGCGCAGAGGTATGTGGATATCTCTGCTAGCATGAGTTCCTCCTTAAGGATGTCGCCATTCCCTTCCGCGGAACGATTAGGATTTTCGTAGAAAGGCGGGAATTTTGTAGGTTGGTTTCTCTTCACGCTCTTGGGGGAACCTCGAGAAGTATGGTCAGATCGTACTATGTAATACATATTTCTCCTAGCTCTAAGATAAGCTCTAGACAGAGGAGAGTTTATGAAAGCTCATTATCGAGCTTGGTGAACTGCCTCCTGCTAGAGAGCATCTGGGATCGCCTGAGAAAACAGGTGCACGAACTCTTGTTCCCACTGACTATAATTATCTTTTACACGTTTTCTTACTTGTAGCTAGTATATCTTTATCTGCCTTAGATGGTTCATGTCACCCACATTTGGCTTCCCCTACCCCTACATTCCTCCAAACTTCATTTTCATGTCTATCTCCTACCCTCCTGCGTTGCTTAAGACCATACGTCTTTCCCCACATAAATCATTCAAGTTTACTCAACCTTTCGAATAATTAAGTCCTGAATTTATTAAGACCTTCTATTACATTAAGAAACCTCTTCCGAAAGGATCTTATCATACTCTTCCCCCACTTATCCGTCCATCTCTTACCACTCCTTTACCCTCTCTTCTTCAGCTGGCTTTCTAAACCGTCTCTTCTTGTATATAAATAAGGTTGATTTCATTTGTGAATTGATCATATCTAAAAAAAAAATAGCGCTCTTCGGTGAGTTAGAGTCCTGGTTCTACGACCACTCGAACGCTACTTCAGCTGCTGCACGTTCCGGGATGGAGGGATTGCACATAAGTCCCTTGCCCTCACTGCGAGGTGATTGCGCTGTAATGTTTGTTTTATAGCTGGTAAAACAATTTGAAAATCAATGCTTGGATGATGTGAGTGGTGAGGTGATTATGTAGTTTTGATTGAAGCGATGAATGAATGGTATTGTGATAATGTGTTGCTGACTGAAATAAGTAAAATTTGTTAAAATGCAGATCATAATATTGGAGACTTATCTATGTACAACTTGTAGAGGAGTCGTGTTTCCTCTAGGTAGTGGGTGATTGCGCACTCGGGGCGATCTTAAGATAGCAAGGGTTCCTCCACCATCGATGGGTAGGTAACCTCGTCGGAGTTCTCCATAAGTCAAGTATTCTACGATGAGATGTGCAATTGTGAGGGGTACAATGCAGTCTCGCAGTAAGGGGATAGTACCTTTTCATTAGAATCTGTGTGTGATTAATTTGTGTCCGATGCGAAGTCGGCACACACATACTTCCTGTCGGCGGGTAAGTCCTTGAGGCTTCCATGCAGATAAACTTGGGAAGCTGTGTTGCATCTTATTTCGTCTGTAGAGGTCTGCCCATCTAGCCGTCCAGATCTCTCGGGTGAAGGCTCGTATTGCGACGATGAAGTCTTCGCAGGGTATTACGATGTAAGCGGGCCTAATTGGCGGAAGGGCGGCGGTCTTTGCTATTGTATCGGCCCTCTCATTCCCGGTGAACTCTACGTGTGCTGTAACTTAACAAAAGATTTTCTTTCCATCGCAAGTTGCTCTAAATATGTACATGATTTCCTATTTATAGCAGAATTGGATGGAAGTCCGTCATCCGTTCTAATGATTGGATGCTCCTGAAGGAGTCTGAAGATTGTATATTCATCTGAACGTTAGTTGTTGTAATCCCAATGCACTGTATGATTTTCGGTGGTGAAGATTGATGGTGCTTTTGGTAGGGTTTCAGGGTGGGCGTAATTGTTCCATATCACCGATGCTCCTGTTTTATCTCTGAATTTCGATCCCTTGATATATATGTGGATTCCCAGGATCGTTGCAACATGGGCAAGGAATTGAATTCTGCTTTCCATGGGGAGAGTTGGGAGACGTTCCACTATGTTGCCATGATATATCTTTATATTTGTTTTCCATAATGGTATGTCTGGGAAAACAAGTGGATAAATGAGGTTCATCCTTACTTCAATCTCCTCCATCCATAGTCGTACTCTAACTCCAAATGGTCGCGGGGTGGAGGCGGGCGCTGCGAAGAAAGTGTTCATTTGACCTTTCAGAGCAGCGGTTGTGGTCGGCGATGGTGGAAGTCGCTGGATGAGGGCAAAGAGGCTTAAGGTGAGTTCCCCCTACGGAGGTCCAGTGGTATTTCTCCCGTGTCGCATTGTAGGCTCGGTATTGGTGAAGATAGAAAGGCCCTGATAGCCATGTGAAGACTTTCATTGGCCACTGTGTTGATAAGGGCAAAGTGTCTCTCAGATGCAGATTAGATTTCCCTTCCGTAGTCCAATTTAGGGCAAATTAAGGAGCGTTGGAGGAGGAGAAAAGTTTCTCGATCCACTTCCCATAGTGTCGCAGGACGTTCATCGCCTTTTTGCAGGATTTTTTAACATTTCTGATGTGGGGATCCCATGCAGCCTCATATCAAATGTCAATCCCAGTAATTTGCAGCTCTCGACGAATGTAATCCACTGTTATTATAAGTATAAATCAGGTTCTCTGATACACCTTCTACGACGGAAAAGTGGACCATTTTCGTTTTCTCGGTCGAGAATTGGTAGCAGTGTGCAGATGTCCATCTTGTGATGTTGTTTATGGCAAGATGGAGGCGACGCTCTACCGCTGCAATCTCTTGCTGAAGGCTTTCTGAAATTACGTTGATCCCTATAGTAAATAAGGGTACGCTTTAGACGCTGTCCTGGGGAACCCCTTCTTCCTGTGAGAATAAGTTTGAATTGACGCTTCCCAATATTAGGGAAAAGGTGCGGTTGGTTAGGAAGTTTCGAATAAATTTGGGCAATTGTCCGAGCAGGCATAGGTTATGGAGGGTTTTCAAAATGGCGCAACGCCATAACGTGCCGTGCGTATTTTTGAGGTCAAAGAAGACAGCTACTAAACGTTGTCTCCTGGCTTACGCATTACATACCACGGATTCCAGTCTGATGAGGGCTTCTGCAGTTGAATGTGATTTTCGAAATCCACACTGTGATGGGGATATGTGGGATTCTCTTTCAAAGAAGCACGTCAGGCCCACTTTCATCATTTTCTCAATGAGTTTACACAAACAAGAAGACAAGCAATTGGGCGGTACTTTGGGGGGCGAGAACTTTGACCGTTCTCTAAGTATCTGGGAAAACGTTTTCCATCCATATCTTGTTGAATATGTCTAGGAGGGAGGCGCTTTCCTCTTTACGAGGGTAATGTAGCATTGCATTTGGTACGTTGTCCGGGTCTAGATCCGTGTCGCCACAAGATGCAAGAGTTGTGCATGCTCATTATTTGTTTGTTTGCTGAATTTCTTGTTATAAGGTTTGGGCTTCCTTAATGAGAAAATCAGAATAGTGGACTCCCTCTCCAACTGAAGTTGGGGGAACTCGGATATTGCATTCGCTTTATTGATATTTTCGCAAATTGTCTCGCTAGCGTGTTTGCCACGTCAATTGGATTTAATATGGTGTTTCCGCTTATGCGGAGTACGGGAGTGAGGTCTGGACTGGACTTGCCTAGCAGGCCTCGGATTTTGCTTCAAGTGCGGTAGATGGGAATTTTTGCATTTAGTGTGGAGATGTAAGCTTTCAATTATCTTTGGCGGGTTTGTTTAGGAAGGCATCTATATTTTACTTGTTTTTTTTTGTATTAAACTCCATCTTCATCGCCGGAATCGGCCAACATTTGTATGTCCGGATGCCTCCCATTTGTGCTTTCAATGCGGCAGAGCATTCAGGGTTTTACCAGGGAATCGATTGTCGGCAGTTTTTTTTATTAAGGAGTCCATTTGGCGACTGCAAACTAGGACATAAGTCCCCGTAATAACGTTACAGCCTAATACTAGGCTAGATTAGCAAACAAACGAAAAATCCGGAAAACAAACAACACAGAAAAATAAAAGCAAACAAACGTAAAAAAACACCAAAAAATAAAAAAATCAAGAAGGAAACACTCTGGATTCGGGGGGGTGGGGGGGGGGCTCCTTGCGGCGCAGGAACGAGACCTACAACAAAGTGTCAAATAAAATGGAGGCGAGCCTCCTACGAATGGTCAGATAGGCCGCAATGCGATGGATGTACAAGAAAGCGTCCCGAGTCAAGGAACAAACGGTAGCGATCCCCCTTTTAAAAAAAATTTGAGAGCACATCTGGCGACTGCCTACTAGAGAAAAAGTCGCCGTACTAGTATACAGTCACATCCTAGCACAATGTTACGCTATATTAAAAGAACAAGTAATATATAAATAACAAAGATAAAAAAGCACAAAGGATAAGACACAGGCTAAAAAACAACGAAAAATAAAAAGAAAAGAAAGCGAGCTATAACAAAGTCAAATGAAGTGGAGTAGGTCAACCTCCAAAATGTCGTATAGTCCGTAATTTTGTGTGAACGAACCAGTCCCAAGTACAAGGGACAAGCGGTAGCGGCCTAGCTCATCCCGGTGCCGGGACAGGTAACGTGCGCGAAGATCACCAATAATGGGGCATTCAACAAGAATGTGGCGAACAGTCTGAGGTACAACGCAGTCGTCATAATAAGACGCCGGCGAGCGATCCATCAATTGGCGGTGCGTCCCGCGAGTGTGTCCAATACGGAGGCGATAGAAAGCAACCTAAACATATCACGACATTGGGGGGTAGGTCCATGGGAACAGTCGCGGCGAAATGGCACGTCTCGAATCTTGTCAACCAAGAGAGCTGCCCGTATTCCTGCCATGTAATAGGTACGAGGAAGAGCGAATCACTCGTCCGGTCGCGCAGTCCTCGAGGACTCTTTGGCGCTCTCATCGTCGCACTCATTCTCCACAATTCCTACATGTACAGGAACCCAGCAGAAGATCATCTCGACATCCGCCTGGGTCACCAAAACTGTGGTCCCACGGATATCGCAAACCAGGGGATGCCGAGATTCCAATTTTCTAAGAGAACTCAGAGCCTCTGCACGACGCAGAGCGAGTAGAACCTCCCCAGCATCGACAAGTAGGCTTTCGAAATCTGTGCGCTTCGGCATAGCGAGAGACGCGGTTCAATGCCTGTTGGAGTTGACGCTCCAGAATTGGCATGTGAGCCGCGCCAAACGAGATAGAAAGGTCGTCCACGGAGAACGTAGCGAGAACATCTTCCGGCAGCACCAAGGTGATGACTTGATGGTCAGGGCAAAGAGTGTGACACTGAGGACACTTTCCTGCGGGAAACCCTTCTCCTGCTCCATTGGGCCGGAAAGGGTTCTCCCCATCGTACGCGGAATCGACGGCCTCGCAAAAATTCAGATATACACATTGAGAGGCGTCTCCTCGACCCCATCATGTGGAGAGTCTCCATCATACCGTATCGCCACGCAGTATCATAAGCATTATCCAGATCGAAAAACACCGTGGCGTATTGCTGTCTACGAATGAAGCCCTCGCAGACGGCATTTTCAAGTCGGAGCAAAGCATCCGAAGTGGAGCGGAACTTGCAGAAACCGCACTGTGCAGAAGACAAGTGGCCCCTGCTGTCCAGAAAAAAAAGGCTAATTTAACATTTACCAATTTCTCCATCAACTTACACATACAAGAAGTTAGAGAGATTGGGCGGAAACCGGTCGGGGTATATTGATCTCTCCCCGGTTTGCGAAAAGCGATCACAGTAGCGATTCACCAGGACTCTGGGAGGATACCCTCTAACCAGATCCTGTTGAGCTAATCTAACAAAAAGGCCATGCGTCGCTCACCTAGGTGTCGAAGCATGGCGTACGGAACATCGTCTGGACCAGGAGCGGTGTCCGCACACGAAGCTAGCGTGGAACGCCACTCACTCAATCTAAACCTGTCGTTGAAGGGTTCTCCGCCTCTAGAAGTAAAGTTCAATTGGCTGTCTTTCGCGACATCACGATGCGCATTGAATGCTGGTGGAGCAGCATCCCTACTAGAGAAAGTGGTCGTGAAGGACTCCACTACGGCCGCGTGGTCCGCGATTGCGTTCCCATTTTCCGTGAAACGGGAGGGGTCTCCTGCGAGAATTTGCCCCGAATCCTTTTGACTCGCTTCCACACCTCTGTTAGAGGGTTATTCCCGTTAAGTGAAGACAAATATGCCCCGCAGGAAGAGAGGGAAGGAGACGAGCCTCCGTAGCTCCTCCAATTAGCCCGGAATCCACGGGAATTGCATTAAGGAACAGCATCAGAAGCCTATCTCGGAGAAGATGCGATGTCTCACTTCGAAGAGAAGACCCTCACGTGAATGGCTGTACGCTTGCCGGAAGCAGAACTCCGGGCGTTGTTGGCCGAACAAGGCGCTGAAGGCGGTGTCGCCTTTGAGGAGTTGTCGGGAGGTTTGGGCTCGCCATGCCAGTCTTTTCCCCCCTCCGCCTCGAAACCTTAAACGGGTAGGGTGACTTCGGAGGTGGGGGTCCCTCCTTTGGAGGATCCACCATCTCCGAGCCAACCAGACTAGCCTTGGGTGTGGGCATATGAGCCGAAGCTCCTTACGGGGGGGAGGGCAGCTTTTTGAAACCCGGAAAACGGTCTCACGACGACTTTCAGGAGTATCGACTCCTGTGAGGCTAACGACTTGGTAGAGGCCCTTGGCGGTTTCGTATCATGGGAACCGGTCACGCTGGGGGAGGGAAGGAGCCCTACTTTTAGCCGAGGCTGGGTGTGACCCCATTTTGCCGCCATCTCAACCAGGTGACTGCCCGGGGTGAGTAAAACACGCAGAATGGCTTCGAGTGAACGCGAAGTGACTGTGCTGGTAAGCCTTAAGAGGCGGAGAGCAGAGGGTGCCTTTTTGAAAAAAATTAGGCATGAGACATTCAACGTAGTGCCAGGCGCTGCAGGACCAGGTCCCTAGCCTCGGGAAATGAGAGACAATCCGTAGCCTGAACGGCCAGGATTTTCTTCTCCAGGAGGAGATACTCACCACATTGCTTCTAAGGAGCCGGGTGCGGCTCTCTGCAATTGACACACTTGGCCTTACACGATTTGGAATTATCGTGTACGGCCTTGGAACAACATACACAGACTTCGGGTAAATCCAACTTTGCATGTCTACAGGAGCGATAGGTATGGCCGAAGCGTTTGCAGTAGTAGCATCTCCGCGGCAGTGACACGAATGCCTTCCCGCGGTGGCAATATCAAACGGTACCACCGACTAAGAGAGGCTGTCACGATCGAGCGTGACGAACAGTGTATGGGTGGGTCTCGAGGGATCTGAGAAACGGGATGCCTTCGGCACTCTACCAATCAAGTTAGCTAATACTCTCCTCTGATGGATCATGTTGCCCTTGCCCAACATGCTGGCATCAGTGGCGTGAATAACCAGAAAGCGTTTAAAGGTAGCGGTCTCGAACACGTCAGGTAGTCTCTCAATCAGGGACTCCGAGGTATTCGAGGGTCAGCTCAGCACACTTGCTACTTTGGTCTTGATCCCCCTCCCCGGAGGCACCTCGGGGTGGACGGGCCGATCAGTCCTGGTCGCTTGCCGAAATGGCAGCATGCCCGTCTGTCCCCGGATCCGCCGCGGAGTGAGAGTAACCTTTAGTCCTCTTCTTGCTTCTTTTTTAGCAGAGGGGGGAGGATGATCCCGCTTCTCTCCACCGCTGGAAGGAGCCCATAGGCCGGATAGACCGGCTTCAACAAGATCCTTCTCCGATATGGAGAAGGTCTTAGCTGTCGAATGGGTACCAGCCAGGGGAGGAGGTCTCTCCTCTCGTTGGGAGTCCCCTGGGGCCCTAGCCGTCTGAGGAGAAGATTACACATGGGCGGACTCGGGTTTGGTGCCACGGTATACCTCAAAGTATACACTGCCACTCGACTAAGGCTCGTAGGAGGATGAAAGTGCGTCGGAAGCAAGTGTGGAAAGGGGTAGGAATGTATGCAATAAAGAGTAGAGATGGGTACTAGGTGATTCCAGGATGGCATTCAGTCCACCAAGGCACCGTGGCTACCGGACCAAACTCGGTACAGGTGGAAACACTCATCCTGATGCAAAGTGCAGGGAGAAATCGTTAAGTGGAGAGCCGCAATGATAATAATAAATAATACTTAGAATTAATAATATTAAATGAAAATAAATACCCAATATTAATAGCTTATACTAATAATAATAATACAAATCATAAATACCGTTTTATTTATCTTTGTTTAAGTACTAATAACAAATATAAAACATATCAAACAATAATACTAAATAATAATAATAAAGATAATACCAATAATAATGCTAATAATAATACCTATAAAAAGGTAAAGTAGTGCTGAGTGGGGGCGAGGGAAAAGCGCACGAACATCTTTCCAGGCCCCATCATAGAGATCAAGTCAATTCAGTATGGGGGCTCCCTGAGTTTCACTCCGGCCGGGATGACGTGCAGCTCCTCCGGATACCAAACGTAACAGTCTACACTGCGGGGGATCGTCGGCGAGGTTGCCCTGGGAATGACACAGTCGTTGTGTAGGCACGGGCGCGGGGCCATATATAGAGGGGCCACGGACCTCACCGACTTGCAAAGGTACCTCACAGTAGCCCAGGTGGACCGTGCAGGATAAACCTGGTGGGCCTTAACTCTTTCCTCGTCCCCTCTTGATTCTGGCCCGTTCGCGCGATCCGAACGCCGACCGCAAAATTCCCCTCCTTCTTGGCGGCTAAAAAAGTGGGCAAGGGAGGGTGATGGTTTGGTAGCCACCAATATTCCACAGATGTCGTTGTGGGGGAGGGGGGTCAAGCCTGGACCGATCCCAGAGAATCAGACCACTCGTCTACTAATAATTAGCACAAGTCCGAACCCAAGCAAACACTTTGAAGAGAGGAAGTAGTAAAGTTTAGAAGGAAAATGCCAGAGAAGGCTAAAGGGGTTGTTACCGGAAGGGTGAGGACAGGCTAGGTTAGCGCCGGACGAGACGCCGAGATCCGTCAGCACGGCAGTCAGAAAGACATATCGCCGTGCCCCTTACGGTGTTAACTTTCCGGGAGATACAGGATGGGGGGATGGCGTTGGCCTAATTAATGCTTTCCATCAATTTTCTCTCTCATTACGATCAACTCCTAGCTCTTGCATCGTTGAATTTGAAGCCCTTCCTAAAATTTGCCATTATTTACCGTCTTTGCGGCTACCCCTCTGACAGCTTTTATCACTTGGGTGAATTTCTAAACCTGACAATTTATATCCCCCTCCTCAACCTTATTTATCCTTAATGAATTCATCATCCCTCACCATACTCTTAGATCTCCGATTTCTAGATAATTTAGAACTTTCTTCCTTCAATTTTTCTCACCCCATACACATGAATGGGAATGTATTGTAGCCCTCCCTCGCATCTCACACCTTAACCGCACTTCTGAAATCTGCCCATACCCATGAAACACTCGCAAGAGAATGTCAAGTGTAGCATGGGAACCCTTGCTGCTGCTGAAATCTGGGTGAATTTCTGCAGGAGGGTGTGTGGCTGTCTTTAACACATTTTCACTTTCTCTCCAGATACCTTACAAACATTCTGCGTGATATGCCCTCGTTGGTATTGCGCCTTAAATTCTAGGGGAAAATAAAACTGCCCATGGAAATCATCTTTCTTATCCTGCATCTCCCAAACTCATTTCTCTCGACCCTGTATCCCCAGAGGACAATCTCCCTCCCCTTTCGTTAAAAGATCTGTTCTCCCCTTCATTTTTTACCTACAAGTCTCTATCACTAATTCCTCCCTGTTCTTCTCTCTCATACCATTAGTATTTGTAAGACGGCCCTCCCATCTGTCGTGATACCATCTAACTTAGAATGCGTTGTAGCTCACCGAATTCTTAAAAAAATATATCCTGGACTCCAAAGCTCAGGCACAGTAGCGTTCATTTTCTCAACTTCCGTTCCTTTCTAGTCCTTGAAAGGTCGACTGTCGATACTGTCGATCTTTTTATTTTCCTGCATCGTCTTAATGAATTCCTGAGTTTCTTTGCATGGAGCCGGTTTGGACTGGTTCCGCTCGTGAACCAGGTTCAATAGGTTCTTTTGTCGTCTATGTGATTATACGCAAGTCTATATCTCTTCTTACACAGCCTCCTTCGATGAGACTTAGAAATCTTCTATTCGCACACGACATCATTAATGAATGGCTCTCGGACTCCTTTCTGAAACTTAACCACGACAAAACTGAACGATATTCCTGTGTAAAGTGGCTCGCAGTGAAAATTTCGTTGATTTTCTTAACCATGCTGGTTCCACGGGTACATTTTCTGACATTTGAAAATATGGGTGTCACCTATGATAGTCAATTATCCCTCAAAGCTCACGATGCTGTCTACAAATCTTCTCTCTCTGCTTTCTTCTTAATCTTAGAGGTATCACAACTCCCAATAGTTTTGAGATTGCCCTTCGTAATCTTAGAAGTATCACAGGTACCAATAGTTTAGAGATTACCACCCGTCGTAATCTTAGAGGTATCAGCTCCCAATAGTATCTAGATAGCAATACGTAATCTGAGAGGTATCACAGCTCCCAATAGTTTCGAGATTGCCATTCGTAATGATAGGGGTTCAGCTCCCAATAGTTTCGAGATTGCCATCCGTAATCTTAGGGGTATCAGCTACCAATAGTTTCGAGATTGTCATACGTATTCTGAGAGTTATCAGATTCCATCCGTAATGTTAGAGGAATCAGCTCCCAATGGTTTCGGGATCGTCATCCGTAATGTTAGAGGAATCAACCCCCAATAATTTCGAGATTGACATCCATAAACTTAGAGGTATCTCCCAATAGTTTCGAGATCGTCATCGGTAATGTTAGAGGAATCAGCTCCCAATAGTTTCGAGATCGTCATCCGTAATGTTAGAGGAATCAGCTCACAATAGTTTCGAGATTGACATCCGTAATGTTAGGGTTATCAGCTCCCAATAGTTTCGATATTGCTATCCATAAGCTTAGAGGTATCAGCTCCCAATAGTTTCGAGATCGTCATCCGTAATGTTAGAGGAATCAGCTCCCAATAGTTTCGAGATTGACATCCGTAATGTTAGGGTTATCAGCTCCCAATAGTTTCGATATTGCTATCCATAAGCTTAGAGGTATCAGCTCCCAATAGTTTTGAGATCGTCATCCGTAATGTTAGAGCAGGGGTCTCCAAACTACGGCCCGCGAGGTCAGTTCATCCAGCTCGCCGCTGTCCCGTGGATGCAGTGTCGCCAGATCGTGCGATTTTTCGCAAATTTTGCTACTTTTAGAAAACGTGTGCTACCTTGTTTATGCATCTGCTGCTTTGCGAATTTCATGCTAATCCATTTAATGATCATGCTACTTTATGCGATTTTCAACCATAAATTATTAAAAAAAATTGTTAGCTATGAAAAATGCATTTCACTCTGTAGTTCGGTGGTTGTGCCCTCGTCGGCGGCCGCCACGCCCGTAACTCACCGCCGTCACTCTGTAGTTGTTAACTTGTAAAATTTATAACATGGAAAGAATAGAAATCTTGTTCCTTTTCTATGCATTGGATAAAAATGCAACCTGCCACCGCATTACGGCGGCCAGTGACAATAGTGTTTTAAAAAGTAGTTCCTTTAGATCCTCTTTAATGATAAAATTATTTTCATCAAAACTGAATTTAATGCAAATGTTAGAATTCCATAAGTTTTATTTAAGTTTTACAATTTAAATTTTATAACAAAGGTTTCAATTACTTTAAAGCGCGGATTAATATACCTCCTTAATACCCAATAGCAGTGAATGCTGTGAAGCTAGTGAACATATTGTGTTTTCACATGTGGATATGTGATCACGGACGTCTATTTGAATTTATAATTATTTACATTGCGGTAGTGTTGCATAGGCCTACTTCAATTTATTTCTAATTATTTATATGATTTAATATAGTGTGATTTATTTTCAGTTAAAGTGTTATTATATTTAATACCAATTATGAGTAAATTACATTTTCAAAAATCATGGCTTTTAAATCCCATGTTTGAAACATGGCTGGTAGAAATAAATGACAAGACTAAAGTGTATTGTAAAGTATGTAAATCCGCATTGAGAGCACATAAAACTGACTTAATAAAACACATATTCTGTGAAACACAAAAAACATTCTGAACTAATATCATCCTCGGAAAAAAGAAATATAAAAAAGTTCTTTACAAATCGTAATAGAATAAGTGCATTAGAAATAAAACAGCGTTTTTGTTGCTTGTCATACAGCAATACAATCTATTGATCATTTGAGTGAAATTTTTAAGACGAGTGATGCGGTAGCCAGTTCATCAGCTTCACAGACTTTCCGTTTGCAGAGAACAAAGTGCTCAACATTAATAAAAAAAAGCGATTTCACCTGAATTGCTCAAAGAACAGGTAGCAGAAATAAACAAGTCTTCATTTTCATTTACTTGATGAATTTACAGATAGTGCATGCTGTAAGCGACTCTGTTTGTGTGTTCGTTATTGCAATGAAAAAGAGAACAAAATATCATCACAATTTTTAACACTAGTTGAAGTTGTGGAAACTACTACCGACGCATTGTATAAGCATGTGAAAGACTTTTTCAATAAAGTGGGAATTAACTTAGGAAATTGCTTCGCTATTGGGACTGACGGAGCTTCTAATCTTTGCGGTAAAAATCATTCCCTTTTTACTCTAATGAAGGAAGACGATCCAAACCTAATTTTAATGAAATGCATCTGTCATTCGCTTCACTTAGTGAGTTCACATGCCTATGAGCATCTACCATCTAGCTTAGATTATGTGCTTAGAGAGTCATATAATTTGTTTTATCGGTCTGCATTAAGAAGAAATTCTTATATGGATTTATATAGGACAATAAATGATGGAAAGGATCCATTACAATTAATTCCACTCTCTTCAACTAGATGGGTGGCAAGAAGCAACTGCATCAAGAGAATCCTTAATAATTGGGATTCTTTAAAACTTCATTTTCAGCTTTCTTCTTCCTCAGTCTGTGATAAATATCTTGCAAGAGAGCTCCACAGAATGTACTCAGATCCAGTGCATGAGCTGTCTCTCACATTTGTAATGCCAATTTTAGCAGAATTTGAACGAATCAATTTTCTCTTTCAAAGTGAACACTCTGATCATGGTAAATTACTCAAAGAACTTGAAGATTTTACTCTTAGTATGCTAAGAAGAAGAATTTATCCACCGAATGCGAATCTCGAAGTTGATATGGATTCTACAAATATTTACTTGCCCATTGAAAAATTTGATTTTGGTTATGTCTTTTTAAATAAATTGACGGTAACACTTCAGTTTCGGGGCGCACGGTAGGTGGCGCTGTTTATAGGCTACAATATATCTCTTATGATGTCAGACGGTAGTGTCAAATGTGAATAATTACGGAGTTATATTTTTTTGTATATGAGTATATACTGGGAAGCTGAGCCCCCCAGACCCACCAATTGATTGAAACTCAGGATCATCGCAGGGTAGTCCCTCCGCAGTGATATCTCCCCCACGAGCAGTCCCCTTGAATTTACTGTTTTTTTACTGGCAGAAAAACCTAACCTAATGACAAACCATACTTACGTTTATAGGTTTCTTGATTAGTTTATGCGCCTCTAAATAATCTAAAAGTTTTTCGCGGTCATGCAAAATAAACCAGAATTTGAATAACGAAGAAGAACAACTAGAGCACGAAAAAGCCATAACCAAAGAGAAACAAATGCTAAGCGGGTTCTATTTATAGCTACGACGTTGCCAGAAAGAAGCAGTTATCGTTCACTGAGAAACAAAAAATACGAAAACAAAAAAAACAATAAAAGACATCAAGAAACCTTACCTAACTTAGAAAAAACTATAAATGAGCAGAGGCTCTGATATTTAGTAAATAATACATATTAAAAGTTACAAATCCCCAAAACAACAACAAAAAATATAACGCCGTGATTGGTCACCTTTGAAGCTACCGTCTGACGTCATAAGAGATATGTTGTAGCCCCAAATTGTAGCCTACTAACGGCGCCACCTACCGTGCGCTCCAAATCTGAAGTATTACCAAATTGACAAGTAAAAGAAAAAACATCTCATCAGAAGTCCTAAAAGATATCCATCAAAGATGTCATAACTTTCTCAAGACTTGCTGTAAGGAACTTCTAAACCGAATCTCCTCAAATTATGCAACTATGAAAAAGATTAATAATGTTTTCCCCAACATTTGCCTTTTCCATCTCGTCCTGCCTTTTCTGATTTGCCTTTAGAACTAGCAGACCAGTCTAAATTGGATTTGGATATACTTGAAAACCAGTGGAGACAAATGCTTAACATTCAATGGAAAGATGTTTTCACCTCTGAATCTGAGATTCCAAAGGTTTAGCATTATTTTGGTGCCACATTTTTTAACACTAAAGATGTAATTGAAAACCCTGTATTAAGAGATTTAGCTGCATTTGCTTTAAAGCTATACAGTTTACCAATAAGCAATGCAAATGTAGAAAGAATATTTTCAAGAGTGGCATCAACGAAGACTAAACTTAGGAACAGCAATTACAAAGTAAATACTGATGATATCAAATCTCACTAACCTCTTTTGCTGCTTAGTTTGTGAGACTCGGATATATGCGCACCTGGTTTGATAATAATATTTTATTGCTAACGACGCGTTCTTTGATAACTTTTTGGTAAATAAATATGTTTGTTGTCTTTATTTTTTGTGCATTTTGTGTATTGGTAAAAAATATATTGGTTGTCTTTATTTTTTGTGTATTCACTATATTGTAATGAACAAAATGGCTATGCGGCCAGCGTACGTCATTCTCTCAGTTATCTGGGCCGCTGTGAAAAAAGTTTGGCGACCCCTGTGCTAGAGGAATCAACTCCCACTAATTTCGATATTGCCATCAGTAATGTTAAGGGTATCAGCTCCTAATAGTTTCGAGATTTCCATCCGTAAAAGTATCAGCTCCCAATAGTTTCGAGATTGCTATCCAAAATATTAGGGGTATCAGCTCCCTACGTTCCTGCTCTTCGTAGTTGTCTGTGCTACAGGGGTGACTGGTGTCTTAGATTATACGCTCCTCCCACTCATTTGTTGCATTCCAGCGCCCCCTCCCTCTTCTCTCAAAACTTTCTTTAGTTAGTATAGAGGCGTCCTATGAAAACACGTAGCCTTGAAAAGCGCATTCCAATAACCTGATATTAAATGATTGAATGATCCTCAGGTCCATAAAAAACAAGGCGAAAGTAAGCCTTGGATTGTGAATCTGAGGACAAGAAAATTTACTACTCTTCGTAATTTGAAATGGAGTATTTTTTTTCTTTTGATTAAAATTTATAGTTTTAAATGAAGAGATATGTCTAGGTTTTATTTTTGATGGTGTGATAAGTCGCCAGATAGCCCCTTAAAAAAAAAAAATGATGGTGTGATAATATAACATTCCTGTGATCTAATCAAAAATAACCCCAAGCTACTGAGTCCAGCAAGCTTCCCCTATGTAAGAAGTTAACTAGTCTTTACTGGTTTAGAAAGTTCATAAGAATAGGCAATAGACGGACTGATTGTTTAGGAAAAAGGTAAATGCCTTCTCTACAGATACTTTGAGAGGATTTGAGTGTCTCATTAGTTGATAAATAGTTGTTGAAAGGGTGAATTTGACTCAGAATATCTGAAGATAAAAGATGTTGCAAATTTAAAAGGGCAATTCGCATCAGATTGAGGTTTCGTGTTTGAAAGAGTTTGCTAAAGATCGTAAAATCTCTCGTTTGAAAGCTTAAAATTAGAGGAAGTGGAGTTTGATAATTAGATTCGAAGGCTTGATAAAGATAATTGTTTTGAAAGGAATCTGCGCGTTTCAAGTCTGAATGTAAGAAAGAAATGATTTTGTTCTGAATTTTAAAGACCAGTGAAAAGTAGTCAATCACACCTATGTGATTACTCATCAACTTTGAAAGTTATGAAAGGTAGTCCATCACGCCCATGGGATTGACCAAGACTTTTGAAAGGTAGTCAATCACACATATGGGATTAGCAAGGATCTTTGAAAGGCTGAATGTAGGTCAATCACGCTTATTGGATTAATTTTATGAACTTTAAAAGGCTGAATATATGTCAATCACGCCTAAATCAAGTCTATGGGATTAATGTCATGAACTTTGTAAGGTAGTCAATCACGTCTATGTATTTACTCATCACTTTGAAAAGTAGTCACTCACGCACATGGGATTAATGCCCTGAACTTTGAAATGCTGAAAATAAAATATGCCAATCACGCCTATAGGATTAATGTCCTGAACTTTCAAAGGTAGTCAACCACGCCTATGGGTTTAGTCATAAACTTTGAAAGGTAGTCAATCATGGCTATGGGATTAATGAATGAACTTTGAAAGGCTGAAAGTAAGTCAATCACGTTTATGGGATCAGCCATGAACTTTGAAAGGTAGTCAATCACACCTTTGTGATTACTCATCAACTTTAGAGGTAGTTCATCACGCCTATTTGATTACTCATTAATTTTAAAAGGCTCAAAGAAGGTCAATCATGTTTATAAGATTAGTCATGAGCTTTAAAAGGTAGTCAATCACGCCTACGGGATTAATGTTATGAACTTTGAAGGCAGAGAGTAGGTCAATCACGGGTATGGGGTTAATGTCATGAACTTTAAAGGCTGAAAGTAGGTCAATCATACCTGTAGGATTATTGAAATTAACTTTGAAAGACTAAAAGTAGATCAATCACGTTATAGGATTTTATTCTTATAGGATTAATGTCATGAACTTTGAAAGGTAATCAATCATGCCTACGTGATTAGTCATGAACTTTAAAAAACAGAAGGTAGAGCAATCACGCTATGAACTTTAAAAAGTAGTCAATCACGCATATGGGATTAATGTTAAGAACTTTGAAAGGATGAAAGTAGGTCAATCACTTAAATGGGAGCAATTCTATGAACGTTAAAATGTAGTCAATCACGCCTATGTGATTACATATCAACTTAGAAAGGCTGAAAGTCGGTCAATTACGCAATGGGATTAATGTCAATCCCGCAACCGTAGTCAGGCTTAGAACGAACAAAGGATCGTTAGAATGGTAAGGCAGTAAGCCTTACCAGCACCCCAGGTGCTGAAAGTGATGGAACGAAGATGTCCATGGCGCGGGTACAGGAGACTCTGAAGGCTGTGATTATGGGCCTCCCAGATGAGGTTTCAGTCGAAAATCAAACCAAAGAAACGGTGCTAATCCACCACTTACAAGTGAACCCAGTATAGGAACAACTTCGGGTCAGGTAGAGCCGTGGATGGCAGTAGAAGTTCACTACCTAAGTGTCGAAGCATGGCATACGAGACATCGTCAGGAAGATAAGCGATGTCAGTGCATTGAGGGAGAGCGGAACGAAACACACTCAACGTAAACATGTCGTTGAAGGGTTCTCCGTTTCTGAAGATAAATTCAAGACGGCGGCCTTCAGCATATAGAGTATATAGGCATATCGCTTCTGACTGAGGGCCGTCTCACACTCGGCCGACCACCAACGAACTGGGCAGCGGGCAAAATGACTAGACGTTCTAGGAATAATAATTAGGCCCACGGCGATGAAATTCCCGGGGAAAAACTCAACGGCCTCATACGCCGACCTTAACTCCTCGACTGGGATAGGTGAAATCAGTCATTTCCTGAAGAGCGAGTCACCGCGCCCGTCGCAAGGCTTACGGTGGAATGTACGAAGAAATTATCGTATACATCCTATCCATGTGTAGCTACACTGCCACTGTCTGAATTAATGTATTTTTAGCAAATAGAAGAATGGAAACATCATGCCGGGTGTAAATTTTGCACCACCGGGGCGGGCTCTCGGGCGGCAGCGTTCCAGAAAATATTTGAATGGAAAAGTGATCACTACCATGGAGGTCATCGACAGCCCCCGACCCAAAATCAGGCTGTGCATCCAAAGAGCACATAGATAGATCGAGACAGGAAAATGCAGCGGTTATCGGGCAGTGATGTGTAAACTCATCCACATTTAGGACACCTATCTCCAGCTCATCGATCAGGTCGGCAAGGACTTGACCCCAGGGATTAATCGAGTAGTCTCGTCGCTCCAGAAGAGGTGTCTACCGTTCAGATCCCCGAGAAAAAGAAAGACCTCGGCAACCGTGCCACGACGCAGCGGAAGTTCCGCGAGTTGAAGTCTGCTGACGGTGGAATATACGCGGAAATAACTATACCTCCTATCCAGGTGCAGCTGCAAAGCTCCTGCCTGAAAGGAGGTATCTAGAGCAAAGAGAAGAACCTAGACATCATGCCGGGTGTAAATCGCGCATCCTCCTGCCCGACCTCCATCAAAACCCTTATACCTCCGGAGGGTAGCAGGGGACACGCGGCCAGGAGGTCTGCAAAAAGATAGCTAGGTTTGAACAGGAGGAGACGATCCTTTGCAGCTCCTCCCAGTTGGCCTAGGACCAAGGCAATTCCTTTAAACGAATATACCCTCCAGAGTCCAGGCCGAACTCGAGGAAATGCGGGGTTATTTTCGAAGAGAAGACCCTAACGAGAATAGCCGTAAGTTTCCAAGAGGCAGAACTCAGGGTGGTGTTGGCCGAACAAGGCGCTGGAGGCACTGTCGCTTTCGAAGACTTATCGGGGGAGGTTAGTTTCACTATGTGTCTTTTCCTCCCTCCGCAACGAAACTTTTGTCGGGGGTGGTGGCTTCAAAGGCTAAGATCCATCGGGGGAGGGTGTATCAGCCAGCCCAGCCCTGTGTGGGGCCGTAGGAGCCGAAGCTCCTTTGGTGCTGTCCTCCTTTCATGGAACAGCTTTAGGAACCCCGAAAGACGGCCTCACGACCACCTTCAAGGGGATCTGACTCCTGTGATTCTGTTCAGGCCCGCGGCTGTTTCGCTTTTCTGGAAACTGTCAAGGAGGATGGAAGCCCTTGTTTTAGCAGAGGCTGGGTATGAACCTTTGTGCCGCCATCTCTACCAGGGGAGCACTGGGAGGTAGAACTTGCAGAAGGGTTCCGAATGGGCGCGGAAGCAACCGTGCTCGTATGCCAAGAGGAGCCCGGAGCAAAGAGAGCCTTTTATAAAATTAAGGCATAAGATGTCCCAAGGAGAGTTCGGTGCGCTAGGACACAGTCCTTTGCATGGCAAAATAAGAGACGATCCACAGCCTGAACGACCAGGATTTCCTTCTCCAGGAGATACACGCCACATTACTTCGAGGAAGTAGGGTATTGACACTATAGGTCATATACGATAAGGACTTATCATGTACGATCTTGGAGCAACTTACTCAGACTTCAGGTAAAGCCGAATTTGCATGTCTACAGGAGCAATTCGTATGGCCGAAGCGGCGGCAATAGTAGCACTTTGGCGGCACTGTCACGAATGCCTACACGTCGGGCGATACTGACCGGCATTCACCGACTCACGGAGCCTGTCACGATCTAAGGTGACGAAGGGTGTAGGGGTGTGTCTCGTTGCTCCTCCCTGTTTTCATATCACACATTCGACTTTGACCGCTCCATGGTCAGCCAACTCTTCAGTGATGTCTTCAATGAGTAGTCCACTAGTTCTCTTGCATAAACCACTTCTTTCACGAAGTTTATAAAAAAGTGCGCCGTCACATTCACTTGTGAGCCATTGCGTGTCCGAGGGGCACTAATCGGCTTCCTCGAAAGGGTCCGTCATATTCGCCAGAAGGCTGTCATCAGGGAAACGGGTAACCTTCGGGACACTCCAGCCAATCTAGCTAATGCTCTCCTTTGATGTAGCATGTGAACTTAGGACAACATTCTGTTATCAGTGGAGCGAATAACCAGGAAGTGTTTGAAACCAGCGGGCTAAGAAAAACGCCAGGTAAGCTCTGAATAAAGGTTCCTGATGTAATCGAGGCTTCACTCACTGTACATGCAACTTTGGTCTTCGTTAGGCCTACCTGACCTAGGGCTCATTTGGGCCGGACGTACCGGTCTTGGCCGCTGAGGGCGAGGATCACCTATTCCTCTTCGATTTTTTCTTGTTTTCTTTTGGAGAAGAGGTCGGGGAGTGAGCCCGTTTCTCTCTTCTCCTGGAAGGGGCCCTAAAGACGGACAGACCAGCCTCAGCCAGATCTCTCTCCGAGAAGGAGAATGTCTTGGCTGTTAAGGAGGCACCAATCAGGGTTGAGAGTCCCTCCTTCCCTCGTTATAATATGGGTGCATGCAGCCTGAGGTGTGCTTTGCACAGGAGCGGACTCAGTTTCGGTGTCTCGCACCGATCCAAGGTTCGCGTCCCTTGGAAGACCCTGTCATCTAGGACGGGGTCACCTCCGGGACCATCTGCAGCTCAGGATGGGGTCTCCAATTGGCCATCCTTCTCCCCCAAAATGTATCAGGTATCCCGATTGGGGACTCAAATCGCCTATGGCCCTTCACGAACGTCACTGGGGCCGGCATGCCAACCTGCGTTAGAAAGAGAAAGGAAGCGGGCATGCTGGCTCCCATTAACGTGAAATACCTCGGGTCGACGAGGTGTCTTGGCAAGGCACAGGGAACGCCACTGCTTTTTACCCCTCTAAGGTAGTTGAGTCGGTTTACCTTCCATCCTCGGAGGGGCCCAGAGTCGAGGTAGTGGAAACTTTACCTCGCCGTGTTCTTGCTGGGTCCCTAACAAAGTAAGGGGAGACTTGCTGCAAGTGGAAAGTCGCTCGGAGGCAACTCTGTAAAATGAGGTAAAGGGTAACCCGCAAACCCGCCAAAGATGGAGAGGGAGAAGTGCCCTCTCCGCTAGAAGTTTTCTTTTTTGGGGGGGGGGGGATGAGGAAGCTCAGGGGGCCACCTCTATCACAGAGGTGAAGCTGTTCGGAGGCGGCTCAGAAGATTACATAGGGTGAGCCCATTTGCCGTAGTTAGAAGTTTGGAGTGGAGTCCCTCCATCGGTCAGAGTGGTGTTGTCGATAGGCTCCTCGTCCGCCCCAACATCAAGGCCGGGCGAGGATTTACCTAAGGGAACGTACCTAGTCCAGAATTCTTAAAGATTTTAGAAAACTTACGAAAACATGAAAATTCCCTACACTTCTGACTAATGAAAATAAAAGGGTGGGGTGGGGGGGGGGCTTTAGCCCACGTTTTGCCACTCTCGCTTGTCCTGTCATGTTTTTTTTAATTTTAAGAGGTGCACCCTGGGTGCGTTAACGATGGTGTTTACAACATAGGATAGCGATGCACACATACTAGAAGTTACCCAGTGGCCAGTCCTTCTCCAAAAGTCGCAGCTACCAAATGGGCAGCCAGAGAGGCAAGGTGAAGGGTGGATATCTTTAAAGGACTTACTGAATTCGACAGGACGGCCAGTATCTGAAGATCTGTTGTGGCAAACCCAGAGATGGGATCCGAAACTTTTCTTTAGCCTGGCAACTAACAAGGCAATAAAGTCTGCTCACCATAGCATTACAGCATTATGTACCCAAAAACGGCCACATGGAGGTGATCAGCCTATTAGACGTAGGGAAGTGGTTTTTATGGCCTAAACTCATGTTCCAATTATTCGTGCCCCCAAACCCAGGTCCTCTCAAGGTGTGGTCTCTTGTAACTTGCGGGCGTTAAAGGAGGCTGCTTATAGAGTTTCCAAAGCCTTTCTCCGGACACGGTATGAAGTGAGGTAGACAGAGGCTTGAGGGGATAGTTATAGAGAAAAGGGAATGGTGAGAGAGACCGAGAAGGATGCGCGCCAACAACTTCTCCAGGGTCCCTCAAAGAGTTCAATTCAACCCAGTGAAGGGTCTTCCCTAATTTGCAGTCTGTCTGGGTGAGAACAGTTCATCTTGGTACCAAGTGCAGGTAGACAACAGATTGAAGGGATAGTCGTGGAGTAAAAAAGTAGCGCTGAAAGGGAGCAAGGGGGAAGTGCATCAACAAATTTCCCATGCCCCATCAGTGATTTTCTAATTTACACTCAGGCTGGGAGTACGTGCAGCTCTTCCAGGTACCAACTATAACAAAATATACAGGGCACCCATCTCCTCCCTACGTATGTGTGAAAAAGAGCCAACGCTGCTCTGGTAACCCACTCCTCACGGACTCTTACGCGATCTCATTCCATGCAATTCCTACATGTTCAGGAACCCAGCAGAAGATAATATCGAAATCAGCCTGGCTCGCGATAAACGTGGCGTCACGGGTTCCCCGAACCAGGGACGTGCGGAGATTCCGTTACTCCTAGAGCACTAAAAGTGCTTTGTGAGTCGCGATAGATCAAAATCCAGGCTTCGAATCGAGCACGGCGTGATATCTCACAGATTGAGCGGTGTATTGCAACTAGCTTTTTCGTAAAGTCATACAGCGCCTGTTAGAGCCCCGAACCGAATATTTCTAACAGATTAGACACGGCGTGGAAGCCGCCCTCCTCTTCGAACTTGGAGCTATCTGTGTACACTAGTACGGATTCAGTGTGACACGGTGTGTGTTACACAAATATCGAAAGCATTAGTCCCAGCGCCATGGAAGCTTCGAGAGAAGAGGCATGGCTACAAATAGTAAATTGTGGTATCTTCCAGAGTGGCGTCCTGGGCTGAACTAGAGCACCCCCCCCCCCCCGTGAGCTACATCAAGTTGTCGAAAGAGTTTTCTAGCCCTAAACCCAAAGGGCTTAAGTTACGAGTATGATTAATGTCTCGCAGTGGTATAAGCACCAGCGAGGTCAGCCGCTGATGCAGGAGAGCAGTTGGCGACTGATGGAGACACCAAGGCCACGCGTACAAGAGCATAATACCTTGTGTACGGCACAGAGCAAGTGGTATATCATCGGCATCGACAAGTAGGCTCTTAATGGGGAACGTTCGGAAAGCACTAGTCACCAGACGGAGACTAGTGTGGTGTATTGAGTCCACCTTCTGCAATATAAGTTGGGCTGTGGATTTATAAAACTTAAATTCGTAGTCAAGATTTAAACGAACAAATAATTAGTAGAAAAGCAAAGCAATAGCCCTATCAGCACCCTAGATGCTGAACGTTATGGGACAAAGAATGTACATGGCGCGGATACAATAGGCCCTAAAGTTGCGAATATGGGCCTCCCAGGTGAGTCGTTGTTCGAAACAAGACCAAGGAAACGGTGCGAATACACCACTTCAAAGCAAACCCTGTTTAGGAAAAAGTCCCGGCTAGAGTGTAAGCTGTGGGTGGTGGCAGAAGTGTACTACCTTAGTCCTGGCCAGGCAAAAGCGAGAGATGGGCACTTCGGCACGACTAGAGATACGTTTCAATGCCTGTTGTTTTCGACGCTTGAGTTGGCATGTGAGTGCTACCAAAAGAGATCGAAAGATCCGTGGAGCGAAGCAAGAACATCTTCCTGCAGCACCGATGTTCATGGCAAAGAGTGCGACAATGAAGACACTCCCCTGCGGGACGCTCTCTTTCTGCCCTATTGGGCCAAAGAGGGCTCCCCACCTGGATACGGAATCGATGATCTCGTAGGAATTCAAGTATGGAGAGTCTCCTTGATACCGTGTCGCCATGCGGTATTATAGGCCTTTTCCAGATCGAAAAAGCACCGTGCCATACTGCTGTCTACGAAAGACGGACTCGCTGATAGTATTTTCCAGTCCAATCAGAGCATCCGGTGAGGAGTGGAACTTGCGGAAGCCACACAGTGCGCAATAAATGGTGGCCCCAGCTGTCCACGAAATATTATACATGTTAGAAAGATGAAATATGAATGATGATAGCGAATATTTAATCATTTCTTCCTTAACTTGCATATACAGGATGTTAGTGAAGTTGGGTGGGAACCAGCCGGGGTAGAGTGATCTCTCTCCGGTTTAAGAAAGCCATTCGCCATGACTTTGGAAAGATAACATCTGCCCTGATATCGTTGAACAAATCTAGCAAAAATGACATGCCTCGGTCACTTAGGTGTAAAGTATGGCATATGGGACATCGTCCGGACCGAAGACAGTGCACGCGCATGAAGCGAGAGCTAAATTCAGTTCACTCAGTGTATACATGTCGTTAAATGGTTCTCCACCTATGAAACTAAATATCAGTCTGCAGCTTTCAACGACATCACGACGGGCATTGAATACTGTTAAAGAAGCATCCTGGCTAAAGAATGTGAGAAAGCGGTCGGGAAAGCCTCGGCCACTGACCTGGAAATCAAGATTGCGATCCCGTTCTCCTGAAGAACAGGAGGGGAGTCATGTGAGAACTTGCACCAATTCTTTTGACTCGCTTCCACACCTCTGCAAGAGGTGTCTTCTAGTTAAGCAAAGACACGTTTACCCAGGCATAAGAAAGGGGTGTGCTTCAAAACATACCGAAACCTAGATCTAGCTATACGAAATTCACCTACGATGAAATCGTTCGGGCGGCGCTAATAGCACATGTAGACATATCACTTCACTTTCAAGGCGGTTTCACGCTCGGGCAACGATCAAGGAAGAGGAAGTCGTGCAAAAAGGCGCGACTTTCTAGGAATAGTAGTTCGGCTATGATAATGGGGATGCCTCGTCATTTCCTGAAATACACACCACCGCGCCCTCTCCAAGCACACTGAGGCGGTTTCTCAGGCGGCAGAGGCCTATAAAATCCTAGTTGAATGGGAAAATTCTCACTCTCATGAAGGTGGTCGATCACCTCCAGTCCCCAATCAGGCTATGCATCCGGAAAGCACAGTTCAAGAGAATAAAATGAAGTGGTTCTCGGACAGTGATGCGTAAACTCATCCACAATCAGGACACCTACCTCTAACTCTTTGATCTGCTCAGCAAGTACTTGAACAGCAAGGTAGGCCCAGAGGGCGTGCATAACGTTCAAATCTTTGAGGAGAATGCGCCTCGGCAGAAGTCATCCTGGTCGAACTTGGCTGACGGTGGAATGTACGCAGAAGTAAAGGTATACCATACCTCTTATTCAAGTGTAGTCACACTGAAACTATGAAATGAGGTATTCAAAGTAAGTAGAAGACCCGATACATCATACTAGATGTATATCTCGAATACTCGCAAAACCCATATACCCCGGGAGGATGGGTATGGGGAAAGCGCCTAGCATGCAATCTTGTAGAAAGATATCTAACGAAGAACGGGAGACAAGCCTCCGCAGCTCTTTCCAGTTGGCCAGGATTCCACGGCAATTTCAGTGAAGGAATATGCCCTCCAACTCTAGCTCGTAGATGCAGCGCCAAAGACGCTGTTGCCTCCGAAAACTTACTGGTGGAGGTCGGGGTCTCTATGCGAGCCTTTTCTTCCATTTACATTGGAGCCATTGGTGGGAAGTCACTCTTTTTAAGGGTGCAGTTCCTCTGAGTTCCCCCTTCAGCCTTGCGGTGGAGTCTGGCAGCCGAGACTTCTTTGGTGTTGTCCTCCTTTCCGGGGAGAGGGTTAGAAACGCCCGAAGGTGATCGTGAGACCACCTTCGAGGTTTTGCCATCAGTGAATCTAACGACTTCGGAAACGCGCGGCCGTTTCCCATTACAGGAAACGGTAACGCGGGAGAGGGTAGGAGAGCCCTAATTTTATTTGAGGCGAGGCGTGAGCGCACGGAGACATCAACTCTACCAGGGAGGCCTCCGGGTGGAATAGAACCCGCAGAAGAGTTCCGAATGGGCGCGGAAGCGACCATGCTCGTAGGCCTTGAAGGGACAGGAGCAGAAGGTGCTTTCTTAACTTGAAAGAGTTGGATGTCACAGGTTGCACAGGCGCAACGAAACTAATTTATTGGCCTCTTTGAAATATAGGCCACGCGTACAAGAGCATAATACCTTGTGTACGGCGCTTTCTTAACTTGAAAGAGTTGGATGTCACAGGTTGCACAGGCGCAACGAAACTAATTTATTGGCCTCTTTGAAATATAGGCCACGCGTACAAGAGCATAATACCTTGTGTACGGCGCTTTCTTAACTTGAAAGAGTTGGATGTCACAGGTTGCACAGGCGCAACAAAACTAATTCATTGGCCTCTTTGAAATATAGGCCACGCGTAAAAGAGCATCCTTCTTGAAAAGATATGAGCCACTTTATTTCGAGGAGGGTGCAGCTTGCCACAATCCACACACTTAGTGTTGCATAATACGAATTTATCATGTAATGTCTTTGAGAAGTTTGCACAGATTTCGAGCTGACCTAACTTGGCAGGTCAACAGGATGGATTTGTATGACCGAAGCGGTGGAAAAGTTAACAACTTTGCGGCAGTGACACGAATGCCTTCACATGGCAACAATACCAACCGGAAGGCACAGACTCAGGGAGCCTACCACGAGTGAAGGTGACGAAGAGTGAAAGGGTTGGTCTCGAAACACCCTCCTGTTTTCTTATCATACGTTCGACTTTGACCGCTCCTTTATCGGCCAGCACTACGATGAAGGTCTTCTTTAGGAGTAGTCTAGGAGTTCCCACGCATAAACTACGACTTTCATAAAAATCATGGTTAAGTGCGTTTTCACCTGCACAGGCGAGCATTGAGTGTATGAAAAGTATTCACAATGGTCACCTGGTCTGTTTGTGGCGCATTTCCCCGTAGTCTCCGGCCTGAGAAACAGGAGACCTTCGGATCGCTACCAAGAAACTTAAATAGCACCTGAAGCTGATGGAACATGTGTCCTTTCAAAAACATGCTCCCATCATTAGAACGAACAATCAGGAAACGCTTGAAGTTGGTGAGCTCGAAGACGCCGGGCAACCTATCGATGAAGGGCCCCGAAGTCATCGAGGCACCACTTATCTTATTTGCAACTTTCATCTTTTTCGTATTGGGAGCCGGACGTGCCACTCATAGCCTGGTTACCTACCGAATGGGCAGGGGACACGTCCGTCCCTGAAAGGATAGGAATCCCTAGTCTTTTTGCTTTTCTTTTTCTTCTTTTTAGTAAAGGGGACGCAGAGTGAGCTCGCCTCTCTCCATCCCTGGAAAGGGCCCCAAGGTCGGACGAGCCAGCCCCAGCCATGTCCTTCTCCGAAATTGGGCAGCTCATGGCTGACATTGGGGCACCAACGAGGAAAGGAGGGCCCTCCCCTCCTCGTGACTCATTGGGGGCCCCGTAACGCCTCAAGAGGCTCTTGCACGGAGGCGGACTTTAGCTCGGGGGCGTCTCATGCTGAGTCTTTGTTTGCCCCCTTAAAGTTCCCGTTATCTCGTGAGCGGGTACTTTCGGGGCCATTTCACCTAAGGCGCCTCCAACAGGTCATCTCCTCCAAGGTGTCAGCGATCCCGACCTAGGAATCTTCAGGCGTATAACCAGTAAGTAATCTCATTGGGGCCGGTAAGCCGACCTCCATTGGGGAATAAAGGGAAGGGGCAGGCATGCCGGCCTCCAGCAAGCTCATGACACAGGTTTGTAGGATATTCGTGGGCAGGGTCCGACAGGTCTCGCCAACACTTGCCCTTATCTGGGGGTCCGCCCTATCAAGGCGCTCCCACAGGTAGAAATGGGAGAGGAGAGAGATAGAGAGTGTGTCTACCACTTTTTGTCCTTCTATTTCCAATTTGTCTGTGTATCCCTTTTTATGTAGCATCTGCGGTGGATCTTGAGAATGTTTTTTTTTTTTTAAATATAATAGTTATGTGGTTAAAGCGCCGTCGTTTTCTCGTTTTCGCTGATAATAGGAGTTTCTTAAGGAGATTACGCCTCCCACCGCCTACTTTGGGTTGGGGTGGAAACACCTTTTAGAAGCGTGGGATCAGGAGGGATGTTCCATCGATCTAAAGATAAAATCTTATTGAAGCCAAGATCAAGTAACCTAAATTGGTGTGGTTATTATCCCTTAGGTATACTTTCAACTTTTTTTTTTTAGGAACCCATCTGGCGAATGCCTGCTTGGGCATAAGTCGCCGTACAGGACACAGCTTACTACGAAGCTATATTAAGAAACGAGAGAAAACAAGAAAACAAATAAAAATATGTAAATAACAAATAACAACGCTAAAAAGGACAAGAGTACAAAAAATAACAAGAAAACAAAGCAAGAAGGAGGCGCGCTCCGGCGTCGGGGGTAGCCCCTTCCCCCGGCGCAGGACCAGGTACCTTGCCAAAAAATAATACAACAACAACAGTCAAATAAAGGGGAGGAGGCCGACCTCCTCCAAAAAGTCGTAAAGTCCATAAGTCAGTGTGCACGAATCCGTCCCGAGTACAAGGGGCAGGTATTAGAAACCCCGCCCATCCAGGTACCGGGACAGGTAACGTGCTCGAAGATCACCCAGACTGGGACATTCAACAAGAATGTGCCGAACAGTCTGGGGGACAACGCAGTCTTCACAGTAGATGGCAGGCGAGCGCTCCATCAAATGGCGGTGCGTCCCGCACGTGTGTCCAATTCGGACACGACAGAAAGTAACCTGAAGCCGTCACGGCATTGGGCGGTAGGTCAATGGGAACAGTTGAGTCGCAATGGCACGCAACTTTAGGTTCTCCTTGACCGTCTCCCATCTTCTTTGCCAAGCAGCCAGGAGAGCTGCCCGTATTCATAAAATGTAATCGGTGTGAGGAAGAGCCTAACGCTGGTCTGGGCGACCAGTCCTCGCTGACTCTTTGGTGCCCTCATCGGCGCTGTAGAAGCTTTGGAGCAGAGGCGTGGCGACAAATAGCCAAAGGTTGTACACTCCAGGGTGGCGTCCTAGGCAGAATCAGGGACGCCACTGGTACGAGAGCTATATCTAGCTCTCGAAGGAGTTTCGTAGCCCTAAACCCAAAGTGCTTAAGGTATGACTGGCGTGTTTCAGCGGAATAGGCACCGTCGAGATTATCTGCGGATGCAAAAATAGCTGTTGGCGACTGAGGGAGGCGCCGAGCTCGCGCGTGCGAACAGGCGAATAATGCACTGTGCACGGCGCAGAGCGAATGGCATCTCACCAGCATCGACAATTAGGTTTTCAATAGGGGAAGTGCGGAAGGCACCGGACGCCAGGCGAAGGCCGGTATGGGGATCAAGTCCACCTTCCGCAATGCACGCTCGGCTACGGATGCATAAAACTTGCATCCGTAGACGAGCTTGGAACGAACAAAGGATCGATAAAAAAGTAAGGCAGTAGTCCTATCAGCGCCCCAAGCGCTGAACGCCACGGAACGAAGAATATCGATGGCGCGGATAAAAGAGACCCTAAGGCTGCGAATATGAGCCTCACAGGTGAGGCGTCGGCCAAATACAAGACCAAGGAAACGATGTGAGTACACCACTTCTAGGCGCACCCTAGTGAGAAATAAGTCTGGGTAGAATGGAGCCATGGATGGCGGCATAAGTGCCTAACTTTAGTTTTAGCCAAAGAAAACCGAAGCATGTGCGCTACGGCATAGCGAGAGACGCGGTTCAATGTCTGTTGGAGTCGACGCTGCAGAGTTGGCATCTTGACTGCGCTAAAAGAGATTGAAAGGTCGTCCACGTAGAGCGTAGAAAGAACATCTTCCGGCAGCACCGAGGTGATGCCGTTGATGCTCAGGGCAAATAGTGTGACACTGAGGACACTTTCCTGCGTGACGCCTTCTTCCTGGTCCATTGGGCCAGAGAGGGCTCCCCCCACCCGTACGCGGAATCGACGATCTCGCAAAAATTCAGATATAAACATTGGGAGGCGTCCCCTCGACCCCATCGTGTGGAGAGTCTCCATGATACCGTATCGCCATGCAGTATTATAGGCCTTCTCCAGATCGAAAAACACCGTGGCGTAGTACTGTGTACGAAGGAAGGCCTCACAGACGGCATTTTCCAGTCGGAGCTGAAAATCTGACGTGGAGGGGAACTTGCGGAAGTCGCTGTCCAGAAAAAATAATCTAACATTTACCAATTTCTCCATCAACTTGCCTACACAGGAAGTTAGAGAGATTGAGAAGAAATCGACCAGTATCGACTGATCTGTCTGCGGTTTGCGAAAAACGAGCACAGTAGTGATTCGCCAGGAATCTGGGAGAATACCCTCTACCCAAATCCGTTTGAACCACTCTAACAGAAAGGCCATTCCTCGCTCACCAAGGTGTCGAAGCATGGCGTACGGGACATCGACCGGACCAGGGACGGTGTCCGCGCACGAAGCAAGAGCGGAACGCAACTCACTCAGAGTAAACCTGTCGATGAAGGGTTGTCCGCCTTTGGAGTTAAAGTCCAGCCAGCGGCCTTCCGCAGCATCACGACGCGCATTTAGTCCTGGCGGAACAGCTTCCCGGCTCGAGAATGCGGAGAAAGCGGTCGTGAAGGATTCCTCCACGGACGCGGGGTCCGAGATTGCGGTCCCATTCCCCTGGAGGTCCTGCGATAACTTGCCACGTATCCTTTGACTTGCTTCCATACCTCTGCTAGAGGGGACTTCCCCTTAAGTGAAGACACGTGTGCCCCCGGGCGTGCTTCAAAATATACCGGAACCTCGCCCTAGCAAAACGAAATTCACTGACAGTGAAATCGTTCGGGCGGTGCTTATAGCGCATGTAGGCATAACGCTTCTGTTTGAGGGCCGTCTCACACTCGGGCCGACCACCACGGGAGTGTTCGGCGTGCAAAAGGCCAGACGTTCTGGGAATAGTAGTCAGGCCCGCGGCGATGATGTTGCCGGAGAAGAACTCAACGGCCTCATCAACCAACTTAAATCCGTCAACTGGGATAGACAAATCAGTCATTTTCCGAAATGCGGACAACCGCGGCAGCGCCAAGCACCACCGGTGAGGGGGGGGGGGCACAAAATGATATTTGAATAAGAAAGTGATCACTACCATGAATGTGATCGACCACCCCTCATCCAAAATCAGACTGTGCATCCGGAGAGCATAAAAATAGATCGAGGCAGGAAAATGAAGTGTTTCTCGAGCAGTGATGCGTACTCATTCACGTTTAGGACATCTATCTCGAGAGGGGGTGTCTACTTCAGATCTCCGGGCAAGTGAAAGGGCCTCAGCAACCGTGCCACGACGCAACGGAAGTCCTCCGGTCGAATGTGGCGCGGAAATAACTATTCCTCCTATCCCGGCCCCCATCCCGTACTGGTGGGGTCGCAAAACACTTATACCCTGTGAAGGCGAGCAGGTGGCACGCACCCAGCATGGTCTAATGCAAAAAGATAGCTCACGTGGAACGGGAAGAGACGAGCCTCCGCAGCTCCTCCCAGTTGGCCAGGAGTACATTTAAGTAATATGCCCTCCATGCCTAGCTCGAAGGAGAGCGGGGACCCTCTTCGAACAAAAGACTCTCAACGTAATGGCAGTACGCTTCAGGGAAGTAGAACTACGGGCGCTGTTGGCCGGACAAAGTGCTGAAGGTGCTGTCGCCTTCGAGGACTTATAGGAGGAGGTTGGGTTCGCCATGTGAGTCTTTTCCTCCCTCCGCTACGAAACCTTAGGAAGGGGTGGGGGCCGCTCTTTTCGAAGATCTACCGTCTCTAAGCCTCCCAGCCTAGCACTAGGTGTGGGCGAAGTAGTCAAAGCTCCTTTAGGGCTGTCCTTCTTTCGGAGATCAGCTTTAGGAACCCCCGAATAAGGCCTTCCGGCCCTTTACAAGGGTGTTGCCTCCTGTGAGTCTAACGACTCGGTGGAGGCGCGCGGCTGATTCGCCTTACGCGAAACGTGACGCTGGAGGAAGGGAAGGGAGCCCTGGTTTCAGTCGGGGCTGGGTGTGAACACTTTGTGCCGCCAGCTCTACCAAAGGAGCACCCAGCGTGGGTAGAACCGGCAGAATGGTTCCGAATGGGCGGGAAACGACCATGCTCGTATGCCCATCGGGGGCCAGGAACAGAGGGTGTCTTTCTCAACATTGAGGCATAGGACGTCCCGGGCAGCGCCGTGCGCGCCAGGAACAAGTCCTTAGCCTCGCGAAATGAGAGACGATCCTGAGCCTGAACGGCCAGGATTTCCTTCTCAAGGAGATACGCATTACATCGCTTCGAGGAAGCGGGGTGCGGCTCTCTGTAATTGACACACTTGGCCACACACGTTTTGGATTTATCGTGTGCAGCCTTGGAGCAACTTACACAAGCTTCGGGTAACCCCGACTTTACACGTGGACAGGATCGATTACTATGGTCGAATCGGTGACAGTAATAGCATCTCCACGGCAGTGGCAAGCAAGCCTTCACGTGGTACCGATACCAACCGGCACGCACCGACTCAGGGAGCTTATCACGGTCGAACGTGACGAAGAGTGTAGGGGTGGCTCTCGAGGCCCCTCCCTGTTTTCTCATCACACACTCTACCTTGAAAGCCCCATGGTCGGCCAGATCTAAGGTGATATAATCTATGGAGTAGTGCACGAGTTCCCTCGCATAAACTACTCCTTTCACGAAGTTCATGGTAGAGTGCGGCGTCACACCCACATCCGTGCTAACGTTTGGGGCTGAGCTGCTTCAGGGACCATGTCCATCTTAGGAGGGGCCTCCATGTATGCCCCCTCCCCTAGGACATCACAGGTCCCATTGGTCACATAGTCTTTTGTCGAAAAAGAGAGGTTGTCACGTATGCTGACTCCCTCATTCATGGGCATGTTGACCCTGGTATTTTTTGCGGGACGCAAACGCTAATCACCCCACGCAGTAGCTCGCTCTGCGAGGGGTGAGTATGGGGGGCCGGCTGAACCAGCTGCCGCTATTTAAGGGCACTCCTCCCACCTAGTGGCCTGGCAGCCCATTGGCATGTCGGCTCCACCTTGGGCACGGCGTAAAATGGATAGAGATTGAAAGGAGAAAGAAAAGGGAAGTGAGGAGGAAGGTGTGGATGGGGATGAAGCAGGTTGTTAACAACCCACCACTCCAGGCCGGAGCTCAGGGGTGAGGGAACGTTGCCCCCCCCCCCCATCAATCCCGATCGGGGATGAATTGGTAAGAGGAAGCTGGTCGGCGTCTACTCTGCGAAATTAGAAGCCGACCAGAGAGAGTTGTGGGAGAGGTTGTAGGGAGAGTGAGGAAGTAGGGTAGAAATGCAGGCTAACTGAAAGAAGGAGAAGAGCCTAAGCTGGGGCCGGAAGGGGCGCTGAGTCCCGTCAGCATGGCGGCCAGGAAGGCCAATCGCCGCACCCCTTACCGGGTCTCAACTTTGTATCGATTTACTTGAAATGCGATATATATATATATATATATATATATATATATATATATATATATATATATATATATATATATATATATATATATTAGATTAAACACATGGACCAAAAATATTAAGAAAGAAGGAAGAACAAACGGGAAAAAATAATATAAACTATTTTACTTCTTAATGAAAGTGAAAAATGGTTCGAACCTAATCTATCGAGCTCTCTTTGCTTTCCATGCCACTGCTCCGGGTAGAATTGTTACGAGAGATGAAAAGTCTTTTCTTTACCTTTAGATCTATTCTAAATACAATGTCTTGGTGGCAAACAAAAAAATTCTCCCTCCTAGACGTGATCCCCAACAGGATAAGCTGCGAAAGGAGTTATTCAATATGAGTTCCTCAAAATACGCAAACAATTAATACATGAAGCTATCTAACAAAAACGTCCTTCACTAGTCAACAGACAGCGTGTCCTCCTCCTCCTCCTCCTCCTTCTCCTCTTCCTCCTCCTCTTCCTCCTCCTCCTCCTCCTCCTCCTCCTCCTCCTCCTTCATGGCTCAAAGGTGATATGTTTGAAACAAGATGAAAAATATTGCGTTGAATACTTCCTCTCCATTCATTGTTCCATCAATTATATGAAGAACACCAATCCCATTAAAAGAAAAAAAAAAGCCAGCTCCATACCATAATGATGCCGCCTCCATGATTAAGCTGCATTCCGGCAAAGGAGTTCAATTTTGGTCTTGTCAGACCAACGCAGATTCGTCCAAACTTGATCTGCTGCCTCTATGTGCTTCTGAGCAAACTTCGGTCGTCCTAACAAGTGAATCTTCTTCAAGAAAAGGATCTTGCGTGGTGATCGAGATTTGTGAGCTTGTCTATTGAGCCGATTCCTATTTGATCTTTTCCTAACTACTGTTTCAGTTATACGCCAATTACCTTAGTTATAAAGGTTCTATGAATACCGATATTAGCATCCGTCGACTAACTTGATAAGATACTTGTCTTGGAACTCGAATGCGAGGAAAGTATGCAGTGGTCCTGGAGGTCTTCTATTTTTAAGCAATCCAACCTACAGTGCCGAGAGGAACACGCAAGGTTATAGAAATACTTTTATATACTTTATCTTCTCTGCTCTGTACTATTCAATCATCTTGACGCCTATCTGAATATATGCAAAAAAGCCCCCAACATTCTTAAGTAAACCATTGTTGGAACCTGTCAGACCATTCTAGAACATGGTAGAACATTCTATACATAATATATATATATATATATATATATATATATATATATACAATACCGTTCAAAACTAGGTATGGATAAACGTTATGTAAATTTGACTGAATAATAAGAGTTATCAGCAGATAAGCAATTTACTAGAAAAATTGAAGTTTGCTATAATCATCCAAACGCTTAGGTTTTTTGTAGAGAAACGGCATTGTTTGCATAGCATATATATTCAGTTCACTCCCGTGTAGGTTAGGTCATTCTCTTGCCAGCTGTCGTCCAGGTAACAAACCCGCGAAATCTGTCACTCTTCTCTCTGTCCACGAGCTGATCTTAAAGCTGAGTCACCAGGATGGTCTTTCAACTGGATCCATTGCAGCGACTGGCAAGCGCTCCCAAGGTGTCGTCCATAATATTCTGTCAACCTGCAACAGCATGCTTTGCCTCATTTGCGAGCCTCCTAAGCCTAACCAGCAAATAGGTGTAATGAATTGCCCTCCTAAACAGAGGCCGGACCTGAATCCCAGTGAAAATGTTTGGAAGACACTCGGAGAGAGGTCTAAAGCGAGCAATCTTAAAACTCCTGTTTCTTGTCTCATTGCTCATTTCCGTCAAATTTCGCTTTCTCTTTTACTATTATTTACACACATATATATATATATATATATATATATATATATATATATATATATATATATATATATATATATATATATATATATATAATGAAGAAAATCACATAAATCTTGAGACTAACATATGTAGAAAAATTACCCGCAGCAAAAAGAAAAGCTTGGTTTCGAGCGTTTTCGCCTTAATTTAACAGTGTTCATTCAGGGAATGAACACAAATGAGAAGTACAGCCGTAGGCAAAAGTTTTCGGACCAGTGGATTTTTTTTTATTCCTTGGGTATGTTTATGAATATGTTGGTGTTGGTTTGCATGCGCGTGTCACATACACCTGGAAAGCAAAATAAAAATAAAGGTTTCATTTTAACTTTTAGGGAAAATATCTAAAGTGGCGATGCTATTAAAATGTATAAAATCCTGGTATGTTGTATGTTTCAGTCAAAATGTCTTCATATAACACATCATATTAGCTGATTAATGTGATATTCCATGTCGATAGGATCTGATAATGATATGATAATGGCGAAAATAACCTAACTATACAGTAGATGAAAAGGTCTGATACGCACACTGTGCACAAGAGGAGGGTTTCAACTGACGACAAAACCCCCCGGAGGTCTGGCGGATCATATTACGGTGTTGCACAAGTGTTGAAGATGATCGGAGAAAGTGGGAACATCCAAGACCGACCTCATTCTGGACGATCTCGGTACACAACTTGACGACAGGTCTCTGCCTCGCATGAAAACCGCAATTCAGCTGTAGGTTTATGCATTCCTTACAAAATCTTTTGCAGACTGTTTGCACAAAGCCTGAAGTCATGTACAGTCCACCAGAATCCCCTGATCAAACAAATACTATCAGCAGAAGTGTGGTCGACTGGCTTGGGCACGTCCTCACCGCAACTGGATCATGCGTCAGTTGGGACGTGTCTTAAGGTCCGACGAGTCCACATTCCAGTTGTTCTCGACCCTAGGCAACGTTAGAGTCTGAAGGAGGTTAGGGGAGCAGTGGAATCGAGAGTGCACAGTGCCTTCATTAAAGCATGATGGCCGCCCTTTAATGGTATGGGGCTGCATGTCAAATGCAACGGTAGGTCTTCTCACTGTTTTTTTTTGGGGGGGGGACACCATGAAGTCAGAGAAGTACCAAGCTGTTGTGAGAGATTCCATGCTACCCTCTACCCGAGACCTCTCCAAAAATGTCCGGAATGCGATTTTACAGAAGGACAATGCTCATCACACAGGGTTGCGTCCACCATACAGTGGTTCTGAGACAACAATATCACGGTGATGAACTGGCCACCTCAGTCTCCGGATATGAATGCACTGGAAACCCTCTGGTAGGACTTGAATGAGGCCATACAACGTTGTCAGCCACCTTCCGATGAGCAACTGAAGGCATTCATCGCCAAAGAATGACTCAGCATCACAACCCCCATCAGGTATCGCTCCTTCGTCGAGAACTTCCTCGAAGAATAAATGCTCTATACACAGCCAAGGGACTCTCTACACGCTACTGAGCTTCCTGTATCAATTTGGGGTTGCTGTAATTTTCACAGAGCTTCGGCGTATGTTGCTGATATAACACATGTTTTTACATTTTTTTTTATTCTCTTAATTTTTGTTGATTGTTTGCCACTTGTCCGCGGCTGTACCTCGCTTAAATACTCGAAGACATAGGTGAGCGGGGACGCCTTCCATTAACATAAGATTTTCTTATACTAGAGATTTTATAATGTTTATAATAATGGATCGAGAAAATATAAACCAGAGTTCATTTTGGAATTCAGACTTGACCCAATAGATACATATTCCAGTATGTTTCGTAATATATAATCATTTTGGACTGACTCAGTCAATCAAGTTATTGGACTGGGACATATGCATAAATAATGCATTTTGTTCATTAAAATGACGGACATTGGCTTGGTTATGTATTCCTTACGAGTTCTTTTCCTGTCTATCATATGTAGCTGGTGTTGCCATCTCTATATTCTCTTCATAAACAACACCAGGGATTTTTTATGAGTAGGGGGTGCAAAGTTGAATTGTATTTAAATGATACAGTAACATTAAGTTGTTTTCGAAGGCGGTGAAGTATTAAGAATGATTGGTTAAATGATAAAATGAAGACGCTTTTATGATCAAAATGCTGGTTGGTAGTAGCAGGATTATCATAAAATGAAGTTTCAGCTAATTTCTTGCAATTATCTATACAGTAATTTATTCCTGGAAACGTGAAAGCGTCGATGCTCGATGAAAAGGACCGGTCAAGGTGGTCGCGCGCTACCACTCGACTGTGGCCAGTAAGATCATCCTCGTGGACGGCAGAGCGATAAAGAATCTAACCCACGTCGCTGCTACCTGACCCATCGCGTTGCGGGTCCCTCCTTCTCGTCGGTCTGATTTTGGGGGCGCGACAGGCGACGCCCCCGGGCCACGGGCGTGTTGAAAGGCGGGCGGTTGCTGGCCGCGCAAGAAAAGCGGGGCGGAAACCTCGTCAATTCCTCCTCTCCGTCTCTCGGTTGGGATATAAAAATGGGCGCACAAAACGGGTTCCTCTGCAGAACCCCATCCCGGCATCGTAGTACCCTGTTTTAAGCAGCAGTAATGGTGTAGGTAAGGAGGGGGTGGGGGCACCGACTAACAGGCTTTGAGAAGTGCCCCAGGAAAAACTGGCACGAGAAACAGAGCAGTTATATGCTGCTGCCGAACCTCATGAGCGATTCAAGTCACGGAACGCACCATCACTTCCCCCACCATTCTCCCTCCTCCCCCGACAAACTCTCGCCCATTTGGGAGTTATATATATATATATATATATATATATATATATATATATATATATATATATATATATATATATATATATATATATATATATATATATATATATATATATATATATATATATATATATATATATATATATATATATATATATATATTATATAGTATTTGGCATTACTTGCGATTTCTCTGTCTCCGTTCCTGTGCCCAAATAGGACACGAAACCTCACTCCGTTTTCCCGGGGCATTGCTTCATCACAGGCCAATTATTATTCGTGAGGATCTCGGCGCGTCTCAGCCAAATTTGGTTCAGACTTTTGTCCAACATCAAAAAAGTACCTCAGAGTTGACGGTTCAAAATGGATTCTCATTAGATATAATCGAACTGCGCGCTCTGTTGATACGGATACATGTCTGATAGTCAAGGCAATTATAAGAAAAAAAAATATATATATATATATAAAGTGAAGAAGAAGTAAGAGAGGTTGTGTAGCAAGCGAATGATCATCAACGATAGTAAATAATTATCCATAGAATTAAATTATAACGTCACTTACCGTCATAATTCAACCCTACTTAAAATCAAGGTAGATGTTTGGAAGTAATATCCGAGAATATACTCGGTTATGGTTGCAACGGTAGCCACATATGTTTTTTACGATCTTAAAAACTGACCGAAATCCAGTGTTGTCCACGGATGAATTAAGAGACTGAAGCCAAGACTAAAAAGGGTTAGGAAACTATTCTGTAATTGACCAATGTTTGCGAAACACACACACACACACACACACACACACACACACACACACACATACACTGCAAGAGGTTCAGATTCGCACGTTTCAGAGTTTGTGCTTTCTGGTGCAATTTTTGTCGTGGGAGCTATGGATGCGACCAATCGACCCGGCATTAAGGGGTGATGTGTTTTGCTGCACTTTTCCTTTTAGTGCTCTTCTTATCGCATGGTTTTATATCCATTCATTTTATTGTCGCTCCTTTTCCTTTATTTCTTTCCCCAACCTGCACAAGTGAGGCAAAATTAAGGGGGGTGGGAAGGGGTGTAACTCCCTCCCATCTGTTATTGCGCCTAGACAGTATCGCGAAAGAGCAATGGGGGAGACAGAGATATATACATAGATATAAACAGTAAAAGAAAGACAAAATGAAGGTAAAATAAGAGAAAAGTGAGGTGGCGTGGAAGGGAGGAGTACTTGAAGCCTCCAAGAACATATTGTGCATGGTTGTGCTTCTCAGTTTGAACTGCCTAGCGAAGACCCACAAATGGGAGAGAGAAGATGCTAAACAAACGAACGGTATTTAATTAAAGTGGGTTTTTTTAACGGTAGGTGGCATTTACGAGCCTTCACTGCATGAAGATACACCCCACAAAATCAATTTGATTGTCTGTGTAGCAGTACTAACCTTTGAAACTCATTTAATAGGCAATGACGAATAAAAACCCATTTCGACGGATAGAAAAGATGATAAACTAGATCTAGACAACGTGTTCTACCATTCAAGAATGGTCATTTTCTAAATGGTTGTCTTATAACACATACTTGCAAACCTAAATTGTTCAATAGTTCTCTCCTTCTCAAAGGACACTTTGATCTAATTAAACAATTCAAAGTGCATAATCCGTCTTTACCGTTTTATCGTAAATGTATGATCTACCGAAAACACAAAGACGGTCATCCGCCTAGACCGATTATTTCCAGCAGGGGATCCCACACGTACAAACTTTCTCAGTGGTTAGCGAACATCCTATCCAAATTGGTTGGTAATATCTCTGAAGCTCACATTATCCATTCTGGCGATTTTTTTAGTAAGCAGTTGCTATGTTTTGATGTTAATAATATTTTCACTAAAGTTCCTGTTGATGAAGGCCTTGAGGTCATTGTTAAAAACTTGCCTTAGTCAAACCTAATATTACCCTTACCGTGTAATAAAATTGTAGTGGGTTCGTTTTTGCGTTACATACAATGTGTTTAAAGATTAGTTTTACAGACAGAAATATGGCCTGAACATAGGTAACCCTCTTTCTCCGATCCCATGTAATCTCTTCATGGAAAACTTTGAGAAACACCTCCTACCCCCCTATCTTACAGGCCAACAACATCAATGTTGCCTTTCAATACGAAAAAACGATCCTAAATATTATATCTAAAAATAGATCCACCGATAAAGAACAGGGGGTTTATTATATTCCATGCAAAATTTGCAATAAAGTAAACAGTGACGAAAGCAGCAGATTCTCCAAGAGAATGAAGGAACGCAAATGCGACATGCGCCGTGCAAGACTATATTCTAGCCCGTTCCTGCACATGTCAAATGAAAACCATTCAATTGACATTGATAATGCAAAAATAATTTATAATTCTAACAATTATATACATAGGCGTCTAATAGAATCAGCTCTTTTATTATAAAGGAAATTCGAAAAATTTAATACTTCCGATGGGCAATTCAACACTAATCCCTTGATAAGCAGAATATTTGTCCTTCTTATACCCCAAAATGCCGCTGCTGCCCCATACCATCCCCCCTAATTACATTCCGACTTGTAAATTTGTGCTTTCCTAGGCTAAGCATCTCTCTGTATTCATTAGTTTACCGGCGATTGAAGATGGAGGAGGTCTCCCTCGAAACCTGGTTTCGCCAATAAATTTATCCTAACACTGTAGTTTCTTTCCTGCATAAATATATATATATATATATAAATATATATATATATATATATATATATATAATATATATATATATGTATATATATATATATATATATATATATATATATATATATATATATATATATATATATATATATATATATATATATATTAAGAAAAATTATTGCAGTAACGCAATTAATTATGCGGTTAAAAGGCTATTTTTGGCAAACCAGTCTTCCTCAAAGCTCCTTCCGAAGGCTTTGAGGAAGACTGGTTTGCCAAAAATAGCCTTTTAACCGCATATATATATATATATATATATATATATATATATATATATATATATATATATATATATATATATATATATATATATATATATATAATCCTGCAATAACTGCAGCACTAAATTGAATTCAACAACCTATACCGGAAATAAAACAGAGAGTTTTCGAAATTATCAAACGTCTCTTCTTCAAGCGAATCTAAACACAACTGAAGGAAAGGAGAATTAAATATACTTACTAACAAAACTGAATATACTCACTTCACTATCGATACCCCACATAAATCAAACACTCGTTACTCCATTTGAGGTCAACAAAAAAGGACAAATACATTATTTATCTTTCATCAAAGAATTTTTGAAGCGTCATTTACGATGTCAAATTTATTGATATAAAATGCTTCTAAAAGTTTACGAATGGCTGTCTTGAGCATTTTTAATAATTTTAATCCGATTAAAATTAATTTGATGATCCTTTTCGAATATGTGCTCGTCACAAAACTACCTTTTCTATCCATATTAAAATCATATTTATTTTTGTAAATACGGCCTTTTAGATCAATGGTTTCACCCATATTTGTTTTAGAGCACACAAAGCAGTCTAACGCATAAATACAACCACCAACTTTTCGGGACAAAGTAATTTTGTGTCTATTTAATTTCGCAATAGTTTTAGTTGTGAAAGAGGGACAGGGAATTTCAAGAAGCCCTAAAGATTAAGCTTAGTTTGTGTAAAAGTGTTCAAAATGAAGTGCTTTTTTGAGCCCAATTTGGCAAAACATTGTTTAATCTCCCTGTCAAGAAATTGGGGTCCACAAATGCATATTGCTCTAAGTACCAACCCAGAGATACCGTTGGAGTTTTGTGACTGAAATGAAAAAGCACGGATGCATGAATTCGTATGTGTAAGTTTTCTCAATATTTTAAATGATGGTTTGTCATTGTGCGCGTTACAACTATCAAGAAACGGGAGTGATGGTTCCTTTTCTATTTCGACAGTAAAATTAAGTGACTCAAATTTCGAATTAAGATTTTTCCCGAACATGTTCTAGATCGACGTCATTATCAATACTTGCGAATACCTCGTCTACGTATCTCCGCTAATTAAACTATGTGGAAAAAAACGGGACTCAAATATTTCCATGAATGAGTTACTCAGAACAGGGCTAAGTTTTGATGTGACTTCATTATTTACTAATGTACCCATGCAAGACACCATTACTTTCCTTAGGTTGATTCTGAGTGACAATGGTTATTATTTACCTGTTGATATTGACATCTTTATTAAATTAGTTGTACTTTACGTCTCCAATACATATTTCAGCTTTAACCGTTCCTATTATGTATAAAGAAATATTTGGTATCACTATATGATCGCCTCTTGCAAGTTTCTGAGAGGGGAGGGAGAGAAGAGTTACAAGTAATTTACAGTACTCCAGATGGCCTTTCAGCACATTGCGTGGGAGTAATGTTGACGGATTGTGTATTGGCATGCTGTGACCACAACATATATAAAGCCCTTTATGACATTGTCAAGACGGTACTTGAACTTCTCCACAGTATTGCTGTTAACAATTTATGTGAGGAGAGCGTTCCAATAGTTGCAGATCTTGTACGAGGAAAATTTCCCGCAAATATCCCTATTGAATCGCTTCAGTTCAAGTTTGTACTTATGGTTTTGGATATGCCCCTATCTAACCTGGAACATTCCTCAGTAGTCCACTTTGTCTAGCCCAGGGGCGGGCAACCTTTTCAGAGTGAGGGCCAGATAAGACTTTTGGGAGCAGCCTGCGGGCCGGAATGACAAACGAAATCCCCAAAGTGACCATATATACATATATATACTAGAATTTATTATACAAGAATTTTATCGAAAAACATACAAATCAGTGAGACGGCTGGTGCTGCTTGTCATGGAGAAGTGTTTCAATGTCCGGCTCGATGGATGAAGTAGACAACAGAAGAATGTCATTGAGGTGGCGGTCCGAGAGTTGGGAGCGAAGGTGAAACTTCGTGTACTTCATTTTAGAGAAGAGCTGTTCGCAACAGTAGGTGCTACCAAACATGGCCACGATGCGTTGAACATGCGCAATGCATTTTGGAAAATTGCTAGAAGGGAGGACGAGGTCGCGGAAGGACAGTGGAGAAGAGGTGTGGAAATTCTCCTTCAGTTCATCATTGCACTGCAGCTCCATCAACCCCATCTGCAGGGGGGCAGGGGCGTCATACACGGATAGTCAAAGGGGGCGGTGAAAAGATTGAAGTCTGCAGTCAGCCGCTTGACTCTTGCGAAACGAGAGGCAAATTGCACCCGCAGAGAGGAGACGACACTAACACAAGTGTCCAGGTCCACGTCATCAGGGACACAAGCAGCAATGAAATTTTTCGTATATGTGAGGGAAATGCATTTTTGTCTCATTTTTACTCATTTTCACTGCCATACGTAAGACTTATTCCTCTCTCCCTCTACGAGTCTACTGAGACAGATGCTGTTTGGCAGAATTTATTTTTTTGGCTGGGGTTTCGCGGGACGGATTGCAATATTAATACCGAGCAAGGTGGCGGGCCAGACGCTCGGCCTTCGCGGGCCGGAGGTTGACCGCCCCTGGTCGAGCCCTTTAAGTATTTTAAATACCTGGATAAGCTAGCCGCGCAGTCTTCTATTTTCCAGGTTAAAGTGTGCTAACTCTTCAAGGCGCTGGTTTTACGACTTATGCCTAATGAATGGGATCAGTTGGGTCGCCCGAGCTTGCACCTTCTCAGCCAATATATACCCTTTCTGTAGGATGGACACCAGAATGCGGACGGACTAGGGAATTGTACAGTGTGAGTACGATTTTCCTTGTTCCTTTACACAAATTGCGTTTTAATATAACCTAACATCATTTCAGCCTTCTTTTCAGCCTCTATGCATTACTTCGAGAACTTAATAGCGACTGTTAAGACGATTTCCAAGTCTTTTTCCAACGCTGTGCTCTCAATAGCAACATCTTGAAAAGTGTATGCCAGGCGGGGATTTCTGTGGCCTACTTAATATATGAATGACCTTACACTTGCCGGTTATGCATATAGGATACAATTGGTTTTTTTTTGTTGTTGTCGTTTTTGTTTTTCTCATTTTAGGAGCCCATCTGGCGACTGCCTACTTGGGCATAGGTCACCGTACTCACCAGAGCTTAGTACTAGGTTACAATAAAGTATAAATATGCATAACAAAAATACAACAACAATAAAAAAAGAAAAGAAAAGGGGCAACAAGCACGTTCCGAGGTCTGGAACCAGCTTCCTCCAAAAAATCATAAAGTCCACAAGTCAGTGTGCACGAACTCGTCCCGAGTACAAGGGAAAAGTGGGAGCGAACCCGCTCATTGCGGTACCGGGACAGTTTGCGTGCGAGAAGATTACCCAGACTGGGACATTAAACAAGAATGTGCCAAACAGTAGGGAGACACGCAGTAAATACAGTAAGACGCACGCAAGCGCTTCAGCAAATGGCGGTGCGTACCGCGAGTGTGCCCAATTCGAAGACGACAGAAAGCAACCTGAAGTCGTCGAGGCATGGGGAAGGGGGGTAGGTCCATGGGAACAGTCGTGGCGCAATCGAACACAATTTTAGGTTCCCCTCTACCGTCTTCCATCTTCTTTGCCAAGCAGCCAGGAGAGCTGCCCGTATTGCTGCCATGTAATCGGTGTGAGGAAGAGCGAAATGGTGGTCTGGTAAAGCAGTCCTCGCAGACTCTGGCGCGGTCATTCCCTGCAATTCATACATGTCCAGGAACCCAGCAGAAGATAATCTCGACATCCGCCCGGCTCGCCAAAACCGCAACGTCACGGATATCGCGAACCAGGGGATGCGGAGATTCCAATGCCCCAAGAGCACTAAGGGCACATTATAAGTCGCTATAAATCACAATCCGGTCTCCGAACACGGCACGTCGTGTAATCTCTCGTACCGAGCGGTGTGTTGCAACCAGCTTGGCTCTGAAGACAGACGCAGCGCCTGGCAGAGCCCCGCTTACTTCAAACAGAGAGGATACGGCGTGGAAACCAACCCCCTCTTGGGAATTGGAGCATTCGGTATATACTGGCACGATTCCAGCGTGACATGAAGTGTGCTCCAAAAAGGCCGAACGTAATACTCCCGGCGCTATAGAAGCGTTGGAAGCACAGGCGTGGCGACAAATGGTCAAAAGTGGTACCCTCCAGGGTGGCGTCTGGGCACAACCAGGGGAAACCGGCCCGAGAGCTATACCTAGCTCTCGAAGGAGTTTCCTGGCCCTAAGCCCAAAGGGCTTAGGGTATGACTCGAGTCTCTCGACGGCATAGGCACCGTCGAAATCAGCTGCGAATTCCAGTGAGAGCTGTTGGTGACTGAGAGGGGCGCTGGGCTCGCGCGTACAGGCGAATAACGCACTGTGCACGGCGCAGAGCGAATTGAATATCCCTAGCATCGACAAGTAGACTCTCAATGGGGGTTAGTGCGGAAGGAACCGGTCGCAAGGCGAAGGCCGGTGTGGTGGATCGAGTCTACCTTCCGCAATAGACGCTCGGCTACGGATGCATAAAACTCGGATATGTAGTCGAGCTTCGAACGAACAAAGGATCGATAAAAAAGTAAGGCAGTGACCCTATTAGCGCCACTGACGCTGAACGTCACGGAGCGAAGAAAATCCATGGCGCGGGTACAAGAGACCCTAAGGCTGCGAATATGAGCCTCCCAGGTGAGGCGTCGGTCAAATACAAGGCAGGAAACGGTGCGAGTCCAGCTCGTCCAGGCAAATCCCATTCAGAAACAAGTCTGATTCAGGGTGGAGCCGTGGATGGTGGCAGAAGTGCACCAACTTAGTCTTGGCTAAAGAAAGCCGAAGCCTGTGTGCTTCGACATAGCGAGAGACGTGGTTAAATGCCTGTTTGAGTTGGCATCTGGGCCGCGCCAAAAGAGATCGAAAGGTCATCTACTCGTCCATGAAGAGCGTAGCTAGAACATCTTCCGGCAGCACCGAGGTGATGCCGTTGATGTTCAGGGCAAAGAATGTGCGACTGAGAACACTCGACTGCGGAAGACCCGCTTCCTGCTCCATTGGGCCGGAGGGCTCCCCCCCAACCATACGCAGAATCGACGATCTGGCAAAAATTCAGATATAAAGATTTTGAGGCGTCCCCTCGCCCTCATCGTGTGGAGAGTCTCCATGATACCGTATCGCTATGCGGGGTTCAAGATTGCGGTCCCATTCTCCTGGAGAACGGGAGGTGGGTCCTGCGAGAACTCTCCCCGAATCCTTTTGACTGGCTTCCACACCTCTGCTAGAGGAGACTTCCCGTTAAGTGAAGACACGTATGCCCGCCAAGAAGAGCAGCGGGTGTGCTTCGAAATATACCGGAGCCTAGCCCTAGCCCGTTCGGGCGGCGCTCATAGCGCATGTAGGCATAACGCTTTGATTGAGGACCGTCTCACAGTCCGCTGACCACCAGGGAAGTGTACGGCGTGCAAAACAGCCAGACGTTTCAGAATAGTAGTTAGGCTTACGGTGATGAGGTTGCCATACAAAAACTCAACGGCCTCATCAACCGACCTAAACTCCTCGAATGATATAGAGAAATCAGTCATTTCCTGAAATGCGTACCACCGCGCCAGCGCTAATCACCACAGGGGCGGGCTCTCGGGCGGCATCGGCCAAGAAATGATATTTGAATGGGAAAGTAATCACTACCATGGAGGTCCTCGACCACCCCTCACCCCAAATCAGGCTATGCATCCGGAAAGCACAAAGATAGATGGAGGTAGGAAAATGAAGCGGTTCTCGGGTAATGATAATGATGCGTCAACTCATTCACCCATCACCAGCTCGTCGATCAGGTCAGCTAGGACTTGACCCCGGGGATTAATCGAGTAATCTCCCCAGAGGGGGTGTCTACTGTTCAGATCTCCGAGCAAGAGAAAGGGCCTCGGCAACCGTGCTACGACGCAGCGGAAGTGCCCCGCGTCGAAGTCGGCTGATGGTGGAATTTACCCGGAAATAAGAGTATACCTCCTATCCAGGTGCAGCTGCACAGCTACTGCCTGAAAGGAGGTGTCTAAAGCGAAGAGAAGAACGGAGACATCATGCCTGGTGTAAATCGCGCATCCTTCTACCTGGCTCCCATCCCGTGGTGGTGGGATCGCAAAACCATTATACCCCGGGAGGGTGGGCTAGGGACATGCGTACAACATGGTCTCTTGCAAAAAGATAGCTAATAGAGAACGGGACGAGACGAGCCTCCGCAACTCCTCCCAGTTGTCCCGGAATACGCGACAGTTCCATTAAAGGAATATGCCCTTCATGCCTTGCTAGGAGATGCGGGTTCCTTCTTCGAAGAGTAGACCTTCACGGAAATGGCCGCACGCTTCCCGAAGGCAGAACTCCGGGTGCTGTTAGCCGGACAAAGCGCTGAAGGCGCTGTCACCTTCGATGACTTATTGGGGCATGTTGGGCTCACCATGTGAGTTTTTTACTCCCTCCGCCTAGAAAACTTAGGTGAGCGGGGTGGCTTCGGACGCGGTTGTCTCTTTTTTGGAGGACCCACCATCTCCGAGCCACCCAGCCCACCACTGGGTGTGGGCGAAGGAGCCGAAGCTCATTTAGTGCTGTCCTTCTTTCGGGGGGCAGCTTTAGGAAACCCCGGAAGATGGCCTTACGACTAACTTCAGGGTTGTTGCCTCGTGTGAGTCTAGTGACTCGGTTGAGGCCCGCAGCCGTTTCGCCTTGCGGGAAACAGTCACCCTGGAAAAAGGTCTTTTTCTTATTCTTTTTTCTTTTAGGAGAGGAGGGCGGGGAATGAACCGCTTCTCACCTCCGCTGGCAGGAGCTCCCATGCCAGATGAACCGGTCTCAGCAAGATCTTTCTCTGAAATAGAGTTCTTGGCTGTCATAGGGGCACCGGGGCACCAGGCGGGGGAGGAGATTCACCCTCTCTCTGTAAGGCTTCGGCGGCCCGAGCCGTCTGAGGAGGTCCTTGCACAGGGGCGGACTTGGGTTCAATGCATGGCACCAAGCCTAGGCTTGACCACATGGAAGGTCCTATTATCTGAGCCTGGGTCGCCTCAGGGACAAAGTCCATCTCAAGGGGGGCTTCCATGTAGCCCCCCCCCCCTCCTAAAACATCACAGATCCCATTCGAGGTTCTTTTTTTATTTTTTAATGCCGGCGAACCGGCATCCATCGAGGAAGAGAGGGGGGCAGGTACACTGACCTCCTGCAAACTTGTCGCGCACGCCTGCAGGATATTAAGGGAAACGGGTCGACTGGCCCTGCTGTCCTTTGCTCCCCTGTATGCAAATGAGAGGAGTGAGCCTCCTCTCCGGTAGAAGAGATTTGGAGAGTCCCCTGAGAGAGCACAACGCGGGGGGGGACCTCCATTTTTTTCAGTGGAACTGCCTGAAGGCGGCTCCGGTGATTGTAGAGGGGAAGGCAAAGCGAGAGAATATTTTTTTTATTAACTCATCATTGTGCATGGTGACCCTTTGTAATTCACGGGATGCACACGCTCATCACCCCCACGCAGTAGCCCGCTCTGCAAGGGGTGAATACGGGGCCTGTAGAACCAGCTGCCGCCATTTGAGGCCACTCCCCCTGCCTAGTGACCTGGCAGCCCATCGGCATGGCAGCTCCACCTTAGGTACGGCGTAAAAAATGATAAATTATGAAAGGAGATGTGAAGGTGAAGGTGGGGGTGAAGCAGGTTGTTAAAAACCCACCACCCCAAACCGGAGCTCAGGGGCGTGGGAACGATGTCCCCTCCCCCTCCAGACCCGATCCGGGATAGTTGGCTAAGAGGAAGCTGGTCGGCGCCTACCCTCTGAGGCCAACCAGAGAAAGTTGTAGGAGAGGTTGTAGGGAAAGTAAAGAGGTAGGGTAAAAAGAAAAGGGTGTCACAAAGAAGGAGAAGAGGCTAAGCTGGGGCCGGATGGGGCGCTGACTCCCGTCAGCACGATGGCCAGAAAGGCAAATCGCCGCGCTCTCTCCGGGTATATATATATATATATATATATATATATATATATATATATATATATATATATATAGGCTACAGGAACCCACAACAAGCGGGGGAGTGGTTTCTTTTGGAAGAGAGGGGAGGGAAATAGGGAAAGGTGATTTAGAGGGTATGGAGAGAGAAGCGTTTTCAATTTAGCCTTATTCAAAATTATGTGGACACTTGTCTTACTTTACCTGTTTTACGAGTACATTTTCACAGATTTTCTTAGTGATCGGCTGAATACCTGAGGCAGTTCATCATAAGTTTTAGCGTCTGTTGATCTCTTTGACGTCCCCTCACTAGCTTGCACACATCATACACACTACAACCATACACTTCAACTTTCTCACATAAGTGAAATGGTAAGTCGAGTTGGAGAATTAGTTCCAAAATTGTCTCTCCATTGTTCTTGAACCTTTCATATCTTCTCAATTTTAAAATTAGACCTTAGTATCCATTTTCTTTGTTCAATTGATAAGCGCACACTTCCATTTCCATGTTTACTATCGGCAGGCAAGGCCGTTACTAATTTCGGTTTTGTATCTCCTCAAGCTAGGTAAGGCTGTTAACAATTTAGCTGTTGTGTCTCCTAAAAAGAAATAAAATCATCTGAATCTATAGGTTGGTTCACCTGTTATAAGTTTTTGAAAAATGTATATATGATTTTGGGAATCATTATATGAAACTTCCTAAATTAACCGCAGATGCAAGTAGGGTGAACCACGTTTTACTTTCGCGCCCATATGTATACCAATTGTTGTCCTATTGCGACATATACCAATTATTTATAAAATAAATAATTTTGATTTGAAATATATTTTGTATAATTTACCAGTCAGTAATAATTAGTTCGAATAAAATATATATTTTTGAATAGGTTAAAGATGACCGTTCATTTCGAAAGATTCACTTAATATTCAAAATAGGCATAATAGGCTTTTTAAAAAATTTATCAGCCTAAATTTGCTTTTAGCACAATTTTGGTATCACAGAAGATGAGACATCATATGTATTATATCAGCACCATGAAAGTAAAATTTGAGGCAGATGAGGGTGCAATTAGAGATAAAGGATTAACCATTAATAAATGAAAAGAAAATGACAAGACATTTCATTTGTGCTGTTAATTAAAATACCTTTATCATTGCATAAGGTCCTAATTAGTCCATTAACATAATAGTTTTGGGGTCAGATTTAATTAAGAAGAAAGGGAGGGGGCAGTATAGTGACCGCGCCATCAATTGCCTCTTTCAAAGCCCGGTATGATGTCTATATTAAAGCATTACAGTAGAGGCTGACATGTCTTAGAGGTGGGGATCACAACAAGAAGTACTTCTTATTTCCCCACTATCTCACGATTAGGTAAGTACACAATTAATAAGAAGCTGGATGCCACAAATCGTTGGTCCTCCAATATAACTGGAAATTATAAATACAATGTATAAAAGTTGAGATTCATACTGATTATTACGAAATAAAGTTTTATTCATCACCGGAAAATTTATGGAAACCCTGATTAGAAAACAATATTGAAATCGACTTTGACGAATCTTTTGAAAAGTACTTGGATATTATTCTGAACGAGAAACAACTTGAGAACATGATCGTTTAATAATGAAAAATAGTCGCATTCTGCGGGTGGTCACAGACCTTTCAAGTTTCAACATTTGTCTGAGCATATAATTATGTCACATGGTGTTATGAAGTCAATTTTTGTTCTATATTACCAACATTCGAATTGGCAATCTAACTCAGGACTTCTTGGTCACGCAGAAATCTTCCCCGCACCCGGGGTAGGGGAGGAAAGTTGAGGATTTCGTGGGGAAGGGAGGTTAGGCCCACATTGAAAGACCCAAACTGTATTTCTGCAAATACCGTTATGCACATTTCATTAAGGTAACCCATAAGTAATGCGGCACTTTTTATTTATCATTATTTTATGGAGAAGTCAAACAACTCTTTGAAGTTACTTATATTTAAATAAGTATTTATTTATTAATTTAATAAGTAATATCATTTTCACCAGTTTCTACCTCTAGACTCCATCTTTCTACTAATTTTTCAATACCATTAAAAAATCGTTTGGATTTATTTAAAAAAGTTCTTTAATGTAGTTTTGACCTCTTCTGTTATTGACATATTCATTCTGTTCAGGTAATTTGCTAAACTCATAAAAAAATAGTAATCTGATGGGGCTAAGACAGATGAATAAGGAGCTTGTGTATGGTATCTCGTTTGATATAAATTCGAGCGTTGTCTTGATAAAAGAGCACTCTTTATCTATTGATTAATAACTGCCTTTTTTTTCTTGAAGTGATGCATGTAAACACTACAACTGAACACACTAAGCCTCATTGGTGAGAGTCTGATTTGGGTGAAGAAGTTCAAGATGAATTATGTCATTTATATCCAACTAAAACCACAAGCGAATCTTTAGTGGACAAGGAAGGCCCTTGTTTCGGCTCGAGTGTTTTCCTTTCCGGACTAATAATCCATTGTCTAGAACACTTAATATTATTGTATATAACTCACTTTTTCCCCTGTAATAATCCTATTTAAAAATGCTGCACTTTTTAGTCGAAAAAGGAGAGAATGAACAAATGTTAATTCTTCGTTGTAAGTCTACCTCTGACAGGTCGTGAGGAATCTATTGCCACAATCGTGAAACCTTGTCTATCCACTTTAAATGGCAATGCACAGTGGAATGAGTTGAATGTAGTTTTTCAATAGTTATAATAAAATTTTATCCCACTATTATTTTTAAAAGATCTTGATCAAATTCCACTGGTCATCCTGACCGGGATTAATATTTGAGGCAAAATGTTTCTGGAGCAAAAATCTGAAAGCATCTTTGGCACTGACTCACACTAATTCTTCCTTCGCCGTATACTTGATACAAACTTTCTGCTGTTAACTTCCTAGCATTGTTTCCTTTTCTAAACCCCCAAAGCACAACGCTGGGATGTGTTCGTTTGACACTTCCATAATATTCATCATTTAACAATAACGTACATTAAATTAACAATAATAATACAAAATTAATAGCCCTCAAAATGACGACTAACGCATTTCGAGTTGAGTAGAGTAGCCTATACCCGCAGCAGCGAGAAATGGACGATGTGGTGCGGCAAGCACCGTCACAGGTGTTCCCCCCACTGTGCCATATCTCCACAGATCAGCTGCCCGCCTTCCTTTCCAACCCAGTTTCTTCACCTTACTCTCTGTCTCTGTCTTTCGTCCTGATCTGTAGAGATATGGCAATCGTGGGGAAAAACCTGTGACAGTGTTTGCCGCACCCCATCGTCCATTTCTCGCTGCGGCGAGTATAGTGTAAAACAAACCTGCTTTTGATTATTTATTTCCATAGAAGAATGATAAACATGAAAGAGATGCCACATTACTTATGGGATGACCTAATACATAATCTACAGGACATCTTACTATTTGACTGTAGTAAATTAATTTAAAATGGAAAATAAATATTTTGATTATCATGTGTTAAATATTCCATTTATAGTTATGCTATTGATTGGAATGTTTCCGTTTAGTCAGCCAATCTGACTAAGAAGGAATGAATTTTGAGATCTGGTAAAGAGGAGGCATTGTTCAAAAGAGGTTGAAAATCTTTAAGCAAGAAGCGGTCCAACAGAATTCGCCAACTTTCGACACGTGAAAGCGAAAGGCTCAGCGCATTTAGAACTCTACTCTGAAGCGCGCTTGACGTTCGCCGCTGTACTCGAGAATGGATGCACTACACAACAACAACAAATTAGCTCCTCTCAACACCTACGCTCACACCAGACTCACAAAACAACTCGATAAACTCACCACATGCCCACTATACACGGCGTTACACGTAAGAAGGTACGCGATGGCGCCGCGATATCCCGCGGCCCACGAACACCCACCACCCGTACCGTTCTTCGCATAAGCCAGTAGGCATCATGAATAACGCGTTTCCAACTGAGCAGACAGCCTCGCCCTCCTAACCTGCCTCCAACCCTCGTCCAGTCCAAAACCACATAACCAACGCTACCACAACAACACAACGAATCGGTGTATAGCCACCGACCTATCAACTCTCGCTATCTTTTCTTAAATGTTTTCCGCAACTCTTCTCTCTGACTACCTGACCGCCAGTAGCACATACAGCGGTCCCTCTCTGTCCTTTCTATATACAACAACAACAAAAACGTGGTAGAATAAGTGAGTCTCCAGGCTACGAAGTCCCCGGATTGAGACCGGGCTACCAAGACTGGACAGGTAGAATACGTGAGTCTCCAGGCTACGAAGTCCCCGGATTGAGGCCGGGCTATCAAGACTGGACAGGTAGAATACGTGAGTCGCCAGACTACGAAGTCCCCTGCAAGAGAGGCAGGGCTACCAAAGGGGCTAAGAAGCAGCTCATCCTCGAGCTAGTCCCTGGTTATCAAACCGAACGTCAAGTTCAACCTACTCTCGTCAGAGAGACTCCTCATATCCTGGTGCATCCTAAAGCCCAGGGATATTTCTCGACCTTGAGGAATTACGAAAGAAGAGGAAAAAGGCTCCCGCTCGAGACCTTTACCCGGTGGCCACACCAAACTCATAAGTTAACTTGGTTGAGGAACCAAGTTCAACTTATTATCGTCAGAGAACCCCCCACTTCTATCCTGGTGTATCCCCCAAATACCGAGGTAGGCCTCGCCCTTGAGGAAGACTGGAACTAAGAAGAAGCTCATCCTCGAGCTAGTTCCTGGTTACCAAACCGACCTTTAAGTTAACTTGTTCAAGTTCAACTTATTCTCGTTAGAGAAACCCCCATCCTTTATCCTCGCCCTTGAAGAAACCTCCCCCCCTCGAGTACAGTCCTCACCCATGAGGAATTACGTAAAGAAGGAGAAAAAAGCTTCCCCTCGAGCCCGTTACCCGGTGGTCACACCGAACTTTAAGTTAACTTGGTTTAAGAACCAAGTTCTACTTACTCTCGCCAGAGAGACCCCGCCTACCCTGGTGCCTCCTAAAGCACCGTGATTGTTCTCGCCCTTGAAGACCTCCCCCATTGAATACCGTGTGGACCCCCATCTGCTACACTCGCCAAAGTACCTCGTGATCTCGACCACCTCCATCTGGCCGGTCGGCACGCGTCTTGGAGACAATAACATTCCCGAGGTATTTAAACTCCAGTAGAGACAATTAGCCTAATTCTTGTATATTGAAGTGCGTATCGAATTTAGCCAATTTTAGAGGATCAAGTTAATTGAAGTAATTATTGTGTATTTTAAAATCAGAGTATTTCTGTAGTTCATGTTTTGTGTGTGGGTAGTAAATTGTTAAATTTAAAATATAAGTTTATTTGGGGAATTCCTGTGTGTTTCCTTCTTATCCTTACGTGTTGAAGCGGCTCTTCCTTAAAAACAACAAAATTAGCACTCTTAGATCAAAGCCTACTTCATCAAAGAAGTACTTCACGTTCCACAAAGTATACCACGACAAAAGTGGTGTCCTGTGTGGAGTGATCAAAACGGGCATTCTGCTACAACGACAAAGACAGTATCGAAGTTCGGAAAAACTTAAGACCATCTTTTACGCTGTTCTACTCCTGCGATGATGGTGTCAATGTCTACCGTAGATGGCCCCGTGAATGATCTAAGTCTAATCCAGGACATGCTGAGGTACAAGAAAAGTAACCCAGCACAAGAAGTTGTGCCATTTGTCCTGTTAAGCAGTAGATTTTTGCCCATTGAAGCACGACATTGCTGCCCAGTTATATGCCACTGAGAAGCCAGACAGCTCCACAACAGAAATAAACTCTATTAAAGAGAGTCACAGCTAAGACCAGCCTGGTTGATTTCAATGGCCGCCTAGAATCACATTTCCTGTAGGAAACACTGAACATTGGATAAAGGTGGCCTATGGAACCTGTCATCTCTTGGCTATAAAATGAAGTGGTGAATGACATTGCTGAACGTGGTGTCAAGATGACCGACTTTGCAAATGTCATAACAACAGATGCCAAGCAAAGGGACTATCCCCTTCAAGTTGTGGAGTACAACAGTCGCCGCTTTGACAGCTTCAAGAAACAAACTCTCAACAACTGACTGGGTAAATGTCATTATGAAATTTATTATCATGTAATGCTTTCATATTTTGATTGATTAGACTTGTGACAAAATTTTAATCTTAAATTGGGTCATGAATAAAGTACCTTGTCTGTTTTGAATGTGAGAATACGAATTTTGTATATTTCTGAAATCTTTGTATGAAACAATGTGCAGTTCTTGTTCCAAGACTCATAATTGTATAAATTGGAAAGATGATTAAAAAGTTTAATTTGGTGCCTATTTTGTTGCTCTATCTTGTTTAGATAAAAAGCTATGGTGCAGAACATGATTCAGAGACACTGGAACTGGTGCTTTTGTCCGATTTTAAGGTAGAAACGTAAAGCTTCATGCGGCAATGCTTCCCAACATCCTAGGTCAAAATAGTTGTGATTTCGGCTTTTTCAGAATAAATACTTGGGGAAAAGTACAGAAAGCAATGAAAATAATAAAACAATTTGGGAGGGGGGGGGGGTTCCAGAAAGTTGTCTGTCATTTAGTAATGATGGCGAATGTGGATAGAAGACTTCTTTGAGTCATCAGCGATGAAATGGTAATAGAACTAAGGCGTCGCGTAAGAATGTCAATGGGAAAAAGATAGTTACGAAAAGGGAACTTACTAAAAAACAGAACCTTGCGGAACATCAAAATGCTTCTCGGCCGGTCTAGATTTCGTCCCGATATGAAAAGATTGAGCACAAGATGATAGATACGAGTGGATCCCGTGAAGTGCAGTTACAGAGACACTCAGGAATTCACGACGGCGATGAAAAACAGTATGATCGACACTATCGAATGTTGCCGAGAGATTGATGTGTATTTGAATACAAGACATACCAGCATCTCTTACTCTAAGAAGGCGGTCGGTTACATGTAGAAGAGCTGATTTAGTGTCGTTTCCTGCTTCAAAGATTTCATCACTGTTAGAGGAGGGTATGTGATCTAGAATACGGGCTGACACTAGTCTTTCTAGAATTTAAGTAAATTACTCTTTAAACATTATAAATAACTTACCCCTATTTTTCTCTCGGTCTATTTCAGTACACGCACTTACAACCATGAGGATGACTGCTGACTTGACAGTTGTCAAGAAAACGATCATCGATACCTTCCACAAAGGGGGGGTAAGCCATAGAAGGCCATTGCTATAAAGGCTGAGTGTTATATCGAAACATATTAATTCAAAGTTGCCTAAAAGCAAAAAGTGTGTTAGGAAAAGAGCACGAGCAACAGGGATGATGGCAGCTCTGATTGGATTGTTAAGACAAGATTCCAGAACATGAAAGAGCTTCACAGTGCGCCACTGCGCACTGACCTTTTCAGGAAAGGGGCAACAACTGCCGTATTCATAAGATCAAGCCACTCGGGAAATAAAGACAACGTTCTCGGCGTCTTGCCTGGACTAAGAAGAGAAGAAACTTGAATGATGCTCAGTATTCCAAATTCCGTTCTCAAATGAAGGTAAATTCTGCATTTCATTTGGAAATCAGGGTCCTCGACAAGCACAGATTCCCCCCAAATTTCAGACCCGCTAATATTTATATTTCTTTTTTAAGCCTACCTGTATTCTGCTATTCAGAAAGAGTTAGGTAATAATTAGAAAATATATAAAACAGTTTTTTAAACGGTCGCAATCGAATGTACCTTATATGATACATGTCTTTAATAAAACAAATAATTACTAAATTTAGTATTATACTTTAGCTGACGCCCCCAAACTAGAATTCCTAATTTTCTGATGAGTGAAAAAAATCGGATCAGAGTCAGTGGTCACTCCTGTATGAGATGATGATGAGAAAAGTTGAGAAAGGAGTAAAAGATTTGAGAGAGGAGAAAAGATTTATTTGAGTTTTTGCCCTGCTGAAGAAGGCATGACTTGCATTCTTCTTTCTTTTTGTCTTATCTTATTTTCTTTGCCTGCAGTGCCACGAGTGGAGTTCGCTGGTGGCTGGATTGATTGTTTTATCGATCAGAAAAATATATCCTTTTATTTTACTTTTTCTTAAATAAATATATATTTATTTGTCTTCCTTCGTGGCATTCAAGCCTTTCAATTATGGTTTTTGCCAACTTGTTTTCCTTTTTGTTTGTTTCCTTTATTCTTTTATTTGTTTTTTCTTAAATCGTGGGCACTTTGGCTATTTTTATGTTAACTTTATTCTTGTTTTAACGTTATTTTATTCGGGCATTTTGCCTCTTTTCATTTATTTTGTGTCGTTTACGTTGTTGTCGAATTTGGTTGTCCTGGTCGTGAAGTGTACTTGTTATTTTTGTTCTATTATTTATCTATTTCTTAAGTTTGGGGCACTTCGCCTCTTTTGTTTTATTTATTCCAATTAGTTTAGTTGGGCTTTTGCTTGTTTTACTTTTTATCTTGACGATTTTTGTTCTCATTTGTTCGGGTTCTTCTCGATGTCGGTTTTGTTCCTTTTTATGTGAGCATTGCATTGGCGGCTTCCAAGGCGCAATGTCTCCCGTTGGGGAAGAGATCCTCCTTGGCCACTATATGTTGTGTATTTCTTAGGATGAAGATGTCTTCCGATGTCGGGAGTATTTCTTCCTCTACTTTTTGCCATGTTTTTCTTCCTAGCCTCTAGAGTTCAATATTCAGCGGCTTCAGTCCTGCTCTTGCGTGCAGTTCTTATTGCTGAATCATTTACACACCAGCTATTAGCAGTGTGGCTTTGTTCTGAGATAGGTACAGGTAGCCGCCTGCGTTACGACTACAGGCTAAACCAAGGTAGAGCGAACCACTGCAGTGTATAGCTTTTTTTCGGATCAACTGGAGAATCCACCGCCCAGCTTGCCAGAAATGTTCCAACTGGAGAATCCGCCGCCCAGAATTACTCAACTGGAGAATCTGCCACCTGAGCTTATATAGATAATTTAAAGGCATAGAATAGCAAAAAGCAAATAATGTTTTTCTTCATTATACACAAATTAAATATGTAAGCTAACATAATAAACAGTAAATAATTATAAAAGATTGAATGATTTTACTTTTTTATAGAAGAAACAACACGGCATTTGTTCATCTTTCAGAATCATAAAGTCATACTTCACATTCACACCACTGCCCAAACTAAAAACCTATCATGAATATAGTTCGCTTATATGTTCGCATAAATACTGGAAAGCATTGGTTCCAAACCTATCTCGCCACATCATTTCACTTAAATAGGTTGCTAATAAATTTCTTCGACAACCTCACATTTGTTTAATCTTCTGTTTCTCTTTATTCCAATATGACTCAATAGCTTGGGTCTGCACACCCGTGTGAGGATCTACAAAGTTAATGCTATGATTTATTGTCCTGTGCTTAAGTCCAAGATCTCGTTGAATATGGCGATAAGATTTCCATTCATCCGTGTGAATAACAGAACCGGGTCGTACAACAGCATCGATTATTCCAAGAAGCGTAATGGAATCTCTGCGTTCTACAATTTCCATGTAGCCAACAGATGGAGTAAAACTAGTGTCCACTAGTCCAAAAACGCAAATAGGTTTTTCATTTCCTCGTCCTCTGTAGTGCTTTACTTTATGGGCAAAGCAGGATTCATCGGCTTGAACAATGATTCCAGTTCCTCCCAGTTGAATTGGATGCCTCTCAAAGTAATTTTGACACACCACGAAAAAAAATGAAAATGTCGATGACAGTTTTTTCGCAAATTGACACCATATTAACTACCTTTTGTACACTTTCTTGGATGCACCACATATACATTATGTGCAACCAAACACTTAATTTCAAATTGGACTTCTCAAAAAAGATCCTTTTCTGATTGAAGTAACACATGCTTTATACTTTTGGCATCTTATCATTTGGATTTTATGTAGATTAGATTATGAATACAAAAATTTTATGATGTCAACTTTAGAATCTTTAGTCTCCAACTGTAGAATCCGCCGCCCAAAATTAGTCAACTGGAGAATCCGCCACCCGACATCTAGGCTGCGGATTCGCCAGTTGACCCGCCTATTCTTGTGGCCCGTATTTAGGTTTCGGAACCTGTATAGTTTCCTCAGCTCTATTTGGCTAGAGATTCTGGTATTAATGTAGGCCTTATATCCTGTCTTGGACCACATCTTCCCTCCCAGGAGGTTGCAGTTTTTCCCCCTGGTCGGTTGGCTCTGGTGCCGAGTTCCACAGTGGGCTAATCTTCATACCTGCTTTCTCCAGTTCTTCCAATTATGCCTTTCACATCGAACGGCATAGTTGGAACGAGGCAAGAGGAGTGGCAATCTAGCTCATTTCCGCTTCGTCACTCCATTGAAGGAGATGGGACGGGGGGCTGACATAAAGTCGCCTATGTGCATGTAAGAATTATCTTTTTTTAAATTACCCCTAGGGAAAGTGATTTATTTCACGTTTTCACGCTTTTGTTGCCCAAACCTCGTTTATCGGGTAGCAAGTTTCTTGTCAGTTAGCGTAGTTTTCCGAATTATGAGTGAGCAGTACGAATTACGAATTAGTGTAAGTGGTATGTGTATGTTGGGGACAAAAGCGTGTGTGGATAGACAGAAAGAAATAAAAGTGGTGAAAAGATAAGGTAGTGTGGGAGATTTGCAAAGAGATGTAATGCGCCCGGTGAGCAGGCCTATCGCTTTTATTATTTCTTTGTTGTGAATTTTTTTGCTTGTTTTGATATAGTTTTATTATTATGGCGTTCAAGCCATTTGTCTTAAAAATCTTAATATTCTTTGGATGTGTAATGTGCATTTGTTGTTTTTATTGTAATAAATTACTTTATACTTTGTGCAATGTTTGTTTTGTAGTGTGTGTAATATAGTGATTTTGTTTCTTCTTGTCGTCTTCCTTCTTTCTTCTTGCCACATTTGGTTTAATTGAGTCTTAATCGGTATATTTTATTCAAATTCGGTGAAATTTTCATAATTCAGAATTATTTAGTCTTATTAGGTTTGTTGTCTTGTCTTTCGTATTTAACATTCATTTCATTCGAAGAACGATACTTCGCGCCTGCCAGCCACTAGGCTAGCGGAGCTTGGAAATCAGGCGCGACTTCTGGTTAATCATTTGAATGTTTTCATCATTCAATTTTCGATTAACCACAGTTCCTGCATATTCCTTATCCGTAATTCAATGACCTTGTTAATGGGACTTAACCTCGCATCCCTGTGCAGCTCTTCTTGACATCTTCTTTCTCGCTTGCGTGTACCCGTAATTCGGTACAGGCATTTATTCTGCACGACTTGTAGTCTTTTATTTTTTCTTTTATGTCCTCGAAACACAAGAGAGGACGGAAGCGGGGTTGAGCAGCGTAGATCTTGAAATTGCATTGTAGATCTTCTTGTTGCTCACAGTGACCCAGTGACTAAGTGGCACGGCGATTTGCTTTCCTGGCCGCACCCTCATCCCTGAGCTCCGGTTGAGGGGGCAGGGGGGGGGTAACAACCTGCCTCACCCCTACCTTCTTCACATACCCTTTCTCTCTCCTTTCATGGTCTATCAATTTTACGCCCAGCCCAAGGTGGAGCCACCATGCCAAAGGGCTAGCTGGCTACTGAGCGGGAGGAGTGGTCTTGAATGGGGGCAGCTGGTTTGCCGGCATCGTATTCACTCCTCGTAAAGCGGGCTACTGCGTGGCGTTTACGTCCCGTGCTTCTATTAGGATCACGACGCTCAATGATGAAAGTCTTAAAAAAACTCCATTTGTCCTTTATCACCGTCGGAGCCACTCCCGGGCAGCTCCACGGCTAAAAATGTCCCACCCCACCCCCACCTGCCTGTGATTTCTAAGGGAACTTTCCAAATCCATTCTACCACCGGAGAGGAGGCTTACTCCTCTCCTAGGCCTACGGGTGCGGTGGACACCCCATCACCCCCTTCTCTGAAGGCGCACTTGGGCTACTCCCTTTTTCCAGCGGCAGTCCCTTCTTTGTGCATAGGGAGGGGGCAAGGGATGGCAATGGCCGTCGCTCCGCGCCCCCTAACGTCCTGCACTAGCGTATTGTGAGTTTAAAGGGGTCGGCGTACCTGCCCCCCCCCCTGATTCCCCGATGAATTACGGTTCGACGGCCCAAGACGAGACAAAAGGTACCCCCAATGGGATGCGTTGATGTCTTGGGGGGGAATGGCCACATGGAAGCTTTCCCTAAAATGAACATGGACCCTGAGGGGGCCCAGCCGGAGAGGGAAGGATCTTCCATGGGGTCAAGCACAGGCTCGATGCAAAGCATAAAACCCGAATCCGCCCCTTTGCGAGCATGTTGCCTTCAAACGCTTTCTCGTTATTCATTCCACTAAGGGCAGCATGTTGGCCAAGGGCAACATGATCTATCAGAGGACAGCATTAGCTAGCGTGACTGTTAGAGAGCCGAAGGTGACCCGTTTCTTGGAAGGAAACCTTCTGGCAAATGCGGCGAACCCCTCTAAGGCGGCGGCAATGACTAGTGCCCTTCGGACACTTGAGTGTAGCGCCGCGCTCTACCATGAATTTGATGAAAGAAGTAGTTTATGCGTGTGAACTCGTGGACTACTCCATAGATGACATGACATCAGCTTAGAGTTTGCCGACTATAGAGCGGTCAAAGTCGAACGTATGATGAGAAAATAGGGAGATGCCTCGAGACCCACTCCGTCAAGTTCAACTGTGACAAGCTCCCTGAGTCGGTGCGTGCCGGTTGGGATCGCTACTGGGTGAAGGCATTTGTGCCACTTCCGTGGAGGTGCTACTACTGTCACCACTTTGGCCATACTCATCGCTCGTGTAGACGCGCAAAGCCGGAGTTACCTGAAGTCTGTGTAAGTTATTCTAAGGCCACACACGATAAATCAAAATCGTGGGTGGCCAAGTGTGTCAATTGCGGAGAGCCGCACCCCGCTTCTCCGAAGGAATGTGGTGCGTATCTCCTTGAGAAGGAATTCCTGGCCATTCCGGCTCAGGATCGTCTCTCATTTTGCGAGGCTAAGTACTTGGTCTTGGCGCGCCCAGCGCTACCTGGAATGTCCTATGCCTCAATGTTAAGAAACACACCCTCTGCTCCTGGCCCCTCTAGGCCTACGAGCACGGTCGTTTCCACTCCCATTCGGAACCCTTCTGCGGGTTCTACGCACCCTGAGCGCTTCCCTGGTACAACTGGCGGCACAAGGGCTTCACATCCAGCCCCGGATAAAATCACGGGCGTGAGCCTCGACCGAGTCGTTACACTCACAGGAGGCAACACCTCTGAAAATTATCATGAGGCCATCTTAAGAGGTTCTTAAAGCTGCTACCCGAAAGGAGAGCAGCACTAAAGGGTAACTCGAAAACAGTTGATCCTCCAAATGAGGATCCATTTGCCTAAGTTTTCGAGGTGGAGGGAGGAAAAGACTCGCATGACGAGCCTAACCTCCCCGATAAGTCATCGAAGGCGGCAGTGCCTTGAGCGCATTACCCGGCCAACAACGCCCGGAGTTTGGCCTCCGGGAAGTCTACGGCCATTCCCATGAGAGTCTTGTTTTCGAAGAGGGCCCCCGCATCTCCTCCGAGCTAGGCCTGCGGGTATATTCCTGCAAAAGAATTACTGCTGACTCCGGGCCAACTCGGAGGAGTTGTGGAGGCTCGTCTCCTCCCATTTTCCCTTAGCTATCTTTTTAGGAGGTATTCTGTTATTTCTGCTTAAATTCCACCATCAGCCGACTTCGACGCGGGAAACTCCCGCAGCGTGGTGGCACGGAAGAGATGCACTTTCTCTTGCTCGGGGATCTGAAAGATAAACACCCCCTCTGGGGAGAAGGAGATAGGTGTCTTAAATGTGGATGAGTTTACGCATCACTGCCGGAGAACCGCTTCATTTTTCTGGCTTGATCTATCTCTGTGCTCTATGGATGCACAACCTGATTTAGGGTGGGTGTAGTTTTATGTCCTCCATGGTAGTGATCCATTTCCCATTCAGATATCATTTTTTGGGCCGCTGCGGGCGCGGTGGTGCGCATTTCAGGAAATAACTGATTTCTCTGTCTAAGTCGATGAGTTTAGGTCGGTGGAATAGGCCGTTGAGTTTTTCTCCTCCGGTAACTACTATTCCTAAAATTTCTGGCAGTTCTGCACGCCGACCGCTTTCCTGCTTGTCAGCCGAGAGTGAAGCAGCACTCAAACAGAAGCGTTATGTCTAGCTGCACCGCCTGAACGATTTCACTGTCGGTGAATTTCGTCGAGCTAGGGCTAGGTTCCCTTATGTTTCGAAGTATACAGGTCGCTCTTACTGGCGGGAATACATGTTTTCACTTAACGTGAATACCTATCTAACAGAAGTCTAGAAGCGAGTCAAAAGGATTCAGGGCAAGTTTTCGCATACCCCCCCCCCCTCCCGTGCTCCAGGAGAATGTAACCGCAATTTTGGGCCCGCGACCGAGTTCTTCGCGACCGCTTTCTCTGCAATCTCTACCTACCCGGGAAGCTGCTCCGGCAGCATCCAATGCACCCGTGATATCACATAAGGTCGCCAACTGGACTATACATCTAGAGGCGGAGAACCCCTAACGACAGGTTTACATAGAGTGAGTTGCGTTCCGATCTCGCTTCTTACGCGGGTACCGCTCATGGTCTGGACGATGTCCTGTACGTGATGTTTTGACACCTCGGCGAGCGAGGCATGGCCTTTCTGTTAGATTTTTTCAACAGGATCTGGGTAGAGGGTATCCTCTCAGATTACTGGCGAATCGCTACTGTGCTTGCTTTTCGCAAACAGGGGATATATCATGCTACACCGGCCGGTTTCCGCCCGCTCTCTCTAACCTACTGAGTGTGCAGTTTGATGGAGAACTTGTATATATTAGATTAGCCTTTTTTTTCCCGGACAGCGGAGTCCACCTGTCTCCTGCACAGTGCGGGTTCTGCAAACTCCACTCCCCGTCGGATGCTCTGCTCCGACTGGAAAATGCCGTCTGCCAGTCCTTCTTTAGTGGACAGCACTACGCCACGGTGTTTTTCGATCTCGAGAAGGCCCTTGTCCCTTTTTTATCTTTGATATTTGTTATATACATATTGTTATTTGTCTTCTTTAAATCTAGCCTAGTACAAGGCTATGGTGAGTACGGCGAATTTTGCCCTAGTAGGCAGGCGCCAGATGGGCTCAAAGCAACAACAAAAAGCTCTCAAGAAGATTTCTGAACATGAATAGAGTTCTGATTGCGGCCAAGGCCTTAGAAATTCGATCTTTGACGTACATTCTGTACCGAGTACATTGCACTCCGTGGTGTAGGAATAGCGTATATTCCCCCCTTCCCCCCCCCATGACATCAGATTGTAGCCTCCTCCCAATAGGGACTACTTTGAATCTCTTTTGCTTAGTTCTTATCTTACATTTGGCCTAGTAGATGTTTAATTTTTCGATCTCTGCCAAACTACGGAATATTGCTTCGATGTTATCTTCTTTGGTTACTATGTTTCCTTCTTCCTTCATTATTTCCATTTTCTTCTTTACACCAGTCGATCCTTTGAGACGTCTGATTTTATTCCAAAAGTTTTGTGAGATGTATCATGATCGAGGCTCTCGATCGCATCGTCCCAGCATCTACACTGTTGTTCGAGAATAAACTGATTGAACTCTTCTTTAATCTCTTTACTTCGTTATATTGAGTTAATCGATGTGTTTCTGATGTTGATTTCATACAGTAATTTCAGCTCACGGTATAAATCCTTCATGTATTCGGTTTATCTGTATGTCTAGATGACTTATAGGCAGATTTCGAGAGGCAAGCTCTATCTACGTTAATTAGATTTCTATTAAGGTCGTCGAATGCCTCGTGGATCTCCTCGAGAATTACTTCATCCAAGTTTAGCGGATGATACTCCTCGAGACGTGCATACCGTGCGCATTCTGCTTTTTTTGTAGTTTTTTCTAATTATGGCTGGGACTTGTATAGGGTTCGTGTTGATGGTGAGTAGGGTACCTATATTATCACTACATGGTACCTGGGATGGTTATAGGTAGTAATTAAACGGTAGCTGATGATTGACCAGACATATGTACGTCTGGTTTCGTGGCATTCCTTCCTCTGACAAATGTGGAGAAGTCGGGGCCAATTCGCTGGACGATGTTTCTGTCCAGCAAAGTATTCAGGCTCCAGGTGTTGAGAGTCCGGCTACAGAACCTGTAGCCGGACTCTTGACACCTGGCATTCTGATTTCCCCATTAGTATCGTGGGTGTTCTTCTGCCAAATAATCCAGTAAGAGACTGAGGAGGTAAAAAGTCTCTCCTTGGCGACTGGTATCCGGCGGCTAGGACCAACTTTCCAATGTCGAGTTTGAACTCTTTCACGAAATAGGATTCTTCCAGATTTTTTAATTTGTTTATATTTGATCCCCTTTTTAATCGCAATAGCGGCTCCGTCGTACCGCTTTTGAAAATAATTTGTGCTCAACACTTTGTAGTTCCAGATCTTCATTTCTTCATTACGAGTGTCGTTCCATTGTTCCGAAATTAAGATGATATCTGCATCAATTTTCCTAAATACGTTTCCGTAAAGTTATTTTCGTCGTCCAGCCATTGGTATTAATTTCCAATATTTTCAGTGCGTTCCGTTGCATGATATGATGTTATTTACCGATGTTTCCTCTTATTCTTTATCTTCTTTTTGGTCGGTGGGACAGCTTTGGTGTGCCCAGGCTTTTCGGAAGAGGACTCGGAGTTTTCGATTTGCTCTTCGTCGCTCGTGTGCGAGTGCATGGGCTCTCGTCACTGTCCGAAGAGTTGGTTTCTACATCTTCTTCATATTCCTTTTCATCGTCATCTTCTTCAGATTCATCCGGAGAAGGCGTTTTCTGGGAAGTATCACACCAGCTTTTCTAAATTCGTGGTTCTGGATTATCGAGTCCTTAAATGCCTTCGAGCAGTCGGGATTTGCGGGCATCATCACCATCGGGAGCACGTTTGCCTTCAGTAGGAAATTGAGTACCTCGTTGTAGCAACCGGGTTTGACCGCGTTCGCAACGTTTGCACGAGTAATACAGATGAGGATTCGAGCGTTTAGGTCGCTGGTGATGCGAGCTTCTGAGGGAGATGCCCTCGTTAGTCACATCTCGTTTTTCGTCGCGGCGCTCGCGGAGGTATTTTCTTTCGGTTTCCTTTGTTGCTCTTCTTTCCTATCTCTCTCCGTGTAGGGTAGTTCAGGGTCATGGTTCTGTGCTTCCCTTTGCAGTTTAGGCACTTGGTGCTTTTGCATTTATCGAATCTGTGACCTATTGTGGCGCATTCACCACACCACAGTTTTTCTTTCTCGGGGCAGGTCGCTGACGTATGCTGTTCCAATTTGTAGGATACTAACACATTTTTATGTTGTGGAATCTTTCTTGTTCGAGGTTTTCCCCTGGTATTCTCATATTAAATACCAAGAGTCTGTCCGTTGTCGCCTTTTTGGCCATTTCAGTCTCCATGAATGTGATTTTAAATACGTGAGTGTGCTCGCGGAATTTAATTATTTCACGAACTTTCGCCCACGTATGTTGTTTTTCAATTTCTTCTTTTAGCTCATCGGCCGAGTGTTCGCCGACACAGCTCTCCACTTTGCGGCAGATTACACTTCAGTTAGCTGCTATTTGTATGAGGGGGGTGGGGTTTTTTGCTTCGAGGCCGATAGTCCTTAGTGTTTTTGCTCCCTCTTCGGATAGGAGCCGGTCCACATCTCTGGCCTCAGCACATATCGTGATGAAACCAGAGGAGACTTCGATGAGCTTTACGAGTGCTACTTTAAGTCCAGCGTCCTTGTATGGTCTTCAAGGGGACCGTCTTAGTGCGGGTCTCCATGGTTTCCACTTGTCCTCTTCCTGCTGTTTCTTGATTTATTTTCTTCTTTTTGCAAGAAAAGTGTAATTAATGTGTTCGTGTATGATGAATGAGGTAAGTGGTAAAGGAGTATTGGGCGAGAATCGGTGTGTTCCGAAAAAATGGAATGAATGCTTCCGCCCATTTTTCCGTTGACCCCCCGCTAAAGTACTGCCGGGAAGAAGGGTGATGATGGATGGATGGGTTCCGATTGGGCACTTCAAAGGGAGTAAATTATGGTGTACTTGATGAAAGTAGCGGCCAAATCAACTGCCGCTACCCTTTTACCACCACCCATTGGGCAATTACGCCATAACTGATTCCAACATACATAGAGACGGGGTTTGCCTCCCTCTGTAGTTCTGATCAGTCCCTCGGATGTGAACATTACTCCTCGACCCGAAGGCTGCAGTTAAGTCTCATTTCGGGAAAATTTCTGACTCATGCTTCGCCTGTGGGCTAGTCCTCAAACCAGTATCTACATGAGCCCTTAATCATGCCAGTTTCAAGTGGCTGGCATAGTTAAAACGAAATTAATGAATGACAGACATCTGATGCAAGTTCCGACGGTGGTCGATGGGCGGGAGCAATGAGGTTTTTAAGCCCTCATTTGAATGTAATTATCTCTCCTGAAAAGTATTTATCTCTCTTTCTTAAATGTGAATAAAAATTCAAATGACTCTCCGGTTAGGCTATTTTCTTGTCAGCGTTGCTCTAAGTACTTTCCCAAGCAATTGTAGAAAAATAAATTCCGATGTATTTCTCAGCAAACGCTAATTGTCGAAAGATCTGCCTTCATGACTGAACAGTCTGTATGAGATACTCTTATTTATTATCAATACTGTGCAAGATAACCATATTAATGATCAATGCCCTTTTCTCTGACTCATCAGAAGGAGAAATTCAAGTTAGCTCCATCAAAAGTTTTATCCTGGATCCGCCACTGGTCCTTGAGTCTAGAACAAAAGTGGAGAAGCAGATAATCTAAGATGTCTAAATACCAGTGTGAAGTGTTCGAATTCTCTGATGATTTAAAGCGCCATTCAATCTGCTGGTGTTGGACCACTGTGCTTTGACAAGTCCAAAATCAACGCTGCCGTCTACCAGAAGATTTTAGAGAAGTTCTTGCTTCATTCTGCTGAAAAGCCTTATGGAGATGCCTATTTCCTTTTCCAGCATCACTTAGCACCTGCTCACACTGCAAGAAGTACTACCAAATGGTTTTTGATCATGATATTAATGTGATTGATTTGCCAACCAACTCTCCTGAGCTGAACCCATTAAAGAATATATGGGATATAGTTAAAAGGAAAATGAGAACCACCCGGCCCAAAATACAGACGATCTGAATGCCACAATTACATCTCAGAAGAGCCACAAGTTGACTACCTTCATGCCACGCCGCATAGATGTAATATTTCGTGGTAAAAAAGCCCCAACCAAGTATTGAGTTTATAAATGGAGATACTTTTTAGAAGTTTGACATTATTTTTTGGGAATCCTTTTCTGATTGATCTTATGAAATATTTTAAAATAATTTGAGAGACTGGATTTCGGATTTTCATAAACTATAAGCCATAATCAATAACATTAAAACAAAAATGTTTTAAATATTTCACTTTGCTTGTAATGAATATAGAATATATGAAAGTTTATTTTTTTAATTAAATTCTGAAAAAAAACCTTTCTCACGTTATTCTATTTTTTTGAGCTGCACAAATTTACCCTCCTCATACTCACTTCCAACTTAAAAATAAGCTCGTAAAATACTTATTCAACCTGCTTTCCCTACAAGCCCAGATCCACTTTAACATTAAAAAATAGCTATTTCTTTGTTCCACAATTATTCCAACAAAAGTTTGACACATCTAACTTCTTTGTAAGTTATGACGTTTCCTGCTTATTTACTAATGTATTCGTTCATCAAGCCAGAGAAAATTTAAACTCTGGGTTTTTTTTTACAATAGTCTATGAATTAAGTATATTCCTTACGATGGTAAAATTTAAAAACAATTGATAGCGTAGCTATGGGTTCCCCCATTGCGGTAGATATTTTGATGATGAACTTTGAAAGAACATAATTCCAAGATTGTCCTTCTTCCTTTAAACTTTTCTTTTCACTGCATATTTGTTGGTGATTGATTCGCAGTTTTGCTAACCAAGATCAGGCGAACCAGTTTTTCAATTATCTCAATCCTATTAACGCAAATATCACACTTACTATGGAAATCAAGAAAGTCATCTTCCCCCCCGCAGACATCTTATTCAAAAAGACTAACCAAGACCTAATGGCAACCGTTTATAGTAAGCCAACTTTTACTGGAGTGGGAACCAAATATTTAACCTTTTGTGATTTAGCTTATAAAATGTCTGTCAAAACTCTCATCTCTTCCACTTTTCCTCATTGTTCGTATTTGTGCAAAAAGAGTTTGAATTTCTAAGAACCTTCTTTAAAAATAACTTTAATCTCATCTCAGTAATTAATGGAGTCATTTTTAAATTCATCAAATGCCATTATTCCCCCCCCCCCCCGTACCGATCTTTCTTACAAGCTCCGCAGAGATTCTAAATACTTTCTCTTCCTTCTCAAATGGCCACCTTTAAACATCCTGTTCGAAGAAAGTATTCAAAATTATTAAAACGTTATTTTCTTCACACAAATATTAGATTCGTATTTGTCAATCAGCTCAATATTGACAGTTTCTTCTCCCCTAGAGGTGTGGAGTTGTGTCGTACACGAATTCAATCGTTCTGACTGCCTCCAAGGAATTTATATAGGCAACACGATTCGTCCCCTGGGAAAAAGGTCTTCCTCACACATGGGTGTTAGGATTTGTACTGTCATGGCAAGACCGTGAATCTGAAAGAAACCTCTCTCATTAGAACTCGTATACTTAATTACAAATTTGACATTGATATTAATAACTTTTAAATAATTGGCCGCAATATCAATGTATTTATATCCATAATTTAAGAATTATTTATGTAACTCCTCTGCTGCTCCCTTGCTAATTATCTAACTGAACAACCAATCCCCTCCTACCTCTTCCTCCCTCATTCCCTTCGCCCTGTTTCTCTATTCAGCCAATTCAGCAACCAGGACATTGCTTTCTTTTTTATCCATTAACGTTATTCCTGTCTATGGATCGATTTAATGGAACTCTTCTTTGTGCTCTCTTTGATTTTTGTATCATTCAATGTCCCTTTCTCTTGCCTTTAAACTACGGTTCTAGTCCCATGCACTCATTCAAGTCCAATTTCTCTCTTGTAATATATATATATATATATATATATATATATATATATATATATATATATATATATATATATATATATATATATATATATATATATCAGAGGTGACTCCAGGTCATCAGCGTCACTAGGGCTCATCGCAGATTTCGCATAGACATGTATAAAAGAGTTAAGAGACGTAATACACACCGCAGACTTATATGTGCACTGATAATTATTTAACATTAAGATGGAAATATAGTTTTAAAATAAAAATTATTCACTTCATTCATACATGAACTCCAGTCGTCTTGGTTTGATGGCGAACTCTTATAATATCCTGTCGTGCAGACCATGTCCTGGTCTTGGTGCATTTCTCCATCGATAGTTGCCTTGCTCACAACCATCTTCTTGGCAAGTTTGCCTACGCATATATATATATCCTTCTTCTTGTCCAAGTCGTTCAAAATGCCTTTCTCGATGGAAATAGGAGCCACTGAAGACAGCCACTCTTGGGCCATTGTGCTTTTCAGATATGAGCGGATTCTATCCAACGTTGATAAACTTCTCTCATTAGCGACTGATGTTTTATTTTTTATATCTACCACTATGTATTTCTCCATTTCTAAGTTAAGGGGAAAAATAAAGAAACCCTGCAAAACACAACTGATCTTTACACACAGACGCACAGAATAACAACAACCAAATAACGACTCCAGTGTGCACAGCAAACATTAGCAAGAGACCGATCTTATTGTCGCCTGAACTGTACTCTTGACAAGAGATGTCAATTAGCCTGCCGAAGTTTTCTAAATATTTTAAATGATGGTTGATCATTGGAGCGCAGGACAATTATATCAAGAAAGGGAAGTGATGCTTCCTTTTCTATTTCGACAATAAAATTTATTAATTCAAATTTCGAATTTAGATTTTCCAGGATATGCTCTAGATCAACGTCATTATCAATTATTACGAAGACATCCTCTACGTATCTCCACCAATTTATGAAGGTAATTAAATTATGTGATAAAAAACGGAACTCAAACATTTCCATGAATAATTACTCAGAACAGGGCTGAGAAGCAATCTCATAGAGATGTCTTTTTTTTTAATGCGAACGGTGAAAGACGCAAACTTTAATTAATTTAATAAAGAAGTCAATATCGATAGGAAATCAATCGCCTTTGTCACCTTTTATTGAATATAGTCTTTTGATTTTTTCTCTAAAATCACCTGGGTTTTTTTATGTCTATTGGAGACGGTAGTAACAAATTGCAGGAAGTTGCCCGGAAGCCATTTTGCAAGTTGTTCAGTAGTACAACAACCAGTATTAGAGCTGATCGGTCTCATGGGGACACCTTCCTTATGATCTTTGGGAAACCATAAATGTAAGGGAGATCAGGTAAATAAGCCTTGATTTTTTTAATAAGGTCGGGGAATTGATTAATTATGGATTTTCTATTTTTGTTGTAATCCGCCTGGGATATCTTAAGAGGGTCTTTGGAAAGTATGGTGAATATGGAGAAACTTTGAAATATAACTATCTTTGACTAAAATAAGTATGATAGTTATATTTCTATATATTATACTCAATAAATTTACATGCCGTTATACATAAATGTGTGGGTTTTCTTGTGGCCAGTATGTGCAATTATGACGATTGATTATCTAATTCAGCTTAAATGTAGCCTAATCAGACCACACAATTTTGTACGCAAATTTGCCTTCTTCTGTGTTTTTTACTCGAAACCATTCGCAAAACTAGATTTCAGGTAACATTTCAATTTGGCACTTTCGAAATTCTCTGGACAGTTATCTTCCTTTTCCCTGTTTTACTAATACATTGTCTTAGATTTTATTGGTGATTGGTTGGATACCTGAAGCACTTCATCAGAAATGTTGTCGTCTGTTGATGTCTTTGGACAACCACTCAGTTGCTTGTACACAGCATTCAGAGTACCACCGTACGCTTCAACTTTCTCACATAAGCGAAATTGTAAGTCGAGTTGGAGGATTAGTTCCAAAATTCACTCCACTGTTCTTGAACCTTTGATATATTCTCAATTTTAAAATTAGACCTTAGTATCTATTTCCATTGCTCAATTGATAAGCGCACACTTCCATTTCCATGTTGACTGTAGACAGGCAATGCTGTTACTAATTTCGATTTTGTATCTCCTAGGCTAGGTAAGGCTATTTTGTCTCCTTAGGCTATAAAAAAAAATCTAAAACTGTAAGTTGGTTCGCTTGTTGTTGTTTTTTTAATATATACATGATTTTGGGACACGTGTATGTCTTCATCACAAAACTTACAGTAGCTTCAAACCAGTGCATGATGGATTATAGATATAAAATAAGCATGGCTATAAGTTGTACATGTTAAGATAGATGAAACTGCAAGTTACGTGCAAAAGAGCATTTATATTTCAAAAATATGGTGGTAAAAATGATCCGGACAAACATACATGAATAAGAAGGTACAATGATATGTTATTCAACAAATACATAATTTTCGATTGTTGCAATATACGAGAGGCGGTCAATAAGTTTTGCGAATCGGTAGGGCAAAACAGATGAAGGGGGATGGCTGTTTGTGTGGGTGTTAGAACAAGTTATGACAAGTCAGGACCTGCAGCCGCACGCTTCTGCCTCGTCTATTTAACAAGAAGTAGCTGATCGCAGATCGTCAGTCACAAATTTTTCAACAATGGAGAAGGTTGAGCACCGTGCAGTGATCAAATTTTTGACCAAGGAAGGCAAGAATGCAAAAGAGATCTATGAACAAATGGTTGCAGTGTACTTCGACACCGCCCCTTCCTATGCAACCATTGCTCGCTGGAATAGGGAGTTCCGCCATGGTCGTGAGTCCCTTGAAAATGACCCCCGTCCAGGACGCCCGTCAGACGTGACCAATGAGGACAATGTGGCCCGTGTGGAGAGGATGATCCTCGAAAATCGACGGGTGAAGGTCGAAGAAATCGAGCGAGGACTTGGAATATCACATGGAAGCCTTATCAACATCATCCACGACAATTTTGCCATGACCAAGTTATCTGCCCGTTGGGTCCCTAGAAACCTCACGCCCCATGATCGACTTCAACGTCGTCAAAGTCCACAAGGCCAGAGTTGCACAAGCTGCCCTGCGCGAGTGCGGACTCGAGGAGCTCAACCATCCCCCCATCAGTCCAGATCTGGCCCCTAGCGACTACATTTTATTCCGCCAGCACCAAGGCTGCACTGCGTAGACGCCAGTTTGGGGACGATGAAGATGTCCAGCTCGCCGTCCAAGAGTGGATTGAACAGCAGTCGGGAGATTCCTAGTTGTCGGGAATTTGAAGCCTCAGGGACAAGTGGCGCAAGCGCATTGAAGTCGAGGGTAGTTATATTGAAAGATAATAAAACACTTTTCTTCATATCTCGTTTCCTTATATCCGAATTGCAAAACTTATTGACCGCCCCTCGTATTAGTACTTGGTATGAAGATATTTATCAATTATGCACTGACATCTTTTGGCACAGGAACGCATTTACCAAAGGCATTCTTTTACTCCATTTCTCTTGTAATATTTCCCAATTTCTTCGACCGTGTTTGGTTTCTCTTCCTTAGCCTCTTCTACAAATTCTCAATTGGATTGAGGTCCGGGCTATGAGCAGACCAGTTCATGACATTTAATTCTTCCTGATTGAAGGAAATTCTTCACCAACTTTATCGTGTGACAAGGTGCATTATCTTGCCTAAAGATGGCAGGTTGGGCAGAGGCGGCTCTCATATGGAGCACAGCATGCGCTTACAGATGTTCTTTATACACTTGAGCATTCACTCTACCCTGCAAGCGGACAAATAGGCCAGTAAATTTCGACGAAATAATGTCCCTTTCTATAACGCTGCCTCCACCACTTGAAGCTGTTCTTCACGCAGTTCACGGATAATCTTTCGTCAGATCTTCGACGGACCAACCCCCTACCATCTGATGTACCTCGATTCATCGCTGCAGTGTACTTTGGACCATTGGTCTTCTGTCCATAGACAAAAGGATAATATAGTTTTCTTGTTCTTAGGGCTGATCAATTGCTAGGCTGCTGGTGTGCGAGATTTTAAAAGATCTTTCCGCCAGGCGACGTGATATGTCTTCCTGAAGCCGCTGATGCCCAGCCTTTCATCGCTCCATTTTTGAGATACAGACGATGGCATGGTGATCTCTCTTTGAGGTTTTCATAGGACTACCAGTAGAAATTCCACTCAAACACGAGTGTGTGATATCGTACGTGATAAAATATTATGTATGACACTTCTGGGGTGTTCAACCCTTTCATCTATGCCTCTGATGGCGAGATGATGATCTGGACGTAGTTTAACAATTAGCTCTGGATATAGGCAGCTGTAGTAGCCTAGGCATGTTTGCTGCTCGGAACTTGCCAAGGTAATGACTGAAAGAGCTAAGAATTCATGGAAGTTACTAATCTAAATTAGTTGGTTCTCTCAAAGATAGAAGTAATAGAATTACGTTGTCCGGATCATTTTGACTACTATATTTAAAATAAATAAAAATACTCTTTTACACGTAACTTGAAGTTTCACCCATCCTAACATGTACAATATACATGTAAAACTTATATTCATGGTTAGGTTATATCTGTAATTTATCATGCATTTCTTACCATTATTTGGTTTGAAGGTATTGTAAGTTTTGGGATGGAAACCTAGGTGTCCTAATCATTAAGGCCGTTACTGCATATATATATATATATATATATATATATATATATATATATATATATATATATATATATATATATATATATATATATATATATATATATATATATATATATATATATATATATATATATATATATATATATATATATCAAACGAATTGATGGACGCAAACTTCAAACGAAGTATAAACAGAATAACCAGGACAGAGCCGTAGATGCCTCGTAACATATATTTCAAACGTTTCAGGATTATAACTAATCCCATCATAAGTGCTAGAGAAAGAATACAAAATACAGAGTTAAATGTAAACATAAAAAGTTAACACATGTAATAAAATTGTGAAACATGAATATTAAATTTGAGATTAATTATTTACATTAGAAATATGGAGGAAAAAACAAACTAGACCAACGAGAGAATTTCTAAAAAATAGGAAGGAAAATAATTGACAAAAAAAAACTAATGTGAAATTTAACAAATTACCATGTTTTTTTAATGAGTCACTATATTTAATGGGACAGGTAATGAGTCATTATTTAGACTGGGTTGAAGTTTTGTAATATAAATTGACTCGAGCAGGTAAAGATCAGAGATGTTTCTTACCGCATTAAGTATCATCATTGTCAAATCTTGCTTTGTTTCTAAGGTAATTGCTTGCTAAGCAATTCTGTGAATGATGATCATTCTCTTATTTTGTTAGTTTAGTCTAATTTTTTGAATATACGAGTGTATCATATGAAATCTTCATAAAATATATTAAATGCTGGCCTTTATGTATTATTGAAATTTCAAAATTTCATTAACCTACTCACAATATTTTTGAAATATGGTAAGTTAATCAAATTTTAATAAAGGAAAATCGTTCTCTTATTTTGCTCGGTAGTGTATATATATATATATATATATATATATATATATATATATATATATATATATATATATATATATGTATATGTATATATATATATATATATATCGGCCCGTGTGGTTGGTGCGCAAACTAACACGCGTCGCCCCCAAGCTTAAACGCTTGATACCAGTATTTGTGGAGATGTGATACACAGAAACAAGAGAGAGGAGATCCTGCTGTGGGTGACCCCAAGAAATGCACAGAGAAAAAAAACAGAGGTCTGAGGTTCGAGTCCTTGCCGGGCAATGGTTTTTTTCTCTTTGCTTTTCTCGGAGTCACTCACCTCCAGTATGATCTCTTCTCTCTTGTCTCTGTGTATTACTTCTCACACACACACACACAAACATATATATATATATATATATATATACCGGGTGTCCCAGAAAAAAGTTAACCGTACTTTGAATTAGTATAACTCAAAAACTATTCAAAATTTTGGGGTACTGCAAAAAAAAAATTATTTAATAACTATTTATCTGTCGATTAAGGAAATTTCATTAAAATCTCTTTTATGATATTGATACACTAATGGGTTTAGTGGAGGCTATCAAAAATGTTTGCGCAAGGAAGTAAAATAATGAAACGAAGGCTAGGAAGGCTAGGCCACCGTGCACTTTCAAGAGAAGCGTAGGGAGCCTAGGTAGCCTAGGTCACTATACGGTTCTTCAAAATGGCTTAAGCCATTTTACAGTGGTTTTTCAGCCACGCTGTGGTATGGTCTCGTCATTATTGCTTACTAAGCAAATTAAAGCGTTTCTGTGTAAAAGTTTACTTCCATAGAACCTTTTTAATCATGCAGTTAAGAAAAGATCAACGCGTATTTGTAGTCACAAACTTTATTAAGACTGGCAGTATTAAACAAGTACAAGATTCATTTGAACAACGTTTTCCAGGTAGGCACCCACCAAGCAAGCCCACAATTTGAAAAAATGTTCGCAAATACCAACATGAAGGAACAAGCTTAAATCTAAATAAATGTCGTTCGGGTCGTATGAGAACCATAAGAACAACAAAAAATATCGAAAATGTTCAGATGACGCTTCTTCAAAATTCACATGCATCAGTTAGAAAGAATGGGTTACAATTTTGAATGAAAGTCATCATTTAACCGAATTATTAATTAAACATGACTTAAAATGGCATCCCTATAAGATGCATGCAAGACACCAGCTTCTTGAAACTGATTTTCCTCGTCGTAGACAATTTGTCGAATGACTTCTCCATAAACTTGCTCTTTTCTTGGAAAACATTGTGATTAGTTCCGACGGAGCCTTTTTCATGAATGGAAAGGTAAATAGCCAAAACATTCGGCAATATACGCCGCTGACCCTCCCGTCCCTTCAGCATTTAACTTCGACACACGTATTTGTCAGCAGAAAGTGTCTCTGTGAATCGGAATATGCGGGAATGGCTTTCTTGTCGGCCCATTGTTTTACGAGAATAACTTGAATGGTGTTGTCTACCTGAGCATGATCAACGAAAAGATCTTCCGGGAACTCCGCCAGATTTATGTCAATTAATTCAATAGACTTTGGTGGATTCAGAACGGCGCACCAGCTTATAGACAGCTTGCTGTAAGAACAAAACTAAGAGAAACGTTTGACAACCGCATTGGCGCACTAAATCATGCAATTGAATGGCCCCCAAGATTATTTCTTATGGCGATATCTAAAGAATAAATTGTATTCTACTCCACCACAAAGCATCAAACAGTTAAGACATAGTATTACACGTAAAGTCAATAGACTTAAGAAAAATCACAAGTTAATCAAAAAAGTTGTTCAATCAATGCGGTCAAAGGCGCAACTGTGCTTAGAAAGAAATGGAGGACATGTGGAAGGAAACGGTGCTTAGAAAATTAAAAAATGAATTTTATTACCCATATGAAGAGGTGTTTTTGTTAAAAATGGATTTAAATATATTTGTTGATTTTAAACTTCGAAGTTTCATTATTTTACTTCCTTGCGCAAACATAATTTTGATAGCCTCCACTAAACCCATTAGTGTATCAACATCGTAAAAGGGAATTTAATGAAATTTCCAGAATCCACAGATAAATAGTTAGTAAATTTAATTCGTTTTGTAAGACTCAAAAATCTTTAATAGATTTTGAGTTATACTAATTCAAAGTACGGTTAACTTTTTTCTGGGACACCTTGTATATATATATATATATATATATATATATATATATATATCCCTTGAAAAGGGACTTTATATTCAAACACTTGGTCGCGCCGCTCTTTGTTTAGGACTTCCAGAGCACATTGATGAATGTAGCTCAAACCCTTCCCTTACCACGAAATTCTTTTAATTTCTCGAAGCTGAAAGATGTCTTTTTCAAGTATAAATTACGAGCTTCTTGTTTTTCTATTTTTTCTATTCACTCGATTGCAACAGAAATCATATTATTCCACCTATCTTCCCGTTTTTCAGATCCCCACATTCCAAAATTATTCAAATTATTGACTTTTCTGTTCTTGTTTGCAGCAGTGGTTTCCCTTTTGCTTATTTGCCCGTGTTCATCCTTATATTTCGTCGACAATTTCGAACTTGCCTGAAAGAAATCGGTGCGATCCATAATTCCTTCTCTGATTAACATGATATTTCTGCCCCTAACTTAGTCTGTTTGTATACGTTGTCAGCATTTGTGGTAGCTTTGTCGGCTCTGTTCATCTGGCTAAAATTTGTACCTATCTGTCACTGTCGATAGAGGGTTCGATGAATTTCGCTATTGCAATTGTCGTTACTGTATCTTTTTCACTTTTCTTATTGAAGCCAAGTTAATTGAAAGCTCATCATCACATGCGTATAAAATGAACCAAAAAGTAAAGAAAAACTGTTGAAATCGAAAACGCGGTTAAATGGAGCAACTAAGTATATCCCAACATCAATTATATCACAGAACATAAAAACTGAGGTTAGTCAATGAGATTAGTCCGTCTCCGCCACTTTGGATGACCAAACCCACAAGTCTAAGTGAGGATATACTCGTATTATGTCTTGAATTCAAGTCAAGGTTTGGGTATATTGTCATTACGTGTCAGTTTTTTTCTGGGGGGTGGCCACAGCGCAGGCAATTTTGGTTGTCTGTTTGCTTTATGAGGTGTTTGTAGTAATGTTCTTTTGGGTGGTAGCCTAATCTGAGTCTTACGAGGACTGGTGTTTCTGGGAGGGAAGATTCTTCCTTTGCTATGCCTGGGGAAGGTCAGTATTGATTGGGAGATTGGAGGTTGTGTAAGTGGCGACTGATTATTTGAGTTTGTATATGAGCTGTTTTGCTATGTTGCGGTAGATAAGGAGGTAGTTAAGTGTAGATTCTGATGAAATGTGTTGAAGGTGTTACGTTGTTGCTCCTTGGGGTGGGTAGGTTATGTTGATTGGGAACGTGTCTTGGTGTATAAATGAAGTTGAGGCGAGGAGGTGATTTGTGTACAGCCAGTGATTTTTCTAAGTGATTTCTTTGTGTTGTTTCGAATAGGTGCAAGTTAAATTTAGCTGTGATGAGGGAGGGTACTAGGAAGGCTATGCCTAATTGATTGTGATGCGGATAAACTGTTGTTTAAGGCTGTTAGTTTTTATTTTTGTTTTTGGAAGGTGGTGGCTGTTTGAGTGCGCAGGGTATGGAGTTTTCTGTTGGTTTCGCTACAGATGTTTGTGACATGGGGTGTGAAGATCATGTGCGTATCATAGGTGGGGGTTTAATTTATTGGGATGGTATGTTGAGATTTTAGGGTTGTAGTTTGATTCTTGCTTGTGTGAAGTGTAGAATATTACAGTAGTTTTTTCGGGATGGGGGGCAGTAATTATATGGTTTCGGAACCATTCTTCTAAATGAGTGACATATGTTTGTTTTGATTGGCCCTGTTTATTTTGCTATGCTGGGATGTTATTGTGAGATCATCTACGTATAATTGTGGTCTTACGGGGGTACTGAGCACTTGGGTAGGGTGGTTTGTCGTCCATTAATAGATTGAAGTGCATGAGAGTGATAATTGCGCCTAGCGGTACACCATTGTATAATGACATGTAATTTGAGTTTGTTTGGGTGTTAATGACTCCGGCTTGTCTTCCTAAGAGAAAGTTGGTGAGTCATTTATTGTGGTTTAGGTGAATTTGTTTGTTTAGTATTTTGTTTATGTCGGGGGACTTGATCGTATGTTTTGTTTGTCTATCGACCTTCGTAAATGTAAGGGACTAGTCTTTATAGGTTAGAAATACCTTTAGCCTAGGCAACATTGAGACTGATAATTTTGGAAAAAGTTAAGTGCCTTCTCCAGAGATGCTTTGAGACGAGTTGAGTTTCAAATGCCCTCGTTAGTAGGGAGATGTTGTAGAAAGGGGTGAATTTGATTCTTTGAAGATAAAGATACTAACAATGGCTACTAATATGGTTACTTGTGGTGGTGGGTTTGGAATGAAACCTTTTAGTATGTGTTGAGTTAGTTTTGGGAATAAAGTTCTTGTGGAATGATTTTTACGGAATCCATGTTGTAAGGGGCCGAGCAGAATTGTGGTTCAGATTCGTTTCATATTAGTTTCTCTAATGTGGTTTAGAGCTTTGTTGGGTTTCCGAATAGGAACAATGATTCTTTTGTTTTTTCAGAAGAATTACAGAGGAAAACAGACGAATCAAATGCAGATTTGGGTTATATTTAGATTATTTGGAAATGGATAAATTTATGAATAAAATTACACCTGTACCAACAGTCATTGGATGTGTAAATACATAGTATCCTTTAGGAACAACCTCTATCCCAGTGAAGGCAGAAAGTAGCAGTGAAATCGACTCTACAAGTGGATGGAAGACTTCTGGATAGATGTCGACCCATGCCGTATTGATAACTGTTGCCCAGACTTCCCTGATGTTTGCAGGGGTCGGATCTTGGTTGCGAATACACTTGGCCACCACGTCACATAAATACTCGATTGAGTTTATGTATTCGGAACTCTCCAGAATGCTTCTCAAACCAATTCTGGAAAATTGGACCAGATGACACGGTAGATTATTCTGCTGGAATATCACAGCGTTGTTGAATTACAAAAAGTCCATTAATATATGAAGATGGTCGCCAAACAGCACAACGTAGTGGTAAGCACTCAATGGGGTTCTTACGCGGACCAGCAGACTCAAACCATGCCATATGAACACACCTAATACCAGTAAGGAACCACTACCAGCTTGGACTGTGCTTTGTTAACAACTGGGATGCAGGGCACCATGTGATCTGCGCCAAACCTGAACCCTACCATCAACCCGAAACAAATGGAACCGCGACTCGTCGGACAACGCAACATGTTCTCAGGCCTCCAAGATCTAATTAGCGACGTTAGGAGCCGAGGTGCGGCGTGTGTCCGACTCGTGGTGTTAACAGGGGTACTCTGGTGCGTCTTCTGCTCCCATACCCCCACATAATTTAAAGAACGCTGAACTGACATGATGGATATGCGTCCGGTACATCTTGCAGTGAATTGGATGCAGACGAGAAGCGGGGCATTCAACATGTAAGACCGTTGCAGTGTTGCTCGTCTGTTACCTTGGACAGTTCTAGTCAGATGCCACCAGTCACATTTATTAAGACACCGTGGCCGCCCACTGCGCTCTCCTCGGTGGGTGGTAATGGCGCCCATGCGGTATTTTCGATCTGCACGTGGCACCGTACATCAAGAGATAGTGAATATCTGAGCAGTATTATAAAATGATCGTGTGGCCATTACATGAGCAGCCTGGCCGGTGTTCACACGGACTCTCGAGATATCAGCTCACAACTGATATGGTCTGAGAATATCCATGACGCCACGGTAGGTGGCGCTGCCTACAATTACTTTTACATACTACTATCTCATGACTTTTGACACTTCAATGTAATGGATTGTGTGAAGGGGAAAGTAATAATGATAATAAAAGAGATTAAAGGCCAGTGAAGAACCCAAGATCGACTCAGGATTACTAAGAGAAGAATAAAGTAGATGGAAAGGTGGAGCAAAGGAATCAGAGGAGTTATCGGACATTTGAGCCAGAAGAAGAAGAAAAAGAAGAAATGAAACAGGAAAAATAAGATGGAGAAGAGAAATAAGAAGCAAAAGAAGAAGGAGAATAGGCGGAAGGGGAAAAAGAAGCCGACAAAGAAGAAGAGGGAAAATAGGAGGAAGAAGAGGTAGAAGAAAGAGTAAACGACGAAGAGGAAAAAGAGGAAACAGCGAAAACAGAATAGGAGAAAGAAGTAAATGAAAGGAAGAATAATAAGATGAGGAAGAGCAAGAGGAAGAGGAAGAGATAGAAGAAGAAAAGGTAGAAGATGAAAAGGTAGAAGAAGGTGGAGGAAGAATAGGTAGAAGAGGAAAATGAAAATAGGAAAAAGAAGATAAAGAGAAAGAAGCAGAAAAGAAGAAGAAGAAGAGAAAAAGCGAAAAATAAAAAGAGGAAGAAAATTTAAGAAGATGAAGAGAAAGAAGAAGCAGAATAATAATAATAATTAGAAGAAAAAGAAAAAGAAGAAGAAAAAGAAGAAGAAACAGAAAAAGCGGAAAATAAGAAGAGGAAGAAAAGATAAGAAGATGAAGAGAAAGAAGAAGAGATGGCTGGCATTTGGAGGAGTGCGTACCCTACCAGCCCCACTGCACGCAGCTGGTTCTTCTACACACTTTAACATCCTCTATCTTAATCACTTTCTCTGTAGATCATTACAAACTGCCTGGTAATGCCCACGTTGGTTTTCGCTTCTTAGTTTTAAGTAATTAAATATGAAAATACGAAAAGATTAGTTGATATCTTTCCTACATGCAACAATAAAAGAGGTCAAAAGGTAGACATTGGTGCATAGTAGGAAGTGGTGAAACACACACACACTATTATCAATTTAAAATGTAATGGTTTAAATTAAATAGTAATAAATCAAAGTATGAATAGGTCATATTTTCTACTTTCAAATCACCTTAAATTGCGAAACAAGGTAGAGACTATTGCTTTTCTACCTTCACCCGGTTTTAATTGGTGTAGTGAAGAAAAGTGATAAATTAAGAGGAAACGATTCGGCAAAAAATAGCTTTTTATCGAAAACCATAAAAAACATCGCATCAAACAAATTTGTGTTTATTTTATAGAATATTTTAACAATTTACATACACTGGAAAATAACAAAACATTGTTTGACTGTAATGTTTGTACAAACTGAGTTTGTTCATACCAAGAATCTTGTTAATGTAAGTCAAAATGTGTGCAAGTAGTTATGGGGAAAATTTACGCTTAAAGCTTTTCATGGAGTGTTCAATATGGGGATAATTTCGCTTTATACTCTACGATGTGATACAGTAGTTGCCGCGTCCCTCCAGGATCTTCAAATCTTGGTGGAATCGTTCACCTTGCTCACCGCTGCCTTAACCAAGGTTTTCCGGGAAGTGAGCAAGATGGTGCAGAAAATGAAACTTGATGTTCATGTTGCAACCGAGCGTTTTGTAGCTCTCCAATAGTTTCTTGACATTTTTGGTGTAATTCTTTACTCGTGTATTTCCAAGAGGAGGACATTTTTCTGGACGATGCTTTGACATCTCCTGCAACAGGTACTGTTTTCGGATTCCTCTCTCCGAGTGCCTTCTAAACATTTTCAAGCCAATTCATAATAGAAATATACTCGTCGTCCAGGAAGGTTTTCACGGACTTGGCCGTGTGACAGGGACCGTTATCGTTTGAATGAAAATTGCAATACGGCTTAGGGGGCTCGTAAATTGAGCAAACCATGCTGTCGCAGCAATTCTTTGCACACTTGTACATTTACGGTGCCCCTTAATCGCAAAAGTGGCCCAGTGCCTTCTAACGAATCACACCGAGGATAGTGACACTCCATCCGCCTGACTTCAAGCTCTTTTTGGTAACATTAACAGACAATCTTTCGCCGGGCTTGCGAATAACAAACCTCCTGCCATCGGATCAAAACAAAGTGAACTTAGATTGGTGAATGAAGTGGACTTTGCTTCATTAGTCATCCCTCCATGTGACGTGATCAGTTGCGAATGCAAAACGAGCCTTCTTGTTCTTCATACTGATCAGTGGCTTGACGGCGAATATGAGAGCGTGAAAATTGTTTTCCTCCTCCCAATGTGATGCAATCTGCCTGGATTTGTTTTCATCAGGCGATTGCCCTAAAAAGGCATATGTCGCCGTAATTAAAATTTCAGCCTAGTACTAGGTTACTATAAAATTCCCAAGCCAAACAAAAGAAATCCCCCCCCCAAAAAAAAACAAAGACAAAAAACAAAACAAAAGGAAGAAAAAAGTAATAAGGAAACACGGTCCTGCGTCTGGGAAGGCCCGCCTCTCCCCAGCGCAGGAACATGCGGCCACCAACAAAGAGTCAAATAAATGGAAGTGGCTAGCTTCCTCCAAAAAGTCAGATAGTCCACAAGTATGTCTGCACGAACCCGTCCCAAGTAGAAGGGACAAGTGGTAGCGACCCCACTCGTCCCGGTACCGAGATAGGTAACGTGCGCGAAGATAGCCCAGAATGGGACATTCAACAAGAATGTGCCGAACAGTCTTGGTGACGGCGCAGTCGTCGCAATAAAGCGCAGGCCAGCGTTCCATCAAATGGCGGTGCATCCCACGAGTGTGTTCAATTTGGAGACGACAAAAAGAAACCTTAGGTCGTGGCATTAGGAGGTAAGTCCATGGGAACAGTCGTGGCGCAATGGTACGTAACTTTAAGTTCTCCTCGACCGTCTCCCATCTTCTTTGCTAAGCCACCCGGAGGGCAGCCCGTATTCCTGCCATGTAGTCGTTATGAGGAAGAGCGAAACTCTGGTCTGGTCGACCAGTCCTCGCGGACTCTTTGGCGCCCTCATTAGAGTGCGCATTTTCCACAATTCCTACATATCCAGGAACCCAGCAGAAGATGATCTCGACTTCTACCTGGCTCGGCAAAACCGTGGCGTCACGGATATCGCGAACCAAGGGCTGCGGAGATTCCAATGCCCCGAGATCACTCCGGGCACTTTGTGAGTCGCTATAAATAACTCCGGTCTCCTAACCGGGCACGTTGCGTTATCTAACGGACCAAGCGGTGTATTGCAACCAGCTCGGCCGTGAAGACAGACGCAGCGCCTGGTAGACCCCCGCTGAGTTCAAGCAGAGGGGATACAGCGTGGAAACTGACCCCCTCTTAGGACATGGAGCATTCTGTATACACTGGTACGGTTCCAGCGTGACACGAAGTGTGCTACAAAAAGGCCGAACGCAGTACTCCCGGCACTGTAGAAGCTTTGGGAGCAGAGGCTGGCGACAAATAGTAAAAGATGGTACCCTTCAAGGTGGCGTCCCGGGCAGAACCAGGGGCGCCACCGGCCCGAGAGCTATACCGAGCTCTCGAAAGAGTTTCCTAGCCCTAAACCCAAAGGGCTTAGGGTATGACTGGCGTCTCTCGGTGGCATAAGCACCGCCGAGAGTAGCTGCGGATGCAGTGAGAGCTGTTTGCCACTGACAGAGGCGCTGGGCTTACACGTACAAGCGAATAATACATTGGGCACGATGCAGAGCGAGTGGCATCTCCCCAGCGTCGACAAGTAGGCTCTCAATGGAGGACGTGCGGAAGGCACCGGTCGCCAGGCGAAGGCCGGTCTGTTAGATCGAGTCCCACGTTCCGCAATACACGCTCGGCTGCGGATGCATATGACCCGCATCCGTAGTCGAGCTTCGAACAAACAAAGGATCGATCAAAAAGTAAGGCAGTAGCCTTATCAGTGACCCAGCCGCTGAACGTCATGGAGCGAAAACTTTCCTTGGCGCGGGTAAAAGAAAGCTTAAGGCTGCGAATATGAGCATTCTAGGTGAAGTGTCAGTCAAATACAAGCCCAAGTAAGTGATGTGAGTCCACCATCTCCAGGCGAATCCCATTTAGAAACAAATCTGGGACAGGAGGAGCCGTGGATGGCGGCAGAAGTGTACTTCCTTAGTCTTGGCTAAGGAAAACCAAAGCCTGACAAATAGTTAAAAGTCGTAACCTCTAGGGCGGCATCCTGGTAGTCTGCCTTGAGACATTAGTAGCTAAAATCTTATCTGTTGATAAATTGCTGCAAGTGTTTTGAAACGGTCTTTCTTCACAATTTGGGTAATGGCTTGGTCTTCCATTTTTACATAAACCTCTTGTGTCATAGGTTGACAAAATATTATGGATACACTTTTGGAGGGCTTGATAGTCTCTGAAATGGCAAAATGGAAAAAACACTTTACGATCGGCTCATGTACAGAGAGAGGGGTGACACATTTCTTATGCGTCTTACCTATACGATAGCTGACAAGAGAATGACGAAGTTACACAGGATTGAACTGAAGTTAGTTAGTATGCAAGCAATGCTGGTTTTCTCTACAAGAAACCTAAGCGCTCGCATCACTTCAGACACTTCATTTTTTATACTAAATTGCTTATATGTTGAAAACATTCGTTTTATTCATCCATTTTTTTATATCCTTTACTCATACATAGTTTATGAGTATACCTGGCGCAAAAAAGTTCTGGAAGATAATGTGATAGAAATACAAGCGTTGTGATCGTTTTGCACAGTCCTGTATTGCCTATTAGTGAAATGCTATATAAAGGCAACGCTATTTTTATTTATTATATCTATTTTTATTTTTAGATCTTGCAAATATGGCCCTGCCTGAAGACGACAAGTTTTGACCCTCTTAGATTCTCCTGATCAAGCCAAATTTTTGAGGCTGAACTCTATAAAGAAGGAAATAGACGCTAGTAGATTCTCGCCTCGGAAACGTCCAAATACTCGAAGTTGTTCAGGATTTCAATTTAAGTTTCGAGGAGGAACTAGCAAAAACAGATAGAAGTTGAGGATAAAATTAACATATCTCGTTCTTCAGTGCCAAGAAATGTCAAAGATGTTCTGTTGTTAAAAATCTTGTTACTTCATTGTTAAAGACTGTTCCCAACGAACCCTGCCCTTGTTGCAAAACAGAGGCAGGTTAAGAGAATTGAGCGCTCTCCCGCTCTCATTTAGCTACTTGGGCTTTTCAACTTTGTTAACCTAATCAGTTAGTTTGAACTTAATTATTAAATGAGTAAATGAAGGAGGAAAAAGTAAAAGAATCCCCAAAGCCCTAAGCAATCGTATCCTTAATTCCAAGTTGTTAAAGTGTTTTCAAATTCATTTACCCCTCAAAGTTGGTTCGAATGACCAAATGCCTTAGATGTTAACAATACGCGATAGATCCTGGGTTAATATTTATCCGCTCTCTGCTTTTCTCTCTTCAGCCCGCCCATTCTTACACACTTTCTTGATCAGAACAACCCTCTACAAATAGTAAGCTCCTATAGTACAATATTGGGCGAAGAAATATCCTGGATACATTTCATCATTCAAAGATCTTGGACACTTTTCATCAATCATAGAATAAATATTAATAATAACGGATAAAAGAGAGTGAACGGAGACCTTTTGTCCATTCAATCACTCCCCCTCCCCCTATAGTGCTAAGAAAGGCCAACTTTTCTGAAAGAAATTCTGCTCCCATTGAACCTGAGGAGAGCTGCCTCTGCGCAAACACCTTCGTCTCATCATTGCCAGACAAAGAGATTTGTCACGATGAGAGAATGGCGGGGCGAGGGGGGGGGATATTTGCGACATAAATAACAAGGTATGGCGGAGGTTGAAATTCACGAACTGGCAGGATTGGCGTAGCAAACTCGAACGCAGTCATTAGGCTCTGAAGGGTGTAGAACTGCAGGCCCTAGGCCGGGAAAGGCGTAAAATGCGAGGAGTAAAAGGTTGCAGTCCAATAAAGTCGGGAAAAGTGAAAGCGATTGCGGTTCAAGGGGATCGAATATAAGAGGAGCGATTGAAGTCCAATTAGATTGAGAATAAGAAGTGCGATTGCAGCCCATTGAGATCGAGAATAATAAAATATATTGCATTCAAAACGGATGGGAAATAAGAAGAGCGATTGCTCTTCAGCGGAGTCCTAAATGAGCAAGAGAGAGAGGGAGAAAAAAAAGAAAGAAAGAGGGGAAGAGCATGATAAAGACCCATAAAAGAGAGAAGTGTAAAGTAGAAAGATATATATATATATATATATATATATATATATATATATATATATATATATATATATATATATATATATATATATATACATATATATATATGAATGCAATATCCCGCAGGAAAAAATGAAAAGGTGTTTCCAAGTACTTTCGAACTTTATTAAGTTCCTTATCAAGGATAACTACAAGAAATAGTATTATATTAGAGGTATATATACGAAAGAAAAATATGAAAGACCGTGGTGTATTTCGCCTTAATTAATTTCCTTTGGCAACTTTCTCTTCTTCTAACTCTCTGTTTTCTTCCATCTTGTAGATGGTGGATCACTTGTCCTGTATTCATCTCTCTTAAAATGAATGTGTTTGGTAAACACCAAACTAAATTGCTAAGCTCCGAAGATGATCGAATGAGATCGGAAGCTTAGCAATTTAGTTTGGTGTTTACCAAACACATTCATTTAAAAGAGATATGAATACAGGACAAGTGATCCACCATCTACAAGATGGAAGAAAAAAGAGAGTTAGAAGAAGAGAAAGTTGTCAAAGGAAATTAATTAAGGCAAAATACACAATGGTCTTAAACAAAATTTGCGAAAGACTGCTACCCAACTACACTTATATATATATATATATATATATATATATATATATATATATATATATATATATATATATATATTGTTATTTGGGCTTGTTATACAAGGATTCTGCATTTTTCTTTCTGGCTTCAAAAGGATTTTGAAAGGCAAAAACTAAATATGGCGAAAGCCCTGTTTTCTTTGTTACTACCCGATTACTTTCGATATTTAGTTTTCCATATCATCTTCAGCTGTAAACTGAAAGAAATTGGCAGAAAAGTAAGGAAGAAGCCCCCCTATTAGCACCCCGGGTGCTGAACGTCACGAAACGAAGAATGTCTATGGCGACGGTACAAAAGACCCTAAGACTGCGAATATGAGCATCCCAGGTAAGGCATCGGTTAAATACAAGAACAAGGAAACGGGGCAAATCCACCACTTCCAGGAAACCCAATTTAGAAACAAGTCCGGATCAGGGTGGAGTCGTGAGTGGCGGCACAAGTGCACCACCTTAGTCTTGGCCAAGGAAAACCGCAGGACACTCTATTCCTGCTCCATTGAGCCGAGATGACCCCCCCCCATCCTCCCCAACACGTACGCGGAATCGAAGATCTCGCAAAAAATTCAGAAATAAAGATTGGGAAGTGTCCCCTCCCCCACATCGTGTGGAGAGTCTCCATGATACCGTATCGCCATGCGGTATCATAGACACTCTACAGATTAAAAAACGTGGCGTAGTGCAGTCTACGAAGGAAGGCCGCGCAGACGGAATTTTCCAGTCGGAGCAGAAAAAAAGGCTAATCTAACATTTACCAATTTCTACATCTTCCACACGCAGGAGGTGAGAGAGATTGGGCGGAAACCCGGTTTACGAAAAGCGAGCACAGCAGCCATTCGCCAGGAATCTGGGAGGATACCATCTGTCCAGATCAGGTTCAACAAATCTAAAAGAAATGTCATGCCTCGCTCACCTAGGTGTCGAAACGTGGCATAAAGGACATCGTCCGGACCAGGGGCACTATCCACGCACGAAGTAGGAGCGGAACGCAACTCATTCAATGTAAACATCTCGTTAAATGGTCACCGCCTCTGGAGCTAAAGTCCGGTCCGCAGCCTTCTGCGACATCATAACGCGTTAATTGAATACCGTTATGCTGGCGGAGCAGCATCCCGGCTTGAGAATGCCAAGAAAGCGGTCATGAAGGACTCCTCCATGAACGCGGACGCGTGGTCCAACGGAAAGGATATCCTGCGAGAACTTGCCCAGAATCCTTTTGACTCGCTCCCACACCTATGCTAGAGGGGTCTTCCTGTTAAGTAAAGACACGTACGCTCCCCTCCCCGGGAAGAGCGGCCTGTGAGCTTGGAAACCTAAGGGAACCTAGACTAGCTCGACGAAATTTACCGACATTGAAATCGTTCGGACGTCACTTGTAGCGCATGCAAGCATAACACTTCTGACGGCGTGAAAAACGGCCAGATGTTCTAGGAATAGTAGTTAGGCCCACGGCGATGAGGGTGCCGGTGAACTCAACGGCCTCATCCACCGACTGAAATACTCGACTGCGAGCACAGAGATAGATCAAGACACGAAAATGAAGCGGTTCTCGGGCAGTGATCTGCAAACTTATCCCCGTTTAGGGCACCTATTTTCAGCTTGAGATCAGGTCGACAAGGACCTGACCACTGGGATTGTTCGACTAGTCTCCCCAGAAGGGGTGTCTACATTTCAAATCACCGAGCAAGAGAAAGGGCCTCGGCAAACGTGCCATATCGCGAACGAAATCCCCCGCGTCGAAGTAGGCTGACGGTGGAATGTACGTAGAAATAACAGTATACCTCCTATCCAGGTGCAGCTACTGCCTAAAAGGAGGGATTTAAAACAAAGAGAAGAACGAAGAAATCATGCCGGGTGTAAATCGCGCATCCTGTTGCCCTACCCCCATCCCGTGGTGGTCGGGTCGAAAAACCCTTATAGACCAGGAGGCCAAGCAGGCGGCACGCGCCCACCAGGGTCTCCTGCAATAAAGATAGCTAACAGGGAACTAGTGGAGACTAGCCTCCGCAGCTCCTCTTAGTTGGCCTGAGTCCGTGGCAATTCCATTGAAGGAATATGCCCTTCAGGGATATTCCTTCGGCCCTCTTCGAAGAGAAGACCTTCACGTGAATGGCAGTGCGCTTCTCGCAGGCAGAACTCCGGGTGTTGTTGGCCGAACAAGGCGCTGCAGGCACTGTCGCCTTCAGACTTATCGGGGGAGGTTGGGCTTGCTTTGCGAGTCATTTCCTCCCTCTGCCTCGAAACTTTCATCGGGCGGGGCGGCTTTGGAAGCAGGGTCCCTCCTTTGAGGGACTCACCGTTCCGAGCAATCCAGTCCAGCCTTGGGTTGGGGTATAGAGCCAAGGCTCGTTTGGTGCTGTCCTCCTTTCGGGGGTCAGCTTTAGGTATCCCGGAAGACGGCCTCACGACCACCTTCAAGGCTGGTGTCTCCCGTGAGTCTAATGACTCGAGGGAACCGCGCGACCGTTTTGCTTTGCGGGAAACGGTAACGCTAGAAAAGGGAATGAAAGAGACCATGCTTTAGCTAAGGCGTGTTGTGAACCTTTATTATCGCCTGCTCTACCTGGGGAGCGACCGGGTGAGTAGAACCCGCATAAGGGTTCCGAATGGGTGCAGAAACGACAGGGCTCGTAGGCTTGGAGAGGCAAGGAACAGAATGTATCTTTTTTTAAATTGAGGCATAAGACGTCTGAAGAAGCGTCGGGCGGGCCAGGATCCGTAGCCTGAATGGCCAGGATTTCTTTCTTGATATACGCACCAAATTGCTTCGAAGAACGGGATGCGGATCTCCGCAATTGACACACTTGGCCATATACGATAGGAGCTTATCGTATACGACCTTGGAGCAACTTACACAGACTCGGGGTAACCCCAACTTTTCACATCTCCAGGAGCGATTCGTATGGCCGAAGCGGTGGCAGTAATACACATCCGCGGCAGTGGCACGAAGGCCTTTACGCGAAAGCGATACCAACCGGCAACCGCGGCTCAGGGAGCCTATTACGATTGAATGTGATCAAGAGTGTAGGGGTGGGTCTCGAGGCCCCTCCCTATTTCCTTATCACACCTTCGACCTTGACCGCTCCACGTTCGGCCAGCTCTAGAGTGATGTCTACTCAGGAGAGGTCCACGAATTACGTCGCGTAAACCACTCCATTCACCAAGTTCATGATGAAATGCGGCGTCACACTCACCGGTGAGCGATTAAGTGTCCGAAGGGCACTAATCATGGTCGCCTCGGAGAGATCTGATGCATTAGCCTGAAGGCTCTTGTCCTAAAAATCAGTGGAGCGAATAACTAGAAAGCGTTTGAAGCCAGCGGGCTCGAAAAATCCAAGAAGTCTCTTAATGAGAGAAAACCCCGTAATCGACTCTCCGCCTACCACACTTGCAACTTCGGTCTTTGTCTACGCCCCCACCCTAGGGGACATCGGGACCGGACATGTGATCTTGGCCTGCTTGCTTGCCAAAAGGGCAGCGGACACGTCTGTCACTGGAACTTCCACGGAGTGAGAGGAACCCTTAGTCCTCTTTGCCTTCCTCTTTTCCTTTTAGAAGAGGATTGTGGGGGATGAACTCACTTCTCTCCACCGCCTGAAGGAACCCTTAGGTCAGAAAGACCTGCCTCAGCAAGATCCTTCTCCGAGATATAGGTCTTGTCTGCCAAAAGGGCACTAGCCGGGGGAGGAAGTCCCTCTTCTCCGTTTAGATCATTGGGGGCCGAGCCACACCAACAGAAGCTTGCACTGGGAGGGCTCTAGGTTCGGTGTTTGGCCCCAAGGCCAGGTTTGGCCCCATGGAAGATCAGGTTCTACACAGTTAGGTCGCTCTCCGCGACCATGCCCATTTCAGGGGGCGTCTCCATGTCCCCCCCCCCCCACACACACACAGGTATCACGGAGTACATTCGAGGTAAATTCAGGCAGTCATGTCTCTGGCCGGTGAACCCACCTCCACCGGGGCAGAGAGAAAGGGCGAAAGGCACGCCTGCCCCAGCAATGTCAAAATACATGACTGCAGGACTTTAGCAGGCACGGCCCAAAGGGCCACGATTTCTCTTTCACTTCTAAAGGGGTTGGACCTATCGAGTCTCTCCCACCTCGAGCGGTCGATTTTAGGCCGCTTGCCTAGTCTCTTGACAGTCCCTGTGATGGAAAAGGAGGGACTGCCATTGATCGAAAGATGGACTTGTCCACGGGCCACTCCACAGTTGGGGATGAGGGGTAAGTTCCAGCATCCGTAGGTCTATGATTAGAAGGGGGCAGGAGGGGCCCCTGAGAAAGCCCAGGTGGGTGGGCACCTCCATTTCAGAGTTGGAGCTGCCACGGAGCGGCTCTAAAGATGACAAAGACGAAGCCCCTGTGTAGCATATGGGTGGTGAGAAGGTATCCCCTCCACCGACCGAAGGTGTGCCTCATGTTCCCTCGTACTCCCCGACATCTGGGGAGGGAGAGGACGCGCTTAGAGGCGGATCCCCATGCGCAGTCAACTATTACTTTCACTTGTGGCCATAGAATGAGAATAAAAAAAACGAACTCATAAAAAGGATCGAAAATTACATAATGAGATTACTTACAAATAATCGGTCCCCGTCCAGTGTTGAGGGGCTTGCCTACCCGTCCCCACACTTAGGTGTTATTATCCTGGAACCTTAACCATAAAGGATGGTGCCGGCGTAGCCACATTTTCTGTATAATGGAGGAAGCTGAGCAGAGTCACGGCCCAGCACACCCCTTGCCTAATACTTATCCTAGCCAGCGGATTTTTGGCCCTCGCAGGAAGTAGGGACTACACACTGACACTCAACTCATAAGAGGACGAGAGTGCGCCGGGCAGCCAGATCCTCTGTGGATAGGACAGCAGGTGTGGAAAGGAGTAGGAGGGTGTGTAATAAAGAGAAGTTGGAGATAGGCAGATCCACTAATGAGTGATCCTCTATTATTATCATAGCCTGGTGCTAGGTGATCCCTGGAAGGCATGCAGTCCAACAAGGCATCATGGCTACCGGAGCGAACTCTGTCCAGGTGAGAAAAGTCCTCCTGATATAAAGTGTGGGTGGAAAAGGTTGAGGGGATATCCGTAATGATAATAATAAATAATAATAATAACCTATACTAATAATGATAATATACAATAATACCCAGTAATAGTATTACACAATAATTATAATACCTAATAATAAAAAAAATGATAAAGAATAAAATATATAATCATAATAAATAACCACATTTCAGGTCACTTTGGTGCAGAGCAACGATGGCTTTTTTTTGGAAAGAACCATTCCTGGAATTGAAAAAAATTCAAACATTTACGAGTATTTGTAAAACACAAAACAAAACCCGAAATAGATTAAAGTATACAGCATCATTCATTTGACCGACCTGTGTGATCATTTTACCCTTTTGATCCACTAGTAAAGCTCCAATGGCTGAAATCCACCTCCTACAGGAGCAGGACAAGAGTGCGATTTGGGATTAAGCAAAGGAATGCAGTTTTTCTTATTCATTTTGAAATGCTGACTTTTTAATAAACCTGCAATTAATTTTAATATTATAATAATTATTCCTATCACCTAAATTTTAAAAAGAATAAAAAAAATATATATACTGATCTCATAACTTGTGAAATATATATTGTTTTATTTGGATGGAGTAGGCCTAGCTATCCCCTATAGAATGGTGTGGTGTGCGGTAGTCAAAATTTGATGCTTTCCTCTCCTTTCAGGACTACAATTCTTCCCACAATAATATCGTTCCTTCTGGCTACTTAGAGCCCCTGGCTAGTAGGTAGGCTTAGAAAAATTGGCAGTGGCCCTATGATTTTAATAAATTTCTCTATTAATATTGATTACAAATTGTACTGGTATGCACCAACAGTTATGTAAGTTAAGACTTACGCCCACTTGCAAGACTTCCTTGTACTAACCTTTGCTCAGAATGACAAGACCGATTATAGAGGCAGAAGAAATTCAATTGTTACCTTCGTCGATGACTATGGGCAAGGAGCGAGCACTGATAATAGATGTTTCTCGGTTATGAGTCTTGACAGCTGCTCTCCTTACTGGCTAAATGCTCAGAATATATACTAGAAACCGGTTAACGCAACCCCCTAACTCGTAAGAGTCTACCCCTTAGAACCAAAGTCCAAGTTTCAAAATATAAAAAAGTAATCAGACATCTAATCATCGGTTAAATATTATAAGCTTACAAACCACCTTCCAAGAATCCTAGCATACAGATATGAATTTCAAATGTAATCATTAAATTTTCCTAAACACACATTGAAATCTATGGCAACAAAACTTTGTAATGATCATCACATGTCTCAAATGAGAACACTCTTTGAATATTATCCGAACAAGATACTCATATTTACCTTCCAATTTGCGCCTCTTTAATTAATCGAGTTTTCAGTTTATACAAATCCTAACTCCTTATCCTAAACTGCTCTTTACTTTTAGATAGGTTTCTCTCTTTTGAAACGAGTCACGAGGTCACTTTATAAGATAATATTGACGAGTTCACCTTTGTAAGATAAAAATTGTCTTATCTTTCGCCCTGAGTAATTCCCACTATTTAATTTGACAATTTCACATATTATGAACCCTATTTCAACATCATATATATTATTTCTTCATTCATGTAGAAAGATGGTGAAAAAAAGGACCTCCTCCTTGGAATGGGGGACAAGGGTAGAGAGGAATAGTGGACGAAACTTGAGTACAGGGGGAGGGAGGTAGAAAGTGTGCCCGGGGATCGGGCCATCTCATCATTAATATTGTACAAAATACATTGATGTTGAAAGAGTACTACATAATACATAATATTCCGTTTGTAATGATAGATTAACAATTAGTCCAGATTTAATAACAGCAAAAATAATCAAGAATCACTTTATCTTAGTCTATTTCATTATTTTGGTTTATATTTACTAATCACGACTTAAGTTCCTTATCATAATTTTAATTACTATTGTTCATTTCTGTTTATTCATATTTGGGTCACTAATAAATTGTTCGCAAAGTCACTTGTAGATGGGCGGTGTGGCCACCGACCTCGCGGGAGGCATATAAGACTTGTATCTCTCTCGGTCCTGTAGTCTGAACAGGTCGTCAACAGTACCTGGCGGGAGAGTTGCCTTCAGACCGATCCAGATGGCGGTGCTTTGTGAATGCAAGAGTACATTCACCGTCTCTATTCCCGTTCTCCTGTGGAGCTCCATTAAAGAGATGTAGTCGTCCCATTTGACGTTGTGGATGACGCGTAGGGCCCTATTTTGCACCCTTTGCATCTGAATCATCCTACTTCTTGTATTTAAAGGAACTGCTAGGTACAGCAGTTGGATTCTTACCAAGGCAGTATATAATTTCTTCTTATTTTTTGTACTTAGGTTAGGAAATCTTTGTAGTTTGTCGAATTCTAGTTTCGCAACTAGAACTTTTGAGTTTATATGTCTTCCTATGTCGTGTTTTGAGATCCTGCAGCCTACTCGTAGGATGCTCGCGCTCGGGAAATAATTAATAGTAAAGTTTTCCAGTCGGATAGGGTCCGTAATTCGTCTACTAATCACGACTGCGGTGAATTTTGCTTGGTTTGTTTTGATTTTCCATTTCTCTTCGTACCTGGAGATTTTCTGGGCCTCGGTTGCACTTGCCCTCGACATCATTCTTTCAGATCTGGCTTGGCCACTCACAATCTAAGTGGTGCCGTCCGCGTATTGTACGTTGATGGTTCGGGGGAGGAGCAGCGGTTTCGGAATATCCCTGGTATATACCGAAAAGAGGGTGGGACTCAGATACCCTCCTTGAGGGACTCCGGATAGCAAGTCAAATTGGGTTCCGACGTGGTCCCCAAATGCTATCACTGTTCTCCTGCCTGTGAGATAGCTGCGGAGGATTTTTTCGAAATGAGGCGCCATCCAGAGTCTCGAGATCTTGCACTTGAGTCCGTCGATCCACACCATGTCGAAGGTTTTTTTCACGTCCCGATAGACCACATCCAACATGCAACCAGAGACGAGCCCCTTGGCCGCATGCTGGTATGTTAAGGCGATTGCATTCTCCGTGCTCCGTTACTTATGACAGCCATGTTGCTCGGCGTTCTGCGGTGAGTTCAACGTCAGATGTGAGACCAGTTTGTTATTCAAGATTTTTTCGAAAACTTTTCCAATTGTTTCGAAAAGTGAGAAGGCCAGTAGTTCATCACCTGATCATTGGGCTTCCCCAGTATGAGAATAAAGATCATTTTGGATGTCTTCAGGCCGTCTGGGAAATATCCTACTGCTAATGCTGCATTGAGAAGGTTCAACAGTCTGATTTTTGTTCCCACTGGGTCCTCTTTTAAGTGCCTTGTTTGACATAAGAATATTTGTTTTGAACAATCAAATTTGAGAAAATTTATAAAGATTGTTCAATCTTTATATAAAATTTCTCAAATTTGATTGGTCAAAATAAATATTCTTATGTCAAGATCAGTTTTTTTTTCTTTTTTGATCTAAACATTATTCTAGCTTTATAATTTTTGTCACTTCTGATTAGTCCTAAAATATATTCATTCTTATGTTAAGATAATGCATATATAAAACCCCTTTTTGTGAAAAAAAAGTTTCATCGTTTGCCCAGAAGATGACCTTTGAAAGGGTTGAAAGACGTCTCGGTTAATAAAGATATGCCACTTGCCAGCATTTCCCCCCCCCCTCCACCTTTCGCTTTCTGAAAAGAAAGTCTTTGAAAAGGTTAAAAAGCTGCAGCGCGAGCTTAACCAAGCAGCAATCGCAGTTGATTTTAACAAATCCTGTATACAACATGGCCTCCTACCACGTTATATATATATATATATATATATATATATATATATATATATATATATATATATATATGGGGTTAGGTAAGGGTAATAATAAGAATTCCTTAATCCGCTAGAAAAGTCTGCTGAGGATTCTTTCGTCTGTCTATAACTCTGTCTTGGTCTATTTTTCAATTGTCTGGGTCTCCCTTTACTGTTGAAGGACCTGCGGTGAGTATTCGGGAACTGCTGTTGCAAGTTGAAAAGAATGGTCGTCGGAGAGGGGGCATTGCTGCCACACTTTCTTATTTTGGGGTTGGGGTAAGGTGCATGTACATTTTATCGGAGTGGGATTTAGAGGGAGTTCACTCGATCTTGCCATCCTTTCCTCTGGTGGGATTGGGTGAGGTCCTTCAATAAGTAACACATTTTCAAAAGAAGAGTGACAAAAGTCACCATCAGAATTAGACGCTCGTGTCGTATTTTGGAAGGCCGCTTTCTTTCATGCAGACAATAAAGAAACCGAGGCATCCATTTCTTTTGCCAGCTCATCTTCACCTTTTCCACTTAACTTCTCTCCTATTAAGTATAATATTTGTAAAATATTTGTAAATTAACGGTGAAATAATTGAGGCTCTTTACCAGAATAAAGTAAGTGCTTAGCTTAATTATTTTGTAGTGTGTAACATTTTGCTCTCAAGTAATTTACTTTGCAGGAAACTTTGTTTCCTTTGCATGTACTGTCAAATCCCTTCCAGAATGCATCATGCAGCATCATTTCAAATTTATCCTCCTCATCAAACTTCACTATTTTCAAAGATTCAAATCATCTTTCATCCATCCCTTTTTACAACTAACTACTAACTAACGAGAAAATTTGGAACTTAGGTCGTCTCAAAGCATCTCTGGAAAGACATTTAACTTTTAAGTTGCCTCCCCAAAGTTATTTATTAACCAATAAAGATTAGCTCCTCCTTACATCGGGAGTGAGGAAAGGGGGAGGGGCGATACTAGCAAATATTTTTTTTCTAACATGAGGCCCAAGACAGTATGAGAAAAAAATACTTAAGGCGAATCCGAAAATTACTTGGAACAAGCATGTGCAAAATTAACGTTGGTCCACCGCAGTTCATTTAACTCAACGTCTTTTAGGGATTTTAAGAAGTCAGCGTGGAAGAAGAGCCGCAGATCGTCCCCTCCAATCGAGCCATCGCGATTCAAGCTCCGAGATGTTCACTCAGGTGGTTCTTCGACCCCCCACCACTTTTATTTATTATCAGAAGGCGGGGATAAACTACATGTCGATGACCCACACACCTCACTCACCCCCGCGGGAATAGGGTGGTTAAGAGATTTGATGAGTTTCATACAAAGGTGGATGATGATAATCGAGGCGAGGAGGCAAAGATGGAGGAGGAACTAGCTGGTGCTCTTGGGAGTGCCAAGAGAGGACCTCCCCAAACGAGCAGTGACTCAAACTGAGGTTCACGAGGGACCGGGCCCCGGTTGGCTTTGGAAACAGTCCCCCGGCTCCACCATATTCGAAGCAGCATTATAGAGATCTGTTATTTTTAACTGAGAAAAGGAAGGAACCTGGTGTAATTAACGAGGGCATTTAAACACAGTGCCGAAAATACGATTGGAGGAAGGTAGACGAAGAAAAGAGGCGAATAAATAGAATAGAAACAGTGAAAAATATTAAAGATGATAAAAACTGCGGAAGTAAACGTCATTAAGTGTTAATACGGGGGGCGAGGGAACAGATCGGAAACCTCAATGAACTAGTTTATAGAAAGATGGCAGCATCAGAAGTACGGACTTAAACCACGGTATGTGTGCGTATGTGTGTAATGGTAGTTAGGTTTAGCTGTGATCGTTTCATTAATGCACTTTTTTGTAAATTACTTTTTTTTTTATTCCTTCCTCTTTATCTTAGCAGAGTGCCCGTGCCTTCATTGGATTACACATTTACATTTCCTTCGTTATAATTTACGTCAAGAGGAATGAGGCACGCTATTCTGCGTTCACTGAACGTCCGATGTAGGCCAGGGACACTTACCCCTGACGGATCATAAATACTAAAGGATTAGTAGTGGGGATTAACGAGGAACTCCACCCCCCTCCCCCTATCAATTACTTAAGTGCCCGCGATACTTTCCAATATCCAAGTTCATTTTTGTCCGGCGAATAAACTACAGTATATATGTGTGTATGTAACACTGAACGAACTGCCGTGACGGGAATGGTGCAACGGAATGTCCTCGTGGCTGATAAAGATAATTCGAGCAGTAGTTAATAAAGTTTAGAAATTCCGACCTACTTTTTAAGAAAATTCCCTTTCGATAAGCAATCATCAGCCATGTCACGACGTTGGGCTGAATATTTTGGTCGAGGTTCGCCAACCCAACAAAAAATGAGCGCTCCTTTGGGGCCCACGCGGCTCCGTGCTTCGACTCAGGGAAGCTTTGCTACTCGTACGTTAGTGATGTTCGCTCTTAAGAGTTTTTAAAGGGGACCTAATTAAAGGAGATACGGCTCTAACATCTCATATCATACCTAACGTTTTTGTATTCTCAAAATTCTCCGAATGATAAGAGAACAAAAATGAAGGTTAAATTGTACAAAAAAATCTTTTGGGATATTAATTAAAACTTCGCTGATTTTACATGTAAATTTTAAGCGGGAAAATTAACACCATTCCGAACATCGGTGGAACCGATAAATTATCGCTTCGAAAGGTTACTATTTCTTATGAATATTACGTGAATGTCTATCCACATACAGCCTTGACTAAAAGTATAAACCACCCATCATATTTAACATATTTAATCAAACATTACAGAATTTATTATATTATTCATAAATATGTTTGATAATATGTTTTTTGCTAATATGTTTGAATACCTATTTTGTTAATAATGTTTGAATTACTTGGTATTTTACTAAATGGTATGTAATTCGTAATTTTGTATGTTTCTAAAATCAAAATTTAATCAATATTTTTATGTTTCACCTTATATTTATTTGTATTGTGTATTCATTATTGTTCTAATAAGTAATGTCTAAACTAAGGAACTTACAGAAGCATAAAGAGCACAAATCCAACTTCTCCATAGCCAAGAGTTATACAATTAGAAAGTGCTCAAAAGATAAAATGTTCAAATCCCATTAAAACAACATCAAGGGATAAAAGTGTCAGAAAACGTCCTACAACACTTAGAGAAGAGAGATCTATCTTTCGCATTACATTGCAGAATCTCAGAAAAACATCTGAACATGCTGAGGAGTTAAATAAAATTTTAAGTTAAAGAAAATATTACCCAGCACAGAGAGGAGGAGACTTAAAGATCAAGGGCTAAAAGGATGCAAGGAAAGAAAGAAGCCATGGATATCTGAGGTCAATAGGAAAAAAAAACCCGTCTTCAGTAAGACAAAGATCACAAAAAATTGGACACGAGCAATGGTTTAAAGTTATCTGGCCAGATGAAAATATTATCAAGTATGTATGAAAAAGAGTATCTTTGTTTTATATGTACAGCAGCGGCCAAATGTTTAGGACACCTGAAATTTTTATTTTTCCTTTGGGTATGAACAGGTTGGTGTAGGTTTGTATTCATTTGTCTAATACAGCTGGAAAGCAAAATAATATACAAGCTTCCTTATAACTTTGTATTAAAATATAAAAAATGGCGATGTTATTTATTAGCTGATTAATGTGATATTCCATGTCGACTGGATGTGATAATGATATGATACTGGCGAAAACAACCTAACTATACAGTAGAGGAAAAGGTCTGATACGCACGCTGTGCACAAGAGGAGAGTTTCAACTGACGACAAAACCTCCGGAGGTCTGGCGGATCATATTCCGGTGTTGCACAAGTGTTGAAGAGGATCCGAGAAAGTGGGAACATCTAAGACCCATCTCATTCTGGACGACCCAAGTTCAGTATGCAATGTGACGACAGGTCTTTGCATCGAACTGGTTTTCGGGAACGTAAAAAAAAAACGCAGTTCAGCTGCAATATGAATGTGCAGAGCGGGAGAACAGGTTAATGCATCCGTCAGACCCAGCATTTATCTAATTTCTTAAAATTTCCGGTGTTCGAAAACTTTTGGTCTTGGCTGTAATTTATGTAACTATTTAAATCGATGTCTAAATAAAATTATTTAAAAATTTAACTTTTATAACATTTTTTTATATTTTCAGCACTTATGGAGCTACCTCTGTGAGAGGAAGAATTAGAAAGGCATTTCACCCTGCTTGTGCGGTACCAGCTGTGAGGTGTGGAGGTGGTTCTATTACGGTATTGGTTAAAAGTCTTCATCAGGAGTAGGGGAGATGTTTTTATGCTATATATCCAGAAATTGCATCTAATAACACTAAGAAATTAAACTATATTTCAGCAGGACAATGCCCTACGCCATACATCCAACCACACCAAGAATTGGTTTGGAGAAATGGGGATCACTGCTATGGAGTGGCCGCCACAGAGCCCAGACTTAAATCCAAAAGAACACTAGTGGCGAGTGTTTGGACAAGCAATGAGAAATACCACACATACAACTGTAAAAAATTGGTCAAATCCATGCCACGAAGAAGGCTATAATTGAAGCAAAAGTGGGTCTAAGTATTAAAATAAATATATAATATAGTGAATTGATTTATCACAAATGTCTAATTACATTATATGGTGTATACAACTTGTAATTAATATTAGTAGAGAAATTTATTAAAATCATAAGGCCAGGGCAAGTTTCTCGAAGCCTACCTAGCAACGAGGTGCTCTAAGTAGCCAGAGGGAACGATGTTTATCATGGGAAGAATCGCTGTCCGGAAAGGGGAGGAAGGCACCCCAAATTTCAAATACCGCACACTACACTCTCTACAAAAGAAAAACGAGATCTACCCCTTCGTAGTCCCTACAGATACAATATCTGGTGTCAGAAGTGGGATCCTCTGGTTACTTGCCTTAGAACATGACTTCGTGTTAGCAGGGTCTCGAAATGGTAGAAAAGAATATGTTGACATCCCGAGATAGGGGTCCATGTGAAACTTTAGGTGAGGATGAATTCAGGGAAAGGACACTCGAACAAAGAAATAGATTAAAATATGAATTTCAAGCGATGGAAATGCTTTGCCTCCAATGGAAAAAGAGGAGAGCCGAAGAATCAGAAATTGAAGAAATAACCTCTGTGGAAGAAGATCAAGGTAAAACTCTCAGTCCTAATCTGTTATCAGCACCATTAGAAACCCTCGTCCATGCATTTTTCATTCATAAATAGAGTATGTTCGATACGTTAGAGAAGAATGTTTCGTTATGTTGGGGACTCGTCGAGAATAGCCTGGGTGGAGCAGCCATCGGGCCAACTGCTTTATTCCGGTCAGTTGAAATCAACACAAACGACTCGGAAAAAAGTATAACTTTATTTTAAGTTTGAACTGAGTGAACCGCTAAAGTGCTTTTGAAAATAATTAATTTTGAATTAGAGACGTCTCATAAGTATAAAGAAGGTAAAGAAAGACTGCTTCAACAAAGTGTATGGGTACTCAACAAGAAAGAAATATGCAAACGAATCACGAACTGCCACAGAGAGTGGAGAAACTCTTTCTAAGTTAGCTGCAAGACTGGGAGAAACCCTTGTAAAGGGTGTTCCATTAAGACGGATCGAAGTTAGCAGTAAATAAAACAGTGTTATTGGTGAAAATTTATTGATTTCACTATTGGACCATGTTATTTGAGTCATGAAAAATAATATCGCCTAAATGTCCTCTAAGGCTTCGGCTGCACACCACTCGATGTTCAAACTTTTGATGACGTCTCTGCATAGTTGCTCCTCGATCTCACCAATATGCCTTATCTAAAGGCGTCAAGTCACACGATCGTGGTGGCCAATTGACCTCGCTGTTTCGAGAGATGATGAGACATGGGAACTTCTCATGGAACAAAGCCATTGTTGCATTGGCTGTGTGGCATGTGGCGCCGTCCTGTTAAAACCACAAATCTTCGACATCTATAGAATTCAATTCAGGCCATAAAAAGTTGGTTATCATGACACGGTATCGCTCGCCTGTCACCGTAACAGAATTCCCGCCATCATTTTCGAAGAAATACAGCCCAATGATTCCGCTAGCAAAAAATGCACACCAAACAGTGACCTTTTGTGGATGCAGTGGCTTTTCAACAATCTTCCTGGGATTTTCATCAGCCCAAATGCGACAATTCTGCTTATTAACGAATCCACCAAGATGAAAATGGGCTTCATAAGTAAAGATGATTTTTTGCGAAAAATCATCATCGGCTTGTCTTTGCTCGTGCACCCAATTGACGAATGTACGGGGCTTCAAATGATCAGCAGTCTTCAGTTCTTGTGTCAATTGAATTTTGTAAGCGTGTAGAGACAAATCTTTTGTCAAAATTCGATGTAACGTTGTTGTGGAGAGGTTCAATTCCTGCGCGCGATGACGAATAGAGGAGTCTGGATCTTCGGCCACATTCTCGCGCACTGCAGCAATGTCTTCAGATGAACGGCGTAAACGAGCACGCAATGGCGTTTTCATATCTGCCGCCGACCCCGTTTGTTTGAATTTACGAACAATTTTCCCAATTGCACTCTCGGTTTGTCGATTATGTTGACCAAAAAATCGCGAAGTGCCCGAAATGCGTTTCTGTTTGAACGTCCATTTTCGTAATAGGTTTCGATAACTTTAACACGTTGTTCGATTGTTAATCTTTCCATGGTTGAAATTGCCAAAGACTGAAGTTGTTAAATCTGAAAGAAAAAAGAAAAAATCATTAGACGCTTAAACTTAACTCACATTTAAAATCGGTCCAAGTTATTGGAGCACCCTTTATTTTTTTCTCCAGAAGCCGAACCAACTGTCGATTAAGTCTTGATCAATGCATACGCGACGACATTCACCACAGAGCAGGAAAATAGGCCCATGTCTGCACTTATGTGATTCAACCCCGGACGACAGAATCAAGAATTCAGATAATATAGGAGTTGGACGTAGTGGAACGCGTTCGGGAAGGACCCGATGGATGTTGAATTGGGGTTCATTTATGTAAAAATATGCGAAATAGTAAACCTAAAACACAGTTTTACTCAGAGACAAAGATGAGATATTTTTATTTTACAAAGTAAAAACGTGACTGTTATCTTATAAAGTGACCTCGTGAGTCGGCCCGAAAGATAAAGCCTATAAAAAATAGAGAGCAGTTTAGGAAAAGGAGATACGATTTGTGTGAACGGAAAACTTGATTAAAGAAGCCTTAAGCGGCAGTTAAACAAGAATATCTTGTTCGGATAAAATTCAGTATTTCCTTTTTAGATGTGATTATCATTCAAATGTTTAGTTGCCATAGATTCCAGCAAATATTTAGAAAAAATTAATGATTACATTTGAAATTCATATCTATATGGCTAGAGATCTTGGAAGGTGGTTTGTAAGTTTATAATATTTAACCGATGATTAGATGTCTGATTACTTTTTTATATTTTGAAACTTGGACTTTGGTTCTAAGGGGTAGACTCTTACGAGTTAGGGGGTTGCGTTAACCGGTTTCTAGTATATATTCTGAGCATTTAGCCAGTACGGAGAGCAGCTGTCAAGACTCATAACCGAGAAACATCTATTATCAGTGCTCGCTCCTTGCCCATAGTCATCGACGAAGGTAACAATTGAATTTCTTCTGCCTCCAGAATCAGTCTTGTCATTCCGAAAAAATTTATTAAAATCATAAGGCACCATGTTTTTTTCTAAAATCCGTTCTTATTATATTCATTTAAAAAAAAAAAAACGAAACCAAATTCTTTGAAGAAATAATCATTGTTTTGCAAAAGGTTTGAGCGACAAATAAATAAGTGAATTTTGATAGGAACAAGGAGGTTACAACTTGTTAAAACAGACTAGTGAAAGCCTAACTAGTCCTCGTTTGTCACTCATTAGGAGAGGGGTAGGAGTTGTTAGCTCAAAATTCTTCGCATAGCCATTCTTCTTTTTTTTTTAGAATTTTGTTTATTTTCCAGATAAATAAAATGGGTAAAGGAACTTTCCACGCATTTCCATTTGGCCAAAGTTACGCATTTGAAAACGAACTTCTTTCTAAAGACCTCCTGTGGAGATGCACCCGTTGGTTGCTCTTTTTTATAAAAAATGACTGACTCAAATGAATAGCCACAGGATATGCTAGGAGTGTAATTGTCTCCAAGCCTTTCATTGTTCATCTTCTGGGTGGATTCTTTCCGTTCCAGTCTCGAAGTCAGTTATAGTCTAGAAGGGATCCAATTTGTTATTTTTTTTTACTTTACTCTTTCAACAGTATTGGGATCGAATTTAAAACGCAATAGCAACGAGGCCGCATATATTTAGTAAGGAGAGATCTGAAAAAAAGACAGTGAGGTAGACAAAATGAACAGAGTAGAATAAATATATATATATATATATATATATATATATATATATATATATATATATATATATATATATAAGGTCTAATGCGGGCATTGGGCCCGGAAGCTGTTTTTTTAGCGCCCATCTGACGGCTACCTACTAGAGCATAAGCCGTCGTAATCATCTTATCTCCTAATGATGGGCTAAATTAAAAACCAAGTGAGCAAAAGACACCCTACCCCCCAAAAAAATTATAAAACAAACAAACAAATCAAAGGCAAAAACTAAACAAGAAACAAAACGGAAACACGCTCCTGTATCGGGGGAAGGCTCGCCTCTTCCTGGAGCGGGAGACTCTGCGACCAACAACAAAGAGATTAAAAAAAAAATTCAGGGTGCACAATCGAGGACACTGGGGACAGGAGGGCATGTCGTTCCTCCAGGTTTGTTGTAGCAGGGGTATTACCCCGCTAAACGATTTATGATAGAGTTCCATGCAATTCTCATCCGATTTAAATTACTGTGTGGCTTTTTGTTGTTGTTTCTGCCCGGCAACAAGCGATGCCTTCGGTAGAAAACTTCTCACCTTTAAACTTTTGCATCGTGGATCGAGAAAACTGGCGACGAGGTGAAGATGTGCGAGTCCTAGTGCGCCCTCTAGCCTCTTTGAGAGGTATTCCTTCACCTGCTGCGTAACTGAGGACGTGGCTGGTGAAGAACAAAGATGAAGCAGCTTGGCACGGCACAACACCGCCTGATTGAGGGTTGGGCGCTTCGAATCACGAACTGTCATCAGGCACCGCCGTACTCCCATCAGCAGGTCCCGTACCTCCTCATAAATTTCGCGGTCGCTCAACGGGGCTCCTGAACACGACGAGGAGGAGCAGTTGGACGAGGCAGATGTTTGTGCAGCTTCAGTTAGAATGAGACGCAGTTCATCATAATGGGCGACAATGAAGGTAATAGCGTGTAGCAGAGCCTCCCAGCGGTGGACATCACTGGTCCGCAAAGAGCAAGCAGTGACGCTGCCCATGCCTGAGTCGGCGAGGCACGCCAAGGCAGTGCGGACCTCATCGCAGATCCCCGAGTAGGCTACCACTTCTGTCAGGTTCTCCAACACCGTCTCCACACTGTGCCAAACACACTTCACGCCCGTTGACCCCAAGACCCCACCGTCACCTTCGTCCGTGACAATCGTCACGGATTTTTCACGAAGAACAGAGGGAGGCATAAGGTCACTGAAGAAATCGCGCATGAGAGTCTGGACGGCCTCCTCCTTAGAGTCGCCTTTGTAAAGCCGCCGCGTGCCAAGGGCATGACTCTGGAGTTGGAACTCGGGGGTGATGCAGTGTATTGAGGCAGCCAGTACTCCCACGTCGCCGGCCCGCCGGTAGTGGAGGGCAAAGCAGAGGTAATTCTGGTCGAGGAGGTTGCGGGAGATTGTTTCCTTGGCGTCGCTCACTAAGGGGGGCAGGAAGGCGTGCAAGAGCTGTTTAGAGGAGGGCACGGTTTCTTCATCGCGGCTGATAGTACCGTGCGTCGCGCCCACGCTGAGGACTGCCCACACTAGGTGGTGGAACGCGGGCGTGTCGAAGGCGGTGGCTGGAACGAGGTCGTGGCACATGTATCGCAGGAGAGCTCGAGCAATGCCCGAGGTGGAGTTGGAACTGATGGGTGCCTGCTCTGGGGTGCTTCTTGAGGCTGCACTGTCGCTAGGGGGGGAGGGAAACCCGCCAAAATTGTGCCCTCGAGAAGACCCCCCGATTAGACTACTGCTGCCGTCGGGGCGGAAGGAAAGATCGAGGTGATCTCTCCCGCCTTCGACCAACGAGGGACAGCGAGAATCGAGGATAGGGTCGACGATAGAGTCTCGCAGTGGAGAGTCTCTGGGACCGCGAGACTCATGCAGGGGGGCACATCGGTGACGGAGGAGTCCCCCGGTACCGCTGTACTTGGTATAAGTGACCACTTTGTGGCAGCTCTTGCAAGCTGCGAAGGGACGCAGGAGCCCGTCCACATAGACCACTTGAAAGCGGGACCACACATCCGAGATGTAATGCGACCCTCCCGAGTCCTTGTCCGTGAGGAGGACCCGGTCAGAGCAGAGACTGACCAGCTGTTGCACCATCTCCTTATTCATACCGCCCCCACCGGGGTCGTCAATGTCCTCTCGATGGTGACGTCCCCGCCCCACGGGTGAAATGCTCTCTTTCGTGTCCTCGCAAGAGCCCACTACCGTCTCCTCACTGGTATCGGCACGCTCCTTCTTTACCCGCGGGCGCCCCCAGGTGGGACTGCTGCTACTTGCCTCCCCTGGAAGGCCCCCGTTCTTTTCGGGGGCGTGGGCCCCGTCCTCCTCTCGATTTCGCTTTAGCTCTCGCTCCTGCTGAAGGTGGTGCTCGCGAAGAATGTGCTCGAGCTGAGACTGCTGCTGCTGAAGGTGGTGGAGGTGATGTGGGTCGGCGAGGAGGGCAGTGGCATTGGCCAGGTTGAGCGCGGCCAACGGGTTAGCGGCCACAGCGGCCATCATCTGGGGAATTTGCAGGAGCCGTAGGTCCAACGGGAAGGTTGGGGGCGCCACACCGACCTTTCTCTTGCGGCCTCCGTTGGCACAGATGGAAGGCGTCGTCAGGGAGGGGGGATTCGTGGTCGGAGGGGACCCGGTGCTGGTCGGGGACGGACAATTGGAGGTAGGGGTGGTGGCCCCCATCAGGGAAACGGGGGACTGGCGCAACGAGGCATTATTCAGAGATTCGATTTGCTGTTGGGAGAGGTCCACCTTGGCTGGGTCACCCTTGCATGAGTCGCCCTTGACCATCCCATCGGCGGGAAGGTTGAGCTTGGCGTTTAGCCTGACGGCGCGGTTGACGGGGGAGCGCTCCGAGAGGGGATTGCAGGGGTGGCGAAGGAGGCTGGCGGTCCCGCTGCGGGAGTCGCAGTGCAACACACGAAAACATACCTTGCACACGGCGAAGGGGCGAATCACGTGATCTACTCGGACGCGGTAGTAGAATTTCCAGGCGTCCGCTCGCGCCTTCTGGTTGATTTCCAGTTCCAGACGATCGGAATGCTCCAAAATCAGTCGCTCGATCAGAGTCTTATCCACCACCTCACTCATCTCAACGAACCAGGCCAAGTTGCGATCGGGGCTGAAGGGTGCGCGTGCGTGAATATACAGTGCTAGATGTCACGGTTGCACGCACGATTTGGAACGTGACGAGGAGGGCCGAGTGCAATCATTCTTTCAATTCAATAACGTTCTTGTCGCCACTCCCAAATCGATATCACAGATTGGAGGAAAAGCACCACCACACTACGCCAGTCACACTCACCTCTAATCACACCCGAACGAAGCGAATTATTTTAATAATTTGTCACTTAGACGAAGGAGGCCAAAAGGAAACTTTAACGAGAGCGCGCCACCGACTCAACACACCCCAGCTCAGCCCGGGACTCACTCCGGACTCGGTGGATGTTGATTCGTCACGGAGCGGAGTCGGGTGAGTCAATACACGGCCCCACGTGACGGGACCCGATCTGCTCCCTCCTCACGCCCCCCTGTCGCCTAGCCTCCCAAGTATTTCCAAGTCTCACCTCAGCCTTCGACCTGGGACTAATACGAACTCGAATTTATATTTAGAGCCCATTTTTTAATCATCGTACGGCGACCTCCTTACTATAACTTGAACAAATTTTCACTCCAGAATCGTATCAGTGGTAAAATAATCGATATTGTTATTATTTCAATTTTGATAGAAATATTATTTTGACTAAATCATTGATTTAATTTGGCGACTGAGGTGACAGATTGGTTCTATATAGAGGTTAGAATGAACCCCGCTAGAGCAACGGGTCCACAGCAAAGCTATGCAGGCCCATAAACAGCAGTGGCCGGCGCTGGTGGTCGGACGAGATGGTGAACGAAAATGAACAGAGGTTTTCACCGCTTTTCGATTTGTTTCAAATTGTATTTCATGTGTCCTATTTTATAATTCATACCTTCTCAATTTTTAGATGGGTTGAGTTGTATCAATTTTTATTATCATTTCAGAGATATATTTTTTTTTTCTTTCAGTCTTAGAAAACTACGTGAAAAAAATATTCGTAAACAATTCTCCTGACGGAGGTGTGTGTGCGCCAGAGGCGTAGAGCGGTCATCTCAAGGACTGAAATCTGGTCGTCGTGGTCATGCCTTCAATACTAATTAGAACCGGACTGACCGCTTCGCCAGGAGCAATCAACGCCCTACGCTATTAACGCTCTAGCTGCCTCGTCATTATATTCGTCCCAGCTTAGCTATGATATATATATATATATATATATATATATATATATATATATATATATATATATATATATATATATATATATATATATATATATATATATATATATATATATATCAATGATTTGCTCAGCATATGAATTTTCGTACAGCACCTTTTCCACAAGATAAATCTTATCCCGTAATTTATTTAATGCTGTGATAGAATGGGGCAACAACAACCCGATAATTATTGGATGGGAAAAACGGCAATAAAACGGAAGAATGATAGGGCGTTGATTAGTATATTTTTATTTTATTTTAAAATAAAAACAAAGTGGTGTGATTAAATTGATGGGGAGAGTTGGAATGTTTTTTTTATTCTTATAATCATAGTGTAGTGGCTGACACAAAATAGTGAAGTGGGAAGAGATGAAAGATGCCCACGCTGAAAGTGTGTAAACTGGAATGCGATGGTAGAGCCACATTCAACCGGTGAAGAATTTCGGGAAGGTTCACCAACGCCTGATTCAAAGCTCACCTTTCGCAGGTGCACACTGCTTAAAGAGAATGGCCAGAGTATATGTATTCTCTCTCTCTCTCTCTCTCTCTCTCTCTCTCTCTCTCTATATATATATATATATATATATATATATATATATATATATATATATATATATATATATATATATATATATCCCACCCTCTCTCTCTTTACCTCCCTCTCTCTTTTTCCCTCCCACCTCTCTCTTTTCTCTTTCTTTCTTTCTCCCCTCTCTCTCCCTTTCTCTTACTCAGTCTCTCTACCCCTCTCCCTCATTATCTATCTATTTATCTCTCTCTCTCTATCCTTATCTCTCTTTCCCTTCCCCCTCTCTCTTTCTCTCTCTTTTCCCTCTCCAGCATCCCCCCCCCCCTCCTATCTCTGCGTCTCTGTCTGTTGCCCTAGTACGCAGTCGCCAGATGGGCTCTTAAAATTAAAATAACTCTCTCTCTCTCTCTCTCTCTCTCTCTCTCTCTCTCCTCTCTCTCTTTCTCTGTCCCGCTACTTCTCTCCGTCTCTCTCCCTCTCTCTTTATATATAAAGTTTAATTCTTTATAGATTTAAACAGAGTCTACGATTAGTTAATCCGTAGTGGCCTAGTCTTTTCTATGCCTCGCTTGAAAGTGTACAACAGTCAGTGGCGGATCCAGAAAAAGAGAAGGGGGGGGGGGGAGGCGATGTCAGGATTTTTATGAGTGGAAATTTGTTAAAGCTGCTTATTATGGCGCATATTTTTACGAGTAATACATGTATGATCGTACAAATAATCAATGCTGAATACATACGAATAAGTTATAGGCATAAATGATGAATATGTACATATAGTGTAGGCTATAATGATGTAGGCTACTTGCAAGTCATTTCGCCCACTTAAGTAACAAGTCACATAATAGAAAACGTATTTTTATTTTCCAGGAGTAAGCTCTCACAAAATCATAGGCCCATGCCCCCCTTCATTTGTCTAAGCGAAGAGGAGACGGCCGCTTTTCTCCGCAAACCTGTCAATCATTTGATCATTCGAAACTTGAATGTCATTGTGGACGGCGAGTAGTGCGAGGCCGCTGAGGCGATCCTTGCCAATGGTGCTCCTCATGTATGTCTTTAGCTGGTTCAAGGCTGAGAATAAGCGTTCAGCCTCTGCATTTGAGACCGTCTGAGTCATTAAGAAGGTCAGGAGCTTCGCAATGTTCGAGAACATACGGGTCTCAGCGTACTCCTTCGCATTCTTGACAGTCCCTAAGACCGGCGCGGAATTTGTCCACCGCTGTGCCTCCGCCTGCACGAACACCAGTGACTCAACATCGCTCTCATAGAGCTTATCAGCATTAAGGACGATATCCACGTCTGCTTTTGAGCCCTTGGAAAGCTCCTTCAACCGGAGAGAAACTGGCACGGTATCGTCCTCAAATCTTCCTTTCAGTTCGGCGATCACTTGGTCAACGAACGGAATATAGACCGAGCGTCGATAGTACTCCTTAGCAATCCTGGCCGGGATCATGAGCTGAGTCCACTTCAATCGGGAGATCATTGGCTTTTGCAAATACAGTGTGGAAGTGCTTCTCGTCACGAATCGATCTCACGAATCAGTGCGTACGCAGATGCCAAGTCACCGTCCTTCTTCTGCAGGGTCCTGCTCGGCTCGAGTGTGTGGGCCAAAACTGACTCCGCCACAACCAGCCCAATGAAAAAACGAGGATCCCTAATCGCGGCGAGTAAGATGCTCTCATTGGCATCCAGCTTAATTTCCTCTTCCATGAAGACCGCGATGTGAGACAGAAACTCGATGAACACGAGGAATGCATCATGCCACTCAACCCAACTGGTGGGACACAAGGGCACAAACTTCTCCCGCTTAGCTGAGGAAACTTCACGATTTTGGAGAACAGGAGCGTCCGCATGTTGCTGGAGTAAATGAAGTTATGGACTTTGTTGAGCGTCTGAAAGGCGAGTTTCACTTCTTTCACATCGCAGGCCTTGGTCAGCACCAGGTTCAGTCAGTGATTAAAGCAGTGGATCGGTTTGGTGGGGGGGTATTTCTCATGATGATGGCGGCACAACCTCTGAACTTCCCCATCATGACACTCGCTCCGTCAAAGTCGAAGCCCCGGCAGTTTGACATGTCCAAACCAAGGTCATGTACGATGCGAATGAGCAGTTATGCCGGGCCTTCACTGGTGAGGTTCTCAGCATGAACGAAAGTGAGAAAGTCCTCCTTGATGTCCTTTTCGACGTGTCGAAGGATAATGGTGGCTTTCTCCTTTCCTGAGATGTTCGTGGTTCGTCCATTAGCACTGCGAATATCCTTGACACTCCGGTTAAGACCTCTTCCAGCACCAATCGATTTGTAAAGCGAAATATGATTAGGGTGACACCTGTTCACAATGTCAAAATAACATGAATTCTACTTTTGGAATAAGAGACTTATTTTTTGGACAGAAGTTGCAGTGTCACCCACCTGTGATATCGATCAGCTCATTTCGAATTGTTTTGCTAATGAGAGTGGAGTTGGCTCGGCTGTCCAAGCTGGTGAGGAGGCGGTTGATATCGGCATCTTCTCCCTGGGCTCGATAACGAAGAAGCGCTCTGAAGATTCCTTCTCCCGTTTTGCTCAGAATAGAGAGGTCCAATGGACTGTCATCTCGATGCCCACGGAGAAGCAGCGTATTTCGTCCGCAGAAGAGGGTGCTCTCAATGATCAGGACCAACAGGTGCCGGTTGGTCTCGATTTGCTCCGTCTTCTCGCCTGTAGCATGGTGTCGACAGCCCTCGTCGGGTTTCGAAAGTATCGACAAACCCTCTCCATTTTCATCATAGCTGTCGCGTGATATCCGTGCTTATTGTGACTGCTGAGCAGTTCGGTGGCTTTTTTGTACATGCAGATCGGCTTTAACACCAAGGTGCCCAGCCTATGGCCTTTAACTCCGCCTATATTTCCGCCGAACAGCACACACCCAACGCAGTATCCACCCTCGTTCAGCAACGAGTATTTCAACCAGGGGTATGTGTGCACCAGCTTGCTTGGAATCGCTCTTTATGAGCACCTTCTTCAATGGAGGGTAGCGATTCAACAGACAAGGCAGTCTGGTTGATTAAGGCCACTTTCTCGGAGTCTGTGACCGCCTTGTTCCCAATGCCATTGGCAACTTTCACTAGAGCTGCGGGGACTGTCAGTGTGCCATGCGAAAAAAAGATAAGTGAGTTCCTTGCCCTCCTGCTCCTTATGGTGAGATTCGGCTTCGCTGTCGGATCTACAGGCTGTCGATGTCGAAGTGCTTGGCTGTTGCTCCAGTTCATTGACCTCACGCTCGCAATTACTACTCGTCTTGGCCACTTTGGTCTTGAAGAACGGGGTGATCTTCATATCGCCGACTCGTTTCGGGGTATAGGCCCTGTGAATGAGAAAAAGACCAGCCGCTCACATCACCCCATGTCCGTAACAATATATAATACAAAAATCACTTACTTTGCATTGCTGTGTTTCAGAGAGAGGATGACGCTGAGATAATGCTGCTGTAGTTGTGAGGATAGAGAGAGGGTGCTGTAATTAGTCCCGAAAGTGAAAGATGCCAGCGAGCACATGCCCAGCTCAGGCCAGCTGACAAAAAGCGGAAGGGCCAGGCGTGTGTGTCAGGATGCGCGATCCGATTGGCCAATGAGTCAAGCGCACGCGCTGTGTGTCCACCATGACTCGAGACACGAGGTGCCGACTCGAAAAGCAATGTAACCTAGGTACACTGTGTGGAATTTCCCCTCGGTCATGTGGGGAGCCTTCCCATTGGATCCGCCCCTGTATACAGTGAATTAGGGCCTAGGTAGACTAGGTCACTATGCGCTTTCAAGAGAGGTCTAGGAAAATCATGGGGGAGGGCCCCCCATTGGATCCGCCCCTACATACAGTGACCTAGGGCCTAGGTAGACTAGGTCACTATGCACTTTCAAGATAGGCCTAGGAAAATCTAAGCCACTACACAATGATTAGTCCTACACACTACATATATTATATCTAAAGTTTAAAAAATTCCCTATCAAATGACTCTTTCTCGTGAACAGCAAATTATTCTTTTAATGCATGATTGCAATTCCGGCCCAAACGCAACGCCGTGTAAATCAAGCATTTTGAGAAGAAACAGCTGTCGCGCAGCCTAAGTTTAAGAAGTTTCAGCGTGGCCAATTTGATCTCCAAGATCAGCCTAGAAGTGGTCGACCCTCACTTATTGACAGTAACCGTTTGTTTCCCTGCGCCAAAGCTGATCTACATCTCATCTGACATCACGTGAGTTGGTGAAAGTTTAGCTTCAGCCATACAGCCAATTTTCATCATTTAGGTGAAATGGGCAAAGTAAACAAACTGGACTTATGGATTACACGTATACTTCGCCAGTCTGCAACAACTAGACGCCTGCATGACACTACTGTATAAGAAACCTCGTTTTGATTCGCTGGGCAAAGTGGTTACTGCAGATGAGAAAGGCATCCATTCTTTGCGCTTCGCTGCTAAGATTAAAATTTATAATCTAAAAAAAAAGCAGCCATGGTTAAATTTTTAGAAATTTTCTGAACTTCGTCAATTATAATAATTTTAAAAAGGAACTCTAAACAAATATAGTTATAGAAGAAGATATATAAAAATAAATTTTCTGAACTTCACCATTTGTAATTCTTTGGGTTTTAAAAAATTCACAAAATTTCGATACTTATATTTTTTCTGAACTTCACCATTTTGTTTTTTGATATTATAAAAGAATTATTAAAAATAACTTTGATAAACACATAAGTCATAACCAAACTACCAAACTAAGATGAAATTATTATCAAAATATTTAAAAAAATCCCCTTTTTAAATTATCATTTGTATTTTCCTAATATTTCTTACAGGTTTTTTAACGGAGGCTTCGAGGCAAGAAAAAACATCCGCGAATGACATTCTTTATTCCTAGACTTCTTTCGACCATGTTAGGTCATCTTCAGGGAATTACAGAAATGAAATAATTAAAAAATTGGCCATGATTGGCCAATTTTTGTAATACCATAGATGACGAATACTTGATTGGTAGCTTCCGCAAATTCCGGAGTCAGCTGCTTCCATAGTCGGGCGACAGTCAGTGCGGGTGTTTGCCGCTATGCCCGCTAGGCGGCGATCCCAGTCATTGTTACGACTTAGTCTGGCTGAGATGCTGCCTCCATCTTGGAAAATTTTGAAATCATAAGTTAATTGTATTTATTTGCCGTTGTAAGCCTACTATTTAAGTGAATAAGTTATAATGTGTGTTAAATAAGGAAAGCCAGCTTATGATACCTATCTGTTGCTTGGGGAGGGACGCTGCCGCCCACGGTAATTACACTTAAATACTTCCCGTTTTAGGCCTGTTAGCGTGAATACTTATACCAAAACGTTGTGTTTAAGAATCCGGGAGTGGTTTAAAGTTAAAATACCCTGTGAAATATTAATGAACAATCATAATATATGGTGTGACACAAACTTATAAATTATGTGATATATTTTTACTATACGCTATCTATGGTAGGGTTGCACCGATAATATCGGCAAGTTATCGGTATCGCCCATATCGGCCACTTTGCCGATGTATGGGTAATCGGTCATATCTTGCCGATATATTATAGGCTTGCTTTTCGGCTAATCCTATAAGTATTCCAATATGACTTATATAGCACATACTTCTCTAATGGTATCTCAGTACCATTACTTTGTTTTTCCTTTCACTTATACGAATATTGTATTAATACTACAAAGTTAAAGTTCAAAACTTCCTAAAATTTATTCAGAAAAAAATGTATAAATAATCACAATGGTTGATACCTTGATATATAAGAACATAACTTATAAAATTATGTTAAACCCAAATTGAAAAGGCCTAGTCTGCCTTAGCCCAGGGGTACACAAGCGTCTCATAGCCGTGGTCCTCTGTGGCGGGAATCAGCGACAGCTCGCCACAGACGCTCGTGTGCGTGGCGTGGCTTCTAAACAACGGAAACCTATGGGGATTCACAAACCGACGCCACACTGTGGTGCCACAGCTCTTTTTTGTTATCACTATAAGCCTGTTTTAATTACGCATTTCATTTGTTCATTATTTCAACACAAAGCTATAATAATCTAGAAATTGCAAAGTTAGCCTTAATTTCTAAAATAACTTAAAAGTTATAGCAATAATTACGTAAATAATACACTAATTTAAATTAATAGTGCATTTACGCTACAATAAACTTAACTATTATCGAGTGATTTTATTATTCATAGTATTGTATACGTTTGTAAACAAACGAGGACGATCAGGCTTAACAAGATTGCGAGCGTCTAAAATTGTCAGAAATGACGTCCTTGAACACATTTTTTTCATACGGCAATAGCAACTCCATTCGTCAAAAATATTTTCAAATATATATTTTTTTTATTTTGATTTCGTTAACCTTGTATCGGCCGATATGAGTTGGCCGATATATCAGTTATCGTCTAATTTGCATATCGGTGCAATCCTAATCTATGGTATTGTTTATCCGTAGATAACTGTTTATCATAACTGTGATATTAAAAGTCGTGACTACGATACGTACTCTAAACTACACCTTCACCGATGCCTTGGGTTAATCAAATCATCTCTGGCGAGTTATTACGGTAAAATTATATTTTATTGTCGTTTAGAAATTTATTAAGCAGGGGTTCAAAGACAGCAATAAAATCTAATTAATAATACTGTACTGTTATTCATATGATTACAAATGGTGTATTGCATTTGTTTCAGGGTTTGGATGTAATGACAGCGTATACACATTGGTATCACAAAGACTACATATGGTTCACACTCACTTCAATCTTCATCACTCTACTATCAGTAGTTATGTCAGTTGTGTGTCTATGGTGGTCAGTATTGGTATTATAATTTTATTATTGGTGTTATATTTCTATTATTGGTGTTTTATTTTTATTATAGTAATATTTTATTTTTTTATTGGTGTGTTATGTTATTGGTCTTTTACCTATCATACCCCTTAGAGTGCCAGATGTCTTTTGTTTAGTTAATAAAATACAATAATCGATATATTCCTGTGTACAAGGTGGAGCTATAATTCAAGTTATAGCTATACTGTAGTGTGAGACAAGTTGTGTGATTGGTCATCTTGAAGTTTACATTGTATTTTCTTGTCAATCTAATTGTAAAATATTATTGCAGATGCCAAGGCCATGTTTGTGTTCCTGGATGCAAGTATGAGAGTACAGTACTGTTTTAAAGATTACAAAGGAATACAAAGTATCTACAAACAGCAACAGACCTAGTGGTCCTTACGAGGCTGCTTGTTCTAACTACATAACCATGCCGGACATGTGCATCGTGTTCGGCTGTCGGACTGGATACCGGCAAACAGCTGCAGAAAAGGCCAAGGGTAAGCTGCCACCCAAGCTGGCCTTCCACAGGTTTCCCACCAAGCACCCTGAGCTGTTTGCTAAGTGGAAAGCTGCTCTGTCCTTCATGGATCTCTTCTCCACTACCAACTGGGAGAAGGCTAGAGTCTGCCAGCGACACTTCAGGAATGATGACTACATGACTGCAGACATCAACAACAAGGGGCAACCCAGGAAGAGGATGAGGCTGAAGCCTGGGCTGTGCTCAAAGTCTTTGACACCACCGGCTTTCCTGCGGGCTACCTGCCAAAGGTTTCCGAGTTCAGGGAGACAAAGCTGGCCACTCCCTCCGCCCGCAGAGGGCACAAAAAGTCCGTCGCCGAGGCACTTGAGAAGAAAATGCCACTGATCCTCCAGGTTACAGGCCACCAAGATCTCTCTGCAAAGCTGCAGGAGTGCAAGCTGCCCGGCAGCTACCAGCAAATCATGTACAAAGAGAACGACGATGACATTATGTGCTTCCAGCAGGTTGATCGCGTGGGAGGTCAACCTCAGCTGAGAAACAGCCTTGTTGTGTGACCTGATTTGACCTTTAAGGCTTACAAAGAAGGCAAGCCTGTCAACAACAAAAACTTCACCAACGTGGTCATCAGGTTGAGAACCCACCACCTGCCGCTCATCACCAAGGTTGACGAAGTCCCCAACATCCTCGCCATCCTCGCGCGAGTTGGAACACAACGAGCAGGCAAAGCTTGATACCATTGCTGCTGACCTCGAATCTCTCAACAAGGACAATCTTAACGAGACGTAGCAACAAGTTGTCGACTTGTTCTGTGAACAGCTCAAGCTTGCCAAAGCTGAACAGTTTGAGCCTAGGTACACCACCGAATTTCTTGTTCAATGCGCGCAGTGGTCTATGATGGCTCCTAAACTCTACAAAACGCTCATCAAAAGTTCTCGACTTGTTTTGCCCTACTTTGAGAGGCTCAGGAGATTCACCACCTTGACAAAGTTTCGAGGCGGCATAGACCCAGTCATCATCAAGTACTTCAAGACTAGATAACCCAGAGGCACTTCCAGTTCTTGCGGGACACGGCAGAACTCATGAAGGCTTGGCCATCCTGTGGCTACCCTATCAACAGGATATTCACCACTAACAACAGGAAAGCAATGTACCTGACGTTGACCAACGCGTGCGCCGCCATCATGGGCGTCCTGGACAGGTACAAGGACCAGGGCATCGTCAACATCTGCCCTGGCAAGATGACATCGAACAAGGAGGAACATGCCTTTGGCCGCCGCCGCAACATGTCTGGCACTAACTACTAGACCGAGGCCAAACAGTTCTTCCAAGAAGAGACCCTCACCTGGACCATCTCCCTCATCAAGCTGTCTGGATACACCCTGGAAGAAGTCAAGGAGCAAATGGTCTCACTCCATGAAGCCCAGAAAACAAACAAAGACCAACTGGCCAAGGAGTTTGTTGAGGAGCTGGACATCGACTCCGAGAGGTTGGACCCGGGCAAAATGGAGCCGGGCGAGGCCGGCGGAGTGGGAAATTTCTGCGGGTACTTGGCCAGAAAAGCCCGCAGTTGCCTAAAGTGTGCCTCTTGCCAGGAGGCTCTGGTAGAGGGCAACACCCTTATGCCCTCAGTGCAGGTGGCCGACCCTGACAAGCTACCAGAGAGCTTCAGAGAGATGATTGAACTCCAGAACCGCGGCGGTCTCCTCTACCCCCCAAACGAGTGCATCCAAATGACCATGATGACCGTGGAAGTCTTCAAGGCGATGACAACACCAGGCGGAAAAAGGCCCAAGTTCCTGGCGGCCTACTCATCAGAAGAAGTGTTCGTGAGTGTCTACAAGAAAATAATGAGCAATGACTTAGGTATGTCCCTGCTGGCCTGTGAAAAGGGTTGCAGCCTGGTCAACACCGTTGTTCCTGCCATCGCCAGGTCCCTCTTCCATGTCATGGGCAAAAATATGGTGTCAAAAGCTAACAGTGATGCCCATGCAAAAGTCAAAAGAAGAGGCATAAAAAGAGGTAATCCAGATGCACCCGAGAAAGCTACCAGGAGCAAAAGTGACTACAAGAAGAAGAAACTTTCTAGTAAAAAAAAGTCCTAAGTCAATTTAAGTGTGTGTAGCCACTGACATTTGTTATGTATCTTAATTTTGTAGGGTAGATATTAGAATCCAGGTTAACCATGAAATAGGTTACTAGTACAGGGTGTCCACACCCTAGATTCTTATTAGCTATTACTTTATTATCCCTATTTCATAATAATATAGTCTATACTCACCAATGAGCTATGGAAAAGATTTATAAAGTTTAAAAAAAATGAAATCAAATGCGGGGGTCTAGCTAAATGATACCTAATGGAAATATAATTGCTTGCTAGATTGGTCAGGTGTGGGCCCTGGAGGGATTTATTCTTTTTTTCTTTAATTGATACTACCTACTTTATTTCATTTATTAGAATATACCTTGAAATATGTTTGTAGTTAAATGTAATATACCCATTTTTCATTACAGTTTTAATTAGAAATTTTACCATTTTTTTTTTTTTAAGTACCTGGAAAAGACCTGGAAAACCTATGGAATTTTAAAATTTGATATTAGTAGACACCCTGTAGTATTTAAGAATCCCATTGTACACAGCCTTATTAAATAAAATTGAATTGAATATAACCAACATCGGTTATAAATATAAGGTTTTTATTTTTTATTTTTCATTAAATAAGTCACACTTTCGTTCTTCATGCCGAATCTGTTCGTTGAATAAAAATTTGACTTCACAGCTCGAGGTACATTGGTCCCAGGGTGCTTCATGCCAAATTTGGGGTGAGTATCTTTAAAAATAAAGAAATAAGAACGATTTTTGTTTTTTCCTGGCCCGATCTTGAGCTACCAATCAAGTATTCGTTATCTATGGTAATACTTATGTTTGCGTAGAAATACTATATATAATGTAGCATTCCATTTCCCATGTACTGAAGACCAAGAGGAGGTGTATCCTATGAACCATGACATCCCTGCCAGCTCCCTGAAATTGCTTCCTTTAACGCTGGTGTGTCCACCAGCTACTCAATTTGTAGTCGATCATAAAACAAGATGTTTATGCCGATATACGTTAATTTTCGTCTAAAGAAGTCTTATGGGCGACCATCAAAGCTGCAGCAGAGGCAGTCCAGCCTGCTACTATTAAGAAATTGACCGCTTCCATGCATGATAGGGATTTGAAGGCATCCGTCGAAATGGCGCTCATGTGGGCAAATAAATGTCCATAAATTATTTTTGTATGTTAAATATAAAGGCAAGATATGCTTAATGCATGTAATTATGCTTCGTTTTCTCCCAAATATGTCTAGATGAGCTACTTTCATTCGAAAGCTATTAGCGTGGTTCACCCCCAAAACGACGAATCAGAAATACAAATTTAAGAACATAACACAGCATAATGAAAACATAACTTTAATGTTGTCATATTATGCAGAGCAACTAGGAAAAGTTTCCTCAAAATTCATTCCCAGGGAACCGAGAAATCCAAACTTTCCCTACCAAGCTATTATCGTGGTTCTGGGTGTATAAACTGTTATACTTGTTACCTAGACGAGCGGCACGCCCTTCCGGCATATGTGGCATCAACTCTCGCAAACTAGATTGAGCCCACCTGGGTTTTAATCCTTCTAAACATTTACCCCCTTTCCTCCGGTTTCTATACAAGCTTCGTTTCCTCTATTTTCTTGGCTGGTGAGTAATTTCGCAGGCTAGTCGCCGACCAGATTTCGTCCATTCAACCTCGATTGGAGCCGGAAGGGCAAAGGATGGCTCAACCCTCCTTGGAGTAGTGGAGTTTAATATGCCTGCATTCTTCTCGCCCCTTTCCATCTTTCTTTTCTGTATCTATCCATTTAGGCAGCATCCCGGCGCTATCAAGAGTTGTATGGGGAATCTTGATGCAGCTAACATCTAGAGGATTGAATGCTCTCCCGCCGCCAACACCCACAAAACCTGCAAGCGAATTTAGTATATCTTCCACACATTTTCATTTCCTCTATCTTCAGCAATTCCATCACGTATCTCCCCTAACAAACAACCTGCAACAAATGCTCTCGTTTGTAGTGCGCTTTAAATTCGAAAAAAAACAACCATTTGCTTCCCCAAACAACAATTGATAACTTGCATTACATTTAATATTTTCTTTTACATATTCCTCACGATTTTACATTAGTGCAACATATAACCTAACCTAACTAACCGAAATTAGGTCATTTTGACACTTCCAGGAATATTACTCGTTTGTAGATACACCCTAAACGGAATATTACACATCCTAAATCACTTTAACATGTTGATTCCCATCTAAACTCAATTTAATATATTGCTTTCAACCTTAGATCACTTTAACATGTTGTTGTCCTTCTTAAATCGCTTTAATATGTTGCTTCCAATCTAACATCACTTTAACATCTTGTTCACATCTTAAATCACCTTAACATTTTGTTTTTCATAATACACCATCTTAACATGTTGTTGCCAATGTCAAATAATTGTGTCATGTTGCTTTCCCTCTTAACTCACTTTAACATGTTGCTTCTCATCACAAATCACTTTAAATTGTTGGTTCTCATTTTAACTCAATTTAACATTGTCTGAGAGAGAAGGTTACCCCCTCACCCATAGAACCCAACGTCTACCTGTGGCGCCTAAGAAGATACACCTGCACGCCCAGACATCCCCAAGGGAGCAGCGAGAATTTCACGCGGTTGTGCGACCAGTGTAGGGTTCCCTTTCTCGCCGTCACACCGTCTGATCGGCGCCAGACATACGGCGCCAAGGACCTTTGCGCAAGGCTGTGAGGCACGCCGACACTAACCCTCCTCCTTGCGCGCCAAGTCTACTGAGATCCCCTTCCCCCTTTTGGGGGCCTCTGGCGACCAGCTTCCACCGAGGCAATATAAATACTTTGAGAAAAGCTTTGATAAATTAGTACCATACAGCCCCGTCTTGGTTAGCAGCCCCGTACAGTCTCGTACGCCCTGCTTCGTCTCCCAACGGCTTCCAGCTACGAACGTGACGCTTCACCTCTACCAGACCTTGCTTGTACCTAAGGCCAGAATTCCCATCCGACAGACGATAGACACGGACAGGCATCTATCACTCGGGTATCGACTTTTTTCTCGTCTGGAGTACTTCCTCGCTCATTTCTCAGGAGGTTAAAGAAGAAGGAATTTTGCAAGGGGAACTTTGAAGCGTCCAGCCTACTCGTCGTATCCAAGCCTCCAGTCAATTAGGCTTTACGTTAGTCTCCCCATCATTTTCACTCCCCCTTCCCCTTTCCCTGGAAGCAATCACCGTACATCCTCTCACGGACTCTCGTGACCGTCGAATCATTTGATCCCCCCCCCCCATCCCGTTTGGTACCCTGTGTCTCATTTTATTTATTGTCATATATTTACTTGTGCTATTAATATTTTCATAGTATATAGTAAAGTTATATTTTTTATACCATCAGTTTCTCTAATCCCAGAACCTCTAAGAATTGATTATTTAGGCCAACCGCACTCGATTTTGTTTATTTAACCCTCGCACTGTGATCTGTATCCCAATTTTCTGGCGTGCCCTCTATAGGTTCACCCTACGACAAACATATTGCTTCCAATCATAAATCACTTTAACATGTTGCTTCTCATCTTGAATGATTTTAACGTTTCTCACAATCTTAAATTTCGTTACGATGCTACTCAGAACTTAAATCACTTTAACATGTTGCTTTCAACCTTATATCACTTTAACTTGTTGCTTTTAATCTTAAATTACTTGAGCATGTTGCCTCCCATATTATATAACTTAACATGTTGCTTCCCATCTTAAATAAGTTTAACATTTTGCTTCCGATTTTAAATCACTTTAACAGGTTGTTTCCCATCATAAATAAGTTTATCATGTTGCTTCGCCTCTTGAATCACTTAAACATGTTGCTTTCAATCTCAAATCAGTTTATCATGTTGCTTCGCCTATTGAATCAGTTAAACAGTTTTCTTCCGATCTTAGAAAACTTTAGTAGGTAGCTTCTCATCGTAAATCACTTAACACGTTCTTTCTAATCTCAAATCACTTTATCATTTTGCTTCTTATGTTAAATCACTTAACATTTTGCTTCCCATATTAAACTAATTTAACATTTTACTTCACATTTAAAATAATTTTGATCTTTGCTCCCAATCTTAACTCAATTTACCATGTTACTAACCAACTAAATTTTCCATAATATGTTGTTTCCATTCTTAAATCACTTTACAATGATACTCTGCAACTTAACTCACTGTAACATATTACTTACAATCTTAGATTGTTTTAACATTTTGTTTTTATCATAAAATACTTATGATCTTCGTCCCATCTCAAATCATTTAACATGTTTCTTCCCATTTTGAAGCAATATAACATAATGCTTCCAATTTTAAATCACCTTAACATCTTGCTTAATCTCTTTAATAACTTTAACATTTTGCTTCCACTATTTAATCACTTTAACATGTTTGTTCACATCCTAAATAAGTTGAATATGATGCTTTCCATCTTAAATCACTTTTACATGTTGCTTCCAATCTTGAATCAGTTTAACATATTTCTTCTATCATATATCAATTTTACATGTTAATTCCCATTTTAATTCAATTTAACATGTTGCGTCTTATCTTAAATCGCTTTAACATGTTGCTTCCCATGTTAAATCATTTATCATGTCGTTGCTCATCATAAAACACTTTAGCATTTTTCTTCCCATCTTAAATCAATTTAACATTTTGCTTCTCATCCTATATCAATTTAACATGTTGCTTCTCCCTTAGATCAATTTATTCAGGTGTCGCATTTTTTCCTCGCAAGCTCTTGGTCAAAACATTGCTAATCATGATTTAATGAAACCAAAAACGCTGTGGAAGAACAACTGTGTTTTCTAATCCTTTGTGTAATCAAAAACCCTGAAGATGATACCTCCTGAGAAAATGAACTTTTAAATCTCTATAAGATCTCGATAGCCATTTTCATTTTCAATCATCATTACTATTTGTTTCAGATTCTTGTGACAAGTGAATTTCATTAGGTAGTCAGTTTTTCCTATATGAACTCCTTCATTATCCAGCCCGAGGACACTCAAATTGACCAGTTTAGTTCAGAATATAATGGATGAAGCAGCAGAACATCGAAGTTCCTCTCTTAACGCTTAATTGAATGGCTCGCTATAACTGGGTTAAAGCAAAAGCGAGGAGAAATACTGCCTCATAGTTAAGTTACAACAGGTGGTCTTAGTTGGCGAAATGAGAAAGATATGAGTCAACGAGGAGAAATACTGCCTCATAGTTAAGCTACAACGGGTGGTCTTAGTTGGCGAAATGAGAAAGATATGAGTCAACGTTGCACTGAATGTCATATATTGCAGCACCCCGTGGTTCGAACTCCGCCTAAACTTTAGATCCTGCCCCAATGATCTCGGCGGCTGAATGACAAACAGCAAGAGCCTAGTTTTAAACTAAGTATGAACCCTCCCCGCCTTCCATTAGGCTTTACGAACAGGCACCGGGACTTCTATCTGTATTACCTTCTCCCCTTCCTATAGGCTCTACAAAGATGCCTCAAGACTTCTATCTGTATTAGCCCCTCCCCCTTCCTATAGGCTCCATAAAGAGTTACCAAGACTTCTATCTCCCTTTATCGGTTTGCAGCTCAGTTAGTCTGTCCGAATTGCTATTTGTTATATAAATAATTATAATTTGAATTAATTACGATTAATAATTATATTAGAAGCAGCAGTTGCCTACCAGGAAAATAATTCTTAAGGAGTCTTTATTTCTAATATGAAACGAAGAGATTTGCTGTTGGGATTTGTTCAGCCAACTATTTCACATTTGTCCGAAAGTCCAAGTGTCGTGGCTGATGAGGGTCATTTATTTTATATCAATATGGAGGAAAAAGAAGCCGATGTAATCCAACGAGGGTACACTCGCTTCAGAGAAAGAATTGAGGGGCATACAGGCATGGGGAAAAGAGAATCTACAGAGAATGCAAAAAGTACAAAAAGGTTGAAATGGAAAAGTAAATAAATCCATTACTCTAAATGCGGGGATCAGGAGGAGGCATTAAAAACCTCCAGGAATAAACTCGAACAAAAGAAGAACTGAGGCACGATTTTGCACTCCCTTGCGTGTAGGAGTCAGGGCAAAGAAGACTTAATCCACTACCGCACACGATCAGAAACGATGCCCAAGAACAGACAGAAAGGAAACAGAAGCGAAACTGTAAAGCAATTGGTGTGCAGAAACTCGCCCTGGCTGAATTTGGATCAGCCGGTGAAGCTTGGCGGGGATCGATCGCAGAACTCGAGTATTTTCAATTTTATACCAAGGTGTCGAAAAGCCTTAAAATGAAAGTACTCTGGAAGGTATAGAAATGCATGTCTTATCCCTGATTTCAAATGTCTTTTTTTGTGAGTGAGAAATTAAAAGGAAAACACCCCTCCTCTCAACTTCAATTTAAAAAAATATATATGAAAGACCAAAGTAATCTTCCGGCGATTCTAACCCAAGAGTTGAATCCTGTGCAATCCTCTTCTTCTTCCCTCGACGTTCATTGATTTCCTAAAGAAGGAAGTTCATATCTTGAAAGCTTCGTCTCTTCAAAAAGAGCTTAAGGATGTTAAAATGTTACGTCATCCCTCATCATTTGACCCTTTCACACTTATTCCCCATCCCGAATAGCAAAGTGTTGCATTTTTTAATTTTTTTTTATTAGAGCTCATCTGGCGACTGCCTACTTGGGCCTTAGTTCTAGGCTACTTTAAAATAAAATTAAACGAAGAAAAAAAAACACCCTAAATGGGGGAAAGGAAAAAAACAAAAACAAATGCAAAAAACAAAACAAAAAACAACCCTGCTTAAATAATAGGGAGAAGGCCGGTCTCCCCCCCAAAAGTCAATAAGTCCACCAGTCGATGTGCACGCACTCATCCCGAGTACAAGGGACAGGCGGTAGCGACCCCGCCCATCCCGGTACCAGGACAGGTGTCGTGCGTGAAGATCACACAGCCTGGGACATTCGACAAGAATGTGCCGAACAGTCTGGGGGACGACGCAGTCGTTGCAATAGGGCGCAGGCGAGCGCTCCATCAAATAGCGATGCGTCACACGAGTGTGCCCGATTCGGAGACGACAGAAAGCAACCTGAAGCCGCCGCGGCATTGGGGGATAGGTCCATGGGAACAGTCGCGGCGCAATGGCACGCAACTTTAAGCTCCCTTCGACCGTCTCCCATCTTCTTTGCCAAGCAGTCCGAAGAGCTGCCCGTATTCCTGCCATGTAGTCAGTGTGAGAAAGAACGAACCGGGCACGTCGCGTAATCTCCCGTACCGAGTGGTGTATTGCCACCAGCTCGGCCGCGAAGACAGACGCAGCGCCTGGTAGAGCCCCGCTGACTTCAAACAGAGGGGATACGGCGTGGAAGCCGACCCCCTCTTGAGACTTGGAGCCATCCGTATACACTGGCACGGTACCAGCGTGACACGATGTGTGCTCCAAAAAGGTCGAACGCAATACTCCCGGCACAGTACAAGCTTTGGGAGCAGAGGCGTGGCGACAAATAGCCAAATGTGGTACCCTCCAGGGTGGCGTCCTGGGCAGAACCAGGGGCGACAGCGTCCCGAGAGCTATATCTACCTCTCGAAGGAGTTTCCTGGCCCTAAACCCGCAAAGTGTCGCAAAAGAGAAAGATGCATCATATAAAAAACAAAAAGCATAAAGTGTACAGAATAAATTCAAAAGAGGTAAGATTAACAAGGGCTGTTTTTTTTTGCAAAATCCTTTACCCATATCACGGTAGAATAGAGGTTTCACATTCAAAAAGCTATGGCAGCCAAGGCCTTGAAAACAAGTGAGAAACTAGCGACCTAGAAATCTGTTACCAAGTTATTTACCGAAATCAGAATTACCCTGTGTAACATAATTCTACTTTTTTATTGTTCCTGAGTTAAAAGTGTTATTTTCCAGTTGTTCGTAACTAAAGTAAATGGAAAAAAAATATTTTTAGCCCTAAACTTTGCTTTTGTAGATAGGGCACTGAATTTCTAAATTTACCCATTTTGAAAATAATGCTAGGGTATTATTAATTTCGATTTTTTTTTAGAATATATAAAAGGCTGTAGGCTTGAATTATTTTCAAGGTATGGAATAAAATTATAATTCTTATTTTAAAAAAGCATTAGAATCTTGTGGAATAATAGTTGTTTTGAGGAAACCTCACAATTATTTTAGATTTAATGAGAATTTTCTAGAATTTAGTAGAATTTTATGGTCTCGAAATGTTCCAAAACTTGCCAGAGCACACCCTTGAAAATTCCTAGAAGGTTCTAAAATATTTTGAAATATCAGTTTAGAAATATTTATACAGGGATTCACAGATCTGCTATCATTTCATCTCTAGCTACTATAGTGAACACATCAGAAGAGAAATGGAATCAGGAGGCTGCAATCATTTTCCAAATGCATTCTGTTATATCCGCGGCCATTTTATTAAACAAAGAGCAAAACGATTCAGTGTAACAGCCTCTATGAGAATGTATGAAGCTTACAAAGCATACTTTGGCATGCCAGTTGCGACCAAGACAAACCCTGGGCACCTCATTTTGCTTCTGAGCATGCAAGAAAATTTAGAAGGTAAGAAAATTGTTTGTTGTAAAGAGCAAAATTTTAAATGTCAAAAGTATTTAAATTATTATGTTTGTTTGTAATCAAAAATAGAAATAAAGTAAAATATTTTTACTTTTTCAGAATAGTATGTAGTGCTCACATTGTAAGATTGAATGAGACAATCTTTGAATTATTTTTATTCTCTTAATCACTTGCTTATTTTTACCAGTAACAAAATTTTTTTTTTTCTCCGTTATTAGAAGGAACTTTAACGAACTTATAAAGGAACGAAAGACTGGAATTCAATAATGTTTGGTTAATGACTATAAAATTAATCTTATTTCCTCCATATATTTAATATAAATCGAGTTTAATTGACGAAAAGAAGAGGATATGTTTTAGGGCACTGAAATAAGAAAAAAGGTGACATTTGGCAACCATGCAAGGCCTAAAGAATGAGTCATTCTCTAGTCCGAATATTAAAGAAAGTGTATTAATTCCTTGTATGTTATTATATAGCAATTGTAAGACTTGATAATTGTGTAAGAATTATTAAAATAAGTTAATGCAAATTGAGAGAATAAATTTAATATTATGGGAACTAATCAAATATATAAATTAAGTTAAAATACCACATTAATGTATGCGGGCCGTTGATGTAAAGAGGGAGATGGACTGCTTTTGAGGATGAATTCTTTTATCGAGAAAAGATATTTGAAGACGATTCCAAAGTTCGCGCCGAATAAAGAATATTGAATCAAGCTCCAAGATTCCTTTTACCTTTGAGGAAATCTCTGATCACCTTTACCCAGCCTACAATCAAGCAAGGAGAGAGATTTCTACTCTTTTGGAGTCAGTGCCTTGTGAATACCAGGCATTCACAATAGAAGAAAACAGGCAGTCGCCGAGCCGTATCAAGAAATCCATTTGGCTGCCCCAAGAGTGGTACCTTAGCCATCAACTTATAGGTATAGAGTAGAAAGAAGAACCATGAACTTTACCATTCCAAGGATTTGGCGTGAACCAACTGACCACTTAAGCAACTACTACTTCTGCATGGCGGACACTTCTTAAACGTCGAAGTGTCAAAAATGCACCTGATATTTCCTATCCCGATCTTCTATTGCACGAGTACCACACAATGCTGACCTTCCTGTAACTACCGCTCCAGAAAGGAATAAGACACCCTCAGAAGAAAGCAACAATTCAAAGGCTGAAAAGCTAAGTGAATGCTGCATGAAGACTACACTATTAGATATATGGCTTTTGAGAAGAATCCATAATGGCCAAACCAAAGAGACTTCAATTACCATGTTAGAGATCTTAGCTTGTCAAAGTCAAATGCGAGCTTTTATTTCCAAGCTCAAAAAGTGAGATTTGTTGGATGGAAATGTCTAGGTGACAAGCCAAAGGAAACATCATAAACATTTCTCTGATTCTTTACTTATCAAGATTTGGTATACTACTGCAATGATGTATCTGTTCTAGTTGATGCACATAGAATTATATGTAATCCATGATGAGTGGAGGTTCCTCATTGACAACTCCTCAAGAAGCATAAAACCTGTACTTCTCCATAATTGAAATAAACATCCATCCCTTCCCTTGGCTCAATGATTATATTTCAAGGACGACTACAACAGTGTCAAGCTCCCGCTACAAGTTTTGAATTATAAAGAGTATGCCTGGGAAGTGATTTTAATGGTTCTCCAGGGAGGTTTTACCAAGTTTCAATGTCATCTGTATTTGGAACAGTAGGGATACCACAACACATTACAACAATAAGTACTGGGCACAAATAACTGAATCTCTGTTGGAGGGCATAGTGTCAAACATGAGTAATTGATAGACCCTCAAAAGGTGTTGTCCTCTCCATTGCATATAAAGTTAGGTCTCATGAAGCTGTTTGTTAGAGTTCATAACAAAGATTCTGTAGCCTTCAAGTACCTTCACAATTTCTTTCCCAAACACTGAGCAAAAGGTAAAAAAGAAGCCTAGCACAGTTTTGTTCAGGTATGTCAGGGCTTATAGGCATCCACAAGCCTGACAATGTTGCGGAACTAGTTGAAATCTTAGTGAAAAGCTATGGCTAAAAGGGCTGCAGGTCAGCCCTTAAGGTGCATATCCTTCATGCCCATCTTGACAAGTTCAAGGAGAATATGGGGGCATATACTCAGAGAAGCAAAGGGAGCGCTTCCATCAAGATATACTGAACTTTGAACATCGATACCAATGACTATACAATGAAAACATGCTTTAAGACTACATTTAAGGGCTTGCACAGTAAAGTGATTTACATTACAAACGGAAATCAAAGTAAACTTCAATTATAACTTTTTTACTTGTTTTTATAGATTTCTTATAGAAGTTTTAATATTTTTTTAAAATTTAACTATTTTTGTTTTTAGTCTTTCAATGGATGAACAAAAGCCTATTTTTGGTAAACATTTCATCATACAACCTACAAAAGCAAAGTTTAAAACAAATAATGGTCATTTTCTATTGTTTTGCCCCCTAAAAGGTGGAACGTAACGCTTACTGGTCAGGAAAAAACTTGTGTGCCTTATATCCTTGAATATTGCTGAGGACATAAACAATCAGATGTGATTCGCTAAACGGAGCTTGATTGGCAAGTTACTATCTATGGGAAAGGAACTTTGGTACCATTAAAGTAAAGTATAGATAAGAGGATTCAAAATGGCGCATAAGGACACGTACACCTGACAAACAAACCCCCTCATCCTCCTCTTGCGCTCTCGTTCAGAATAAGTCATCTAAATACCTAACCTGTGACTCACTCACCGAAGCACTTTATTTGCTTACCATGCAACTGTACTACCCCCTTTCCTGAGACAGTGAACCTATTACTACAAGTAATTTTCCACAGACCTATTCTCTCTACCTATGTATACTATCCCTACCCCTTTAACACCATCATCCCTACTTCCATCTAGAACAGGAGATGCCTTACTAGCTACCTGATTCTTTCCTGCTTTACCACCCCCCACCCACTACTCTCTCCCCAAGTCCTACTGCTATCTAATATAAATGGGCTAACCTTGCGACACCCACAATTTTCCTTGCGCCTGGTGCTGGGATCCCTCCTAAGCTGTGTCGGAATTGGACGTATTACTGGAGCTCTATTGATAGTCGTCAACATATTCTTTGTATTTTGAGTGTTTCGTGTAGTGATTGTCAATAAAATATAAGTTGTGGGTCTTAAAATATAGATAAGTGAGCGTATAAAAAAATCAGTATAAAAAGTTAGATTATATACAAGTTTGACAGAATAAGTATCACTATACGTTTTTACGTATCAGAGCTGCCTAATTTGGCCTCCCTCTTGTTTACATTTTTCCTGATTGCTTAATTAAAAGGGTTTAAAGTGTTTTTTTTTTGTTCACTTAAATTGAATTACTAAGAAAGGATTTAAGGTCTTTTTTTCACTTGAATTAGTTTCTCGATTTTGTTGTTTTTGCGCGAAATGTCTGAATGCGTGGAATTGTTGTCTGAACATGAATCTGTGGTTGTTTGCAATGTTTGTGGGGGTGATAACAAAGGAGAATACACGTATTGTATGTGAATTGCGCCAATGAATTACACTGGCCTGCGTTTCAAAACTTTTTTTCAAAGGTCAAGGGTTTTCCAACTGATTTAGGATCCTTTTTGCTGAATTCAAAAATATCATTAATTTTCTTTGGTCAGGTCTGGTTTCTAAGATACACTCGATTTATATTACAGCATATTTTTCCCAAATGGCGCTATCATCCAAGCGTGGATGGGCTTTGTTTTTGCCCCAGCTGGTCATGGGTTACCTTAAATAACTAGTTATTCTTTCTATTTTCAGGTTTAGTTGTGCAGTACTTTATTCCGTCCCATCTGGACTATTTTCCAGAAAATTGCGGAGACTTCAGTGAAGAACAGGGTGAGCGCTTTCACCAAGACATCCGTGTCATGGAGGAACGCTATCAAGGCCAATGGGATGTGAACTTTCTGGCTGACTACTGTTGGTGCTTTAAGAGGGATGTGGTGTCTGATCGGCACAATCAGAGGTCATTGAAGAGACCATTCATCCATGAGTAGCTTATTTGGTGCATTGTACTATTCATGCTATCTATTAAAAATATTCTGTAAACCTTCTGTGAGTAAATCGGTCCAATATTTGCTATTATGTGTTTCATTCACAACAAATATTTGGAAATATAGGAGTTTTTAGTATGTGGTCATATTTCCCAAACCTGACCTGATTGGGTAAAATGAGCAGTATTTTCAGATTTAGTTCAAAAAACTGAACTAAAATCAGGTATTATATATTTGACCTTGAAAACAACGCAGACCAGTGTTATTGATTTAAAGATGTGGAATCGTTTTAAGACTTTATTAAATGTAGTCCATGAGCAATGCATCCGAAAACGAAGGTTATTATTAAAAAATGTAGGAAGCCATTCTGGTGGAATCATTAGATAACTAGGAAAATATCTGAGAAGAAAACAGCATACCGAATGTGAATCATTATAAAATCTGAATCCTTATAAGCTAACTAGGAATGAATTCAATAAGATAATTAAGAAAAGCAAAAGGGCAGCCTAAATGAATTTAGCTCGAATGATAAAATTCAAAGAACATTCCTTAGCATTATAAAATCAATAAAAAATCTAGTAGAGATAAAATATGATCGATTAAATTTGAAAGGCTTGTGGAAGAATCTGATGGGGAAATTGTACACGTACTTAATGATCATTTTGTTTCAGTATTTGCAGCAGAAAATTAAAACAGTTTAATTTGTGATAGTTCTAGGGCAGGTGCAGGCGCGGATCTAGGGAAGGAGGCTAGGAGGGGGGGCTAAAGTCCCCCCTCCCCAAAATTCGTTCTTTCATTTGCCCATAGTGAAAAACGAAACGACTTCATTAAGCGTCCACACAATGACATGAGTGTCATTGCATTCATCGAATTCATGCCGGTTATTGCCATCTTCATCGAGGATGAGAGCAACTCGAACTTGAAGGCGGGACTCCTACTGATCGCATTCCGACAGCCGCGCTTTTTGATTGTCATTGTCGTCGCTGAGTCGGTTCTAGCAATCACCGTGGAGCCGAGCCAACCCTGCAGTCTCTTACGGTCGATCTCGTCTTAGCATAAGCCACGATCGGTAAAGTGGAGACGTATCTCAACAAGACCCTGAAAGGTGCACTGACCAGCTTCCACGTCGTCTTGAAGAAGGAAGATGAGTTCCTCCAGGAGTTCGGCTCGTCACATGACACCATTTTAGTAGCACGAATTTGTAGGCGGCAAACGCAGCGAGTGAACGGAACTTACTAGACAGCTGAGGAATATTACCGCCGATATGCTTATGTCACCTTCATTGACCAAGTAATGACTGATCTGTAGAGCCGGTTCGGGGACGACACTATTCCGCCCCTGTTCAACATTAAACATCTGTTCAACCGCGTCCAGTGAGATGCTGCTGCTTTAATAGAGGTGGCATCAGTTTAGAGAATGACAACGAGGCCTTGAGCCTCGTCAAGGCGGAAGCATAACACTGGTTTTCGTCAACAATCAAGTTTGACTCCGTTGGAGATGCACTTGATCACGCCCAGACCCGAATGTATCCAAACCTGGCCAGGCGACTCCAACTTCTGATCACCCCCAGTCTCTGGGGCGGAGCCCAAGCTTTCATTTTCGTCTTTGGCCTATATGTTATGTTCTCGTGACTGTGAGAAGAGCTCCTTCCGAGAGCTTAGTTAGCATGGTGTCATCAGCAAACCTTCTCAGCTCTCGACTTATACCTGAGTCAAGATCGTTCATATATGAAAATCATGAATAACATCGGCCCCAGCACTAACCTATAAGGAGCCTCACTGGTAGCATTCCTCCACTAAGATGTAATCCCATCTATACTACCTCTTTGCTGTCTGCGACTTCCATCGATCCCTGCGCTTCGATTCTATTCAAAGGTCGTGAGTGTGGCGCCCATTTAAGGGCCTTCTAAAATCCAAGTAAACGGTGTCGTGATTCTCATCTCTATCTGCGATATCGTACCCCGCGTGTATAAAAAGATGACATTCCCCCTCGGTTACATAAATATGTTGTATAAGTATTGCAATAGCTCTTGAGAAGAAATATATTAGATAAATGGAATTTGGAGAAATACCTAATGATTGTAAAATAAGTAATGTAGTGCCAATTTTTTAGAAGGGAAGTAAAGAGGACCCAAATAACTTTAGACCTGTAAGCTTAACATCTATAGTTTATAAAATTCTTGAGAAGGTAGTTAGGAAGAGTACTTTGAGCATCTAGAACGAGGTAGTTGAATGAATGTTGCTCAGTATGGGTTTAGAAGTGGTAGATCATGTTAAAAACTTACTGGAGTTTATGGATTATGTAACTAAACAATTAGATAAGATAGAGAAGGTTGATGTAATTTACTTAGATTTTAGCTAGCTAGAGCCTAGTTCACAAATTAAAAACACATGGGATAGGTGGAAAACTTTGAACTGGATAGATGAATGGCTGAAAGACAGGAAACATAGGGTGCTACTGCAGTAAATGAAGTTGAAGCTAACTTTAAAGTGCAGAGTGACTTAAATAAGTTATTAGGTTGAGCACAAAAGTGGCAGATGAATTTTAGGCTTGAAAATGTAAAGTTATTTACATAGATAGAGATGATAGAGAATATAGCTATGAAATTGATGGCCATTGGCTGAATGGTGTAGAGGATGAAAAGGACTTAGGAGTAGTAGTAGATAGGTTACTGAGTTTTTCTAAGCAGTGTATTGAGACGAAAAAAAAAGCAAATAGATTGTTGGGTTTCATCAAGAGGAATGTTAATTATAAAGGTAAAGCGCTTATTCTTAAACTATATAACTTATATGTAAGGCCACATTTAGAATACTGTATACAAGCATGGTCCCCACATATTAAAATGATATCAACCTGCTAGGATCAGTGCAAAAGAGGGCAACGAAGATGATACTGTCCCTGAAGCCCCTTGAATATATTGTAGAATATATTAAGAGTGCTAAATATGTTCTCATTTGAAAGATGTGTGAAAGGGAATATGATTGAGCTTTGTAAAGTTGTTTTGGGGAGATAAAGTTGGATTTTAGCAAGTTCTTTGAGTTGGAAGGTAATATTAAGACTAGGGGCCATCACTTGAAAATAAAAAAAAGAAACAGAGGTGTAGGATATATGTGAGAAAGTAATTTTTCACAAACATATTGGTAGATTACTGGAATGGTTTACAACAATGGACAATAATTAGTCCAAATTTAACTGTTTTCAAATGCATGTTGAATGAGTATATGGGGAAGGTGGGTTGTAATGGTTTTTAAGTTGTATTTGGACAAGGTACATATTGTAATGTCAATTTGTTTGTGGTATATATTATTGATGTGTGCCTTGCAAGCCATGACAAGCCATGACGGTGATTCCTTTTTAAGTAATAACTGCCTGATTTAGTTTCTGCCAAGCCATGACGGTAATTCCTTTTTAAGTAAAAGCTGCATGATTTAGTTTCTGACAAGCCATGACGGTGATTCTTTTTAAGTAGTAGCTGCATGATTTAGTTTCTGACAAGCCATGACGGTGATTCCTTTTTAAGTAGTAGCTGCATGATTTAGTTTCTGACAAGCCATGACGGTGATTCTTTTTAAGTAGTAGCTGCATGATTTAGTTTCTGACAAGCCATGACGGTGATTCCTTTTTAAGTAGTAGCTGCATGATTTAGTTTCTGACAAGCCATGACGGTGATTATTTTTTAAGTAGTAGCTGTATGATCTATTTTCTGACAAGCCATGACGGTGATTCTTTTTAAGTAGTAGCTGCATGATTTAGTTTTTGACAAGCCATGACGGTGATTCCTTTTTAAGTAGTAGCTGCATGATTTAGTTTCTGACAAGCCATGACGATGATTCTTTTTTAAGTAGTAGCTGCATGATTTAGTTTCTGACAAGCCACGATGGTGATTAATTTTTAAGTAGTAGCTGCATGATTTAGTTTCTGACAAGCCATGACGGTGATTCTTTTTAAGTAATAGCTGCATGATTTAGTTTCTGACAAGCCATGACGGTGATTCTTTTTAAGTAGTAGCTGCATGATTTAGTTTCTGACAAGCTATGACGGTGATTCCTTTTTAAGAAGTATCTGCATGATTTAGTTTCTGAAAAGCTATGCCGGTGATTCCTTTTTAATGAGTAGCTGCATGATTTAGTTTCTGACAAGCCATGACGGTGATTTCTTTTTAAATAGTAGCTGCATGATTTAGTTTCTGAAAAGCCATGGTGGTGATTCCTTTTTGAGGAGTAGCTGCATGATTTAGTTTCTGACAAGCCATGACGGTGATTTCTTTTTAAGTAGTAGCTGCATGATTTAGTTTCTGACAAGCCATGACGGTGATTCTTTTTAAGTAGTAGCTGCATGATTTAGTTTCTGACAAGCCATGACGGTGATTCCTTTTTAAGTAGTAGCTGCATGATTTAGTTTCTGACAAGCCATGACGGTGATTCTTTTTAAGTAGTAGCTGCATGATTTAGTTTCTGACAAGCCATAATGGTAAATCTTTTTTAAGTAGTAGCTGCATGATTTAGTTTCTGACAAGCTATGACGGTGATTCCATTTTAAGTAGTAGCTGCATGATTTAGTTTCTGACAAGCCATGGTGGTGATTCCTTTTTATGTAGTAGCTGCATGATTTTGTTTCTGACAAGCCATAATGGTAAATCTTTTTTAAGTAGTAGCTGCATGATTTAGTTTCTGACAAGCTATGACGGTGATTCCATTTTAAGTAGTAGCTGCATGATTTAGTTTCTGACAAGCCATGGTGGTGATTCCTTTTTATGTAGTAGCTGCATGATTTTGTTTCTGACAAGCCATGACGGTGATTCCTTTTTAAGTAGTAGCTGCATGATTTAGTTTCTGACAAGCTAGACGGTGATTTCTTTTTAAGTAGTAGCTGCATGATTTAGTTTCTGACAAGCCATGGTGGTGATTCCTTTTTAAGTAGTAGCTGCATGGTTTTTTTCTGACAAGCCATGACGGTGATTCCTTTTTAAGTAGTAGCGGCATGATTTAGTTTCTGACAAGCTATGACGGTGATTTCTTTTTAATTAGTAGCTGCATGATTTAGTTTCTGACAAGCTATGACGGTGATTCCTTTTTAAGTAGTAGCTGCATGATTTAGTTTCTGACAAGCCATGACGGTGATTCCTTTTTAAGTAGTAGCTGCATGATTTAGTTTCTGACAAGCCATGACGGTGATTCTTTTTAAGTAGTAGCTGCATGATTTAGTTTCTGACAAGCCATGGTGGTGATTTCTTTTTAAGTAGTAGCTGCATGATTTTGTTTCTGACAAGCCATGACGGTGATTCCTTTTTAAGTAGTAGCTGCATGATTTAGTTTCTGACAAGCTATGATGGTGATTTATTTATAAGTAGTAGCTGCATGATTTAGTTTCTGACAAGCTATGACGGTGATTCCTTTTTAAGTATTAGCTGCATGATTTAGTTTCTGACAAGCCATGACGGTGATTTCTTTTTAAGTAGTAGCTGCATGATTTAGTTTCTGACAAGCTATGACGGTGATTCCTTTTTAAGTAGTAGCTGCATGATTTAGTTTCTGACAAGCTATGACGGTGATTTCTTTTTAAGTAGTAGCTGCATGATTTAGTTTCTGACAAGCCATGACGGTGATTCCTTTTTAAGTAGTAGCTGCATGATTTAGTTTCTGACAAGCTATGACGGTGATTCCTTTTTAAGGTAGTAGCTGCATGATTTAGTTTCTGACAAGCTATGACGGTGATTCCTTTTTAAGTAGTAGCTGCATGATTTAGTTTCTAACAAGCTATGACGGTGATTCCTTTTTAAGTACTAGCTGCATGATTTAGTTTCTGACAAGCTATACCGGTGATTCCTTTTTAAGTAGTAGCTGCATGATTTTGTTTCTGACAAGCCATGACGGTGATTCCTTTTTAAGTAGTAGCTGCATGATTTAGTTTCTGAGAAGCCATGACGGTGATTCTTTTTAAGTAGTAGCTGCATGATTTAGTTTCTGACAAGCCATGACGGTGATTCCTTTTTAAGTAGTAGCTGCATGATTTAGTTTCTGACAAGCCATGATGGTGATTCTTTTTAAGTAGTAGCTGAATGATTTAGTTTCTGACAAGCTATGACGGTGATTTCTTTTTAAGTAGTAGCTGCATGATTTAGTTTCTGACAAGCTATGACGGTGATTGTTTTTTAAGTAGTAGCTGCATGATTTAGTTTCTGACAAGCCATGACGGTGATTCCTTTTTAAGTAGTAGCTGCATGATTTAGTTTCTGACAAACCATGACGGTGATTCTTTTTAAGTAGTAGATGAATGATTTAGTTTCTGACAAGCTATGACGGTGATTCCTTTTTAAGTAGTAGCTGAATGATTTAGTTTCTGACAAGCTATGACGGTGATTCCTTTTTAAGTAGTAGCTGCATGATTTAGTTTCTGACAAGCCATGACGGTGATTCCTTTTTAAGTAGTAGTTTAATGATTTAGTTTCGGACATCCATGACAGTGATTCTTTTTAAGTAGTAGCTGAGTGATTTAGTTTCTGACAAGCTATGACGGTGATTCCTTTTTAAGTAGTAGCTGCATGATTTAGTTTCTGACAAGCTATGACGGGGATTCCTTTATATGTAGTAGCTGCATGATTTAGTTTCTGACAAGCTATGACGGTGATTCCTTTTTAAGTAGTAGCTGCATGATTTAGTTTCTGACAAGCCATGACGGTGATTCCTTTTTAAGTAGTAGCTGCATGATTTAGTTTCTGACAAGCTATGACGGTGATTCCTTTTTAAGTAGTAGCTGCATGATTTACTTTCTGACAAGCTATGACGGTGATTCCTTTTTAAGTAGTAGCTGCATGATTTACTTTCTGACAAGCCAGGGTTGTGATTCCTTTTTAAGTAGTAGCTGCATGATTTTGTTTCTGACAAGCCATGACGGTGATTTCTTTTTAAGTAGTAGCTGCATGATTTAGTTTCTGACAAGCTATGACGGTGATTCCTTTTTAAGTAGTAGCTGCATGATTCAGTTTCTGACAAGCCATGACGGTGATTCCTTTTTAAGTAGTAGCTGCATGATTTAGTTTCTGACAAGCCATGACGGTGATTCTTTTTAAGTAGTAGCTGCATGATTTAGTTTCTGACAAGCTATGACGGTGATTTCTTTTTAAGTAGTAGCTGCATGATTTAGTTTCTTACAAGCCATGACGGTGATTCCTTTTTAAGTAGTAGCTGCATTATTTAGTTTCTGACAAGCCATGACGGTGATTCTTTTTAAGTAGTAGCTGAATGATTTAGTTTCTGACAAGCTATGACGGTGATTCCTTTTTAAGTAGTAGCTGCATGATTTAGTTTCTGACAAGCTATGACGGTGATTCCTTTTTAAGTAGTAGCTGCATGATTTAGTTTCTGACAAGCCATGACGGTGATTCCTTTTTAAGTAGTAGCTGCATGATTCAGTTTATGACAAGCCATGATGGTGATTCTTTTTGAGTAGTAGCTGCATGATTTAGTTTCTAAAAAGCTATGACGGTGATTCCTTTTTAAGTAGTAGCTGCATGATTTAGTTTCTGACAAGCTATGACGGTGATTCCTTTTTAAGTAGTAGCTGCATGATTTAGTTTCTGACAAGCCATGACGGTGATTCCTTTTTAAGTAGTAGCTGCATGATTTAGTTTCTGACAAGCCATGACGGTGATTCTTTTTAAGTAGTAGCTGAGTGATTTAGTTTCTGACAAGCTATGACGGTGATTCCTCTTTAAGAAGTAGCTGCATGATTTAGTTTCTGACAAGCTATTACTGTGATTCCTTTTTAAGTAGTAGCTGCATGATTTAGTTTCTGACAAGCTATAACGGTGATTCCTTTTTAAGTAGTAGCTGCATGATTTAGTTTCTGACAAGGTATGACGGTGATTCCTTTTTAAGTAGTAGCTGCATGATTTAGTTTCTGACAAGCCATGACGGTGATTCTTTTTAAGTAGTAGCTGAGTAATTTAGTTTCTGACAAGCTATCACGGTGATTCCTTTTTAAGTAGTAGCTGCATGATTTAGTTTCTGACAAGCTATGACGGTGATTCCTTTTTAAGTAGTAGCTGCATGATTTACTTTCTGACAAGCCATGACGGTGATTCCTTTTTAAGTAGTAGCTGCATGATTTAGTTTCTGACAAGCCATGGTGGTGATTCCTTTTTAAGTAGTAGCTGCATGATTTTGTTTCTGACAAGCCATGACGGTGATTCCTTTTTAAGTAGTAGCTGCATGATTTAGTTTCTGACAAGCTATGACGGTGATTTCTTTTTAAGTAGTAGCTGCATGATTTAGTTTCTGACAAGCTATGACGGTGATTCCTTTTTAAGTAGTAGCTGCTTGATTTAGTTTCTGACAAGCCATAGTGGTGATTCCTTTTTAAGTATTAGCTGCATGATTTAGTTTCTGACAAGCCATGGTGGTGATTCCTTTTTAAGTAGTAGCTGCATGATTTAGTTTCTGACAAGCTATGACGGTGATTTCTTTTTAAGTAGTAGCTGCATGATTTAGTTTCTGACAAGCCATGATGGTGATTCCTTTTTTAGTAGTAGCTGCATGATTTAGTTTCTGACAAGCCATGACGGTGATTATTTTTTAAGTAGTAGCTGTATGATCTATTTTCTGACAAGCCATGACGGTGATTCTTTTTAAGTAGTAGCTGCATGATTTAGTTTCTGACAAGCCATGACGGTGATTCCTTTTTAAGTAGTAGCTGCATGATTTAGTTTCTGACAAGCCATGACGGTGATTCCTTTTTAAGTAGTAGCTGCATGATTTAGTTTCTGACAAGCCATGACGGTGATTCTTTTTGAGTAGTAGCTGCATGATTTAGTTTCTGACAAGCTATGACGGTGATTCCTTTTTAAGTAGTAGCTGCATGATTTATTTTCTGACAAGCTATGACGGTGATTCCTTTTTAAGTAGTAGCTGCATGATTTAGTTTCTGACAAGCCATGACGGTGATTCCTTTCTAAGTAGTAGCTGCATGATTTAGTTTCTGACAAGCCATGACGGTGATTCTTTTTAAGTAGTAGCTGAGTGATTTAGTTTCTGACAAGCTATGACGGTGATTCCTTTTTAAGTAGTAGCTGCATGATTTAGTTTCTAACAAGCTATGACGGTGATTCCTTTTTAAGTAGTAGCTGCATGATTTAGTTTCTGACAAGCTATGACGGTGATTCCTTTTTAAGTAGTAGCTGCATGATTTAGTTTCTGACAAGCCATGACGCTGATTCCTTTTTAAGTAGTAGCTGCATGATTTAGTTTCTGACAAGCCATGACGGTGATTCTTTTTAAGTAGTAGCTGAGTGATTTAGTTTCTGACAAGCTATGACGGTGATTTCTTTTTAAGTAGTAGCTGCATGATTTAGTTTCTGACAAGCTATGAGGGTGATTCCTTTTTAAGTAGTAGCTGCATGATTTACTTTCTGACAAGCCATGACGGTGATTCCTTTTTAAGTAGTAGCTGCATGATTTAGTTTCTGACAAGCTATGGTGGTGATTCCTTTTTAAGTAGTAGCTGCATGATTTAGTTTCTGACAAGCCATGACGGTGATTTCTTTTTAACTAGTAGCTGCATGATTTAGTTTCTGTCAAGCCATGATGGTGATTCCTTTTTTAGTAGTAGCTGCATGATTTAGTTTCTGACAAGCCATGACGGTGATTATTTTTTAAGTAGTAGCTGTATGATCTATTTTTTGACAAGCCATGACGGTGATTCTTTTTAAGTAGTAGCTGCATGATTTAGTTTCTAACAAGCCATGACGGTGATTCCTTTTTAAGTAGTAGCTGCATGATTTAGTTTCTGACAAGCCATGACGCTGATTCCTTTTTAAGTAGTAGCTGAATGATTTAGTTTCTGACAAGCTATGACGGTGATTCCTTTTTAAGTAGTAGCTGAATGATTTAGTTTCTGACAAGCTATGACGGTGATTCCTTTTTAAGTAGTAGCTGCATGATTTAGTTTCTGACAAGCCATGACGGTGATTCCTTTTTAAGTAGTAGCTGCATGATTTTGTTTCTGACAAGCCATGATGGTGATTCCTTTTTAAGTAGTAGCTGCATGATTTAGTTTTCGACAAGAATGGTGGTGATGCCTTTTTAACCAGTTCAGATATAATTTTGTGGATGCGGTTTATTGGGTATGGGTTGACTCGGATGACTTCTGATAGCTCAATGTGGCTTTTGTCATCAGTTGAATTGTGTTATGTCATGATTAAGGTTAAAGTGGCTGAAAATAAGAAGAACGTATGGAAATCCCGAATTTTGTATAAAGCGGTGCTCCAGGCGGAGCATAAGATAAGTGTAATGTGGATATTTTGTGGACAGGGAAGTAAAACTGGCAATAGCGAGTGAAGGAAAAACACCTCATCCAAAATAAGGAGGAATATAAAATGATTAAATAAATCTTAGGACAACAAAGAAGGTAAAGGCGATGTGTTCAGAAACAATAAGAAACAGTGTCATTTCCAGGAAAACAAATATAAACAGCCTGGCTCTTACGCGCTCGGATTTATGTATATGTGCAACATAGCAAGACTCGGGGTAGCGAGCATTTATATCCGTACTGCACCTAATAATAAGAGAAGGTGACAGTTATGCAGCTGATTCTATTTAGAGTCCTTGTGCGAGACGCTCGTAAACAAACATGATCAATTTAGCATCTTCATGAGCACAATGGAGGGAACCTCTCTCACCGGAAAATTGGCCCTTTTTTCTTTATTCTATTGTCTCCTTCATCCTTGCTTTTGTTGGTTTATTCATTCTAAGTTTTCTTTTTCAATTATTAAAAATCTTCAGTCATAAAGATGTAAGCGTGAAAATCCAGCGTATTATCCACAAGGCGAACGAGGATTCCTTTCCTCATCGTGTAGAAGAGCAGAGATAACGTTCTTAATCGACGCCTTCCTCCACATAATCAGGAGAAATAAGTGACTAGGCAAAATGAAAACCATAATGAACTATTGATTTAATCAGTCCTAAGGACAGAAGTATCACTACTACATCTCATTGACAACTGCGAGGCCTGGTGTAACCCAGAGGGCAATGAGTGGCGTGCGTACGATTAAAAATTTCAGATTATATTATCAGCCGCCTTTGTTGCCTCATTGCGTTTATTTTAAGGCCAATGAGTGACTAGGCATAAACTGAGTCTTTTTACAGTTGCATTTGTATGACATGTCTCGATATTAAGGAGAGAATATGTTATAACTCATGTGCATGAATAAATATATATATATATATATATATATATATATATATATATATATATATATATATATATATATATATATCATTGTCGAGATTTAGTGAGTGGGTAATCCCAGTCCCACTTCCTGGACATATATTTTAAGGTGAAGCGTATCCAATACACCTACCTTAGGCACTTCTGGTGAATAAGAATAACCCCGGTGCGTACCCTTTTGATAAAAAATGTGATGATGATCCCCTGAGTTTGTTCCCCACTCAGTAAAAGCCAACCATGGGTGGGTCGGTGGAATATTGAGATTTAAGCCGAGTGGATTGCCTAATAATTGCCAAAGGATCGTCCAAAAATAGATAAACATACATATACAAAAATAATCTTTAATGTACATGAATTTGAAATAAGCAACGGCGTATATAAATATAAATAGGATTAATCTTGCACTGAATAAATAAGTGTACAAAATGTCGTGGGGATTATTTGCAGATCACTCACGCAGATTAATGACACCAGACAGGACGAAGGGAATATTATTATTGAGGTAAACACTCAATTAAATAAGCACTTCTAATATTCGAGGGTATGGCCTTGGGATGAGAATTCTAGTTCACAAATAAACTGGTGAAGTTAGGGGAAGGGATAATTCAATTAACGATACCTTTGAGTTCGTAAGTATTTTTGAAGGGGACGGTGAAGATCTTCTTCTGGTGACGATGATCTCACCTAGTCCGGCCGTCCGAGGTTACCGAATGAGAAGGTAATGCTAGACCGGTGATATGCTGATCCTATGCCGGATCACGAAGGTGAGCCAAACGGTTACTCAAATTGGACTTCTTCCTTGAAGTACCTGTCCAATTATTCGGCTTCTGGAGTTGGTAGCCAAAACCGATTACCTAGCTACGTCTAGGGTAATCCGCAGAGGGAGGTCCTGTGTAACCTCAGACTCTGAAGATGGCGGGGCGGGCTGCGAGAAATTTGGCACCTAAAAGTACCGTGACGGCAACAACCAATTTCCCGAGAAGTTCCTTCCTTGCAGCGGGCGAACCGTTTCCTATGTGGATCGAGTTTCACACAAACTCGACGTAGGTCCAAGAGCTTCTGCCTGATTCCAGGGAGAAGTCTTTCTTTTATTTCTCTCAAGAGCAGAATCGAGAGAGAGAGAATCGAATTCTCTTAAAATCCGTATCGTCACGCGAAAGACCTTTTTTCATCTTTGGGCCGACGGTATTTCTTTCACGCCTTCGAGCCATCTCGGAGTTTATGGCGGTGCGAAAAAAGGCGACGGAGAATTCGAGGCGAGAGGTGCATTTTAGGGATACGAGAGGGCGCGCAGCTTTGTGTCGGAGTGTTCTGCGTACACCTATGTACGCGGTATTTAGACTTCTAGAATCATGACTGCATTTTCCCCTTTACACGCTTATACACACAAACTTTACTACACGGTCTTTTCCCAAACTCAAATCTTCTGTCATCTGACTGACCATATAAAGATTTCCTTGTTTCCCTTCTGTCAAATTCTTCTTTCCAAATCAACAGCCTCGGTCCAGCGATAGTGTCATTTAACCATTTCCTTCTATTTTTGTTCATTTACGCCAACCTGCTTGACTGAATTCCTATAAAGCATCTTCCCGAACTTCTTAGAGACCATTATCAATCATTTTCTCAGAAGTTATCTCTACTCTCATATAAATTCTTTGATTAAGAATTTCTACGCGCGCGCTCTTTCTTTCTTTCTCTCTCTCTCTCTCTCTCTCTCTCTCTCTGTCTCTCTCTCTCTGTCTCTCTCTCTCTGTCTCTCTCTCTCTTTCTTTCTCTCCAACACACACCAGCAAACATTCACTTTCAGTCAAAGCTCCTCCCCGGGAAACCTGATTGGTGTTTAAAATTAGTCAAGCCCACTTTCTTTACACATAAATAGATATTATAGTACATTACTACAGTCGCTGACATTACTTCAAGAAGCACAACTCTCTTCCATTCGTGTTCACATTGTGCTCTATTCACAAATTCACCTCCTCAAGCAGTCCTCGGTGGAAGGATTCACAACTGGACATCACATCACGAAAAACTTCTCTTCTTTCAATCCGCATTCACATTTACTCCATCCAACGAAAAAGGACTTAAACTCGCCGAGTCCACTCATTCATCTTACCAACACGTCAGTTCCAATTGTTATTTTATTAAATTGTTTATGAATCAAAATACGATTTTATTTAGTGAGCACCCTCAAAAAAAAACTTGAATCCCGAATTTGGATTCATACGCTAGAGAAGATCCATTTGTTCAAAGGAACTGGTGATCCCGCCTAAATCGAAGAGAACTACTTTCTCTCGCGATATATATATATATATATATATATATATATATATATATATATATATATATATATATATATATATATACAGTGCCGGCAAACAAAATCGATCACAATGAGAATTGTACCTATTTTTTTTTTATACACAATCAATATTTAAAAGTATTTCAACCTAATCTACGTACATTCTTACCTCTGCTAGCATTTCGTAATATGTCCTTTGTTCTTGATGACTTATTTGTTTGACACGTTCTGGCATTGATTTGATCAAAATTTGGCACATTTCCTGCGATATCTCAGTGCACCAGGACCTTTTTGATGGCTTCTCTGAGGTTGGGGATAGAGCCAGTATTGTGACAATCGACTTTATTTTTTTATAATAAGCCATAGATTCTCGATCGAATTGAGATCTGGACTATCTGGAGGTCAATCTAGAACGCCAAGTTCATTATCGTTGAGCAATTTACTAACGATTTTTGCCTTGTGACAAGGTGCTCCATTGTTCATAAAAGTTGTTTTCTCATGCAATGCCAATGTCGGGGAAGGTTTTTCCTTTAGCATTGCTAAATATCGTTCACCATTCATGGTTGTGTTCTTAGGAAGAAATAATAAAGTCCCCCTACCAAAATAGCTTAAACAACCCCAAACCATCACACTTGGAGGTTGTTTCATTGTCTGGATAGTGTATTTAGGATCCATCCTATCTGAGCCACGCGGGCGCCGCACCATTCTTGGACAGCTTCTGAATGTTAAAAAAGAGGATTGATCAGTAAAAAGGACTGTTTATCAATCATCAACTTTCCAATTGATGTGCTTTTTACAAAACCCAACTCTTTTCTTGAGCATTTCGGCATTCAGGAAAGGATTCTTGGCAGCAGTCCGAGATGGCAATCCTAGTTCCTTTTGCAGCCGATGTCGAATTGTGCTCTCCGATACATATTTAGGCAAATTATGATGCTCAAACTTAATATCTTTTGCTATTATTGTTGTTTTCATTAACACTACGTTTTATTAATTTATCAATACCTAAATTCGTCTTTCTAGGTCTCCCATTACCACTTTTTCGGACTGGAGTACCAGAAACATCATCACTTATATGGCAGGAAACCCCCTAAATTCACAGTATTTTGAGATATTTCTAATTCTAAATGTTTTGCAATTTGTCTTTGTGATTTTACAACTTTATGTAACACAACAATAGCACCAATTTTGCCACTCTACATTAAAAAATATTTTACAGCTTTCTGAAATATGTAAAAAATACATGTGTTATGGATGGTGATCAGATTTTTTTGCCGTCACTGCATATATATATATATATATATATATATATATATATATATATATATATATGATATGATCGATTTATTTGCGAAATAGGGTTTCGACGGAGACACCCTTAATCTTTAATCGTTGGTAAACTAATGAATACAGAGAGATGCTCAGCCTAAGGACACACAAATTTACAAGTCGAAATGTAATTACGGGGCGACGGTATAGGGCAGCAGCGGTATTTTTAAGTAGAGGAAGGAAAAATATTCTGCTTATCAAGGAATTAGTGTTGAATTGCCCATCGGAAGTATTAAATTTATGAATTTCCTTTATAATAAAAGAGCTAATTCTATTAGACGGCTATGTATATAATTGTTAGAATTATAAATTATTTTTGCATTATTTATGTAAATTGAATGGTTTTCATTTGATATGTTTAGGAACAGGCTAGAAGATAGTCTTTCCTGGCGCATGTCGCATGTGCGTTCCTTCATTCTCTTGGAGAATCTGCTGCTTTCCTCACTGTTTACTTAATTGCAAATTTTGTTCTTTATCGGTGGATCTATTTTTAGACAGACTATTTCGGTTCGTTTTTTTGTATTGAAATGCAACATTGATGGCCCGTGCCAACTTGTTAAAATTCATTGGTTGAGGCAATTATGGGAATGTAATATAATTATTATTACATACTTTTTCCTTAGGATTAGCTGTTGGTAAAAGTTAGTTCTAGCTATATAGTGATATTTTTCTACAAACCAAAGGTGATATTGCAGCTCAATGAATGTTTAGATGATCGTGTTGATTTCATCCTGCCGGAAACAAGGATCACATATGCGATATGCTCTCAGGAAAAGGGAAGAAACTATGGACCTTTTAACAAATTCGTCGTGTCAAGAGAAATAGTGAATATAGGCTGTGTATTTCAACTCCATTACAGCGTGTCCCTAACTTGCCTGTGCGGTTATTGGTGTATACGTTCAATAGTGTGAGTTTGTTATTATCATGTAGGGTAGTTATACTGTATTAGTAAATAGAACGACAGACAGGTTTCATGCAGAGTTTTATATTATCTGTGTTGTCCTCTTCCATGTTTTGCTCTCAGCTATGAGTGTAATGGGTGAGTATGTAAGGAGTGGTCTGACGAGTGTTTTGTAAAGGTGTAGTTTTATTTTACAGATGGCGGAGTAGAACCTGCCTAGCATTTTGTTTAGCTCTTGTTTGCGTAGGGTTTAAGCGTACTTGGAAGTGTAGGTACTTGTCGAATGTGACCCCTAGTATTTTCGTGTGAGGTTTGTATTTTACTTTTGTGAGTTTGTTATTATCATGTAGTGTAGTTATACTGTATTAGTAAATAGAACGACAGACAGGTTTCATGCAGAGTTTTATATTATCTGTGTTGTCCTCTTCCATGTTTTTCTCTCAGCTATGAGTGTAATGGGTGAGTATGTAAGGAGTGGTCTGACGAGTGTTTTGTAAAGGTGTAGTTTTATTTTACAGATGGTGGAGTAGAACCTGCCTAGCATTTTGTTTAGCTCTTGTTTGCGTAGGATTTAAGCGTACTTGGAAGTGTAGGTACTTGTCGAATGTGACCCCTAGTATTTTCGTGTGAGGTTTGTATTTTACTTTTGTGAGTTTGTTATTATCATGTAGTGTAGTTATACTGTATTAGTAAATAGAACGACAGACAGGTTTCATGCAGAGTTTTATATTATCTGTGTTGTCCTCTTCCATGTTTTGCTCTCAGCTATGAGTGTAATGGGTGAGTATGTAAGGAGTGGTCTGACGAGTGTTTTGTAAAGGTGTAGTTTTATTTTACAGATGGCGGAGTAGAACCTGCCTAGCATTTTGTTTAGCTCTTGTTTGCGTAGGGTTTAAGCGTACTTGGAAGTGTAGGTACTTGTCGAATGTGACCCCTAGTATTTTCGTGTGAGGTTTGTATTTTACTTTTGTGTTGGTTGTGCAGTCTAGTTCTGGTGAGTGTATATTTCTATGTTGGGCACGTAGCGATCTCGCGTGCCAGAGAGTGTCATCTGTGTCTTCAGAGAATTTCTGACTATGAACCACTTCTTCTCTTAATGTCATCTCCTCTAGTATCGTCTGTGCACGGTGCGCGATTGTCATACCCTGGCCCGAGATGAGAATGATCACGTCGTTAGCGTAGGGCAATGTGTATATGTTCATGGAGCTTTCTGGATCCCGTGGGGTGTCGTTTGTGTACATGATGTAAATTGTATACACCAGCACGCTACCATGGGGTACACCGGCGCGTGGTGTGAACAGTTGTGACGTTATGTTATTATATTATATGTGACACCTCCTGTTGGTAAGGTAGTGGAGAGAAGCGTTCTAGTGCAGAATGGGAGATACGAATTGTTGGCTAGTTTCAAACGGAATCACTCGGCCCACCCTTTATCTAATGCCTTCTCCACATCCTCGCTGATAAAGAATGTCTTATGTCGATCTTGTCATGCTTTTTGTACTATGTCATAAGCGATGGTCACAACGGCTTGAGTGGACCGGCCTCGCCTAATGCCATATTGGTAGAGGTTGAACTATTCACTCTTCTCCAGGAATTCACGGAGATGTTGTTTACCATACATTCAAGCATTTTGTCTAGTGCTATAAAAGAACAATAGGCGTGTAATTATTTGCTTGTTTTTGGTTACTCTATAGTTATTTGCGTGCTTTGAGTTCTTGTTTTGGTGTGTGAAATTTTAAGGATGTGTAGATAATGGCCAAAGGCAAGTGAGGCGTTGAATAGATGTGTTAGTGTAGGTTACTTGTTTTCAAGTAAGTAAAGGCAGGAGCACGTTTTGGAATTGTTTTAATGTAGCGTTTTGTTTCTTCGACGGTGATAGGAGTGGTCAGTGTGTTGGAGTTTTCTAACACCTACATTCGTACCAAAGGGATGGGCCAAAGTTCTGCAGCGTGGAGCCAACACCATTCCGGGACTTCCAGGAAGTGCTCTTGTGCAAGTGGTTTAAGGATCTTATATGTGAACGTTGTCCCAGTGGGGATTTAAATGCAACAAGGATTTGATTAGTGCCAGTGAGGGTGCGTTGGTTTTTGTTGTAGGTTTATGGGTATTCGTGGATCCGTGCTCAACATCCTCCTCACTCGCCGCCAGATGAAGGAAGGGTCAATGCAATGAGCATCATTCGCTATGCGGGTCACCTCGCGCCATTTACGGTTCTAATCTCGTTGCACACATTGAAGGATGCGAGCATGTAGGAGTGTAATATTTGATGCATGCGTGTGTTTTCGCTGTATGTACATTTTTCTTACTGTGTTTATTGTGTGCATGAATGTGATCCAGTTGGTGTCTAAATATGTAGTGTATGTAGTCAGAAAGTAGTTGTGGTTCCGTGGCTATGTGTGTGTAGAAACGTGTGGCGTGGGTCTGCTATACATTATGTGCGTGGACGAAGTCGCTCGGCAGTAACCAAACAAATGTGAGGAAAGTCGGATCTATTTGCTCATAGCGAAATAACCGCACTGCTGGATGGTGTGCATTCAGGTCTCCATAAATAATAGTGGAAAGTTATGGTTGGATAGAGACTATCGAGTGGCGTCTATTTGCAGGTGTCGTTGTTGTTATTGTTGATATACTGCAGTGTGTAACCGGTAGAAATGGGCTTGTGTCAATATGTATTTTTTCAAGCTAAAAAGGAGTCGTTTTGCGTGTTGATGAGTGTGTGATGTGTGCAGCGCTTAACTAGGATCGTTGATTTCAGTTGCAGCGCATATGGAGTGAGATATGTTTGATAGCCTACAATGCTGAGTCTCGTGTTTGGAGGGTGTAAGCTAGTGGAATTCAGAAGTACACTGTGTATTGAGGAGCAAATTAGAGATACTGTTGTGTAAACCGTGCTAACTACGTACGTTATGTTGGCCTACGCTAAGCCGATCTATCGTCTAGAGCGAAGCGTGATAGTATCAGTGTTGGTCTGTGCCGCTTTGCTCCCCTTGATCTTTTAGCATTGGAGCAAGAGAGTGTGGGCTGCCATGGTGACCTTTTGTTAAGGTGGGGAAGGGGTTTTATGTTCTTTGTGGGTTCGATGGTGTTGGTGGGTTTGAAGGAAGTGGCCATAGAGGTCTGAGTGGGGAAGAGGAGTGGTGTGACAACAGAGAGAGAGGGAGCAGAGGCAGTAGAAGGGTGCATCGGAAAGGGTGGTAGAGGCAGCAGAAAGGGGCGGGGTTGGAACAGTGAAAGGGTGTGTGTGTGGAAACAGGGGTAGGGGAAGAGGAAAGGGTAGATTGATGTCGAGGCTGGGGCAGGGAAAAGAGGAGTGAGAAGGGCAGGATAGGTAGAAGGGGGGGAGGTGATAAGCGAAGAAGAGCTGGAGAAAGAAGGGGAAGATGGTAACGCGTTCGTGCACCCTGGTGTGTGCAGAAATGCTGGCCTTCAATTTTTGTATTCGTGAAATTTGGCGAATAATGTCTCCAGGAAGACGATCTGCCCTAGTCAATTTGCAGCATAAAGCTGGTTTAAGACGGTGACAGAGAGGCGTGGGACCCCCCTAGTTGTCTTAGGCTACCGCTAAAAGCACGATAACCAATTGTGTTTGGGGGTTATTGTGTGATGGCGCATGTATATTTTTGTCAAGAAGGGGCCTGGTTGGTCCCTAGAGCGCCGTTAGCAGCGGAATGTGTTTTGGTGATGGTAGAGAGGGCGGAGGTGGTGGTGAAGTTGGATGAGGTGGAGGCTTTGTTTGGCTGAGGAGAATTGTAGCCTCCTTAGCTCAACAACACAGCCACGCGAATTTTCCATGGTGTTTAGACATCTTATGCTAACTGCAACGCGGCTTCCGCCGCAGTTAATGCATCAGAGGGGGGTAGGGTCATAAAGGCCTTGTAAAAGTGCCCTTTTACACCGAATTTGGAACAAACACGGCCTGCTTGGCATGTATGCGGCTGAAAATGTAGCACTCCGATTCGTTACCTCTCACAGAAAATGAGAAAAGTAATGGATGGAAGAGTCTCAGATTGTTCTTTAAAGGAGGCAAGGGTCTAAGTAATTTACAACAAAAAAATTCAGTACCTCTAAACAAAAGTAAAGCCTGAAATGGTTTCGAATATTTATACAACGAGACTGGGAATCAGGAGCTCCAAGAAGACCCAAGAAACCAAGCAGAAAGAAGAGCGCCTCAAGGCCTCTAAACATTATAAATAGTGAATATAATAAAGGCAGTAAATCTATTATGTCTAACGATGTAAAAATATGCAGTAATGATAAGACGAATTAAATACTAGGCTCAGCAAACTGGAAAATTAAGCACAGATTATCGCTTTACATGAAGTCAAACTTAACAATTACAGGTATGGAAGAAACACATTAGAAGACAAGGTAGATTGATATGAGATTGTAGAATAAAACCTACATAATTGAGAAGTAAGAGGTCTACTCACCTTTATTAAAGGCAAATACGATTCAGCTTAGTTGAATTAAAAACTAACTTTTGTAACTACTCCTGTATTGAGGTGGTGTGCTGCAGTGAGAAAGTATTAATCACTTCCATCTATAGAAGCCCAAATAGTGACTTGGACAACAATGCCAGTTTGCTCCAACTGATGCATGAAATCAGACATGAATGTGCAATATAAATTATTGTTGGGTAATTTCAACCTTATCCGTATCAAGTGGAGCAGCTGCATAACAGAAACAAGACCTGAAGAGTTTAGCACACAATTTATTGAGAAGGTACGAGTTGCTTTCTCACCCATCTTATACTCAGAGGTGGGCATATCTTTAAATACTTTGTATTTAAAAACTAGATTTAAATACATTTATGTATTTAAAATTGTATTTGTAAATAAATTTGAAATCATGTATTTAAATACTTCTGAAAGTATTTAAATACTTTTTGCAAATACTTTACTGATAATAAGTTTATATAGCTATTAAGAACGTGTAATGCATGTTTTAGCTTGTCGCAACTTGTATGACACAAACGGTTGACTGCGTGAGCTGGTGAGGGAAGATTGCTTGCATCAGTTCAAATTCAGTTAACAGATGGTCACAGTTGTGTTCGGTTGTATAGTGAGAGCACTCAGCGTTATTTCAACTGCTGCATGGCAACTTCAGCTTTTTCGAAAGAGTGTGAAATGGAGAGATTATACAATAATAAAGACGAGGAAGATAAAGATCATGTAATTATAGTCATCCTTTACTAGATGGTAATTTTTAGAGTGAAATCTTCCGACGGAAAAAAGTGAAGTGTACATGTATATCATGCAATGGCGAAATATCTGCGGGGAGCAATGCTACTTCCAATCTACGCATCATTTGAAGGTAAGAATTCATTAAAGCTAATTATATGATACTTAATTGAATTGGCAAGTTTCACTATTTCTTATTTTTCAAAAATGCCAAAATTACTAGTAGCTAAAGATAATGTTAAGTAGTGTAGGTTTACCATGCACGAACATACCTGTTTCCTTTTGCAGCATCTTTATTTATAGTAAATACTGATTGAATTTAACATGAATTATGGCAACGTGAAACAAATATCCTTCAATTATCTGATAATGTACCTTTATCAACAGAGAAAGCATCCTGCTTTGGTGCAAAAAGTGGATTACTTGACAGCTCAAAGGAAAGATTCAAAAGGAGAATGTTCAGTATTTGACCATTATGTAGTTATTAGATGAATTCCTATAACGATGTATTTCATTATAGTAGCAATACCTGTATATCATTATGTCAAAACTAACATGCCCGCCCGTCAAAAATGTAGGAAATAAAGCTTGATAATGTATATACTCCTAACAATAGTGAAAGATAATATTTTGCTATGTAATTCTGAATATGATGAACTAATAATATATTTATGAATTAATGTACCAGTCCTATATAGCTATAGGATATTCATATAGCTACATTTTATATATAAAATTTTATATGCATACCATATATTCTCATTTCACTCACAATAATCACACATTCCACTACCGCATGTCTAAATTCTTCAGTTGACGTCATTTCAAGGCGGACGCTAGGCCGAAATCTTATAGAAGAAGAGAAAGTGACAAGAGCTCTACTGAAGAATAAACTAGACAGCACCTCTTACTTATGTCTACTTCAGATATTTGGTCAACTCGTCACCGTAGTATTTGGGGCGTTACAGTTCATTGGGTCTGTTAAGCTTTTGCTCTTTATGAAATATGAAATTCAAAATGTCTTTACAGTTAGGGAATTATCACTTACGATGATAACTACACCCTTCCAATCCTCTGGTAAGGTGTGATGGGCACTTCTTATTTCAGTTATTTACTTTTTAAAAAAATCAGAGGCTCAAGAGGTACCCGTTGGGAGCAGCGTCAAGAACCACAATTCGGAGGGCACACGCGTATTTAGTTTTTTTTCTCTCCTTATTTTTTCCTGATGAGGATATCATATATGGTTCCTTGTCGTTCTTTTGTGAGATGCCTAAATCCTCTTTTCTTCTTCTAAGCGCAGTTTGTCTTTCTCTCGTTGGACCGAAAATTATAATTTAATCGTAGACACTGCTGAGTTGCAGGTTCTTGTCCCTCATCTCTTTGGTTCATCTAGGTTGAGGGAACGTGCAGTGTCTCGCCTTCGGTACGTTCTTATTCTCTGCCTCAATGAGAGCTGATTTTATACGCTCAATTTCTTCATCAATTTTTTCCAGGTTTACTTCATTAAGATCGGCTGGGACGAATTTTATAAGATCTTCTTTGTACCTATTCGTCCCAGTTCGCTCTATTGTAGCTCTTCCTTTCCTGTACTTGTACCTGCATCGGGTTCTGATTTACTTCCAGCAGTGTTCGCTCGTGATCACTACACGATACGATGGCGGGTGCAATAGGATTTTGTATGGTATGTAGTGGCTGCCTAACATATTCTGTCGAATATGTTCCTTTCAATTAATATTTCGAAGTTTTCGGCCCCATAGCCACGTACTCCTAGCCATTCACTAAGCACCGTACATTTATGTCTTCAATGAATATTGTTGGGAGTCCCGTGCTGAAGATGGTCATCATATTGCGCATGGGAATGAAATTGAGTCTCGGCGGATGGTATCTATTGGCTATTATTTTTGGTGATAGCTCTTTTCAATTCTAACGCCCAATTAGACTTCATCTAAGGCTCTAAGCCATCAATTTCTTTCTAATCCATGTCTTTTTCTGATTGATATGGCCGCCCCATCGTGCGCTTTACCTGTAGGGTTAGCGTTAATGATGGCATAATTGAGAATTTTCATTGCTCTGCTATCTTGGTTTACTCCGTGTTCAGATATGTCTGGATCTATTTCCCTGAAGATGTTGCCAATGGTTGATGTTTTCCTGATCCATACACTTGTGTAAGTTTGCAGAATTCTGAGTTTTCTTCTCCTACATAATCCACTCTTCGCTCGTTTTTTCTTTGTTTTGGCGGTTTTGTTTGACTGATGAGTCTTTTGTCGGGAAGTGTATATATTGCACTCAAATATTCTTGAGAGTCACGCAGTCTCCAGAGTAAATCAGGATTTTGTCCTGCATGAGCATCGTTTCACCTCGTGCTCATATCTTCATCGCTATTTTTACTCCTGAAGGTCCATTTGCATGTGCTTTGATTATGTCAGCTTGTTTCTTTCCTCTTGGCAGGGGGAAGTTGCTGCTGGTATAGACTTTAAGGCCGAGTTCGGCGACCTCAATCCTCTTGGTTACAGTACTACTATTTTTCCTATTGTATTTACTTCTGTTGCATTTTCTTTACTTGTATTTTCTTCAGTTGCGTTGGTGTTTGTTCCTTTTATGGTATTATTGCTCACGGTTGCTGGTTTTATGGAGCCTTCTGACCCATAGTTTTGGCCGCACTCATGTTTTGTATTTATGAAGATTTATCTAGTCCATACCGTTCTTCTCAAGCATGTCGTTTAATATTGATTTCAACGTCCGGGGTCTGCCAATATTCATGACGTGAGCATATAAGATGCATGTTAGTACTTCCAACGATGTGCTATTTGGTACCATCAGGGGCCATTTTGCCTCACTCATTTCAATGATGGTGGCTTTCGCAACTCCTGCATAGGTATCGTGTTTTTTGTTGTTGTTCTTTTTCTTCGTTTCCTTTTTTTTCGATAATTTCTTTGGTTTGGAACACACCATTGCCATAGTTCTATGTGACCCTCCGCAGTTAATACATTTCTTTTCCTTGCAGTTTCTTCAGTTATGCCCGTTTTTTCTGCATTCAGAACATATTTGTTCCTTCTTTTGACATTGACTTGTAATATGGTCCTCCATCTGGTAACAATTCAAGCATATCTGGATATTGATATGCTTCTCTTGTTCCATATGCTCTGGGTGAATTCTCACATTGAATAATATGAGTCTATTCTGAGCTATTTTATTGGTCATCTCTGTTGTCGCACACACTTGATTCATTGTTGTTATTTTTTTCAATTTCAGTTTTAATTTCCTCTTTTGTGTGCAAGCCTACCTATAAGTAGATTTGTCTGCATACGAGGCTTCTGTTAGTGTTAATTTTCGGTGGAATTCGTGATGTTACTCCTATTTTTAGTTGTGTGCGATTCTAGTCGCAGGCCACTCTACATCTAAGACTATGTCGGTCGTTTTGTGCCCGTTTTTTTTGTTTTATTTTGTAATAACATTGTAACTATTCGACAGATACTAACGAAATTTGAAACCCTAATGTTGTTTTGCATTCTCTTCCGAATGATATAATTGTCAAAGTCCTCCCAAAGTTAGCTGGGGAATTATTTGGCAATAACATCATAAATATTCGGCCGATTATAACGAAATTTGATATCATATATTGTTTTACATTTTCTTTCGAATAATATAATTGCCAAGTCCTCCCAAAGTTAGCCCGGGAATTATTTTGTTTTGGCAATAACATCATAACTATTCGACCGATTCTAACGAAATTTGATATCATATATTGCTTTACATTTTCTTTTGAATAATATAATTGCCAAGTCCTCCCAAGGTTAGCCCGGGAATTATTTTGTTTTGACAATAACATCATAACTATTCGGCCAATTCTAACGAAATTTGAACCCTTATGTTGTTTTACATTCCCTTTCGAATGATGCAATTGTCAATGTTCTCCTAAGGTTAGTCCGCGAATTATTTAAAATTTTGTAGGTCTTAAAGTCCTATATCAGAATAAGTGAGAGCACGCAACTTTTTGGTCAGCAAACCTTGTTTTAAGGGGTTTCACTCCTTCAATGGAGAATAGCTTTCCCACGTCATTTTCCGTGTTGTAGATTAGGACGTATCCGAGTGCAACATTTATGATCCTTATAAGTGCAACCTTCAGGTTGCAATATATTATATTGCTTCAAATAGTTTTTTTTTCTCCGGTTCATGTGCTCCTTGCTCTATGTTCCTTAGTGGTACTCGGAGGGATTCGAGCCTACCTCCAATCGCATTCGCGGGTGGTATCCCCGCTATTCTCTTATCGAGCGCCCATGGTGCCCTTTTCTCTTTCTATGTACTCTTCTATTTTTTTTGTCAGCTCACTCCTCGGATAATATATAAAATGAGAGATAGGCAGAGAGGTCCTATTCTTTTAAACGGTCGATGAGTCCCTAAATACATTCTTATTGACAGTAGCACTCCTCGACCAACATATCAAAGTAGTTTTACTACTATTAGGCGCCTCTACTAAATTTCAGGCCCGTGGTCCTAAGGACCCCTCTTCTTCGCACCCCCTAAATGGGCTTCCTTCATGTGTTCACTACATCGCAATTGCGAGTAGTTCTGAGCGCTAAAGTGGTCGAGTTATGTTGCTTTTAGTGTTTGAAATCTGTTAGAGTAAAAGTATGAATTTAAGTGAAACATCTAAGGATAGTTCTACCTTTAGTATGGCTATCTTGTTCACTGAAGACAGAAGGAACCTCATATTCGTTCAGTAGACACATATCTCTCTTGAAAGTTTGTTGTTTGGTTTCCCGTAAAAAAAAAATGTTTTTCTTTATGCTGATGCTTGGCCTTGCCTCCTTTATCGCTCAATAGTGTTGCTGGGTGGAACTCGTATAAAGAATTCAAAATGAGTCCATTTACCGATCAGAAGTGAAAGAGAATGCAAGTACAGAAAGGAGGGAGGTAAGAGACACTGAAAACTTTGCTAAGCCCCCTCTAACCTCTGGGCATCCAAAGGTCTTCATCAAGCTCTTGGAAAACGGTCCGACTAAAATCAATTTACTGGTGGCTTCGCATTTTTAAGCCTTATCCCTGATTTCGAAGAGAAAAGAAAATTACTTCAATCCACGCTAGCTAGGTATGGAAATCGAGAATTATATTTGCAATGTTGCAATATAATTATGCTATCAGAATAAGCTAATCGTACAATTACGCGAGGATATTTCATAGAGGGTGGAAACACCAAGGGTAGACTGATATTTATTCAATTACAAAGGCCTGCGTTTGAACTTTTTTTTTATGTTCCTCAGGATTTCTTTGTGGTTTCTTAATGAATCAAACCTCCTCAACTCAAAAATGAATATATATTTGTTCAATCAGGTCAGATTTTCTCAGTACAGCATACACCATTTTCATTGAGATTACCTCATTTTTTTCTGAATTTTTAAAAAAAAAAACTTTCTCTATCTAATAATGCATTATTACTGTTATATCATATAAACAGGAATACACGTATGTAAACTATAATTCTTTTAATAAACAAAAAATAAAAGAATGCAACATAATAAAGAAAATAATTATAATTTCGAAGAACAGACGCCCTTAACGATTTTCGTTTGTGCCTGTCATCTGGTGCATCACGCTTCAAACACCAACAGTAGTCAGCAAGCATGTTTCCGTTCCATTTACACTGGTACCTGGATTCCATTGTTGTTATGTCCTGGTGGAATCTTTGCCCCTGTTCTTTACTGTAATCCCCGCAGTTGTCGGGAAAATAATCCAGATGGGACTGTAAAAAGGGTATCTTTATAGACATTCGAGCTCCCAAATGTTTGAGACTTGTTAAGAGCTGATTGACCAGAAAATATATTCTTCTAGGCTTCTTTTATTGCCTAGAAAATTGTTAACTAGAGCTTTGAAAGCTTTCCAGGCATCTTTTTCTATGTCTTTCATTGATGCATCAAATTGCTGATCAAGTTCCTGATTTGAAGTCCATCAAAAATTCTCCCATGGAGCTTAGCGTCACTGATTTGTGGAAATTTTTGAAGAAGAAATTTAAAAGCTTGGCCTACTTTATTAAGGGTTTTGAAATAATTTTTCATTATGCCAAGCTTTATATGCAGTGGAAGGAGGAGTATTTTTTGAGGAGGCACTAAAGGTTCAGCTATCACATTGTTTGATCTAATTCTAAATGCTTCTCGTGGAGGCCAAACCTTCTTCTCATAGTGCATACTATCTGCACGACTGTCCCATAAACATAGGAAACAGGGATGCTTCGTGTAGCCTGTTTGTGTCCCAAGCGTAAGAGACACTACCTGAAAAAAATTTAGCACGGTATGTTAATTCAGTGTAATATTTCTAAAAACAAATTCAAAGTAATATTTTTTAAAACAATAAGAATATGAATATGTACTGAAAAATCCTGTATGCCGATGCATTAAATCATCGTATTGGAACTAATTGGATATATGTACATCTTATTTTGAGTTTATTGAGTTGTGTTGTATACCTTCTCAATTAGGATAAGTTCCCCATTAACCTAATAGGATGCATTAACCTATAGGGACACACTTCAACAAAAAATATAACTCAAAAATGACTCATGATTTCCAGATTTGCATTCTTGTAAAATGTAAGTTGACCAAAAGGTGTATACAAGTATTAACAATTAAAAATGAAAATGTCAATATCAAAAAGCTTAGAAATGCCAAGTGTAAAATGATCTTACCTTTAAGTCACCACATATCCTCCACTTATAGCTAAAGTAATTTATTGCATCCAGCAATTTTTTCATATTTTCATAACTTTCAGTAAGTTGGATTGAATGGCCTATAGGAACGGAAGCTATCTTGTTACCAATATTCAGTAACACAGCTTTTAAACTTCTACTGGAGGGATCTATGAACAGTCTCCATTCTAATGGGTTGTAGGGAATTCCAAGGGCCTCAACAAGTCCTTTAATATTGGCGCAGTATACTAAAGAGCTGGAAGAATGCTGTAAAAAATAGCTTCGAAACTCTTGTTCTCTATTTCTGTACCCCCCTAAATGTTGTTTCTTAAGCGAGAAGATTACTTTCACGAAGTCGAGAGCCAAGAAGTTGTGTATTCGCCTTTGAAACCCCCAGATCCCTGGTCAGGTCATTTAACTGAACTTGAGTGAAGGGTCTTGCGACCATATCATGTGTGGAAACCTGATAAGACTCAGATGTGTCATAATCTTGGTCAACTTCCATATTAATCTCTTCATGTACCTCTATATGTTCAGGGGGAGAAGGTATAGGAATTCCTGGGCCATGGGGCAGGGGTTTGATGGCAGAAGGAACATCCGGATATGCCACACTATGTTTATTCTTCTTATTTATACCTGTGGAAAATATAATTGCATATTACATAAAGGAATTGATTTGGAGTTGCAGATAGTACATAAATGCTTAGTAAAAGATATGTTCATGCTGAAGTGAACTATGTTAGTTTTTAATTTTATGCTAAGTCTTTGCAAAATAATGACATTTTCAGGAGGCAGTATAATACAGAAAGTTTAAATACTTGATACAATGCTCCCCTTTAAGATTGGTCATGCAAAAATAGCAGTCCGTAGTGTGGTCCTTGCCATCTCTCCACACCATGGGAACACCAAAAGAGAGGGACTTCTGTTCGCCCTGACTCCAGCGTCTTAAACTTATGTAGCATCCCTTGCAGCAGATATGTGGTGCAAAACTTTTATCTTGATCTCTTAGCCTTACTCCAAAATATGCACGATACAAAGATTTAATTACAGGAGGGATTGTACTTTGCTGCTCGGGAAAAGTCACTTTGCCGCAAACATAGCAAAATCTGTCGGAGCTATTCTTACATTTTCTGTTCATTTTTAACTCAACCACTATTATTATTATTCTTATTATTATAATGCTAAGCAATTTTTAACCTGCAAAATATAAACCTATTTGCATAATTACTTAAAATGTACACAAAATTTACTGCGAATAGAGCAGTGCAAAAACTATTGAAATTTGATGTAATATAGGAGATGTATAAACTATAAAATTATTATCACCCCCTGTATCGCAAAAACTGGAGGTGATAGAAAAAAACGGAAGCCAGATTCGGATTTAGGAAGTCAATTTTATTAAGAAACACTATAGAAAACCTAAGGTACATTTTTGACGCAGACCAGTGTTATTTTCAGAACACAAAGTAATTATAGATAATGTTTCAACTAAATGGAAAGAAAAAAATTATATGCTACAAGATGATGTAACTAATATTTAACGGTTCTCTTTTTGCGTGGATGACACGAGGAAGTCTAGGTATGACCTGAGGTCAAGTGGTACGCCATGCAGTTTTCCAGTTTGCACTTGATAACTTCACCCCGTAAGGGGCACGACGATTTGCTCTCTTGGCTGCCGTGCTGACGGGACTCTGCGCCCCAGCTTGGCATTCTTTTTCTCCTTCTGCTAACCCTACTTCGTCTTCTGTACCAATTCTCTTTCACCCTGCACCCCGTAAAGGGCGCGGCGATTTGCCTTCCTTGCCGCCGTGCTGACGGGACTCAGCGCCCCGTCTGGCCCCAGCTTAGCCTCTTCTTCTTTCTTTCAGCACACTGAGCCCAAATAAGGACTGCGTAAAAACTATTAAATAAAAAAAAACCTCGATAACTTCAACACTTTATGTTTTTTTCGTACAGGCCTTTTGTTTCAGTATCGACCATACTCCAAATTCCAGAGTTCAAATCTAGCGACCTGGAAGGCCAATTTTCCTTTGAACAAAAGCCCTTAAATTTTGCCTGACAGCAGTTTTAAAAATTTTGGGCTGATTGTGAGGTTGCTTCATCTTGTTGAAGGGTTGAACCGGCATTTTCTATGAGGCTTCGGCTCAGGGAATTACCTTCTTCTTTAATATCTCCAAATAAACATGCTGATTGATATTTATTCCCCACCCCCCTTCAATGAAGATGAGAGGTGCTTTATGTCCCGTTGAAGTTACACCTGTTCACACTATCACGCAAGGTGACTTCTGTCTCTTGAAAGATATGCGCTTTTCTACCGGAATGTTGAACCCGACTAAACTTTCTTTCAAGTTCTGGATAGAGGCTTTTTGTACAATCACGAGAGGATGATTTATAGGGCAGCGTTTCTAACGTTAAGAAATGTTGTGTCAATTCCCCTTTTTATGCATGCCCTTTGCTTTCGAAGAGAATGGAAAATTCATACAATTCACTATCTCTTGGCCATTGAATTCGAGAATTATATTTGTATTGAAGGAATTATATTTATAGGGTGAAAATGGCAAAAGAGAGCCCTCCAGATAGGTTAATTGTACGATAACGAGAGGGTAACTCAGATGCCAGTGTTTTTAAGTAAACAAAAGTTTACGTGTTAATTCGGCTCTTTTATTTTTTTTGGGGGGGGGGATTATCCTTGATATCGACGGTAATGCAAAATTAATATAATCCATTCTATTTCGTCTTTAGAAATCGAGAATTATATTTGCAATATCTCAAAAATAATTAGGCGGTCAAAATGGAAGCGTTGTAGCTAATTTAGCTCATTATCAAGAACTCAGAACGAGCTTCTCGTACAATCATAAGATAATAATTCATAGAGCAATCTTTCTAACGCAGAAATAAGTTTGAATGGCAAATTGCCGTCGTTATGAGTCAGAACTGCTATCGAAGAGACTAGCAAAAATCATATAATCTACTCCAACTGGGCCTTGTAAACCACGACTTACTTTTGCAATATCCAAATTAAATACTATGCGGTTAAAAAGGCAATGTTCAAGCAACTAGCCTCTTCATCCAGCCCTTCAAGACGCTCTTCGTATAATTATGGTAAAATAACCTTTAGGCCAGTTTTTCTAACATAAAAAAGTTTACGTCTCAATTCGGCTTTTGTATTTTTTTGGCGTTACCCCGGGTATCGAAGAGAATGGAAAACTTATATAGTCCATTCTCGTTCGGCATTGGAAATCGAGAATTGTTTTTGAAATGTTGCAATTATAATTATGTGGATAAAATGGCAATTTTACAGCTAACTAGACATTTTATTTAGTCATCGGAAGATGCTACTCATACAGTCACATGAAGCTACCTCGTACTCAATTGTAAAGAAAATAGCAAGTGTCACTTCGTCTTTAATCCTTTCCTCTGCCTTCAAAATCGACAATTATTTTGGTAATGTTGTAATTATAATACAAAGGCCAGCGTTTCTAACCTAAACAAAAGTTGACGTGTCAATGCGGGGGGTTTTGCGCTACGTCTGATATCGAGGAGAGTGGATCATTCATTCCCTCAACAGGTATGAGAGTAAACCTTATGGGGCAGCATTTCGAACGTAAACAAATTATGCGTCAATTTGCACTTTAGGCCTTAACTCTGCTAGCGAAGAGAATAGAAAATTCATATACTGCATTCTAGCTCAGGCATAGAAATCGAGAATTATATTTACAATGTTGCAATAATCATTATGCAGTTAAATGGCAATGTTACAGGTAATTAAGCTCTTCATCAAGCCCTCGGAGAAAGCTACTCTTACAATTTTACGAGGATAACAAGCAAAATTTGTATGTTTATTCGCCTTTTTTGCTTTATACTTGCTATCAAGAGAATAGAAAAATCGAATTATACACTAGATCGGTCATGGAAATTAAGAATTATTTTGGAATATGGGAATTATAATTATACGTTTAAAAGGCAATGATGAAGAAAATAAGCTTTTCATCAAGCCCTCGGAAGAAGCTATTTATACAATCATGATAAGATAATTCATAGACCAGCCTTTGTAACGCAAAGATATTTGAATGTCAATTCACCTTTTTTTAAGATCACTCTTGCTATCAATGAGAATGACAAAGTTAATATAATTGAATCTAGCCTGGCTATGGCAATCTAAACTTATTGCAAAGTTGTAATTATAATTATTGGGTTAAAATGACAATATATTTATTAGCTAACTAACATATTCACTAAGACATCGTAAGATGCTCCTTGTACAATCAAGAGAAGATCACTCATAGGCCAGTGTTTCTAAAGTAAACAAAGTTTAATCTGGTAATGTGCCATGTTATGCGTTACCCCTGCTAATCGAAGAGAAGGGAAATTTCATATAATCAATTCTAGCTCTCTAATGAAAATCGAGAATGATTTTTCCCATTCTGCGATTAAAATTGCAATATTGACGCTAACTAAACTCTTCATCTTCATCAATCCTTTGGTACAGTCTCCTCCTACACCACTGGTTCGCAACCTTTTTAGCAGGTGACCCCAATCATGTTCCTCCAGCCATAACCGCGACCCCACTATTTTATGCAGTGTATATAACTATATAATGTATGTGTTACATGTTACTATATTACTGAGTGTAGGGCGTAGGCTGTAAAAGCAAAGAACAAGTATAATTTTCTTGTAAGAGGTGCTGTAAGGCTGAAAAAAAAGAGACAAAATGAACATCATTAAATTTAATTCACTTTACTATGAACATTTTCCTCAGAAAAAAAATGTGTTACATTCCACAAAGGAAAACGAAAGATAAAACTGTTTCTTATCAACTGATAATTTATTTTAATGGGAGCCATGGGGCTGGATTTCACTGGTAAGTTTGTCCATTCGAGGCTCAATCGTAAAAATTGCTACTCTTAAATCATGTTCAGGCTGCAACCGATTCCTGCATTTTGTTTTGATGGCAGCTAGGAATGCAAACCCTGATTCACACAAATAGGTTGTAGCAAACGACAACAATACTGTCTTAGCATCCCTTCCAAGGACTGGTTTCTCCTTCTTCACATCAGTCCAGACCATGCCTAGTGATTGTTGCTGAAAGTTGGAGTGGAGAGTATCATCATGTTGTACATCGATGAGCTCCTCTTGCAGATTTTGAATGGAAGATTCTTTCTCTGAAAGGTCTTCGACGTCGAAATCGAAGGGTTTGCGCACCCATTTGTATTTGTCATGCAACTCTTCACCCGGAATATACTTCTGAAACTCCTCACTCAGCTTTTCAAGGTGCTCAATAATGGTACTTTGTACGTCCAGAAGTGAGAAGTCTTCTTCGTCTTCCAGAAAAAAAGTTCAAGAGTGGAAAGGACGCAGTCTTCCCCTCTCAATCTTTCCCTTCCATAACTTTAGCTTTGAACTTTTCTGACACAGAGAGATGAGTTTCATCCTTTCCTTGCATGGATATATTCAGCAAGCTCAACTCTGAAAATATATCTGTCAGATATGCCAATTTAAGTAACAACCTTGGTTCTGAAAGCTTTGTGACAGTACATGTTTCTTCTCGATCAAGAATATTTCAACCTATACACGCAATTCAAAAACTCTCTGGAGCACTTTTCATCGGGATAGCCACCTGAGCAAAGAGTAGTAAAGTAGGTGTTCATATTCCGACCACATAACTGAGCACATCTGACTGAACAGCCTTGAATGCAGAGCAGATGATTGAATAAAACAATGGATCATTACCACAGCAGGGCTCACTTATTTTACCCTAGCGGTGAAGCCTTGACGTTCCCCAACATCGTAGGTGTTCCATTCGCGCATACACTGAAGCATTGTTCCCAACTTAGCCCTCGTTCTTTGGTAAAGATATCAACCAACTTTAAAGATCTTCACCTGCTGTTGTTGTTGTCTCCAGTGGTCTACAGAACAGGAAATTCTCTTTCATGCCACTCTTCCCTTGGTACCGCGCATACATCAAGAGCTGTGCGTCATCACTGATGTCACTTGACTCATCCAACTGTGAACTAAATTTTCCCCTTTCCTTGATAGCAGCGACTATCTGTTTTTTGATTTTATGACATCTCTTGAATCCGTCGGCTAATTGTGTTGTTTGACAACGGAACAGTTTCATTTTTTTTCAAAGCATCATCTCCGATAGCAGTACGTACCATATCAATGAATGCGGGCTTCACCAACCTTTTCCCAATTGTGTGTGGCTGTTTGCACTTAGCAATTCTTTTTGCAACCAGATAAGATGCAATTGTCGTTGTCGAACAGAATACACCCCTCTGCTCACAGGGGTATCTAACTGCTGACGCTTCAGTTGTCCTTCTCTCCTCTTGAAATACTGGCGGTCTTTCCCTGCCAGCGTTGGGTGTTTTTCCTGTAGATGCCATTTGAGCTTGTTTTCTTTAAGCGACACATGGCTGAGCACTTCACCACATATAAGACACTGAGGTTTTTTGATGCCATGACTGATGAGAAACGTAAACTCAATGTCAAGAAATTCTTCTTTGTACACCCTCTTTCTGGACATCACGGAAGAATCTGAAAAGAAAATTATACTGGTTTAATAATAAATCAAACAAAAGATGTAATTTGGTACCATCCAGCAGGAGGAAAAAGAGGAAAACGGCGAAGGAAAGAGGAGGGAAGTTGGCTAAAGAAAGAGGAGGAAGGTAGGGGGGCAAGGAGAGGAGGGGAGGAGCAAAAAGAGGAAAGGAGAAGTGAACAAAAAAGATTAAAGAGAGAAAGGGAGCAAGGAAACAAGTGTGGAAAAAAAGAAGTAAAGCTATATAGAAGAAAAAGGAGGGGGGACATAGGGAAAGAAAAGGGAGAATTAAAGAGGATGACGGCAAGGAAAAGAACAGGGGAAAAGGGACCAAGAAAAGAAGGGGAAAGGGACCCAACCAGTACGACACTTAGGGACACCAGCAATAAACATACATTATCAAAAATTTCTATATTCAAATATACATGAGTAGATTAATGAAGCCAGCAAAGTTGCTTATAAATGTCTTGAGACAGTATTGGTGATAAGGACATTTGCGTTAAAATTATAATACTCAAAACCTTTTGATACATAATATCAGCACTAATATACTCTATAATTATGACAATATAGAAATATTGCATATGCTAAAAACATCTCATAATGGGAAATTCATATTTTTTTATGTTGTGAGACTTATGAGTGCTTGGCGACCCCATAAAAAATGCTTGGTGACCACAGGGTTGGGAAAGATGTCCTACACTAACGAGATAATTCATAGGGAAGCGCTTCGAACGTAAACAAATTTTATGTGTCAATTCTCTCATTTTTGAGTTGCGACCAGAGAAAAGAAAATATTCATATAATCTCCTTTAGCTCTGTCGTGAAAATCCAGTTATTTTCTCCATGTTGCAATCATAATGATCCGGTTAAAATGGCAATGCATACATTAATTAAACTCTTCATCTTAGGTTAGCTTAGCGTTGGAAAGTCCATCGAGATCGATGATGACGGATGCCCTCTTTAGGGAATCAACCTACTCTAGGTTTAAACGGGTATGAATGTGTGAAGTCTTTGGACACGTATCTTGACCGAGGGGAGAAGGACTCTGGTGGCAGGACAGTCTCGAAACAACCAGGCTTCATCCTAGGCTGCAGGTAGCTGCCGAGACACCGGTCTATTGGCGCTCGCCTAGAGGCACCCTCGATCCTGGTTTGTGATCGAGGTATCCTACATCTAGCGTATGTGTTATCTCTACAATCGAAGAATAGAAGTGAATAGAAAAGCCATAAAATCCTCTCCACAAGGCCATCGAAAGAGTGAATAATTTTTGAAATATTGCATTTATAATTATTAAGTTAAAATGACAATATGAATAACCCTTCGAAAGATGCAGAACCACACGATCGGGAGAGGATAATTCATTTGTCCAAGTTTCTAACGAATACAAAAACTTATGTGGCAATTCGTTTTTTTTATGCCTTACTTCTGCCTTCAAAAGGAATGGAAAATTCATATAATCCAATCAATCTCGGCCATGGAATATCGCAAATATCATTCTGTGTTTAGAATAGCAATATTCCAGCTAATTAAAGCTTTTAATCAATTGTTGAAATGCACGTGAATAACTCATAGATCAGCGTGTCTAACGTGAACAAAGGTGCAAGTTCTAATTCGCTATTTTACGCGTTATCCATTTTATCGAAGGGTATGAAAAATAATATAATATACTCAAACATGACAATTGAAATCAAAAATTATTAATGCAAGTTCGCAATTATAATTATGCAGTTAAAATCACACTTAGGCATCTAAGATCTTCATCAAGGCTTCACTAGACACCCTTCATACAATCGCGTGAGGATAATTCATAGGCCATCGTTTTAACGTAAACAAAAGTTTACGTGTTAATTCGCGTTTTTATGCATTACTATAGGTATAAGGGGTTACCAGTTATAGTGGGTTTAAAAGATCTTATGCTCTTATGGAAATATCGTGTTACGACTTACATTTGAAAGCACAGTTATAGGGTACGAGTTTCTTCAATGCAATGTAACGCGTTTATAGGTAATTGGTTACTGAGAGATAACCTTGGGATAACTTCTTTTTGGGGATGCCTATGCTGTCGTTTGATTTTGGCGTTGTGGTCTGGGTAAGAGGATCGATTGATTACCCGTAGGGAAAGGAAATCCCAGAAGGCGGATTCTCTGTCTCTTTATTGGACGGAGACTCGGTAGATCTAAGCGCAATTAATTCGTTTGGTGTATGTCGGGTATTTGAGGCTGGCCTACTAATGTATGTGTCTATTTTGGCCTACGCTTCATCTCCTCGAGCTGACAGTTGACCTTGTTACTGATGACAGAACTCGTTACTGAACCCGGGGTCTACTTTTGGATATTATTTATCGTCTAGAAAAATGTAGGCGTGACCCACTGTTGGCCAATCATGTGGTTTGGGTGAAGCTCAATTGAATGTAAATTTATGTATGTGTACAAGGGAATAGAGACAAAATGAGCAGGAAGTTTTGATTCAGACCTCTGCTCGACATTTTTTTCTTGGGGACAACGATAATTGTAGGAAATAGATTTCGTGTTTCACGGCTCTATGACAATAAACAAAGGCCCAGCGGCTTTCCTGTTTTTCATGTTGGTGTGTTTGATAAATATATCTGCACAGCTGTTAGCGCCTTTACTCGTGTAATTGTGTATGTGTGTGACCGTGTGAAAGCCTCTCGAATTAATTTTTTGCCTATATAGCTTTAACAAGAATATAATATTTGCATATATTATTCGCATGTTTCCATGGCAAAATCTTATACAATTTCATTAGATTAATTGCAGGTGCATAATTATGTGCGTGCACACTTCAAGACTTCATGGGACTCACATGACACTCATTTGTGAGGCTTTTTTGTTGATCCTAATCCACCTTGCAATAGGTCACTACAGAAATCCCATCCGAGAAAACGGAGTTTAACAAATTATATTGAACTCGGAGTCTTACAATATTTTATAAAGCATAAGAATGAGCCTCTCTTATGTAATATTTATATGCATTTTTATATTGAATTTAAGTTTCTTTGGCTTTCGGGCAAGGGTCTGATAACACCTTATATGGTCTAAATATAGGTTATCTTAATCGTGCGTGCGTACCACACGACTTCTCTTTACTAAATTTAATCACTGGCATGGACTGAAATTATAGATGTAATGGCGCGAGTTTAACTTAACTTATTACCAGCCTCTCGACTCTTTAGAAATAACAAAACGAAGGAGTTTTAGCAAACGTAACCCGTCTACCTAATCGCGTTAAACGTTGGGCTTGTTACTATTCCTTAAGGTAATTGGAAAGGATTTTACTTAACTATTGTCGTTATTAAGATTCCTTGTTGAATTTTCTACTTCTCATTCGGACGAAATTAAGATGCTTCTTCCATTTTTCGCTTGAGTACTTGAATGTTGCCGATTACTCTGTTCTTTGCCATTATATAAGAACGAGAGTTTTGCTGGCTTTAACCTTTCTATCGAAATTGTCTCTTGATTACTATCGAGAAATTCTAGTTTGTACACTCTTCTGTCGCGCTCGACCACCGGAAATGGGTCAGCATTTGGCGCTTCTAACGGTTTGTGAACTCGATTGACTCGGATCCACAGATGCATCGCATCTTGTAGTTCCTTAGGTACGACGATTTTGGTACCAAGTTCAGATGCCCTTCGGATAACTGTGTGAAGTCGATCTGTGACATGGCTTTAGTAAATTTGTTGATGAATTTGGAATCAGCTTTGGATGAGCCTGTCTGTCATGGTACACAACAGTGAAAAAAAGGCTGACACCAGCGGTTTGTGGTCCGGACACAGTGTCACATGACAACCTTTGATGTTGTGCCTGAAATGGATCACAGCAAGATACACCGCCAGGAATTCCCTGTTGTAGGTGGAGTATGCTTGTTGTGTCTCGATCACTTTGCTTGATAAATAAGCCACGGGTCGCGGGGATACATTTACCATCTGATGAAGGGCAGCACCTACCGCGTATTGGGAGCTGTCCGTCACTAATTGATATGGTGAGTCGTTGGGTAGCGGATGATATAGCTTGACTGAGTTTGTCAAAGTTGCTTTAGTGGCCTTAAATGCTTCTCGAGCAGCATCATTCCAGATGAGCTCAAGAGCCTTGGGTTGAAGTCGTGCGAGTTCAGTTAAATTTCCACAAAATTCGGTATCATTCTTCTATAGTAGCCTAGCATGCCCATGTATCCGCGTATTCCCCTGAAGTCTGTTGGTAATGATACATTGCTGATCTCTTTTATCCTATTAGCTGGTGGGCATATTCCTGTAGCTAAAAGACGATGGCCCAATAAATCAATTTCCTCTTTCATGAAGTCGCACTTTTCCATAAATATGCGTAGATTGTTTTGAGCCAGGATTTTGAATACTTGGTCTAAATGATCTAAATGGTCATTCATATTGTCTAAAAATATAAGAATATTGGCGATATACACAAGACGAACTCCATTCAACGAAATAAATTATCTGTGTGGCTCTAGGAAGTGCAATTTGCATTTCTGAGGACAAAAGGGCAAATTAAAAGAACCTCACAAGTTTACAACCCAAATGGGGTTATAAGAGCAGTCTTCTCTATATCCACCAGGTTGATTGAATTCTGATCGTAAGCCCAAGCATGGTTTAACGGAGAGAAAACTGATTTATTATAAAGATGATTTGCCATACTCCGAATTCTTGGTAAAGGATTTTTGTCCAGCTTCGTAATTGCGTTAGGTGAGCGAAAGTCGCCAACGAATCTGTGATTGCCTGGCGTCTTTTTCGACACCATGTGAATGGGTGAGGCAAAAGGAGATTTTGATGGGCGCACCACCCCCTCCTTCCATAGATTATCGAATGTTGCTCTGGCAATCTGTAATTTCTCCATCGAAAGAGGCCTTGGTCGCGCGAAGGTTGGTGGAGCACTGCCGGTTTGGAATGTGTGTACTACGGAGTTATATGGTTGAGATCTGGCATCAACAACCGCAGGGCTGTACAAGGACTCGTATCTTTTTAACACTGACCTACAACTGGGCGGAATATGCGGGAAATCATTAATGATTAGCGATATTACAGATTGCCAGGACTGTTTTTCTTTGGAGACGAGCTCATCTGATTATTAATGAGGATGCCGCGCGCACAATCCACCAAGAGATTAAAGTACCCAAGAAAATTGGCTCCTAATAATCGTGATGTGATATCCGCAACAACGAATGTCCATCTAAATGAGCGACGCAGGTTATGAATAACTATGTCCCTCTGTACTTCACCGTGTACCTTTATTTCACCTCCATTTGTAGTTGAAATATTTACGCTGGAATCACGTACTTCACACGACTGCATAAAATTGACTGAAATTATGGATACACTTACCCCTGTAACGATTAAGAATTCGCATTTCTTACTATTTAATTTTGCAACAAAAGTGAGCAATGTTGGCATTCCGAGAGTCGCATTCACAGTAGCATGCTGTTCAAGTTTTCCTAGGCTGCCATGAGAATGGCCTGGACGATGGTTGCATTTGTACGTTTTCACTCCGCTTTGGCCACCTGCACCATGGTTCGCAAAATTTAGCACTCGCACCGAAATACAGATGTGACCGACACACTACAGGCCTTTGGTTATTGAGAAAAGGTCGCACTATCACCGTTAGTTTTACGCGCCACTGAGTTCAAACGACTGACATCAGGGTAAGCACCCATGGGCACTGAATGCGCACTGTTTGAATATTGTATTTGGTTTACCTGATTATTACTCCTTAACAAACCTATATTAGGAAACGAATTAGCACCACTTTCATTTTTGACACTCCTATTTATACTGAAGCATTGTGCTCTATAGAACGGAATTAGCTCATCCGAGAGTTTTCCTATCTGGGCGAAGAGCTTGGAGCTGGGAGTGTTCTCAGCGCCACCTTGGGTGTACTTTTCTCCTCTGCTGTCTTAATCTTAAACTCTATTCTTTTAATTTTCTGGTCAATATCCTCTACTTTTTTACCTTCCAGCACTGGCGGCCGGCAATCCCACACACATCTCGGAATTTGCCTCAATCAGCCTTTCCATCTTGTTTTCTGACCGGGCATGGCACTTGGATTGGACTAAGTGCCAGCAATATAGTAATGCAATTGTGATCCATCAGGAATAGAGGGCTCGGTTAGACATACATGTTCTAGTACAAATTCCTACTGGTTAGTATTATGTCCGACTTTGTTGATTCTTTTTCCCTCACGTGCGTGGGGAACTCCGGCCCATCTCGTACTACTATACCCATGTGAATCAAAAGATTCAGGTTTTCCCAAACCTGTTCTCTGGGGTATCCACTGAATGCCTAGAGCGCGCATTCAGATTACCAAGGAAAATCCCCGAATATTCGTTCCGAATACCATAAATAATTTATGTAGGGGCAAATGAGTTCTTCTTATGGGTTGATACTTTCCCTTTACTAACACTGATCTCTTCTTGGTATATAACTCTATTGCCATATCATATAACTTTCGTCTAACTCTTACAACTCTTTATGCTATGTGCCTTCCTTAGCAGCTATTATTATACCGTTGTACCTCTCATTGGTGTGGCTTTTCGTGTAGGTATAATAGTTTTGCAACTTCAACTCATACGTCCCTATACTCAACCAATGCTCACAAATCACTAATACATCAGGGTCCTCTCTGACTATCACGTTTCAGAAATGATTTTTCATCTCATTCAGTCCTTTCATGCTCACCTTAACAATTTTCAGTTAATTAACTGTAGTACCCATTATTCTTTATTTATTGAAACTCTTAACCTCTTTCGTTGCCCTTCTTTAACTTCCTGAAGATCTCCGTCTTCAGGAATCACATCTATCCGCTGTTACCTGTCAACTTCCGAGCAGTAGTGCTCTCTAGACTGCATCTGACGGGTATTCAGGTTTGGTGAGAGCACTTGAACTTCCCGTCGACTATGTCGTCTATTATTCCCAATATGTCCATATCCTTCGGAAACAACGTTCCCAAGAGTGGTTTAGAGGTGTAAGTCTACCTCCTGACACGTTAGGAATACATTATTCATCCACTCATTCTCGATATCCTCTTCCCTTTCTGTAACCACTTCCTTTATTTCCCATATGTCACTGCCTTTGCATTTCTTAACTTCCCTTGGGACTACTTCATCTTGACATTCCTCACTCTCAGATTTCGAAGTTGAACCCTCTGGGTTGGAGCCTTTTCTCATAGCCTTCTTCGTCTTCTTCTTGCTCTTTTTCTTACAAACTTCTACAGTTGTTCTTTCCTAGGCCTTTTCAGCTCATAACGCTACCTCTTCCTCCTCGATTATTTTAATTTTAAGCATGTCTCGTGATGGGGGGAAGGGGTCCGAAAAACACAACTTTCTCTTCATACCGTTCCTCTCGAGTAAGGCGTTAAGTCGCTTCCTGGTTTGCAATATTTGCATTATGTGCGTACATTATCATTACCATAATCTTCCATTTCTGATTTATTTTCGATCACAGATATGGCACGCGATATGGTACTGCTTGGGGGTTGGTACTGCTTAGGGTTTGGCACTGCTTGGGGGCTGGCATTGCTTAAGGGTCCGTTTTCGCTGCCCCTGCGTATGACATATGTTCTTTCCTCTTATGCTCTGCACTTACTTTCTTTCATATTCTTTATGAGTTGCCTTTTAGCAGGGCATCTAATACTCATAGCCACATGTGGGCCTTGGCAGTTCAGGCACTTTTTTTACCTCACTTCTACACTTTTTAAACCCATTGACCTACCTGGTCACACCCCGAGCATTTCTTCCCCCCATGTCTTTTCTAGTGGTTTGATCTTCCTTTTCGAAACATTTGGTACAGATTTGTATGTAGATATATTACTCTGCGTCAATCATTGAGGGAGTGATTCTTCTAAAAATGTGATCTTGAGCAGATTATTATATTTACTTAGCCTAATCACCTCCGTCACCTTTGCCCAACCAAGTCTGCTTCGCTTCCACGTCTCTTTTAATATCCTCTGCTGAGTTGTCCCCCATCTGTTGGTCTATCTGGCTACATATGACTGTCCTATGTGCCATGATCTCAGGTGGCATCACTGGCTCCATTGCATCCTGCTGGTTAGTGGCACTTATTTTATTCATTTCTTAGATGGAACTACACTGTTGAGGTATTATTATATTTTTCGGCTTCACTTCTGACTTGTTTACAAGTTTGCGCTTATCCTACCAATTGACTTAATAACTCGCCAAGATTTAATAAAAAATTTTAACGTTTGGCGGAAATTTTCTTATTGGCCTTGCCGCCTTTACCAATTTTAACTATGCGCGCGAGGGAGGAAATTCAACTTTTTTCGACGAGTGTTTACTGATGATGTCAAACCTTCTTAAGGTTCTTAAGGTGTATGAAGGTAGAATTTAGCAATAAGAATGATAGGATAGTATTGAAATTAGAAATAAATGTAAGAATGTGTTGGTGATGAGGTGTGTATGTAGTTTCCAGGTGACTGGATGGTCGTTTCCCTTCTTTATCTTCTCAGTTCTTACTACCTCCCGTCTACTCTCTTATACTCTCTAATTAAACACTCGATATTATATTGGATTTTACCCTTATATATGACTTCCACTTGCTGCATATACTGACTTTCTCTCTTATTACTCGCAGGCTTACACAAACATTAGGACTGGATTCGTTCTTAGTCTCAGTCTGTCCTACCAACTATTTCGCAGGTCTTCCTCGTTCTTTCTCCAGATTTTCACTGCTCTCTCTTGTAACACTATATTGACTTATTTCATTCTTATTTCTCTATTTAATTCTTCTTGCTTTTTAATGTCCATCCACCTAGTCCTTGTAGTCCATCGGGTAACCTGGTTTTGTACCCTCTGGAGTTTGATCATAGCACCATTCGGAGTACAATGTAGCTGAACAGTTGGGTACATTATGGTCTCTCGAAGCCTTCGGAAGATGATCCTGGTACAATAGGGAGGAGATGACACATAGGCCACTGTTTCTAATGTAAACAAACGAGTCAAATTTCTTAATAAGCCGACTGAAATGTCTTATCCTAAAATCATACTAGGATAACTCATAGATCAGCGTTTCTACATAAAGAAAAGTTTAAGTTTTACTTCGCCTTTTTACGTGTTATCATTCCATTCGTAGTGAATGGAAAAATCAAGTAACATACATTCGTTTGTCAATAGAAATCGATAATTATTTTTACACTGTGGGAATTATAATTATATGGTTAAAATAGCAATATTTCACCTGGATAAACTTTTCATCTAGCTACCTTATGATGCTCATTGTACCATTATGATAGAACAGGGTTTCAGAAATAAACAAAAGTTTACATATTATTTCTACATTTAATGCTTTCTCCTTTCTATCACGGCAACTTATGCCAGAGTAGGGAGTCGCAAGATGGGCTCCTAAAATTATATATATAAAAAAATATATCTCTCTGCTATCGAAAGTAATGGAAAATTTATATAATCTACTTTAGCTCTTACATGGAAATCTATGATTAGTTTGCAATGTTGTAATTATAATTATGTGGTTAAATGGGTAATGTTTCATCTAACTTATATTTTCTTCAAGCTCTTGGTTGACGCTCCTCGTACAATCGCGAGAGGGCAACTCTTTGGTCAACGTTTGTAACGTAAATAAAAATTTCCGTGTGAATTATTCTTTTGATCCGTTACATTAATATCGAAGAGAATGAAAAACTTTGGTCTATTTTAGAAACAATGGCTTATGAGATATATCTTTTCGGTGTCGTGCCATGAATAGAAATTTAACTAGAATGGATAAAAGTAAATTTTCCATTTTCTTCGAAAGCAGGAATAACAATTAAAATAGCTGATTGATAGACAGATTATTTTGTTTGTTTTAGAAAGGCTGGCTTATGCGTTATCTTCTCGTGACACGGGGGAATGGAACTTCCCTTCCCCGCACCCTGGCCCCCCTTTTCCTGCTTTAGAGATTGTCCCAGACACAATTGTGCTTGATCTTGCCTCGCAAACATCTCCCTCCAAAAAAATTCCCGATTCGTTCCGTTTCTCCCCTTCAAAGTACGGTCCAGTGGTTTGTGATAGTGAGGTCTCAATTCTGAAGCTACTCAAGGTAAGTACACAATTTCTCATTTCCCGGGCAGAAGGAACAAGTCCTTCAGACTTTATTTCATCTCTCCACTGTTTCTTTTAAACTGTGAACTAACGAGGGTTCTCTGAGCTTACCTCGCTTAGAAAATCTCCCTTGAAAAGACAACCTTTATCTTTTCAAAAACCTTACTCTCATTTATCGGTTTCTCTTTTCCCTGGCATTCAACCATTCCACTTTTTTTTACAACCCTAATACGCTATTTTCGCGCCTTTCAAGCTAGGCGTTGGGACTAACAGAGCTTAGTTAGCTACAACATTGGCTTCTTAACCGCAAATAATTCTCGATATATATAAATATATATATATATATATATATATATATATATATATATATATATATATATATATATATATATCTCAAAGTAGCGCGAGAGAATGATGAATGAATCCATTAAACCACATTGAAAGAGAAAACGGAATAATTTTTCCTTGCAGTAATATTTTTATTACCTTTTTTCGAAAAATCCGTGCAGGAAAGCGATTCGAACCAGGCACACTGAGGCAGCGAGCACCGCTTTGATCACAGTTAGAAGTATGCCGTTATTACACTACGCTACGCAGAAAACCAAAAAATTCTCTGAATAGAATAGCTTTGAAGGAACACTTTCGCCAGCTCGAACGGAGACTATGAAACAAATAGAAAATTAATTGGGAATTCAAAGAATAAATGAGGAATAGTTAAACGCGTGGCAGATATACAAATGTATATATCTCTCAAAGTAGCGAAAATGTTCCTTAAAAGCTATTCTATTCAGAAATTTTTTTGGTTCTCTGCGTAGCGTAGTGTACTAACGGCATACTTTTAACTGCGATCAAAGCGGTGCTCGCTGCCTCAGTGTGCCTGGTTCGAATCGCTTCCCTGCACGGATTTTTCGAAAAAAGGTAATAAAAATATTACTGAAAGGAAATATTATTCCGTTTTCTCTTTCAATGTGGTTTAATGGATATATATATATATATATATATATATATATATATATATGGTTGCCCACAAATCGGTTAACCGATCTTTGAATTAATATTAAATATTACTCAAAAAATGAGATGTTTTTGTCCTGTAAAAATTGTTTTACCTAATAACTATTTATATTTCAATTGTGAAAACTTCATTTAATTTCCTGTTACGATGATACACAAATTGTTTGGTGGAGGCCAAAAAAAGTGTTTCCACAAGGAAGTAAAGTAATAAAAATCCGAAGGTGAAAATTAACAAATTTACCTGAAGAAAGATAATTCAACATGTAACAGATTTGACATGTATTTTTCTAAGTAGCTTTAAGAACAATGGAATACATAAAATCGTATGTTCTCTTCTTTATTACATCAAATCCTTTCTATGCATCGCAGAAAAGAGTACTTTAGAAGACCCCGTTTATCATGCAGCGAAAATTGTTATCAAAAACTTTATTAGGACTGGCAGTATTAAATAAGTAGATGTTTGAGCAACGTTTTCCTGATAGGAATCCACCAAGCAAGTCCGCTATTTGGAAAAATGTCCTAAAGTACCACGAAGAAGGAACATGTTTAAATTTGTACTTCGAGTAGTAGGAAAATCATAAGAACAGAAGAAAATATTTAAAATAATGTTCGAATGTCACCTCTTCAAAATCCAAACGTATCAGTCCTAAAAAATGGCTTGCCTTTGGTAAGGTCAACATTTAACCGTATTGTTAAGCACGACTTAAAATGACATCCCTATAAGATGCATGCAAGGCACCAACTTCTTGAAGCTGAGTTTCCTCCTAATGGATAATTTGTAGAATGGCTTTTTCATACAGTAAACCTACTTGTTGTTTAGCAATAGTGAAACGTATTACCTGAACATAATCACCGAAAAGATTATCCAAGATATTCTCCGTATTGACGCAATTTAATTCAATAGACTTTGGTAGATCCAGAACAGAGCTTGCTTTAAGAGAACGAATGAGATAACTTTTTTAGCAATCGCATTGTGGTGTTAAACGAAAGGACATAGAGAGAGAAATTCATTTCTTTACTTTGGTTACAATGTTTCGGGTGTTAATTTCACCCATCCATCTTCTGGTACTGGAAATATACAAATTCGTGAATAGTCTAACATTTTAAGTTAAAATTAAAACATCCAAACTATGGAAGTAATGGAAGGTTTTGCCCCTTAACATAGGGAGTAAGGAAAAATTTACAGGTTATTGCGTTAAAATTCATGTTGGAAAATTTAATTAGTAAAATATGGCCATATATATTTGAGGAGAAACTACATGCTCCTAAAAAAACGTTACCCTGTCCAATCATTTCTAAATGGAAGACTGGTGGGAGAGAGCAAGAAGCGTAAGAAAAGAGAGAAGATTAAGAGGTTGGTTCATATTTTATAATAGAAGTAGTGGATGGGAAGGGCAATTTGAATTTAGAGAAGGGGAAAAGTATTTTATATACATTGATTCTTAAATTCGTAGACAGGATCGGGATGGTTTTCAAAATTCTAAAGTGTTCTAAGATGACCTCGGTTTTATATTGAATAGAATGAAGCCTAAAGGGTGAAAACACTTTCTTAGAAAGAACTTTTTCAGCCTGGCAAAATCCCATATGAGAACAGAACCTTCCCGAGATTACATCTGGGGCAAGAAAAATCATATATGACGGAGAACTTTGCATCTAGCCCGATTCTGTCCTTTCTATTGAAATATTGTCCTAAATAATTTTTATTTTAAAAAATTATCTTAAAATTCCCTAACATTAATTTTAATGCAATTTTAAAATTACTCCTTATATTAACGGACAAAACCCTCTATTAATTATATAATTTGGATGTTTTAATTTTAACTTTAAATGTTAGTCTATTCAAGAATTTGTATATTTCTTGTACCAGAAGATGGATGGGTGAAATTAACACCTGAAACGTTGTAACCAAAGTAAAGAAATGAATTACTCTGTCTATGTCCTTTCGTTTATCCTAATATATATATATATATATATATATATATATATATATATATATATATATATATATATATATTGTATTTATTTTAAAAATATAGTATGCGATAAGAAAATTAAGCTTACGAAAGACTGTCCAAATTCAACGCAATTTAAGGTAAATTTAGCTGACATTTTAAAGTTGCATAGGCTTAAAATCTCCTCATAACTTTATTAAAATAAATAAATGAGTTATAAGTTTAGTGTATTAATTATAACTATAACGTAATAAAAATATTACTGTATTAATGATTTATTTCCTACACATCTATTTTTCTTTTTTAGTTGTTGAAAATTACGATGATAACATACTTATTGTATTGACAAACAATGACGTCATTTTAGTGAATTTTATTAATCTTTCTTCTTTGTGTTAAAATATGTATGACTCACTATTCTTCTCATTATTTCAATTGAGGCATTGCTTTATAAAGGAAGAGTGTTCTTGTTACATAAGTTTTATCACGTGTCATATTTATCTGTTGTTTATTATCATTCTTTTGTCTTTATCACTTGATTTGACGTCTTTATTTTTCCTAAATTTGCGATGGATACTAGTGCTACTAAGAATTGCAAGTACAGTGAAGAGTACATTAGCTATGGATTTACATCAATTCTCGCTGATGGCATCGAAAAACCTCAGTGTGCACTGTGCTTCAAAGTGTCTGGGGAATGATTCTATGCGCCTAGTAGGTTGACGCATCATTTTCTGACCATCCATCCACAGACAGCTCAGAGAGACCCAGATTCCTTCAGGCGTCTTGAAAGGAGTTTGAAAAAACAGAACCTGGACGAGAGTAGTGCTTTGAAACAACAGAATTCAAAGCATCACACGAAGTTTCCCTTGAAATAGCAAAGCAAAAAAAGTCCCACACAATAGGCTAAACCTTAATTGCCATGTGGTTTAAAGATGGTCAAGCGTGTTCTTAGAGGCGGAGATGAACGAAAAATTCAACAAATTTCCTTGTCAAAGACACAGTGAAATGGAGAATTAATGAAATGCCAGATGGTATAAAGGGAAAGTGATACAGGAAATAAAATCTTGTCCAACTGGTATAATTGCAATAAAGCTGGATGAGTCAACAGATGTGAGTTCTTGTGCTCAGCTACTTGTATTTGTGAGGTATGTTTTCTTGTGTGATGTCAAAGAAGAAGATCTGTTCTGTACATAGCTTAAAATCACCACAACAGCTGCAATGTGGTAGAAAAGATTTCTTGTTTCTTCTATACTAATAAGATTCCCTGGAAAATTTGTTGTAGAGTCTGTATAGATGGAGCTCCAGCGATTCTGGGCTTAAAATCAGGGCTACAGAAGCGTGTAAAAGGAGGCGCTCCTAATTCCAAGGGGATTCACTGTATGATCTATCGTTTTGCACTTGCATCAAAAACTCTCCCTGATGACCTTTGCAAGATCCTAGAGGTAGTGGTCAAATGTGTCAATTTTGAGAAAGCTCGAAATCTGAAGTCTCGTCTTTTCCAGAACATTTGTAGACACATTGACTTGGAGCATGAAGTTCTTCTCTTTTAATCCAAAGTGCCCTGGCTTTCAAAGGTTAAATTGTTCCTGAAAATGCAAGGGAAATATGAACTCTCGAATCAATTCAATAAGGTTTTGTGGGAGCCAAGTCTTGCATACTTAGTAGATATACTTTAGCTGCTAAACAGGTTGAATTCCAAGCTCCAGGGAAAGGAAAGAAATGTTTTTCTCCTGAAGGATTGTCTTCGTGCCTTTCTTGCCAAGCTCCAGAATTAGCAAAGGAAAGTCGGTGCCGTCCATGTTGCCATGTTTGAAATCCTTTCAACTGTTCTTGACGAGAATGAAAAAGATACGTCTCATTGACCCATTACTTAAAAGTGAAATTACTCTGCATCTGAGATCTTTGGAAAGTAAACTTAAATTGTACTTCCCAGAATTCGAGGGGGAAGAAGCGAAGTTCGTGAAGAATCCATTCACTGGCAAGCTTGATATTACTACCATTTTTAATAATGTTCATGATGAATTCCTTGATCTCAAAAATGATTCTACTGCCAAACATCTCTATGAAGAAAAATCTCTGAATGTATTCCGGTGTTCAGTGCCGGATTAAGACACTGCTGGCCCTAAGGCACAATTTGAAAAGTGGCCTGAAAATACACATACAAAATATTCACTCATACCCTCCACTAACACCATTTGCTTTCACATTTTAACGTTTATTTGTATCTATTAAAAAAAACAAATACTTTATTCATTGAAAAAATACAATATTACAATTCTCTTTCTATAAAGGCGTATGCAGTCATGCTGCACTGATCCTTGAATGTTGGGCATCTTGTATCGTATGCCGGATGGTCATTGCCATGTACATTATATGTGATATGATACTTAGAAATATAGACTATTACATATAGAAGAAAAATGGACAAACAATAAAAAAATCAAAACACGATTACTCATTGAACAAAGTACCTTTACAAAAAGAAAACTAAACTAGTCCAAATTTGTTTTAAAAGTATCTAGTGACTCAGCATTTATACAAACTGCTGACAAAAATTTCCAGCATCAATGACTTGGTTAGACCAAAAGCACTTGCGAACACTATGTTCGGTAGAAGAGTTTGTACATTTTTAAGTTATGACCTCTCGTTAAATTATTAATCAAATTAAAAGGTGTTCATACTACTATTAAAAAATCATTTGAACATTAATTGATTACACTTTATTATCAAATACATCTTTGCGCACTCTTGCAACTGCAAATTCATCTATTAGTTTTTTGGTGTCACTTTTACGCAGTAAATCACTTCCAAGTAAATTCATAAGTAAATATGCAGTTTTAGTTCCGTGTTTTGAAAAACAGAAGAGACATCAATAGTGTGGAGTATTGCAAACATTTTTTGTGCACTTCCAGTTGATGCTATTTTATCGTCATCGCGTATCTGTTCTTCACACCAGCATATGAATTGTTGAATTCAGCAGAGAAATCTTAACAAAGGTCATTCGAATAAACAACAAGTCTTGTAAGAGCGTTATCGATATCTTCATCAGACATAGTCATACTGAGTCAAAACACCAAACCTCTGTAGCACTGTAGAATCTGCCTCAATACGTTTCTGCAGGGCACTCTCGAGTTGATCGATGATGACATAAAGGTTGTTAACATTAAACTTTTCCTGGCCAGACAGCCCTTCGAGAACATCGGTAGCATCCCCATAATTAACATTCTTCTTACGTTTAGGCACTCGCCGACGTCCAGATTTGTATGTGCTGCATCCACTGCGTTTACTTGCCTTTTGCTCATAATAGTCAAACTTCTCTTGGCATTCATCTAAGAATTTAGCAAAGTTCTTCATCAAACCAATAGCGGGTGTTAATTCGATGTTCAAGCCTTGTAACAAGTTAGTACAGCAGTTGAAACGCTGCAAAATGTCATTCCATAATTCATACATTAAGACAAACTCGAAGGTGTCCATGTAGTTGGCCAGTGAACCTGCTTTCTTTATTGTGCCGCCGTTCTGAGTAGCATCCTCTGAGATCTCCTGCAGAGTACTTTGAAACTCGTGGTGCCCCATCAAAACTGCTTTTGTGGCATCAGACCGACCAGACCACCGCGTATCAGATCGGTGTTTCTGAATTAGGAATTAGGCATTCAGGGTTCTTTTTAATGTGGCTTAACGACACATGCAAACGATATGTTGATGCAAAAAGGAATGAATACAAGCTTGCCAAGAATTGAAAAAAGAAACTGCTTCAACGCAACAATCCACAGATGACTGTCCAATTAAATTTAGAGATTGGCCTGCGCAAGGAATATTATCCGCTTGACCGTTCTTGTTTTTCCAATATTTGTTGCCTGCCAGCATATTTAACAGACATATTACTGGCATTATCATAAGTCTGACCACGGCAATTTTCAAAGTTGTATTCCCTCTCCCGTAAGTATTGAAGCAGAGTGTCAGCTAAATTCTGTCCTGTGTGACTGGAGGATGGGATGAGAGTCAGAACACTCTCCAATTCTGGTGGTCTACCATATTTATGTAGCGCAGAATGATGGTTAACTGGTTAAAATGTGTAATGTCGGGAGTAGAATCCACGGAAACTGAAAAGTATCGTGACTTTGGAAATCTCATCCTTGATGACACTAAGAACTCGCTTACCCATCATATTAATTAGTTCTTCGCAAATTGTTTTTGTGATGTGTGGCCACGGCCGCGATTGGCATGGGCACGAGTATGTGTGGACAAAAAAAAATCAAACTGCCCAATAAACTCTAAGATGCGCCAAATAATTGTCGTTGTCTTTAGATCTAACAGTTTCATTACTACCTCGAAGAGCCAGACATCTTTCAAAAAGAAAAATAATTGATTCGACACAAGGTGACAGAATGCTTTTCCAGTAGTTGGTCATCTCCACCCTGTTTTGATGTAAGTGATCATCAACTCATCCAGCATCAACATTGCGCTGACATAATGCTAAAACTCACTCGATGTGCTATGGATTGGTTTCATGCGATCTTAAGTACTGAGCGATATTCTTCCAATCTGTAAATCCTTGTCCAGAAAGCTTTACATAGTCAGGCGAAAATAGAATGCAAAAAAAGCAGAAAACATAGGCTTTGGCGGGAGAATACACAAACCAGTCATGATCAACTCCTTCACCATCCGGTAAAATCCGTTTGAAGGCATAGAATTCTAAAAAACGATTCACACCAAAGAATTCCCGCTTTGTTTCTGGATAGCTGTCTGCCAAGTTTCAAAAATGGTTTGCTCTAAGTCTGATGAAAATTTCACCTAAATGGTCTGGTATGTCTTCAAAACGAACAACATCAGTTGGATTTGTTACTGTAGTGGTGTTAGCCCTGCCTTCGACAGCGTCAGGTGGCCCTGCTTCAACAGTAGGATCCTCGTAGTTTCTGTCCACTTGTGATAAAGGCGAAATACTAATAACAGTAGAACCAGTCGCATCTTTCTTATTGACATAAAAGTACGAAGTTAATTTAGGTATCTTTTTGAGTTTCCTTTCTTCATTGTGCTTCTTCTTCTCCAGCTCCTTTGCTTTCTCTCAACCATCTTTGCGTTTTGACATTGCCGGTCATGCAAGTAGGAAAAAAGAGGTAGATTAATCAATAATCACTGAATTATTAATAATATTACTATCAATAAAAGAATTATAATATATTCATAAAATATTTATAGGGGACATAGTCCAAATAAGATTTCTGCTCTGAGTACTGCTACTGGTGTGTAACTTTTACATACCAGTAGCAATCTAGATATATGAAATAAAAGTAGTTTTTTCCCGATTTATTAAAAGAATTGAGAAAATACTAATTAAAAAATGCATTGTAGTACATATGGAAGCAAATACTTTAAATTAAAATGGTATAAAAATATATTGTATTGTGCAGAATTGTGAATAGCTGTTAAAAATAATACTTATGAGCAAAATGGATGTAGAAAATTTAGTTAAATCATGGGAGAGTGAGCAATGAAGAAAAATCAACAGGATCAAATCTCATTATAAATACGGAAGGAAAACAGGATAGGTACACACTTCATTCAGTGTGCGTCAAAGATATTCACCAATATCTCGGATTCGAAAGTTAAACAGAGGAGTCGTGAAGCTGCAGGAATGACTTCCGGAGCTATTGACAGTTAGACAGTTTCTGGAGCTGCTTCCAGTAAACTCGTTGATACCCTGGGGAAAATACAGCTTCACAAATTAAAATATCCTTAGAGTATTACAAAAACCACAATTATCCCTCTTAAAGGAACATTTAACTTAATTTTACACTCACACTATAGATTAAGTTCCTGTAACTGTTTATCAAATTTGACATATTTACTTCACACTGACAAATTGAATTACAACTCTTTTAATCATTTAACTACCTATAACATTAACTTAACACATGAGAAATAACTATGCACATAAAATACAATGATATGTAACCATAGACATCTTTAATAACATAAGACTAAAAACTCATACTAATGCTCATTATGCTTCATTATCTTGACATCGAGATAAGCAACGAACTTCGTGGATTTTCTCCCTTTGCCATCTCGTCTATACATTTATTCTAAGAGGCCCCTCACCTTATCGGACACTTCAACTTAGGTAGGCTTGAGTAAGATTCTGGTGAAGATCCTTGAGAGTTTCTTCTAATACGTGAAAATTTGGAGCTTCTGGTCTAGATAATTTCTATAATTTTAATATAATAATTAATTCCTGAAAGGAAAAGAAAGGAGAACATAACCACATTTCTAGTAGACCCCCATGAGGAAATGGCATAGAAAATGCAATTTTCCTACAACATGTAAGGTAGCTAGAAGTATTAGTAATCAAGAAGAACACTAAGCTTCAATATGATATATGTAGAGAGGATTAATTAAATAATATTGATTTAATATGATTAGGCCTATTACTTATTACTAAAATTAATTCTTGATCCTACTGCTAGTCATACAGAGTCTAAATAAATTGATATACGTAGATTTTGGATACTTTTTGTAAATAGATTTAATATATTTAATACATAGTGTATTTTGACACCTAGATAGACCTTGCTTGGATCTTTTTTGTCTGCAAATAAATTTTTTAAATGATTAGGAGATTCTTTAGCATTGGAATTTATTTTTTTGGTAAAGGCTAGTTTCGACCGTGAATTTCGAGGAATTTACCACACAACTAAGAAACAACTCCCAAGGAACAAATCCATCATAAATGGGAAAACGAGAGAATAAACGAATTTGAGGATTCAGGAGGAATAATCACCTATGATAAGTTGAAAAGCGCAATATAATCATTCTAACAGATCACCCGGAAAAACTGGGCTCACAAAAACGAATTACATCAATGCTCCGAGGAACATTATAGGCGGCTTTAACAATCTCTTGAATACCTGCTAAACCTAAAGATATTTAAAGTTGGAAGATGATATTGATCATTAAGACTAGTAAATGTTCAACGCAGGTTGAATGGTACAGACAAATATAGCCGCTAAAAGTCGGAAACTAATAGAATTCTTGTAAGAGAACAATAAATACACTCTTTAGTTTCAGGAAAGGACAGGGTACTACAATGGCTCTCGCGGGAATTCGAGATCAAAGAAAATAAGGAAAGAGCTGGAAAACCTTTAAGATAACCAGAGACACAAAGCCATACCCAATTCTAAACCGATGGAAAGATGGCTAAAGGCCTTAGACAAAGTTACTTTGTTATTTTTGTATATCTTCTCTCAGTTGAAAACTCAATATTTTTTTAATATTTTTTATTTTGTCTTTTCTAATCGTAATCTTTATTATTTTTTTCTAAAATTCTATTAATAATCGTTTTTGAATACTTCTTCTTATACAATATTTTAAAATTTTATTAAATTCAAACCTTTCTTATCTTCATTCTTAAAGTTCAGTGAGTAAAAAGTATTAAGTGAGAAAAAATGATAACTCTTAGAAATTACTTTGATAAAAGCTTCAAATATACAAAAAAAGCAAGCCTTAAGGTCTGTTTTTCAAATTATAAACCAACTCTTAGAAATAATCAATAAAAGCGTTGAATATACAAAAAACAATCTATTTCGACCTCTTTTTTTTTCAAAATCTAAAGGAAAACTTTGAATATACGAGAAAAAACAGCCTTTATATTTTTTTCTCATCGATACTAATTTTCTAGGCCGAAAGGATATAAAAACCTTTAGTGCAATTTTTTAATACCTTAAAACATGCTTACGATTCTTTTTTTCTCCATCTAAATTTGCTCTAATAAATTAATTTTGCTTTACTCGTTTTTAGTGCCCATTTGCTATTCCCTCCGGATAAAGATTAAAATAGAAAATCTTTTTTAGAAATAACTTCGATAAAACTTTCGAATTTACTAAAAAATAAAGTAAAAAGAATCCATACCTAAATTTAATAAATTTTCTGAACTTTACTATTTATAATTTTCCTTGTATTAAAAAATTGCAAAACATTCAATAATCATATCTAATTTTTTTAACTTCACCATTTTGTTTTTTCAAACTCTAAAGGAACTCTTGCAAAGAACTTAGGTAAAAACTTAAAATATACCTAAGTCATACGTGAACTAGGAGAGAAAAAAATATCTGGTATTATTCAACCGCTCAAAAAAATCCCGTTCTTAAAATGTTGATAACATTTAATTAATGACTTGCACTGCAGTTGTGTGACGAAGGGCAACAACATAATTGGACTAAAGTAACTACAATAGGATATCACACTCAAGTCTGAGACAAGAAGATAACAATACATAGACTATCTCTCCTACAATACTTAAAAAAAATATCGTGCCCTGGCAAACAGTAATTACCTATCCTCCAGTTCTTCTCTACACAATCTCAAAGTCTAAGAAGAGAGAACATCAGAGATGGTAAAAAACAAAGCAATCTGAATACTGTAATTACCAACACAAAAAGGAGAGAAAGTAAAACAGTTAGAAAACTTCTCTAACTAACGACCATCGAACCAGTGAATGCTATCCTACGCATAAGACCCAGGAATATTCTGAACAAAATAGAAGAGAAAATAAACAAGTTATAAATATACGATTGGAAATCACCAACAAAGGCACTCTAAGAATTTTAAGCACAATATGACAGCTGAGGAACGAAGAGCCGAGTATATATTTCTAAGACTATGGCTTAAAAAAACCGTCGAGTAAAATGAGGTCATGGCAAATAGTGAAAGAGTATGAAAAGCCTCTAATAAACAGGGAAACAAAGTCAAACCCGTATCTAATCCGATGGGTAAAAATGAACCTGATTAAAAAGAGGTTAATAAATATATGGAGGGAGCTGGAAACGAAAATGTAAGAAAATCTCAGACGCATATCCAAACTTGAAGAGAAAGGCGTGAATGCCTGAATTAGTAATGATATTAAAGTGGTATGATTAAATTTCCATTTTAAACCTACTAAGCCCAGAGGGTGGGCCCACGTATTTCAATCGAATACAAGAAAAGATACAATGTCCCAACACTCTAAAAGGTAGGGTAACAAATATCAATATATATATATATATATATATATATATATATATATATATATATATATATATATATATATATATATATATATATTTGAACAAACAAATAAGGTAAAACCAGTGACAAGAATAGGCAGACTAAATAGCACCTTTAACCATAAAATAAATTTTCCTAACACCGACAAAACGAATACTAAGCAGTTTACTGTTTTTTTTAATCAGTTAGATATTGGTCTACCCCTTCGCCTCATAGGACGAGTGAAACATCGGGCACTTAACTTTCATCGTTACTATGCCCACGCTATCACCACAACTTCCTGCTTTCTGAGAAATTATCTGGGACATTTTCTTCATGCAAGGCATGCATAGTGCAGGATCATAAATATTTCGTTTGAGATGCCCCCCAAAGGGAAAACAATCGGCAGTTGTTAATCTACTTTTAGACAAAAAGCAATACACATACGTCTTAAGTGTTCACACATACATACATTTTCTTGTATCGTAACGTCAATTAGCACAGCCCATTATTTCATGGAAATTCTAAATCCGCTTCATGGTTTTGAAATAAAAACAAATTAGCTCTTTTGAAATACTTTTTAATAGTCATTCTATTCGACTTTTTTCATTATTACAGTGCCCAACTATACTCGCATATATTCATTACAGTATCGACCGATTTCCATCAGATTTTTCATTCAGGCCCCAAGCACACCTCATTCGTCCCAGATTTCGTTCATCATTCTTTCTTGATTGGAATTCAAGATTCATAAACTGGTGGAATCGTCAGGTGGTTACTGTTAAATTATTTATAAAGCGGTGTTCAATTATATCTAAGTGGTTACATTTATTATTTATATTAAAGTGTTGCAAAAATTTAATTTCTCTCGACTTGTGTTTAAAAGTCGGAAGTTCGAATGATTTTATAACTGATAAGTGGTAAAGCACTTGAGTAAAAGAAAAAAAGTAGAAATGGAGTTATTGGCACAAAAGCTATACAATTTCAGTTCACTCCTGAAAAGCACTCGCCCGTTTCAACTCTCTCTCTCTCTCTCTTTCTTTTTTCTTTCTCTCTCTAATCTCAATTATGGGTTTTTATTTCGGAATGGTGTGTTCATAAAAAAAAAAAATAGAAAAAAATCCGTATTAAAATAATGGAAGTGATTCAAGGAATAATTATAAAATTTTCGGCTCAGGTGAAAGAAATTCTTGACCATCGCACGTGTCGTTTTGTGAAATTTAGTTACATGAATGTTTTCAGTTTGATTAGATCAAATATTTGAGATATATGGTGAAGGGACAGAATAAAACTTAATCGAAAGGGAAACAAATACTTCAAAATAATTTACAAAAGCCATCATATAACATCTCAATATTTAATTAATACAGACTTATTCTTTATAATGATTTGAAATAAAAAACGAAGTGTGCATTTGTGATGGTGTTCATTCCTTGCGGAGGGAAGGTGACTCATTCGGCCTCAGCCGTCGCTGTTCCCCAAAAATGAAAGTGCGGAGTAAAAGCGTGGCGCTGCTTCTACATATAAATGGCCGCGATTGTCAGCTTTGGCTGCTTTAAAAAGCAGAAAAGTCCCGGACAGGTTTCCAAGACCCTTGAAAGTTAATTTGGCCTTTTCCGGTGAAAACTGAGAGGAATGTGGGACTGAGCAGAATTTACTGAATAACATATCATGTTATTTCCATCATTGCAGCACGAGACAGGCTAGGCTGACCTTAGGGGCCAGCAAGGCAAGAGGGAACCCACATTGCGGTGCATCTTGTGCTGTGCGTTACCTAAAAGTAATTACTATAGTTACTGTATTCCATAATTGCGAATACACACACAGACACATATATATATATATATATATATATATATATATATATATATATATATATATATATATATATATATATATATATATATATATATATATATATATATATATTGAACATTGTAATAATGAAATCTCCCTTCGTATCTTAGAGTCTATGTATATCAAAATATTAAAACCTTCCTTTACTAACGACACAAGTGCGGTCCCCTCCTCCTAGTTAACCACTCACCCATCCACCGCGCTTACTTCCTGTCTCCCCCAACTTAAATTTATTCAGTTGAGTTTTCCTCACGACTCAACCCGCTAAGTTAAATGCTCCGTCCCTTTCCCTCCTTAGTCCTTCCCATCTAAATGATGTTTTGTCTATCTGATTTGGATTTTCACCTTATACCAATAATTAATATGATAGAATTTAAATATTTCTTCATTTCTCTTTGTCAGACCTGAAGATAGGCTTGGAGCCTGAAACGTTGTCATTAAAGAATCAGTAATGGAAACTACTTTCTTTTTAGTCCTTGGATTCATTCTTAAAATTAAATTATCTTATATATATATATATATATATATATATATATATATATATATATATATATATATATATATATATATATATATATATATATATATATATATGTGTGTGTGTGTGTGTGTGTGTATGTACGATAACGTACATTTTTAAACTACTTATGGGTAAAAGGTATGCAAATTTGGATCAAGAAACGAAAGTTATCAGCAAAATAAAAATTAAATGTCCAAAATGATCCGAACAAGCGGGAAAACCAATTGAAATATAACAATTAAATTACCAGCGGAAAACTTTTGTACAAGTTTTAAATAATTATTATTTAGTGTTTAGACCTTTATTCTCAATGATACTTTTTCATCTCCTATCATAATAACGAAATAACTGTTGACGCTTTCTCAGTAATCTCGCTCCATTCATCTCGAAGTATTTCTCAGTTCTTGGACTGTCTTCGGATCACTCCCTTTAGACCCCCCTCCGAGTGTCTTCCAAATATTTTGAATGGAATTTATATCAGTACTCTGTGGAAACCAGTTCATAACATTGATGTGATCGTCTTTCAGGAATGTTTTCACTGACTTGGCAGTGTGGAACGCACAAGTGGCTCAGTACTTTCAGCCGAAATCGCTCCCCAGACCATTACAGTTTCTCCGCCAAACTTCACACCCTTTCTAATGAAATTAATCGATTGACTACTCTGTGACAAAAGAACCCCCTGCAATCGGATCCGAATAAATTGAACTTGGCTTCCACGACCTGGCTACATTGGTCATCCGTCCATGTAACGTATTCAGTGCCGAGTGCAAGACGAGCCTTCTTGTTCTTCGAACACGGCGGTGTGAGCGTGAATATTCTGTTCCTCCAGCCAACGTGACACAGTTACCTGGAGACATTCATGGCCAAAACCTCACTAATCATTCGAAAAACAGCGTCAATCATTTTGAAACGCTCTCTCTCTCTCTCTCTCTCTCTCTCTCTCTCTCTCTCTCTCTCTCTCTCTCTCTCTCTCTCTCTCTCTCCAAGGGGTGTTATTTGAAATGCCACCCGTCCAGTGTCTGCACCGCTTGCATCCTGAAGGGTGAGGTCCAAGAAGTAGTGGCCTATTGTAGGGAGATACAAGATCTCTACAGGGCTTCAGAGGAGAGAGCTCGAGCACTCGAGATGAAAATAGAGACCATGGAATCAGAGCACGCGCGCAAGCTTAGCGACCCAGTCAACTCCAACTGACGGTGCTTCTGCCGCTGAGCCTCTCACTCAAAATGGCAACACTGCATCGGCAGTGCCCGGAGTGACGAGTGGCCAAGTGAAGAATGAGAAGAAAAAGAAATGTAATCGTTCACTGTCCTCGAATAATAATGATTCCGGCGTAGCCTTGCCGAAAGAGTAAGTCATGATGGTTTCACTCATGTCAGAAGGGGAGCCCATAGACCGAGAGATGTTTTGATACCGACGCCAGTCTCAACATCTAATAGATTTGCTCCCCTGGATTCGGGCCGGGAGTCTCCAAACGGGGTACCCAAGGAAATGTGGAGCTTACCTCGCCTACCAGGTAAGAAGACGCGAAAAATCCTGAAAGAAGTTAAAAAGATAAGATTAGGACAGCAAGATATACCGGTAGTGGCCCAAGCCTTCCTACGGGAAGGCTCTGCAGGCTTTACTGAGCGTATCTTTGAAAGAAAAAACGTCAAAACCAATCGTCGTTGGGATCATATCGAGACGCTCCGGGGGTGCCTTGGCCAACTAAAAGGCTCTGAGCATCAATTAGAGGCTAGGTGAAATCCTATCAGGAATGGGCGTATGTTTCGTCAACCCTTTCAACGAATTCTACGGTCGGTCAGGGCCAGGGCTGTTTAGTGAGGATGGCACTCACTTGTCTGCCCGTGGAAGAGGTGTGCTGCGTGCGCTCATCCGCCGCGGTTTATATTGGGTAAAAAAGTCCGGTGTAGGGGAAAGGATGACTGAGACCCGAGTGGGAGAATCCCACGAAGTAGTGCCCTCGGCAGCCGAGGGCAAGCACCCAGAACCCAATCCTTCCGTCGATACAGAGGAGGGGCAGAAGTGAGTGATGGCCAGCCTCCGAATCCAGCTTCGGAGGGGAGGACGCCCGACGAACCGTCGGGAAACGGAGAAGTGGAGTGGGCAGTAGGGCTAGCGGACGCCCCTTAAAAAGTTCTTCTATTAAATGCCAGTTTGATAAGAAACAAGTTCTGCGAGCTTAGAGCACTGATGTCAGCAGAGAAGGTTGACATAGTAGCCGTCACGGAGTCGTGGATTCGTGCAGACCCCAGGGACTTCATAGGTGAGTTTAGAGTACCCGGTTACGCGACCTTCCATAAGGATCTCGCTGACCAGGAAGGTCGTGGAGTTCTGGTGTATGTACGTGCCCATCTCTCCCATCGAATGCAGAACTGTTCCAGAGCATGAGGTGTTAGGAGTCGACATCAAGGTCGACAATACAATGTACAGGTTCATAGTGGCCTATCGACTTCCTCATCGGACGGTAGAGGTGGATATAGACCTGTACCAAAAACTGTTCGGTCTCTTAGAAGGCACTCTCTCGCTGCTGGTAGGGGAATTCAATTGCCGAGTGGACTAGAGTGACCGAACGGGTGACGGAGAGGCATCTCGGCTTGTAGACTTTGTGACAGCAACTTTCTCACTCAATGGGTCGGCAAGCCTACCCGAGGAAGCAAAGTTCTAGATCTAGTATTTACCACTGAAGATGACCTCGTCTCTGACCTGTAAGTGGATGAATGCCTAGGTGGTAGTGACCATAACATGGTAGGTTTTGGAGTACGTGCTCCCTGTACGCAAGGTGCTAATGAACGAGCACGTAAATTGGATCTCAGACGTGCAGACTTCGATGGGTTTTGGGTGGCACTTGGCCAGATGCAACCAACTAGCGAAGACGGGACGAATTTCAATTGAACGACTTCAAGAATCGTTTTATGGAGCGTCAGGCCGAGTTCGTTCCCAAGAAGGCTGTCAGACTAGCGAGCATTCAGCCTATGTGGTTTTCTCAAGAAATTGCTGGTGCTATTAAAGCTAGAAAGAGAGCACACAAAGCATGGAAGAGGAATAGTAGTGCATTGCACCCTGAAGCCTATGTGACCCATAGTAGAACGGTTAAGGCATTAGTGCGCACAGCTACGCGTAACGAAGAAATTCGTGTAGCCTCTCTCTCCAAAGAGAGCCCTAAGGAGTTCTTCGCGTACGTGAATAGCCGAAAACCAGTACGCCAACGCATCGGACTCCTGAGGGACGCGGACAGCGTTCTCTAGGATTCAGATGAGGAAATAGCTGGCATACTCAGCGACTACTTCTCCTCGGTTTTCACGAGGAAAAGGGGTAGATCACTACAACAATAACTACAACTTCCGAAGAGGTTGCTAGGAGGCTAGGTCAGTTAAATGCATATAAAGCTTCAGGTCCTGACGGCTTCCTGCCAAGAGTGCTGCATGAGGTGAAAGATCAGGTGAGCACTCATCTTTCTGAAATCTTTAACTCATCGCTCGACAGTGGCGAAGTACCTGTCTACTGGCGTATGGCCAATGTCACCCCGATCTACAAAAAAGGGGACCGTGGCACGGCAGGAAACTACCGACCAATAAGTCTCACTTCAATAGTGGGCAAAATACTGGAAGGCATCATAGGGAATAGGGTAATGAATCATTTAGAGTCTCACGACCTGTTGAGAAACACTCAGCATGGCTTCCGAAGAAAGCGCTCGTGCCTCAAGAACTTGCTTGAATGCTTCCACGGGATAATGAGTGAGTTTGACAGAAGAAGAGCGGTTGACATACTCTATTTGGATTTCCAAAAGGCTTTCGATAAAGTCCTCCACCGCCGACTGATGGCTAAAGTAAGTGCCCTGGGAATAAGAGGAAAGGTCGCAAAATGGTTAGAAAGTTGGTTGTCGGACAGGCGATAGAGGGTTACCATCAGAGGCCACACCTCTCAGTGGTCGTCAGTAACGAGCGGAGTCCCTCAGGGTTCCGTGCTAGGCCTTCTATTATTCATCATCTCCATCTTCGATATAGATGAAGGACTGGTGAGTCGTCTAGCGAAATTTGCCGACAACACAAAACTTGGAGCTAACGTAGCGAATCCCGAAATCATTGAGATGTTGAGGGGGGAACTACGGATGATCGGCGAGTGGGCTGACAAGTAGCAGATGCGTCTTGAGTCTACTGATGTCGAGAAGGACTTAAGTGTGCTGATTTGCAGCGATCTCAAATTCTAGAAGCAGTGCTTACAGGTGGAGAAAAAGGCTCAGCGCCTGTTGGGTTACATCAAGAGGCAATTCAGCTTTCGAACAAAAGAGGTTGTTTTGCCTTTGTACAACTCGCTAGTGAGGCCTGACCTAGAGTACGCTGTTCAGTTCTGGTCTCCTCATTATCGAAAAGACATCGATTGTCTGGAAAAGGTGCAAGCCAGGGCCACAAAACTGATCCCATCGCTAAGGAACAAGACATACCAAGAAAGACTGCAAGAGCTCGATCTATATTCGTTAGAGACTCGAAGAATGCGTGGTCGTCTAATAGAGGCTTTTAAAATCTTGAAAGGATTTGAAAATGTCGACTCCACTAAGTACTTTACCCTCAACCGAATACGACTCGAAATCACGGATGGAAGGGGGAGCTGCCCAGATTCAATACCATTCCGGTGGGTAAGTCATTCACATATGACATTTGCGACACATGGAATAGATTACCAGCGGGAGTTGTTGAGAGTAGCAGTGTCGAACAGTTCAAAAGTAAACTTGACAAATTGTATTTGAAAACTTGATGATCTCATAGCAAGTAATTAGTACGTGCTAAGAATCGAAACCGCAAAAAATGCCTTCTCGGCATGGGCCGCAAGGCCTTTGAGGTACTTCTTTTCCTTGTAACTCCTTGTAACTCCCCTTCCGGGCTTGGCCTTTGCCAATTTCCTACAAGTGGACACCCCTGTTTCGGATACTTCGTTGGTCCACTTTGACCAGCCGTCAGAGCACGGGGATTTGCTCTTGGATTTAATGAGCGCCCCTCTGAACATACGGTCCCCCGTCAACAACAACAACGACGACCGAAACCAACAACAAGGTGACAACATTAGAAACGGGAATGAAGATAGAGGTGACGACTGGGAGGGCATGAGCCTTGTGGCTCAACCCCCCGGAGGAGGAGCGCCCTCCCCTCCCTGCTACCGCCTGTTTGGACCTAGAACCTATTAGTTCATTTCAACACTGACGATCGGCTAACAACCTGGTGCTTTCCTCACAAAAGGAGGGTCTTCAAGTTTTCATCAAACCCTCTGGCACGCAAGTTTCCCAAGAATGGCTCCCCTTATTCAACAACTCATCTATTTCGGCATCGGCGAGGAATCTTCCGACGTCACCAGATGCCATAAGCTATTCGCTGTGCCCAAGCCCAATGGTTCGGCTCGTGTCGTTTATGACATGAGCCCATTGGAAGACTCCGACTATAAGCCACCCAAATTCCAACTACCAAGTGTCCATAAGGTGCTGTTTAGCACCCCCACCGGTGCTCAGGCCATAAAATTGGATTTGAAAGATGGGTTTTACCATCTGAAACTCCATCCCAAGGCCCGGCACTGGTTCGGCATCTACGAGGGAGGCAAGACCTTCAGATTTACTCACCTGCCTATGGGGTTCGCTGAGAGCCCTTACATTATGCAAATGGCACTGGCTGCAGTCATAAACTCCTTCGCAAAAGGACATAAGTGCATCGTTTATACATATCTCGATGATATTTTAATTATTGGCAACAAGAAAGCCCTCAAGGCGTGCCTTACTGAAATAGAAAGCTCTTCTCTAAATGTTAACCTTGAAAAAAGTGTGATAATCCTGTGTCAGAAACTTGTTTACCTTGGAGTGCACATCGACCTGGCAAAAGGGAAAGTGGCTTTAAGCACAACAATGTGTAATAAATTACGTGAAACCCTCAAGGTGGCCACTAGGCACCTTCTTTCACACAGAGCATGCCAATCCGGACCAGGTGCGTGAACAAATGCAAAGTGATGCATAGCGGCCACCGAAACCCCCAATCTCAGTATAACCTTAAGGCCACTGCTATTAAATCCACCGACACTGAGAGGAACTTGGGTGTAACAATCACTAGTGACCTAAAAGTTCTAGAAACAGTGCTGTCGTAGAATAGGCTCTCGACGATATACCATATATAACTATTCGTTGAGGGAATTATTCTAATATTTCGAGTGCGTGGTAATCTGATTGACCGAGGTTATTTATCTTCAATATGCTTAAGAAGTGGAACTGAGCTCAAGGATAATAATATGGCTATTATTAATAAAATAGAGTTTTATAAATTAAACTATCAACAACACACAAAAAGAAAATGTTTACATAAACGGAGAATGGAAAGGGTCGTGGGAATATCTGACTAATCCGAGGATTAAGATTTGGAGAGATTTAAAAAGGTAAACAAATAAAAATTAAAGGGGGGGGGATGGTTCGCTAAACCATTTAAAGCACAGGGTAGCGTTGACAAAAGGTTAGATGATTAAAGGTAATGCTCAGCTTATGTAATTACAAAGTTGTTGTGCAGAGGAAGACGATGCAAAGGAATCTTCGGTCCACTGGCGATTTCCAGCAGAAGGGTTCTTCGGGGGGTTGTCCTTAGCGAAGGAAAAGGACTGTCTTCGAAGAGTGAGAGCGAAGTGGGGATCGGAAGTACGAGCGATCTCTGTGACAGCAAATCGGGGATGTTCTAGATGAACAATGGAGGTTATTGTTGAAACCAAGCGTTCTCTTGAAGAACGTTAAGAAGGGGGGAATTAAATTATCCTGACGTGATGTCTTGGGAATGAGAACCGTTTCTTGACGAACGGGCTTGAAGAACAATGGCTGTTCTCTTTCTGAACAACAGGGGGTGTGAGAACCGTCTCTTATAAACGGGCTCAAAGAACAATGGCTGTTCTAACGTTGTTCTCTTTCTGAACAACAGGGGGGCCTTGTGGACTTGGCGTCTCGAAGGCACGAACCTTGGCACTCAAGGGATATTGTCCTCTTCTGGACAATAAGGTGGATTTCGAGGTAGAGAGCTCCTATGGAGCACAAGGAAGACCGGATCGGCGTGATACCTCGCGAAGATAATCTGGATCTGATCTGCTTCAATCGGGAAAGCTATGATATAAATAGTCGAAGCCATCCCCTTGGCGTAGAGGACAATTGAGTGGAAGGCTTCGGGGGAATGACCCGGTCGCGCCTGGGAAAATACCTTATCTGCCCATAAGCCTAACTCAATCTGGCGAGATCGACGTATGGAGGCGAAACGGGGGAATGAACCTCCTTGATTAAATATTGGCTAAGGTGGCGATAACGCGCTCTGCTTCCTCCTGCAGATGCACGTGGGTAGCAATGTGTTTCTAAACATGTGATAGCGGCTGAATTTAAGCGGCCTCAGACCGTTCTATCACAAGTGCATTGAGGCGAAGAATAGGGCCCAAAGGATACTAGGCTACATAAAGCGCCAGTTTGGTTATCGGAACAAGGAGATAGTACTGTGTTTGTACAACTCACTTGTCCGACCGCACCTGGAGTATACCGTAAAATTTTGGAGTCCTTCGTTTCGAAAGGATATTGCGAGATTGGAACGTGTGCAAGCCAGGGCAACCGAAATGATTTCCTCTATCAGGCACAAAAGTTACGATGATAGATTAAGGGAATTAGATCTGTTCTCGTTGGAAATCCGGAGACTGCGTGGTCAGCTCATCGAAGTATTTAAAATACTTCGAGGCTTCGATAATGTAGACTACACGGATATTTTCCAACTTAGTGTGGGCAGAACGAGAAATCACGGCTACAAACTTGAACTGAAGCTTTACAACCGTGATCTGTGTGGTAAATTTTTCACTTACAGTATCTGCGGTAGCTGGAACGCACTTCCAGTGGGAGTTGTCAACAGCAATTCAGTTGATCAGTTCAAGTCAAGACTGGACAAAGTATTGAAAAGTAGTCGTTTGGGCACTTAAGTCGTTGTGCAGAACTGTGCCTGTTCAACTGTTAGCCCAAAGGTACCCTCTTTGAATGGACCGTAAGGTCTCCTAGGCTACTTCTTTTCCTTCTAGCTCCTTGTAGCTCTCTCTTTTTTTCTCTCTCTCTCTCTCTCTCTCTCTCTCTCTATCTCTCTCTCTCTCTCTCTCTCTCTCTCTCTCTCTCTCTCTCTCTCTCGTTCTCTCTCTCTCTTATATTCAAAATGATTTTAAATAGAAGCATTGCATTAGTCTAATTTACCCACCGTTCTTGGTAGTGTTTTTTTCATAAAAATAATCGTGAATTGTCTAATATTAGTCATCTAACCGTCATCTTTCCAAAAAGTTGACCTCAAAGTGATATAGAGTTTCTTAGCCAATCATCAACCAGTATTTTCCCACGTCACGCCGCGCCGAAGAAATCGACCAATCAGTGAATAGTTTATGTCTTTTAACTTAACCGCCCGGTGCCATCTTGGATTGCAACAACAAAAAGATAAGTGAGATTGTTATAGTGATAAAATATTAGAAGATAGCTGGTAATTTAATTTTTAAATAATAGAGGCCATATATAGATTCAACTCTGTATCTGATCTCCGTATTAGTCTAATATAATACTTCGAGGAAAACAAACATAATTTTGCTTTATTATTAGACTCATTTATCTTATACAATAATTCAGTATGCCTGGTGCAGAGAAGTTGAAAGTCTTCTGTTTTAAGTGTAAGACAGTGAAGTGGTGCGTAAATTTTCCGGAGCAAACCCATCACATTATTACTTCTCTCAGCATTTGTCTCTTCTGCAAAATAGAGGAAAACCATACAAAGGAAAAAAACGAATTGTTAAGAATAATTGGCGACATGAAAAATAGAATATCGGCTCTAGAGTTAAGCGATCGTAACTGTACTGCAAAAAAACTCTGCTCTGCAAAATATTGAAACCAAAGTTGATGAATTAGAAAAAAAGATAGTCTCCCTCGAGTCAATTAACGAAAATATTACCCAGAGGAATGCCAGGTTAAGTGAGAAGGTTGTTCGTCTTGAACAAGCAATTGCGATCATAGAGAATAAAATAGAAGGGAATGATGGTGTTTTTACATTAGTGACGAGTAAACCAACAGTAGACGCAAACATATCACACAACTCGCAACCAGAAACGTATGATAGTTCTTCAAAACTTAGTAGAAATAACAAAAATTCATTAAATTCCAAGAAAGAAAAACAGACTTTCCTGATCGGTGACTCGTTAGTAAGAAATCAAAGTGATTATTTTGGATTAAACGAAAAAAAGAATAGGAAGACCTTTTGCTATCCAGGTGCTACGGTTAAGAAAATTAACGAAGAGATTTCAAAACTGCAAGTGGACAACGAAGACAGTACAGTAATAGTGCATGTTGGATCCAATGACACTTACACTAAAGATAAAATAGTCGAAACCGAGGAGGTCATTTCACAATTCGAGTCGTTAACAAACAAAATCAAAGAAAAAATGGACAAAGGTATTATGGTAGGTATTTTGCCAAGAATAAATGTATCAAGAGAGGCAGTAAGCAAAACTATAAGAATCAATTTAAGACTTAAAAGAATGTGTGAGATAAAGGGAATTAAATTCGTTAATTTTTGGCGAAGCTTCATCGATAGAGAAGAGTACTTTTTCAATGATGGGAGGCACTTAAATAATAAAAGCAAAAAGAAATACGGCGAATTATTGAACGTTAACGTATTTAATCTCTTCGAATGTACTAGCAAAAACAATATTTGCAAAACCACAACAACCCCAGTCATTGTGGCGACTTCCTTTTAGGGAAACGAATCTCCTCCAGGAAGGGCAACAAACCCATGAGAGCGATTCTTCTAAATGCACGTTTGATCAGAAACAAATTGTTAGAATTCAGAGCTGTGGTAGCTGTAGAGACGTGTGACATAATTGCAGTTACAGAATCATGGATAAATTTGAACTTCAGAGATTTTAGAGGTGAATTCGAGTTAAAAGACTACAAAATGTTTAATAAAGATAGAAAAGATCAAATTGGGGGAGGAGTGTTATTATATCTACGTGAATATCTTTACCCAACAGAAATTACCTCGGATACGACCCTAGAAATGATAGGAGTGAAGCTAAATTTAGATAAAATAAATATATGCATTTATCTAATATACAGAAAACCGCACCAGTCACCGGATCTTGATGTAATACTCTATGATGTACTGACAAAATAAATAGATAAGAAGCTAGCGGTACTCCTGGGAGACTTCAATTGCAGCAAAAAAAACTGGATAACAAAACAAGCGGATAAAGAAGGGCAGAGACTTCAGGATTTTATTGAGGATAATTTCTTAACTCAGTGGGTCAGTAAACCAACAAGAGGTAACAATATACTAGACCTCATATTGTCTACTGAAAGCTACTTACTCTCAAATATTTACATCGGCGAAAAATTCGAAGGTAGTGATCACAATTTAATAGAGTTTGATATGCAAATATCGACCTGGAAAATAATGAAAAATATACACAGACCCCATTTTAGCAGTGGAAATTATGAAGCCATGAGAGCAAGCCTAGCAGGATATGTTACAAATAATAAAGGACCAAACAATGCATGGATATCTTTTAAGAATTTTTTTATGGAACAACAAACAGAATATGTCCCCTTCAAAACTAAAAATTCACCTATTAATCAAGATCCGACGTGGGTAAGCAAGAAAATAAAAAGCATGATAAGGCCAGAGTTGCACAAGCTGCCCTGCGCGAGTGCGGATTCGAGGAGCTCAACCATCACCCCTACAGTCCAGATCTGGCCCTTAGCGACTACTTTTTATTCCGCCAGCTCAAGGCTGCACTGCGTGGACGCCGGTTTGGGGACGATGAAGATGTCCAGCTCGCCGTCTAGGAGTGGATTGAACAGCATTCGTGAGATTTCTGGTTGTCGGGAATTCGAAGCCTCAGGGGCAAGTGGCGCAAGTGCATTGAAGTCGAGGGTAGTTATATTGAAAAATAATAAAACACTTTTCCTCATATCTCGTTTCCTTATATCTGAATTGCAAAACTTATTGACCGCCCCTCGTATGTAGGTGTATATAGTTAAATGGCGAGATTTTAACTATCAGAAAATAAAACAATTATTTCAAAAAAGTAAAACAATTATTATTTGGATTCTAATTTTGTTGAAGTGTCTGATGATAATTTTCATATCGTGATTCTCTAACTAGGTAGATTTCAAAACCTTTACTATAAAAATTCCTGGTTGAGCACTATATTTCAACTGAACCAGGTATCATTTCAGTTTATGTACCCGCGTAGCGGGTGGGAGAGGAGGGTGGGGAGAGCCTTCAACTTTACTGTATATTTGTCTCAAACTCCTAGTTACTTTTTTCTTTATGTATATATTAGGATCGGGAACTTATACAAGTACCTTTTCGGCATGGATCAAGAGGTCTTTTAAGGTACTTGCTTTCGTTGTGACCCTCTCTCTCTCTCTCTCTAGCCGTGCTTGCGATAAGGTGCTTTTTGTGTTTCTCCAACAATTTGTTGCTTAAAGTGTTTATGACTTTTCCATTTGTATATTAATAAGTTATACTTCTTTATTTTCCCTCATTTAATTACTCTCCCTCTGAAACAAGTGATTTCCTTTAATTTTAATATATATAATAGTTGCGAACAGGCAGCACGTGTTTCGTAGAGCTCTCGGAATATTTCGATTATTTGCTATACTTTGGTGTTTGATAGAAGTTTTTACGCAAAATAGTATTACGTATAGTCTAGTGGCATAGTAAAAATAAATATTAAGTTATTAGATCGTATATTTGGTTAATATAACGAAGTTGTTTAGTATTGTTAATTTTTCGGCCAGGTTTTTTTGTTTACATTATTTTGCGCGGGAAAGTGTGTAGTAGATAAATTAAATTAGTGTTTTGAAACCTCGTTTCTAGGTTGACGGTTTAATTAGCGATTGATTTAGACTTGTGTTGTGCCTTAAATCTCGTTTCGGTCTGTTGATTTATTTTTCGGATTTTTATACAGTTTTTCACCACAGAATCAGCGAAAGCTAAGTTGCTCTTTTTTTCTTATTACTACTTAAGTTCTTTCTTTGTTTGAATAAGTGATGGAGTTCGGGGATGAAAGTGAGCATGAGTGTCAGAATGTATGCATTGGTTGTGGTGTAGTTGGTGAGGGGTATACATGTGTTGTATGCGGGCTGCGTGAATGCATTGTAGAGTTAGAGGGGATGAGAATGCAGGATTTAGATAGGATATGTAGGCTGGAGGGGTTAGTTTCTGAGCTCAGGAGGGAACTTAGTGTTAGGCCTAGGGCTGGGAATAGGTTAAGTGGTAAGGTGGGCCAGATAGATGTTTCAGGTGAAGGTAGAGGGCCGGTGGAGGAGGTAGGATATGATAGTTCTAGGGATAGTGAAGTTAGCCCCCTTAGATTAGTTAGAAATAGGCCTAGTGAGGATGGGGGACAGTGGAGAGTGGTTAGGAAACGTGTAGCTAGGGAGGCTTTTCCTGTTCTTTGTGAGAATAGGGTTGCCTCTGTTGAGGTGGTTAGCCAGGGGGAGAATAGGTGTGTGAGTCAGAGGAACAGAAACTATTAGATTGACTAATAGATTCAGTGCCCTAAGAGAGGAAGTAACTGGAAGTGATATGACTGATGGGGGTGTGGGTGGAGATAGAGTGACTGGTAGTTTGAATGAGAATAGGAGTGGGGATGGAGTTAGGTCTGTGAGGTTTAGGAATAGGAGTCTGACTGAAGTGCTTGTGATGGGTGATTCGCGAGTTAGATATTTCAATAGGAAGTTGAATGCAAGTAGATGAATGGTTTGAGGGTGTGTTTGCCGGGTGTTGGAGTGAGAGATCTGTCTGATAGGTATGAGGAGCTGGTGTCTGGCTGTGCAAGGGATGCGGTTGTGATTACACATGTAGGAGTGAATGATGTGAAGAAAGTGGGTGCATGTGAGTTACGTGAGAGGTACAAGAGGTTGATTGAAAAAGTGAAAGAAAGTAGAATGAAAGGTGTTGTGACAGGTGTGCTTCCAAGAATGGATGTTGGGGTAGAATGGATGTCTCGTGCGATTGGGCTGAATGATTATGTGAGGAGGATGTGTGAGATGGAAGGTGTCATGTTTGTGGATGTGTGGGATAGGTTTGTTGGAATGAAAGAAATGTATGTGATGGATGGACTGCATTTGAGTAGGAGGGGGGTAGATGCGTTGTGGGAGGAGTATGATTGTGTTATTAAGTCTTTGCGGGTGGGAAACTAGATACTAATAGTGGTCAGGCAATTATGAGAGGACATTATAGTACTGAAAGTAGAATGGACTTGGCAGATAACAGAAATAGGTTCCAAGGCGATAGAGGTGAAGTCATTCAGGTTTCAAGAGGTGCTTCAGGGATAGGGGGGTTAAATTGTTTCTATACAAATGCTCGTAGTCTTAGAAACAAGAAGGATGAGCTATTTAGTTATATTAGCGAAGAGGATATAGATATATTATGTGTTACAAAAGTAGGAAACCATTATGAAATAGAATTTAGTGATACTATAAGTGAATTTGATTTACAGGGCTATAATATGTACATTAGTCAAAGGATAGGTAGGATTGGTGGAGGAATAATTATCTATATAAAAAACAACATTGTTTCAAGTTTAAATACTTCAATAGAGCAGGATGGAGTTGAGTCACTTTGGATAGATATTAGGTTCAGTAAAAATACAATGGTGTATTTGGGAGCTTTTTACAGGCCACTTGGGCAGACTGATGATATGGATGAACTAATGATAATGGAAATAAGTAAGGGATGTGAAACAGATGCAGTTATTATTGGGGACTTCAACTTAAACTCTGTGGACTGGGAAAATATGATAGGTAGGGATAGAACAAGTGGCAGGTTCATAGAATGCTTTGAGGATAATTTTTTGAATCAATTTGTTAATGAGCCAACAAGGGGGGACAATATATTAGATTTAGTACTTTCTAACAGTGATCATTTAGTTCAAGAATTGACTGTTGGGGAAGCATTGGGAAATAGTGACCATCAGATAGTTCATTTTAACTTGGGAATTGAGAAGGGTAAAATCACCGAAAATGCTGAGAAAGTTCCAAATTTTCATAAGGGAGATTATGAAAAACTTCGAAGCTTGCTAAATTTGGTAGACTGGGATGTAGAATTCAGAGGTAAAAATGCTTATGGGATGTGGGATGCTTCCAAGCATATAATAAATGTAGTCCAAGAGCAATGTATCCCAATGAAGGCCATTAGGAACAAATGTAGGAAACCATTATGGTGGAATCAAGAGATAGCTAGAAAAATTTCAGAGAAGAAAAGGGCATACAAAAAATTACAGGTAGAAACTAATATTCAAAATTTAAGTGATTATAGAATGGCTAGGAATGAGTTAAATAAGATTATAAAGAAGAACAAAAGGGTGTCAGAAATTAAATTAGCTCAGGATAGCAACAAAGATCCTAGAAAGTTCTTTAGTTACTATAAAATTAATAACAAGTCTGGCAGAGTTAAAATAGGACCTATCAAATATGAAGGGGTTGTGAGAGAAACTGATGAGGAAATAGTTGAGGTACTAAATGGTCATTTTGCATCAGTATTTACAGAGGAGAAACTAAATAGTCTTATGTATAGTACTCATGGGTCAGGGAAAGAGGTGTTTACTACCATTAGTGTGGATTGGAGGACGATAAAAGGACTAATAGGTGAGTTAGATGCTACCAAGGCCTCCGGCCCTGATAATATTAATTCTAGGATACTTAAAGAAGGGGTAGAAAGTATCTCAATAGCTCTGGAGAAGTTATATACTAGGTCACTGGAATATGGAGAAATACCCGATGATTAGAAGAGAGCGAATGTAGTCCCCATTTTCAAGAAGGGTAGTAAAGAGGATCCAAATAACTTTAGACCGGTTAGCCTAACTCCTGTAGTCTGTAAAATTCTTGAGAAAATAGTTTAAAAATGGATTTGCCAACATTTAGATAGGGAGGGGTTAATCAGCGATGCTCAGCATGGGTTTAGATCAGGTAGATCATGTTTGACTAATTTACTAGACCTTCTGGAGTTCGTAACATATCAAGTAGATAAGGGAGAGAATGTAGATGTAATTTACTTAGATTTTAGTAAAGCATTTGATAAGGTACCACAAAGGAGACTAGTTCATAAATTAAAAATGATTGGGATATTTGGGGGTGTTTCAAATTGGACAGCTGAGTAGCTGAAAGATAGGAAGCAAAGGGTAGTGCTAAATGGTGTAAAGTCAGAGTGGAGGGATGTTATCAGTGGGGTTTCTCAGGGATCAGTTCTCGGTCCATTATTATTTGTCATCTATATAAACGATCTTGGGGAGGCAGTTAATAATAAAGTGTCAATTTTTGCGGATGATACCAAATTAGCAGCTGTAGTTAAAAATATTGATGATAATTTTGAAGTGCAGGGGGATTTAAATAAATTCTTATCCTGGGCACATAAGTGGCAAATGACTTTCAACCTTGATAAGTGCAAAGTTATTAACATGGGAAAAGATAATAGAGAATTTAACTATGAAATGGATGGGCATTGGCTGAGCTCAGTAGAGGATGAGAAAGATCTAGGAGTAGTAATAGATAAGTCATTAAGGTTTTCTAAGCAGTGTATTGAAGCAAGAAATAGGGCAAATAGAGTGCTGGGTTTCATTAAGAGAAATGTCAGTTACATAAGTAAGGAGGTTATTCTTAAACTCTATAACTCTTATGTTAGGCCATATCTAGAGTACTGTATACAGGCATGGTCCCCACATTTTAGACACGATATTAACCTTCTCGAGTCAGTGCAATGGAGGGCAACAAAGATTATTCCTTTCCTGAGGCACCTTGAATATATAGATAGACTGAGGGTATTAAATATGTTCTCGTTCGAAAGGAGGTGCGTGAGAGGGGATATGATTGAGCTCTTTAACTTTTTTTTCTGGGATAGATAAGATTAATTGGATGTTAGCAAGTTTTTTGAGTTAGATGATGGAAATCGGACCAGAGGTCACCACTTGAAAATTAAAAAGCAAGGGTGAAGGTTCAATTTAAGAAAATATTTTTTCACCAATAGAGTAGTAGACTTCTGCAACAAATTTCCGCGGAGGGTAGTAGGTAGTCCAAATTTAAATGTATTTAAGAGTAGGTTGGATGAGTTTATGGGGAAGGAAGGTTGTGATGGTTCCTAAGTTTTGTATATATTAATATTCTTTGTATATATCTATAGCTGCATGATTTAGTTCTTGACAAGCCTTGATTGGTGATACCCTTGTTTCTGGACGCAATCCTCTGGATGTAGTTTTCTTGGGAGTTTGGGTGCCTTAAAAAAGAGGCCGTTTGACTCGGATGACCTATGATGGGTCCTTGTGGCTTTTGTCATCTGTTATATTATATTGTTGGGGACTTTGATTTTGTCTTCCCCTAGCGATGGTGCTTTTTGTGGGTGGGTTTTGACGGATGCGGATGACCTTTGATAGGCCCTTGTGGCTTGTGTCATCCATGAAATTATGTTATATGTTATGTTACCGCTTAAATTTACCCTTCGACGTGGTCATTTTGACTAATCTCCCCACCGCCATTTTTGCCCAACAAACAGAACTGTAAGTAATATTTTTGCATTTCTCTTATTTTCATTTACATTTTTTTGCTATTTCTTTGAGTGTCACAATTACTATTTGATCTGACAAGGTTTGTCTTGTTTATAAGATTTAGCCCATAAAAATTTCAGTCTTTTTGTCTCTCTGTGTACGTACGGGACCTTTCTTGTTTTGCATTGTTTTTTCTTGTTTCTGATTTCTAACAAACGAATTAAATATTTCCCTTCCAATAAATAATTAATATTTCTCCATTGCAGTAAAGTAATATTTTTACCCCTTTCAGGCATATTAAAATTTTATGTTTTCTTACAGGTGATTTAAATACCTTTATTTTCCTCCTAGACTATATATGTAAGTGGAGGCCATCTTGTTTTTTTTTACTTGTTTTTAATTTCTAACAGGCGATTTTTTTACTTACATTTCCCTTCTAATAAATAATCAATAATTCTTTGTTTCAGTAAATTAATATTCTGACATCTTTCAGGTATAATATCTTTTTGTTTTCTTACAGGCAATTCATATATTGTTCGTCTGTCCATAAATAACTTTTTTTTCTAGAAAATTAATATTCTGACCTTTTAAGAGTACCAAAATTTTCTTGTATTTACAGGTGATTTAATACTCTTACTTCCCTTTCACCTAACTACAGGCCAACCATCCCCATTGCACCACAGCTGACGTGTACATGCTGTTCTGGAACGTTCGGCCCGACGATTACGTTAATAGAGACGTTCTCATTTGCAGATTCTGCCAAACAAGCAGAGTGTTGACGGATGAGCTGAATACAGCACTTAGCAAGATTGATGCTTTGACAGAGAAGCTGGAATCGTTGCAGGAATTCGTTACTCTTAATATCGGAGCGACGCAGACCCCTCCTGCCTCACCTGCCATCATACTCCCTGTCCCGACTAGCCTCGAACCTTCTACTAACCCTCTTCTCCCAGGGCCAGTGCAAAGAGGTTCATACTCACTACTTCTTGTCATAACCGTTTCCAGATTCTTTCACAAGAAAATGAAGAGGAGAACGATGATGAGGTCAGGCTTGTGGGTGACTCCATCGTGAAAGGGCAACTCACGGAGTTCTGTCGTAGGGCACCCAGGACTAGGAAACGTTTTTTGTATTCCTGGTGGCGGCCTGAACGACGTGATTGCCACTTTAGACGAAGTAGCAAGCCTGGCCTCCACCAACACGACGTACATCATACACGTAGGAACTAACGATATACATAGAACCAGACCGGAGGATCTCCTGGCGAAGTACCATCGAATGATAAGACGGTTTAAAGAAAAATCTAACAAAATTTTTCTTTCAGGTATCATTACCCGTAGACAGGCTGACGACCGATTCTATAGCATCGCCACTAGTGTCAACCGCCGACTAGCCAACATCTGTAGTGAAGAGAATATCGGTTTTGTCGACACCTGGAACAGTTTTTACTATGACAAATCCTTGTTTTCAGAACACGATATCCACCTAAATCAAATAGGCGCTGCCCGCCTTGGTAGGCTACTCAACGACGCAGTAAAATATTACAGAACAAAAAACGGGGTTGTTCACGTTTCACAGGGACAAGTACCGTAGTATGTGTTCGATTAAGAACTGAGAATAACACGAGGACACCCATCCATCACAACCTGAAGGTTTTCTATGTCAACGCTCGTAGCATTCGTAACAAATTTTCAGATTTAGAGGAAATTGCGTTAACAGATAATTATAATATAATCGGCATTACAGAATCATGGTTAAATATTGAAAACAGAGATTTCCTAGCAGAATATAATCTATCTGGATATAAATTGTTTGAAAAAAGTCGAACTAACAAAAAAGGAGGCGGTGTCCTATTCTACATCAAAGAAAGTCTCAGCCCGATCCAATTAACAAAGTCACAAATCGCAAACATAGACACATCTTACATACTTCTTAAAAACAACCACGGGACGAAAATAGTGCTGGCTCTAATATACAGACCTCCAGCTCAGCCAACACAAACCGACAGCGGTTTCTTTGAACAAATCAGCGAAATAAGTAACGCGCACGATACCTTAATTTGGGGCGATTTTAATTTACCAGTACCAAAGTGGCGATAACCGCTATCCGCTCATTATGGTAACGAACTTTATACTAACTTACAAGAAAGTTCACTAACTCAGTTTGTACTATGCCCCACTCGCGGAAATAATATACTTGACCTAATTTTTGCAACAAAAGAAGATTTGATAGAGAATATTAATGTCAGAGAGGAATTTAGTAATAGCGAGCACCGTGCAATCACATTTAGTATAAATTTCAATCGTAACTATAAAATTAGTAGCAACAAAAGAGTCCCAGACTTTAGAAAAGCGAATTTTACTAAGCTCAGAACAAAACTTAAGCAAAAAGATTGGAGCAACTTGCGTGACATAAACGATATAAATAATAAATGGACATTTTTTACTAGCTCTTACTTCGAGGTGGTGAAAGAATGTATTCCTTTAAAAAATCGTCGTTCGCCACACGAAAATAAACCTAAATGGTGGAGTAGCGAGATAGCTAACTGTCTACGAGACAAGAGGAATGCCCATATTAGATCAAAAACTTCTAACGACGAGACAGAACGCGCCAAATATTCAGACTTACGACGTAAATCCAAAAGGTTAATTAAACAGAGTAAAAAGTCCTTGGAATCACATGTGGCAAACCAAAGTAAAACCAACCTGAAAAAGTTATATAGTTACATACGACAAAAGAGAGAAGCATCTAAATCTATCGGACCGCTAACTGATAGGAGCAGAAACTTTACCACGAACGATGAACAAATGAGCTGTATTTTAAACACATTTTTTACATTAGTCTTTACTACAGAAGATCTTAGCGAAATCCCAACACCGAGAGCTATCCAAATAGGTTGAAACGAGGCGTTAAGAAGTATCACCATTACAGAAAGAGACGTACTGAGATGGACATTGGACATAATAAGAGATGAAATTTGATAGAATTAGAGAGAAAATAGTAAGAGAGTAAAGTGGTTAAGAAGTGAGTTTAAAGAATAGATGATGTGTGGAAGACAGAATAAAAAGATCCCTGGTGAAAGGGTAGCTCTGTTTGTTGTATTTTGGATATATCTTTTAGTTATAAACTATAGGATTTATAGTTTATTTAATCAAATCAGCATAGCTAATTTGATTAAGGGTTTTCATCTTGATGATGATTATTTATTTTGGGGCATTCAAGCCTTTATTAGAGACGGGGTTTTTACATCCCGCTTTGGGTTTTTGAAAAAAAATTATTTTCCTAAAAATTTTTAGGTTGATTTTGATAATTTTTAGCTTTAATTATTAATAATTAAGTGGATTTGATTTTAGTGAGTTGAATTTTAATTAAAAAACTTTCACATTACACTGGTTAGTTGAGTCTCGTCTATTGTCGAACACGTAGTGTATATTGGGGAGTCACGTCACTGTCAGACTGTAATTTACTACTTTTAAATGGTCTTATCTGTCTGTCGGCCTCGATGTCTAGGTGTGTACGAGAGAACTCAGGGGTCAAGCGTGCACCAATGGCTTGCCATATCCTCTTAGCTCTCTCGTGGAGCGCCACGTTGATCGGAGATAATCCAACCGAGGCGTGGAGCTCCCTCTGTTTTTTGTGTTCTCTTCTTTGGGTGTTTGTAATGAGTAAAACCGCCTTGTTCTGGATGGTTTGTAGTTTCGCAATGTGGGTCCAGGCGCACTCATTCAACGGCACCGGGGGGTACAAGAGTCTCGAGCGAATGCACGCATTGAATATCTTGAGTTTATTTGAGCGAGTTAGGTCAATGAACCTATAAAACTCCCTCAAATCTCTCTTGCTATTCGCGACTGTCCGCCCGATATGACACTTGTATCCCCCTGTGGTGATTTTGAGCCCCAGGACAGTCCCTTCCGAGCAGTAGGGAATTGTCTCCCCCTCTACCCGTATATCATTGAAGGTCTTGCGAAACATGGGAATTATTTAGAATTTTGGGGCATTGGTCGAAATCTTCCATTTCCTCTCGAAAGAGTTGATGTTGGAAATCTCCCTAGCCGCATTTATCGCCATAAATTCCCTGTGAACGTAGGCGACTGTACAAATTTGCGATATATCGTCAGCGAACTGAACGTATATCGTACCTTCGGAAAGAGGTTGTGGTAGGTCACGTGTATATATGTTGTATAAAAGAGGACTGAGACACCCCCCTTGTGGGACCCCAGATTCGAGCTCGAACTCGGGGCCTTTGTGTTCTTTGATCTGTATATACGCTCTCCTCTCCATTATATAATCGCATAGAATCCTTTCAAGAATGGGGTCGAGGCCTACTTGCAGGATCTTAAATTGCAAGCCTCTCTTCCAAACCTTGTCAAATGCCTTTTTAACATCGCGGAGCACCAGGTCGGCATGCCTTTTACTTGCCTTGATGTTCGCAAGTTTTTCCGTAATAACGGCTAGTGCCGTGTCAGTCCCTCTTTTCTTTCTGAAGCCGTGCTGTTGCTCGCTATGCAGGTTGGCTTCATCGAGAAAAGAGTTGACCCTATTTGCCAATATCTTCTCGAAGACTTTGCCAGCAAATTCTAAGAGAGATATCGGTCGGAAGTTTGCAGGGCAGTCCGGGGGCTTTCCCGATTTGGGAAGGAAGATCATCTTGGCCACTTTCCACTGTTCGGGAAAATAGCCTGTGTTCAGAGTGGCATTCATGATGTTAAGAAGCCCACTCAGAACATTAGGCGGGCCTTAATGAAATTCTCCCTGGTCAGCCCCGTGGTACCCGGTGCTCTTTGACGAAAGGATTTTAGTGCAACGGAGAGCTCTTGGGCAGTTATTTTACTCTCATAGCCCTCCATCACTCTTTCCTGCGACACACAATGATTAGGGGAGGTTTTATGTATTTGTGTGTTTAACTGTTGGATGACGTCATTTTTGAAATCGATGTCATAATTGTCATTTTCTTCGGGGGTAATTTTAAAGATTGAGGACCAGAAAATCCTAAAAATTTCCTCAATCCCTATAGTCTCGTCAATTTCTTTTTCGTCATGCTTGAGTACAATTTTCTTCTGAGGGGGTTGTCCTTTTAAACGTCTGTACGTCTGCCAAAAAGTCCGTGAGTCTCTCTCTATGTCAAGTCCTTCAATTAGTCTGTCCCATACCTGTATTTGTTGGTCTGTAATAAGTGTCTGGAGTTCGTCTTTTATCTGTCTTATTCGTCTATGGGCATTGTGGTTGGGGCCTATCAGCGCTATTACATTGGACAGGTCTTTATACTCTTGGGCCAGGGCTTTCATGGAAGGGGTCCAAATAGGAGCTGGAAGGGTTTTATACTTAATGCGGGGAATGCTATTTTCATCTGCTTTAATTAGGAGGTCGGTGATTTTATCCAGCTCTTCATCTATTTCTTCTAAATTTGCATCAATTAAAGGGTCTGGGATATAATTTAGAAGGTAGTTTCTGTATCTTTCCCAGTCCGCCTGCTTATAGCTTTTGCGTTCTGGGATTTCTAGTTGAATGGGGTTTACGCCAATTGTGATTTTAACTGCCTGGTGATCACTTGGAATAATGGGCCTGGTTCAATGTAATAGTTGTATGGAAACCTGATACTGGTTAAAACAATATCAGGCTTTGTTGCTGCATTTCCTGTAATAAATGTCGGGAATTCGGGTCCGATTCTTGTCGCGTAGCGTCTGTCTAGTAATACTTCGATGTTTCTACCCGCATTGTTGCAGGAGGTATACCCTGATGCTGCACATCTTGCATTCAGATCTCCAGCAAAGATTACGTTTCTCTTATGACTGAGGATCTGTAGAAGGTTGTGCAAGGGTACATAGCCGCGTCTTGGGGATTGGTACCCCGTGGCCACGACTAGACCCCCCAGGGTAGTGCCTACCTCAATGGCAAGGTAAGATTCATCTAAGTCGGGTAGTCTTTTGTATTTTAAACCTTTTTTGACGGCTATTGCGCAGCCGTCATACCGTTCCTGGCTGTGATTTTTGCTGATGACGTCGTATTGAAAATTTTTTATCTCTTTATGAGCGGTCATTCCGTGTTCATAAATGAGTATTATGTCAGGGTCATTCTGTTGCAAGATGTTGCCGTAGATGGAACCTTTTCCGTCCCACCCATCGACATTCATCTGTATTATTGTTAGTCTGTCAGTCATTTTGTGTAACGTATGTTTTTTTATATGTGTGGGATTAAAGTGGACGCTTATTCGCGGTCCACTTTAGCCCCATGTGGTGTACTGGGCGAGGTGCGCTCCCTGCCGTTTCGTTTTTCCCTGAATTCAGTATCTGTAATTGTATAGAAGCAGTCGGTGGTCAGTTTTACCATGTTACGTGAGAGAGCCTCCTCAACTTGCCGTTCCGGTACCGAATCAAAGCATTCCCACTTGTATCTTCCGGTTTTAAGACCATCAGATACTTCGTGAGACTCGATTTCGGTGGGGAAAGGGGCCGATTCGGGGGCATATAGTTTCAAATTGAAACCTCTCGAGTGGTATTTCAATTGGGTCTCTCTGCCTCAAGATGAGGAGTTTGACCTGGGGCCACGTGTTTTTGAGGTTTTTCTCAACCTCGGAGACCTGGTCTCTTTCGGTCGCACTGCTTCCTTTGTTGGTGATTTCTCGTGGGTTTTGGGTGTAGTTGTGTCAGTCTTTGGGGGTGTAAGTGGCACTGGTTTTTCTGTCTGTGGAGTATGTTTGTTTTTGTTGAGGCGGGGGTCGCGTGTGATGGCTGTGTTTTGTGGGGTGGGTACCTTCTGGCACGGTTCTGGGCACTGAGGGGCTACGCTTATGCGCATAAACTCCTCTGACGGAGGGTTGTTGGGGAACCACATCTCCTGTAAGCCGTTCTTTACGAGCATACGATTGACTTCGGTTGCGAATGTTCCTGGGCATGTAATGTTTGCTATGTGTGCATAATAAATGCCGCACATAATTTTTGTGGAGTGCTCGTTTTCTATGTGAAGATAGGTTCTTTGGTTGTTCGTTTCGGCAATAGCGGCTTTTGCGACTTTGGCGTATGTCGAATTCACCTTTTTCTCCTCTGTTTCACGTCGTAGCTTTGTTTCCTTGAGGATTTCCAATTTTCTGATCGGGTATGCCATGGACATAGTCCGGTGGGGGCCTTCACAGTTCAAGCATTTTGGTGATGTACTCTTGCAGTCGCGCCAAAAATGGTTGCGACCTGCACATATGGAGCAAAGAGTTAGGTCTTTTTTCTCAGGACAGCTTGAGGTGGTATGTTTGCCGTATTTATAGCACCTAAGGCACATTTGTAAATCGACAAACTCTTCCCTATCAATTTGATCCGAGCAGACTCTAACACTGAACAACAGTAAGCCTAGTTCTTTTGCCTTTTGCGCCATAACCGTATCCTCGAATACAACCTTGAAGACGTGCGTGTATGTTTTAAATTTTAAAACCTCAGCAACTTTCGCCCAAGGGTGGTTCCTCTCCAATTCGTTTTTAATGTCTTCTGCTGAGTGGCTCCCAACCCAAGAGTCGAGGCGCCTGCAGATGACACTACGGTGTGTTTATTTGGGGTGGTGTGTGGGGTATTAGGTTTATCGTCTTGAGGCATTCAACTGCCTTGCTTGAGGTTAAGGCCTCACAATCAGCCTCCCTCGCACAAATGGCAGAGTATCCATTCGGGATGTCTATCAGTCGAACCAGTGCAATTTTTATGTTACTATATATTTTTTCGAAAACCGTACCTCTATCCGGCTTCGGGCCCTCCGAGAGGACCCGAAGAGTTATTCGAAGGGTTTCTCTCATTTTACACTCATCCCAACTCTCACTGGGTGTTTACACATGGGAGAAAGAATAGGAAAAAACAATTGTATAGGAAAGTGATGAGGGAGAAAGAGGTGGAGGAGATCAGAGGGCCAATATCCAAATAAAATTACCACTTTACCTCAATACAATAATCCACGTAGGAGCGAAGATCCGTCCCCGCACCGTCGTAGAACGAAGAAAGCCAGTGGTCCACTTACGAATCAATCGATGAACAAACGTTCGCGCTACTATCAACAAGTTAAATCATTCTCTTCAACATCTCGCTAAAAATTCACTTTATTAAATTTTCGAAGATTGCTGTCAAAGCGGGAGTCAACTTGGTGAAGCAGACAAAGCAGTCCGTACTGAGATACATTGAAAATTTTAAGGTAAATAAGTCACCCGGCCCGGATATGGTTTTCCCTCGAATATTAAAAGAAGCCAAAGTTGAACTAGCCAAACCGCTGTCGTTATTGTTTAATTATTCATTAGAGACCGGGACTATACCCGATGAGTGGAAGTTCGCTAACGTAACACCAATATTTAAAAAAGGCAGTAGATCTCTACCTAGTAATTATCGCCCAATTAGTTTAACCTCGGTCGTTTGCAAAATGTTAAAATTATCAAAGGAAGAGACAATATGGACCGCAATAAATATTTCACTATCGACCAGTCAAATTACACGAGAGGAAACCGTTGTAAAATTATAGGTAATCATTTTAACTCGCACGAATCTAAGAACTTCTTTTTTAACCGAATCGTCAACTTATGGAATGGACTTCCTCGTAAAGTAATAGACTGCAACACCGTAGATACTTTCAAACGCCGTATAGATAAATACTTTGAATCAAATCCCTGACTAACAGCGTTTTTATAGCGATTAACTAACTCCCGATCATTCAGGTGTCAGGTTAACCCAATTTTCCCTAATTAAATTTCACTTCGGGATCTCTCCATCTCTCCCATGTTTCCTGTACAGCTCTCTCTCTCTCTCTCTCTCTCTCTCTCTCTCTCTCTCTCTCTGACAAGACACTGTGTTGATAAAAGAAAAAGAAAGAGCATGTTCTAAGCCTAGATGAGTAAGATAATTTGATTCTACATCTCTCTCTTTCAGAACACATAAATCCTAGAATTGTACATGAATACATTTAAAAATATCCTACAGAAAATTTGCATCTCCAAACTGTACTAGCAGTGTCCAATAAGTCAAAAAGTTTTAAAACAAGAACGGAAGTAGTAGATGGATCTAATTGATAATAAGCGTCAAAAATATAAAAAATTGCGCGTTAAAAAAGGAAAAAAAGAGCATGTTCTAATATAAAATTATTAAGATAAGTCATATTTTCGTTTATTTTTTTGTATATATTAATGTGTTCCTGCCCTGTTAAAATTTCCTGGTTGCGTCTATTTTCTAGCACTACCAAGTATATATTTTCACTATTCGAAGCCCGGAAACGGGTGGGAGAGGTGGGTGGGGAGAGACTTCATCTTTGCTATCCTATGCCTTACACGAAGTATTGTATATAGTTAGAATTTAGGCTAAAAATAAAGGTACTTCCATTGTAATGGACCGAACCATCTCCTCATTATCTTTTATCTCAGGCAACCTAGTTTGGACTGCAAGGTCTGTTGTGGCCTGTTCATCTATGTAACTCTCTTTCTCTCTCTCTCTCTCTCTCTCTCTCTCTCTCTCTCTCTCTCTCTCTCTCTCTCTCTTCACAATATTGGTTATGTCTGTCTTCCCTTTTTGAGATCTTCCTTGATATACCGGTTCATTTTCCAGCCTTAAATAAACTTGTGTTTTCATAAGTTGATGAATATTATGGAGTACACCTTTGGAGCACTCGACAGTCTCTGCAATGGCTCCATTGAAAAAATATGTTGGTGGCGCTGCTTTAGAAACAGTTCGCAGACAAAGAGAGACGGGAAACATTTCAAATGGATCTTACTTGGACGAAAACTAATACAAGATTAAAGGTACACAAGATTGAACTGAAGTTAGTTGCTATGCAAACTATGAAGGTTCTCCCTAGAAGAAACATAAGGGTTCGGATAATTTTGGACACTTCAATTTTCTAGTAAATTGCTTATCTGCTAAAAAATTTCGCTGTGTTCATCTAAAACTACATAACCTTTTACCCATATGTAGGTTATACCTATAAGTTATCGTACACCAATTCTGAAACCTTGGATTTCTCTGGCAAAAGTTATGGAAGAGATTGTGATAAAAATACAGGTATTCTAATCTTTTTGCACGGCTCTGTAGAATGACTGCGATCTTTTTTTATAAACTAAATAATTGCAAATGTAAATATAAGTTAAAAGAAAATAATATTTATATTTACGTTTCCTGGAACACTATACGCTAGCCGAATTAACTTCAGTAAAGGAAGTAGTCTACTTATCATGGATGTCAATTTATTCTTTTTCTTCTCTATTATTGTCATTAACAAGTTTTGTTATGACTGAAAGGACTAACAGACGATTTCTCCCCTTTCTTCAAAATCGGTTCACATTTTAAAAGATTCGTTATGTGTACGCATTGCTACATGGAATAGAGACAAGCACACACCTAGTTCAGATTTATCAAAAACACGTCAGATTTATTGAACAGTTCGAGATAACGTTTCTTGTTGTGATTATTATTATTATTGGTTGAACTTATTCAAGTTCTTAAAACGTATATGAACGTGTGCTTTTTCGCGTGCATGCAAATGGTTAAAATGTACATTCTTATTCAGGGTATTGTACACGCAACACCCATTCGAGAAACCTCAATCAGAGATTAGATATTAACAGGGATTAACGAATTAAGATAAGCCTAATATGAGGTCAAAAAGGTCAACGCGGTCACTTTTGTATTGATTTAAAGTTAATCAGGGTGTGATAGAACGAGTTAATTTCAACTCCTATCCCATATTATTAAAAACCACGATGCTGCCCACGTGCATCTTCGATTCGAGGCTTGGAATCTTATCTCAGCTACCGGATGCCAATGTTTAAACAAGGAGGTTATCGTCCCCCCGTTCGCCCCCATACGCCGACCTCGCCAGATCGAGTTAGGCTTATGAACAGATAAGGCATTTTTCTCCGGCCCGGCTGTGCGTTCCCTCCAAGCTTTCACTCCATTTTCCCCCACGCCAAGGAGATGTCCTGGCTATTTATATGGAAACTTTACCACTAAGATCAGATTGGAGATCCAGATTTTCGTCGCGAAACATCACCACGACCCTCTCTCCCTTTGTGCGCCAAGGGACCTCGACCTCGAGATTCACCATCACTTGTCCAGAAGGAGGACAATATTCCTTGAGTGCCAAAGGTTCGAGCCTTTCCGACGCCAAGTCCCAAGGCTTCCCTCCCCTGTTGTTCAAAGGAGAACAGCATTAGAACAGCCATTGTTCGTTTTGAGCCCTTCGCCAAGAAACGGTTCTCATCCCCCCCTGTTGTTCAAGGAGAACAACATTAGAACAGCCATTGTTCGTTTTGAGCCCTTCGCCAAGAAACGGTTCTCATCTCCCCCTGTTGTTCAAGGGAGAACAGCATTAGAACAGCCATTGTTCGTTTTGAGCCCTTCGCCAAGAAACGGTTCTCACCCCCCTGTTGTTCAAGGAGAACAACATTAGAACAGCCATTGTTCTTGAGCCCGTAGACAAGAGACGGTTCTCATCCCCCCCCTTTGTTCAGAAGAGAACAACCTAGAACAGCCATTGTTCGTTTTGAGCCCTTCGCCAAGAAACGGTTCTCACCCCCTCCCCTGTTGTTCAAGGAGAACAACATTAGAACAGCCATTGTTCTTGAGCCCGTAGACAAGAGACGGTTCTCATTCCCCCCTTTGTTTAGAAGAGAACAAAGTAGAACAGCCATTGTTCTTCAAGCCGTTCGTCGAGTAACGGTTCTCCTTTCCAAGACGCCTCGTCGGGATCCTTTTATCCCCCCCCCCTTCGGCTGGAACTCGCCAGCGGACCGAATATTCCTTCAAGTACCTTCCACTGCACCCTAATGAAAAGTTACGTAAGCCAAACGTCACCTTTTGAGTATTGATCCCTTTTTGTCAATTCTATCCTGTGCTTTAAATTGTTTATCGAACCATCCCATCTCTTTAACTCTATATTTGTTTTACCTTTTTTTAATCCCTTAAATCCTTGGATTAGCCCGAGTCTCCACGACCCTTTCCATTCTGTTTATGTCAATATTTTCCGTTTTTGTGTATTGTTTATAGTTATTATTAATAAAACTCTATTTTATTAATGATAGCAATATTATTATCCTTGGGCTCAGTTCCACTTTTTAAGCATATCGAAGATACATAATATCGGCCGCCAGACAGTAAACGCACTCTAGAGATAATTAAAGAAGTTCCCTCAACGAATAGTGTTATATATAGTATCGTCGGGAGTCATTCTACGACATATATATATATATATATATATATATATATATATATATATATACTATTTAATTTGGTATCAGGTGTGTAAGGTTTAACGCTATATATTTGCAAACACTGGTCTCAGTCGAGTAAAGCATAGTGTTTATTCGTTATAATAATAGAATATAGAGGTTCCCTTTTGTTTTAACGATTGCTATCCCCTTTTTTTTTTTTTGAAACTTAAGAAGCTGGAGTAGCTCAAGGAACGGTTATAATAATTTGTTTGTGTTTTTTTTTGTGATTTTAGTCAGTGGTTATTTAGATTGAGAAACCAAGTACGAATAGGTCAGTGCCCATATTTAGGTAGGCTAATTCTATAGAGGCATAATTCTTGTTGCAAGGAATTTTAGTTGGTTGACTAGTGCGCCCCCAAGTGCAAAGATGACTCCGTTCGAAATCTTTAAAGCGCAAGGAGAGTCCTGTGGACTTTCCAGAAAAGAACTAACTGAGTACATTCTAGAGGAGCAAAGAAAAGAGGAAGAAAGAGAAATACAAAGAAAAAAGGAAGAAAGAGAAATACAACGAGAAGAAAGAGAAATACAAAGAAAAAGGGAAGAAAGAGAAATACAACGAGAAGAAAGAGAAAGAGAGGAACGGATAAGACAAGCTGAGCTTCAGATTGAATTAGCTCGGATTAAAGCAGAAGTTCAAAGAAAAAAGGTAGAAAAAGAAAGAGAAAGAGAGGAACGGGAAAGAGTAATCCAACGAGAAGAACGAGAAGGAAAAATACAACGAGAAGAACGAGAAAAAGAAATCCAACGAGAAGAAAGAAGGACGGACTCGCGCTCCTTCCCAGGAAAGCTGACAAAGTTTCCGAGCCCCGTAAAACCCCAAAACTTCTTTCCCCAAAACCAACAACGGGACTCCAAACCTCCCGTTAAGACTTCTCCTCCATCTCTCTTCCCGAAGCGACCAACCATATGCTTCACCTGTGGAGTAGAAAAACACATGAGCTGGAATTGCCCCCAAAATTCTAGGCTTAAAAGCGGACCAGCCCACTAAGTTCACCAGATTAATGCAACCCCGGCTCCCCCGGTGGTGCAGACCCAAGCAGAAACTTCTCCCCCTCCGTCAGGCCACCAGGTAAATTTTGTTTTTGGTAAAAGTTCATCGGGAACTTTGAAATATGAGGAGGGCAGCGTGGACAGCTGTCGAGTATTGACTCTCGTCAGGGACACAGGATGTACGTGCTTCATCGTGTCCGACGAACTCCTCCCAGTGGCCTCTAACCACGAAAAATTTGCGGTGGTACATGACCAACTTGGGCGGGCGAACCGATTCCCCGTCGCTAGATGTTACCTGCAGTGTCAATATTATAATGGCTGGGCTGAAGTCATTGTAGCACCCATAAAATTCTGTTCCGTACTTATAGGACAGAGCCCCCAAGTAAGTTTCGACCCTGTGTTTCAGGCCGCCCTTCCTCAAGGCCGAGATAAGAAAGAAGCCCAGGAGCCCGTCCCCATCAGAACCCCGATACCGTCCGATTTCTCGGAGACCCCTAACCAGGACTTTAGGACGGCAAAAGAGGAATGTGAATCACTAACACCCTTAGGTGATAAGGCCCCAGACAAGGACACGGAGACTGTCCCTGGACCCCAAGAAATAAAGAACCCCCAACGCGCCCATGGAGATACCTTCGTAGAACTGGACGAAGCATCGGCGCTTGAAGAGGACTGCCCCGCGGAGTCCCTTAAGGTAATCCAGACAGTGTGCATCCAACCTGATGCCGAATACCCTCCTCCTTTTCTACCAGGCGAGTCTTTGGAACCCTCTGACCTGGATAGTGACGCGCAGCTGACACCACGTCAGAAGAGTCAGCTCCAAGAACTAATTAAATGGAATCACCATTTATCCACCCTATTAGCTCTTTTCGAGCAACTGCGTGAAAATGGCCTCACCATTGGCCCCAGCAAATGCCAGTTTGCCCACGAAACCATCAAATATTTGGGTTTCAAAATAAGACAAAGCAAGTCAGGTCCCCACGAGAACAAGATTAAGGCAATCGCCGACATGCCCCTCCCGATTACAAAGAAGCCATTAAGATCGATCCTAGGATCAGCTTCTCCCTATCAGCGATTTGTTCTGAATTTCGCTGCAATTTCGGCCCCCCTATGCCCCCTTCAGGAAAAGAATTTCTCCGATCGTTTACGTTGGAATGATGTCGCTGTTTCCCATTTTAATCAGCTCAAAAGTAAGTTCATTTCTGCCCCCATTTTTAAGTTGCCCAACCCGGAAAAATCCTTTGGGGTTAAGACCGACGTGATCAACGAGGGCATTGGAGGTGTACTCCTTCAATACGTGGATGACAGAACGAGTCATCCAGTTGCATATGCTAGTCGTCAATTATTACCACGCGGAAAGAGATATGCCACTAGAGAAAAGATAGCTCTATCAATTATCTGGGTCATAGACAAATTCAAGCTGTACTTGATATGTAAAGAATTTCGAATAGGAACCGACCACCGTCCGTTAGCCTAAATTAGGAATTTGAGACACTCAAACGGCCGCATCATGCGCTAGAGTTTACTCTTGCAAGAGTATCAGTTTAAAATAAATTAGATAAAAGGTTCCGATAACCAGGTCGCTGACGCCCTCAGTAGAAATGCGTTACCGAATAGCGTAGAATAATTGTATTCATAGGATTAGTATCTCCATGTAGGTATATACCGTCTTGTACGACTTAATTTAAGATTCTTTTGTAATATAATTAATTAATGTATATGTCTGAATTTTGTAACGCTCAATGTCTAATTTTTTGTATGTCTATATATTTGTTCTTATTAATTTACGTATAAATTATTTTGTCCCGTATGTCCTAAGTTTATATCATTTCATTGTTCCATGCCCTTTTTTTTCTTTGATTAAGTTGTATTAAAGGTTATTTTCCCCTGTAATCTAAAGATCAAAATAATCATATGTATTGAGGTAATACTAGTTAGGTGCAGGAAGGTACGGTTGGTACAAGAAAACGAGTTCCCCACAACGGAGCTCTATCGTTGTCCCTTCTCTCTTTTTTTTTTTCGAAGTGACAACTTCCCCTGGAATGGAGGGGTGTGATAGAACGAGTTAATTTCAACTCCTATCCCATATTATTAAAAACCACGATGCTGCCCACGTGCATCTTCGATTCGAGGCTTGGAATCTTATCTCAGCTACCGGATGCCAATGTTTAAACAAGGAGGTTATCGTTCCCCCGTTCGCCCCCATACGCCGACCTCGCCAGATCGAGTTAGGCTTATGAACAGATAAGGCATTTTTCTCCGGTCCGGCTGTGCGTTCCCTCCAAGCTTTCACTCCATTTTCCCCCACGCCAAGGAGATGTCCTGGCTATTTATATGGAAACTTTACCACTAAGATCAGATTGGAGATCCAGATTTTCATCGCGAAACATCACCACGACCCTCTCTCCCTTTGTGCGCCAAGGGACCTCGACCTCGAGATTCACCATCACTTGTCCAGAAGGAGGACAATATTCCTTGAGTGCCAAAGGTTCGAGCCTTTCCGACGCCAAGTCCCAAGGCTTCCCTCCCCTGTTGTTCAAAGGAGAACAGCATTAGAACAGCCATTGTTCGTTTTGAGCCCTTCGCCAAGAAACGGTTCTCATCCCCCCCTGTTGTTCAAGAAGAACAGCATTAGAACAGCCATTGTTCGTTTTGAGCCCTTCGCCAAGAAACGGTTCTCATCCCCCCCTGTTGTTCAAGGGAGAACAGCCTTAGAACAGCTATTGTTCGTTTTGAGCCCTTCGCCAAGAAACGGTTCTCACCCCCCCTGTTGTTCAAGGAGAACAACATTAGAACAGCCATTGTTCTTGAGCCCGTAGACAAGAGACGGTTCTCATCCCCCCCCTTTGTTCAGAAGAGAACAACCTAGAACAGCCATTGTTCGTTTTGAGCCCTTCGCCAAGAAACGGTTCTCACCCCCCCCCTGTTGTTCAAGGAGAACAACATTAGAACAGCCATTGTTCTTGAGCCCGTAGACAAGAGACGGTTCTCATTCCCCCCTTTGTTCAGAAGAGAACAAAGTAGAACAGCCATTGTTCTTCAAGCCGTTCGTCGAGTAACGGTTCTCCTTTCCAAGACGCCTCGTCGGGATCCTTTTATCCCCCTCCTTCGGCTGGAACTCGCCAGCGGACCGAATATTCCTTCAAGTACCTTCCACTGCACCCTAATGAAAAGTTACGTAAGCCAAACGTCACCTTTTGAGTATTGATCCCTTTTTGTCAATTCTATCCTGTGCTTTAAATTGTTTATCGAACCATCCCATCTCTTTAACTCTATATTTGTTTTACCTTTTTTTAATCCCTTAAATCCTTGGATTAGCCCGAGTCTCCACGACCCTTTCCATTCTGTTTATGTCAATATTTTCCGTTTTTGTGTATTGTTTATAGTTATTATTAATAAAACTCTATTTTATTAATGATAGCAATATTATTATCCTTGAGCTCAGTTCCACTTTTTAAGCATATCGAAGATACATAATATCGGCCGCCAGACAGTAAACGCACTCTAGAGATAATTAAAGAAGTTCCCTCAACGAATAGTGTTATATATAGTATCGTCGGGAGTCATTCTACGACACAGGGAATTAAGGAAAGGGTCACCGCTGCCAATTTTCGGCGTGGACCTTCCCAGGTGTTTGTCGCTTTTATACCCTCCCCAACCCCATTTTACTTCCTTTAGTTTCTTATTCGTAGGTTTCTTTCTCTTCTCTATTATTCTTTCTTCTTTCCTTCTTCCTATATTGCTTCTTTGTGATCAGCTCTCAGCTGTATTTCACTCTCTTCTTTTGCCCATTTTCTAACAGTTGGGTTTAGAAATTAGTTATGTATACACGGGTAATTAGAAACCAATTAATTAAAAGTAATTATTTTCATAATTACATCATCAATGAGGATCCAATCGTGACGTCAAAAGGGCACAACTGTACCTCTCCTTTCCCCTAAACATACATATGTATGTATATTTATATACATACATATATCAACTGCATAAATGTGCCTCTTCCCGGACCCAACCATCTTCCAGATGGTGCATTTTCCTAGACCCAATGCCCACCGTTTACCCTTTTCCCCTTAACGCGCCCCTGCTGGTCCTAATATCCACAAACTACCCTTCTCCACTTAACGCACACCGTCTCCAAGCCGAATTACTTCGTACCCTACCGAACAAAAAACCCCACCATTTACCATCTTCCTTGACTGCGTACCCTCTTACCCTAACACACCGCCACTTACCATCTTTCTCTGCCTGCGCACCTTCCGGCTCCAATACCCAACGTCTAGCACCTCCCTCCTAACGCTCACACTTTTAAACCCAACAACCGACGCTTTACCTGTTTCCTCTGATCATACCCTCTCCAGATTCCGTATTACCGCGCATTTTGCATATCTCAATACTCTTCCGCTTGCCATCTTTTGTTCACGCATACCCCCGATTCCAACACCTCCTTTTTATTCTCTTCATTTTAATGCATTTTCTTCAATAGACGTATGACTACGCACTCTACTGACCCTAACTCCAACCATCTACCTCTCTAAAGGCTGCCGAGTGGACTTCATCAGCAGAGAAGAGTAACCATTCTATGACCTGTTTTTCCTGAGCAAGTTGCGTTCCATTACCCCCCCCCCTCCCCCCCCACACACACCTGGTCCGGAGGATATCCCGTAGCATATGCTTCAGCACCTAGGTGAGAGAGTTGATATTTTTGTAAGCTTTATTCAACATGGTCAATTTTCTATCCGAGTTCCTACGAGATCGTCAATCTCGCGTACGGGTAAGGAGAGCTCTCTCCAGCATCTAGGAAAAGAGGATGGTTTCACGCAGGGAACTTTTTGCCGTATGCATGAGCGGCATCACATATGGGCTGACAGAAGATAACCTCACCACGCTCTACGTAGATGACTTTTTGCCCTCTTTGGACGCGGCTCAGATATGTAGCAACGCTAGGCCGCTGGGTCATACATGCTCTAAACTATGGCTCTCTTTATGCCGTTACATCCATCACCCCTACCAGTCTCTGTTCATAAATATGATTCGCTTGGATGCTTTGAATTCGCACTAATTCGCTTGCATTGTTTTAGCAATCTTACGTTGCGTATATCCAGGGCATGGATATCCTAAACTTATTAGCGTTCGCACCTGAGGTACTGATAGAGTAAAGTTACTCTTGTTCTACTGTTCTTTCATAGGCGCAAAGCTTGACCCAGGCTGCAAATGTTTTTCGTCCACATTCAATCATCGTCCACATTCGATCTTCGTCCCCATTCCATCGTCCACATTCATGGTGGATTCATTCCACCATGTCGATTTCTGGTTTCCTAGGTGTTTCCTGCACGTAGTCTAAATAGAGAATTCTTTCCGACGTAGATGAGAATTCATTCGCCATACACGTGGGTTTAGCGTCTGCCATTGTTATCGGCGGCTCTCACATCCTCCCCGACCTGTCCCGACGGTACCTATATATGCTTTAGAGAGACGCCAATAAAGCCCTCAACGTTTCGACTTCAGGGCAAAATATCTACTTCAAGAGTTCAATATTACTGTCGAATTGGTGGCAAAGAGTATTACATTAATATTTCTTGGAACATACATCTTGTCACACGGAGCCATGCTAGTATAGACAGATGGCTCAAATTCTGAGCAAGGTGCTCATAGCTTCAATCCAATAGCCACCTTGTTCAATTGAAGCCGCCGGTCGAGAATCTTACGGGCACTGCGTATCTCTACACAGTCGAGTTGATTACATCATACCACTCGATACAATAAATTAGGCCTCCTGTCTAGTTCAGAGGCACACAGAGCGTGTTATGCGTCATTGAGTCATTTGGTTTGCAATATCCGCGAAGTCATTGCTGCTGCCACTCGAAATAATATCGACATTACCTTATGTTTGGTTCCTCTACATGTAGTTTTCATTGGAATCGAGAACTCTGATGGGGAGGGGGGAGGGGCACTCTGTCATCATAGTCTAAGTAACGGGGCTGGCGTTTCGCTCTTCCCCACCCAGACTACATGCCAGAGAATAGATCAGCCCAGAGGATGCAGGACAAAGAAAATGGGGGACTGCGCACTGAAATTCCACTTTCGTGCAATTTCACCCTAACATTTCCCGTGGACCTATCCAACGAGGCTTCGATGGTTCTAAGTCATTTTATGTTGTCTTTGAATCGACACACTCGCAGGACGCTGCGCCATTTGACAGAGAGCGCACAAGAGCACATTTTGGTTGAATTTTATATTCTCAGAGAGATTCCTGCTGGGGCCTTGAGGAGGGAGGGAGGCCCCATTAGCTCTTCGCGTTGGAGTCGGGCTCCTTTACACCAAACTGTATAGTGTGATAGAGTTTTTGTATGAGATGGGCAAAAAATCATACTTGCCTATTGCTTTTTATAATATTTTTTTTAGTTTCATTATTTTATGGTGCATTTTTATATTTTTATTTCTATCTTGTATATTTTTAAGTTTGCCTAAAGATATGCAACTCTATGTGTGCTTTCCGTGGCTCTGCCCTTTTAGAGTGCCGCCAAACTGGATCTTAAAAACCCTCTTTATGGCTACGACCTAACCCAGGGGAAACACCGCTTCCGATTAGCAAAGTTAAACTGCTTCGGATATGGCAATTTGCCAGATGGAGTTATGATCTGGGTTAGGATACTGAGAAGTAAAAGGCCTCAAAACGAGTGAAGATAAAACTCCTACCAAATTCTTTCTTTAAGCACTCTATCCTTCATGATACTAATATGCCATAACTATATCCCATATGCTTTCTTTTCACGCCCCACGTGGAACAAACTATTCATTATGACTAACTTTTTCCCCGCATGGGGGGACCATGTGTAACCTTCCGGCCGCTCCACTTTCACATTCAAATATCATTTTCTGTACCGGTGTAGCCTGGTAAACTACATTGGTGATACTTGGAGTGGGCGTGGTGCAGGAGAGGTTGGCTTCTACACCGTATCCCATCTATTTAAAGTCAACAGGGCTAGATAAAGGCGTTACGGATGCCTTCACGGCCAAACTAGTTGCAATACATAGCTTGGTATTGGGATAACTCGTTGTGTCCGGTTTAGAGACCAGATCTTGATCTATAGCGATTCACAAAGCGCCCTAAAGGATATCAGGACATTGGAATCTCTGTCTCACCTGGTTAGAGGTAACTGTGATGCCACTGTTGCTACAAGCTGGGTGGATGTCGATATTATCTTCTGCTGATTTCCTGGACATTTAAGGATTGCAGGAAATGGGCACTCCGATGAGGGTGAAAAAAAGACCGGAAAGACTGTGCGAATAGACCAGCGTTTCGCTCTTCAATACACTGACCACATAGTAGAAGTCAGGTCAGAAGTCCGGGCTGTATGTCATAGAAAATGCTAGACGACCGATGTGAACTTAAAGTTGCGTGCCACCGCGCTGCGACTTTTCCCGTGAACCTACCCCGCAATACTGTGACGTCTTCAAGTCGTTTTCTGTTATCTTAGAATTGGACACACTTGCGAGACGCACTAACATTTGGTAGAGGGCTGCCCTGCACTTTGCTGCCACGCCTCCGGTGTTCCTCAGACTATTCGGGATATTCTTGCTGAATTTCCCTGTTTGAGTGATCTTTGTGCACATTACCTGTCCCGGTGCCGGGAAATCTCTGGGTGGCTATCATTTGTCTCTTGTGTTCTAGACTACTGTGCACACAGAGTTGTGGAGTTATGGACTTTCTTCGGGAGGCTGGCCCCCTACATTTACTATGACTGTCGTTTTGTTTGGGCGCATGCTCCCGTGCTGGCGGTTGGTGCTACTTCCCGACGCGAAAGAGTGCCTCCTATTTCTTCTTGCTATTGTTTTGTTTCGTTTTGGTTTATATTTGTTTGTTTTTTTTAATGTATGTATTGTTTGGTTTTGTTAAGCCTTTTTGTGAGCTTTTAATGTAACCTAATTGTGATTGCGGTCACTTCTGCCCTTGGTGTCAGTCGCCAGATGGACGGCCTATTTCTGATATACAAATTGTCAATTCCATCTAACAGTTTACTACATTCTTAGAGACTTTCATACTGCGTTTCTTTCAATACAATCCTACTCATTCACCAAATGCATTAATGAATCAAACAGGCTAAAACTCTTCGACCTTACTTTTCAGCCGATTCTTCTAATGCAAAAGAAACCTCGACCAGCACTAAACACTTCTTGTTCACCCCTTATGATTCCCTATTTTATACCTACTTACATGCACAATCATATTTGTTCTCTCATTTCCCATTATAAAGTGTTAGTATCAAAGTATTCTTCTTCCCACAAGCACTACTGTTTCATTTTCAAATACCTTACCGCACTACCACAAGATCCATTCCTCTGCACCAAAGGTCACCAAACTACGGCCCACGGGCCACATCAGACCAGCCACAACATTTTTGGATCAGGTACCAGAGCAACATTATAGAATTATAAAACAAGGCCACCAAATACCCTTCGGTCCGCTCTATGGCTTTTCATATAAAAAGTGTCAAATGTAAAGTAAGGAAGTCTTTTAATGACTTCTAGATTTAAAAATAGCACCTTAATACTGTAGTTTTATTCTCTGTGTTTTCAAAATTTTTAAATCGATGTTCGTTCAATTAATTTTTAAACAAGTTGATTCACGTGATTTGAACTTCAAATGCTGACAGAGAATTTTCAACTTGACACGATTTTCTAAGTGAAAAAAGTTTCCCACGATATTCGTCTAATAACGCTTTAATATTCTTCGTATAACGCTTTGTCGTAGAATGACTCCTGACGATATACCATATATCACTATTCGTTGAGGGAACTTCCTTAATTATCTTTAGAGTGCGTTAATGTCTGGCGGCCAATATTATGTATCTTCGATATGCTTAAGAAGTGGAACTGAGCTCAAGGATAATAATATTGCTATCATTAATAAAATAGAGTTTTGTTAATAATAACTATCAACAAACACAAGACGGAAAATATTGACATAAACAAAGAATGGAAAGGGTTGTGGGGGCTCGGGCTAATCCGAGGATTTAAAGGATTTAAAAAGGTAAAACAAATATAGAGTTAAAGAGATGGGATGGTTCGATAAACCATTTAAAGCACAGGATAGAATTGATAAAAGGGTTAAGTACTCAAAGGTGACGTTTGGCTTACGTAACTTTACACTAGTGGTGCAGTGGAAGGTGGCTTGAAGGAATTTTCGGTCCGCTAGCGAGTTCCAGCCGAAGGGGGGGGGGATAAGATGATCCTGACGTGGCGTCTTGGAAAGGAGAACCGTTTCTCGACGAACGGCTTGAAGAACAATGGCTGTTCTACGTTGTTCTCTTCTGAACAAAGGGGGGGTGAGAACCGTCTCTTGTCTACGGGCTCAAGAACAATGGCTGTTCTAATGTTGTTCTCCTCTGAACAACAGGGGGGGTGAGAACCGTCTCTTGTCTACGGGCTCAAGAACAATGGCTGTTCTAATGTTGTTCTCCTCTGAACAACAGGGGGGGGGGGTGAGAACCGTCTCTTGTCTACGGGCTCAAGAACAATGGCTGTTCTAATGCAGTTCTCCTCTGAACAACAAGGGGAAAGGGTGAGAACCATTTCTTGGCGAAGGACTCAAAAGAACAATGGCTGTTCTACGTTGTTCTCTTCTGAACACGAGGGGGAAGCCTTGGGGACTTGGCGTCACGAAAGGCTCGAACCTTTGGCACTCAAGGGATATTGTCCTCCTTCTGGACAAGTGATGGTGAATCTCGAGGTCGAGGTCCCTTGGCGCACAGAGGGAGAGAGGGTCGTGGTGATGTTTCGCGACGAAAATCTGGATCTCCAATCTGATCTTAGTGGTAAAGTTTCCATATAAATAGCCAGGACACTCCCTTGGCGTGGGGGACAATGGAGTGGGAGCTTCGAGGGAATGCACAGCTGAGCCTGTGAACAATGCCTTATCTGCCCATAAGCCTAACTCAATCTGGCAAGGTCGGCGTATGGGGGCGAACGGGGGGGATGACGATAACCTCCTTGTTTAAACATTGACATCCGGTGGCTGTGATACGGCGCCAAGCTTCGAATCGAAGATACACGTGGGCAACATCGTGGTTTTAAATAATATGTGATAGAAGTTGAAATTAACGCAGCTTCAACTCGTTCTATCACACGCTTTAATATTCTTCGGATAACGCTTTAATATTCGTCTAATAACGCTTTAATATTCTTCGGATAACGCTTTAATATTCGTCTAATAACGCTTTAATATTCGTTAAATAACACCTTTATATTTGTCTGATAGCGCTTTAATTTCAATTTAGGGCAATTTTTTTCACCTCACGTTTTAAAAAAATAAGTCCTTATTTTTATTATCCCCAGAATTCATAATTTTGAAAACTTCTATTAATTGGCCGCGAAGTTTTTCCTTCTATTCCTCTTATCAAACACCCTACTGGCCCCAACACCTATGTTTTACCACCTTCTCCAGACCGCGATCCTTCTGGTGACTCAATGTTTACCACATTCCCTCATCATGGAGCCTCCTGAGCAAAACATGAATCGTTTCTCGCGATCTCCCAGAGCCGCAGGGCTGCCTACACTTCGACCTTAACACTCCACCTTTTACCATTTTCTCTCTGTGCTCCAACCTCGAAATCCTACTACTCCATTCACCATTTTATCATGATCGCGCCCCCTTCCGACGGTAACACCCGTCATTTAACACCTTCCCATGACTGTGGACCTTTCCGGTTCCACCGTATCACCACGTATCCTCCCACCTCTACCGCATGCCGGCGTACCTGGCCAGCCCATCACCCACCATTGAGAGAAAGAAATATTGAGTAAGAGAGAGAAAAGGAAAACCAGCGAGGACATTTAGGCTCACTGTTGTATAAAAGTGAATATGAAGATGCAGAGGCAGAAATAGACTAGGAAGCCGCACTTGAAAACAAATACATGATGATATATAGACGGAACGTTATTCGCTGCTAAGACTTGACGTGTTTACGTAAAGGTGTTCGTACCGACTAATTTTCTTACAAATTCTTCATTCTTACGTTCATTCTTAAGAACTTCACGACAAACCTGAACAGTGAGATGAGCACAAAAATTCTAACTTGCATAATTCACGCTCACATCACGAAAATGGGGACACCGGGATGCTACGAGGAGCTGAATTCAATGCTCCAAGCTCACAAGTTACCGATAGTTAATTACCGTGGCCAAAACCCCAGATTCAGCAAAAATTTTGAATATGCCAGTCGCCCAACCCAAACTCTCAACCCTCGAAAGTAAAGAGAAGCAGGTAACATCTGAGGAAGAAACAGAATAAAGCCAAGAGGAAGAGACCAACACTAATGACTCGTAATCTGATTCAGAAGAGGAAAGCGAGCCAGTCCACAACACCAGATCGCAAAGGGCCTATAGAAGCAGGTCCAAAACCCCCAGCCCCATCAAGAAAAATAAAAACAAGAATAAACGCATGGAACCAATCAAGGAAGAAAAACCTAACCATCCACCGCCGAAGACAGTCCCTAATAGAGATTCCAGACCACAAAGATAAAATAACACGTTACAATGCATAGAGACAACATAAGTATCTTAGCATTAACACCGATTGATGGATAACAAAAAGAGTGCAGTACAGAAACATTTTTAGAACAATCGATGCCGATATAATCCTAATTTCAAAACCTGGAGTCAACACTAATGGTGAAACTATCAAAATATGGAACTACGAAGTGTTGACTATAAACCACTCACAAGAATATTACGACGTAGCAGCCATTGCGGTAAAAAGGGAATCAAGTACAAGCAACTCAGGAACCTAGAAGAGTCTTACCTCGCAACTGAGGTAGACATGAGCTTGGGGAAAATGGTCATCGCTACGGGATATCAACCCCCAAGGCGCGACTATTTACCTAACCATATTATCACGAGAATATTCGGGCGAAGTGTCCCCACCATTCTAATGGGGGATCTAAATACACGATGTACAGAGTGTGGGTATACTCGCACAAATGGAATAGGTAGATGCTTGGACACCCTCTCGGGCAGGAACATCGTCCAGAGACTTGGTCCAGACTTTCCAACTTACATCACGGAAAGAAAAGCCACTAAGCCTGACATCTGCTTGGCCAATTTTATCCTCCCCTTCAATTATCTTATGACCCCTGAGGTAATTTCTTGTAGCGACCATATAGGGATTAACCTATAAATCAATGCAAACCCTATATAAATTCCAGCCCGTGCTGGGAAGGACTACAACAGGGTGAATTGAGATAATTATGAACGCTTGCTCAGAAACTACATCTCAGCAAACTTGGAAGCAACGCTCGAAGAGATTGACGAGGAAATGGAAAGGCTAAAGGACCAATTAATATAGGCGGACTGACAGTCCGTTCCCAAAACCGCGTACCAAATAACATCTGCGTACAAATGGACCACTCACATGAAAGGTTTACACCGTGAACTGAAAGATTTATGTATATCAAAAAAGCATCGCCACGGGAACATCACGTGAAATAATGTACCGTACAAGAGAAATCAAAGAAGAACTTAAGATACTGATCTACGAGCAACAGGAACAAAGGTGGAACGAGGCTTTCGAGGAAATAGATAGCGAAGTAACTCCAAAGGAATTCTGGGCTAATATCAAAAGGCTCAAAGGAATTCCCCAGAAAGAAAGAAATAGAGCTCGAAGATGCCAAAGGTAAACTGAAAGCAGAAGACAACGAAATAAAGGAGATTATTAGACAACACTGAGAACAGATCTTTAAAATCAGTGAAGAAAATGAAAACTTTGACATTGATTTTGAAAATCAAATAATAGACGAGCTAAATGAGATCATAGGTAGGACGCATCCGAACCACTAGAAGAGAAGTGAATAAAGTAACGCTATAAGAACTAGAAAGCGCACTTTAATCTTTTAAACAAAGAGCACCAGGTCGATCGGGGCTTACGAAGCTCAACTTCGCCAAAGCGCCGAGATACGTCCGGGAAGGAATGCTAAACATCTTCAATGCCTGCTTAAATGTAGGCTACTTTCCTGACGCTTACAAAACGGCTAAGATGATCATTATAGCTAAATCTGGAAAAACTCAAACGAGAAAGGAAAGCTATCGCCCAATATTCCTTCTGGAAATTAGAGGAAAACTCTTGGATAAAATCCTAAACAGAAGATTCGTCGATCACTTAGAACAAAACTCGCTATATAACAACCAGCAGTATGGCTTCAGGAAAACGGGAAGCACCGAGATGGCAATAAGTTTCATCACGGAAAAATTGCTCAAGCGAAAAAGGATCGGAGCTATATCGACATCGTATGTAGAGACGTATCCAAGGCATTTGATAAAGTCTGGATACTGGGGATGCAATATAAAATCCTACAACTAGGTTTAAACCCAAGGCTCGAGAAGATCCTGTGACAAAGTTATGGAGAGATCAACATATATCAGTATAGGCAACACGGACGGGCCCCCCTTTCCGTTGGGGGCAGGATTGCCCCAAGGCGGGTGCCTATCACCAACCCTATACTCGATATACACATCCGACATGCCCGAGCCCAGCAACCCCTGGAATCTAAACATTCAATTCGCCGACGATATAAGTCAATTTATAGTTGCCGGATATCGCAATGCACCTATGCAAGCTCGCATGACAGCCGAGGAAATAAGAAACATTAATAAATACGAGAATAGATGGGAGATACGAACCAACCAGGAAACGTTTAAGATTGTCCAGCTGGGAAGAACTTTAGCAGATGTGAGAGTGGGGAATACACGTTATCCCTACACGAATGAGTGCAATGTACTCGGGATAAAAATCACTCCACCGGGTACAGGAAGCACGTCTCAGATCGGATACTGAAAGCGAAGTCAGCAGTCAGAACCCTCTACACTTTTAGAAACCTGAGCATGAAAAATAAAAGGATCAACTCTCTTATACCCTTCAGCAACTCTCTTTAGTGTCTCAAATACGACACGAAAAAAGTTGCAAAGAATACAGAACAAATGCCTGTATATTATCACAAAAAGCCAGATTAGAATCCATGAAAGAAAAAATAACATCTAATACCACTGATGATATCAGATCACTCCTAGAAGAAAATCGACGGAATCCATGCCATGCAAGATTCTCAAGTAGCGCCAACAAGCTTGGAAACGAAGTTGTCTCGTTTTAGGCATAAGAATACGAAACAAATCTCAACCAAAATGACAACCGGCAATGAAAATAACTAACCGAACAAGACAATCTCAACCCAAGAAGCCCACAGAAATAAACATGAGGAAACAAGAAGAAGAAAAAATAACAAGATAGTACGTAAGTACAAAGAACACAACAAATAAACATAAGAAACGATAACAAAAACAACCACATCAAACACAATCACATCAACACAAAGCAATACAATGAAAACAAAACTAGCAAGTTACTCAAAAAAACATAGAAACGTAAGAAAAACACTTTAACAAGAATACAAAGAATACCTCAAGAACATAAAAGAGAATACAAATAAACGAATTCAAAGGCTTGAATACCAAACTTATACATGTAAATATATGAAATTACATTAAAACAACAAATATATTAACATGAAAGAGATTAGCCTGATTACCAGGCAACTTTGCAACTCTTATACTTCCTTTCTTTCACCACTATCTCTCACACTCACCACTTCTCCCCAATCAATCAATCACAAATACATGAGGAGACGTGCACCAGTACATATGTAGATGCACGCATAGGCCGTTGCTATGATGACTTCAAAGAGAGATAAATTGCAGAGTGGGAGATAAAACACATACTTAATGGTTATAACATATGAATCCATACATAACCACGCAAAGGAACGTGTGTTCATGAACCATGTAAATTAGCCACCCTACTATAGATGGTAAAGTCCAAGACAATCCATATGCACAGCAGGGCTGACATTGATATTTTACCAAACAACCCCGATTGAAACTCACCCCCTAAAAACCTAGATTGCGCGCTAAAAACCCAAATTAATTAATATGTTAAAAAACACAGGTATAGCATTTAATTAGTTTGACGGGACAATGTAATAAGTAGCATTAATTAATTAAATTTGTTAACGTATGCGTTCCCAGTTACATAAGGGACTCATCGACATCAAATCCTTCGTGAAGTGCTGCTATCTTTTCGTCTTCCTTTAGCTGAGTGATTCTCTTTGTGTTTACTGTTCCGTCTACAACGTTTGTGATTAATTCCTTGTTCGGCTCCCATTTTGTACACGTTCCAGCACACTTCACTATATGTTGTTTTGCAAGTAGCCTTTCTTTCGTGGTCTCTGTTAGAATTATTTAAACCATCTTTTACGGTATTCAATTTCTTCCAATCTTAGGGAATAGATTTATAACTTGATGGCAGAATGTCTCCAGACAACGAAAACATCGCCACTGACCATCGAGCGCATCCAGCTCTTCTTTTCTCACAAATGAAGGGAACTGTGCACAGCTAATTGTGCTATCGATTTAGGTGATTTGTTTGACATCAATGGCTATAATTGTATCGAACACTTTCAACTTGCTAATAGCTCCATCTTCGGTGAATGGAAACCTTTTATTCATCTGAACAGTTCCACTAGGAATTTTAAACAATGTTTTAAATTTCTGCGTACTAATGTTATTCCCAAATGGATCTTTCATCATATGCTTTCCCGCCCTAAACAATCCCCCCAAAGTCACTAAAAGGTAAAGTAATTAAACAGTTTTTAGGCTTTTTTGCAGTTTGTACATTACACTTTAGGTTATAGCGGTTATACTAATACAATTTTATATATTTTTGTGCATATCTAATATATAATTTAATGCGGCCGTTCTGGGTGACACTGTACCTCCATGTGGCCTAATAACACAAAAAGGTTCGACACCCCTGGTATAGCCGCTTTCAACCACAACTGTATCAAGAAGCGCATCTGCAACATCTTGCTTTTCTTCATCAAAGTATCGAAATAATACGGCCAACACTTTCATCTTTTAAAATAGAAAATTTTTGTTGTCTACAAATATTTGTTATTCTTGTTTTCTCGTCAAATGCAATGCCATCTTGGATAAGATACATGTTTTGTCCGTTTTAGAACTAATTTACTTCTATTTTTCTTCTTTCTAACCAATATATAAATTGGACATCTTCAACCCATTCTTCATTGAATGATTGTGTATAATCACTTTCTTTTTTTCGTAGCAGATTCTTTTTCATCACTCATTGTTATGGGATAATGATCACCTAGATAAAACAATTAGATATACAAATTATTAAGAGAAAATCAAATTTACTCTCCTATGATTAAATAAAAATGCTAATTCGGGAACACACTAATTATTAACTAATAAATAAACGATCAGTGAAAAATAAATTACTTTAGTCTCCCACACAACAAAAAATAACAAAACTAAATCTGTAATCCTCTTATGAATAACTAATATTAAGTATATCACAGTCTGATACACCATCTAGTTTCTGATATATATCTCAACACTGTTTTCGCAGACATGAAGAAACACACAATATTTCTTTACAAAAGATAATTTACTTCAGCGAACAAACCTTGTGACTAAAACCATTCACGCTGGCCCTGAAACAGTGTATCTCACGAGTAGTTTGCAAGCCTCAACGGCACAGCGGCGTTGGAACGTGTTCTGTACAGGTAAGGAACAAGTTCGCAACTCGACTCAAATGCTCTTATGTGAACCGTAGATTATTCGAGTAGTTCTTATTCCTAAATTGAAGTTGTTATAGGTGATATTAAGATATTATTAAACAAATAGTGAAAAATTCTAATGATCTTACTATTGAAAGTACGAAAAATTCATATTATGCTTTATTAACAAATAATAACTCAGCAACCCAGATATAACCCATTAAACCCAGATTTGGGTGGAAAAACCCAACAGCGGCAGCCCTGGTGCGCAGCCCAATAACATTAAAATGTATACATGTTCTCAACCACAATATTTATCGTTACCTACATAAAAGCGAGGACCAACGTGTCCACATTTACTAGAAACTTTGCTTTGTAAAGCAGGGTGACTAGATTTTGAAAACTTAAATAAGGGACACCTAAATTGTAGAGGTAGTTGAACAATATACAGGACACATACAACTTACGTGAAATTAAGCATGAAGTACGAAATCCCTCTCAGCTGTGGTCCAGATTGTCTGATCTACTTCATTGACTTTTCTTTTGTTTTAAGGTGTGTTCGTTGTAGGTTTTGTTACAGACAGCTGTTCATTACATGTGTCAAAGTATTACAATATTGCAATAATGCATATTTTGTAGCTTTAAAGAATATTGTAACTAAAGTAACTTGCCATAATATATTGAGTAAATGGCAGAAAATAAAATGTATATGATGAAAACTTTTCCATAATCCTTTTAAAATTATTTTTCCCCATTGTTGTTAGTATGTTATTTTCATTTGCCATACTTTGTACTGGATCCAAATCAGAAAAGGACAGTATGAGATTGCACTTGATCCGTAGCTCTGACTTGATCAACTCTACGTCTACACTGCACCGGTTCCTGCACCCACCGCATCGTTGGCCTATCAGAGAGAAAGCTCTCTCCACTTAAGCATTTGGGTGTCAGTACAAATGACAACCAGGGTGAAGAAGCTCTTAAGATCCTTGCATTCGGTGAATATCTTGTTACACTTCTCAATGACTGTCATATCCTTATCCATGTTTGGCAACAGAGTAGTAGGAGTGCAGAATTCATCATGGAGCCCATCAACTGATAATACATCTTGTAGATTCACTTTTACATACAGTTTATTAGAGATTTGGAAGCTACTTCATCATTCAAGGTCAAACATTTTAGAACACAAAATGGCCTACTAGCAGAGAGGTCAACCCAGTTTTCCAGGTAAGGAGTAGCTCTTTTAAAGCAACTGTGGAAATTTTAAGAAATTTCCTCCTTCTCTTTGTCACAGATTAATTAGCAAGAGCACGTTGCGTTTGATATCCAAAGAAGCCATTTGTAGATTTTACCTTCAACTTGTAATAAAAACACTTGACAATATCATACAGCTCAGGGAATGATGTAGAAGCTGCCTGGAGCTTGAAGCTCGCCTCCAAATATTGAAAATACGGGACAAAAGGTGTCCCGCGAAGGGTCGATACGGGACGCAGGACATATGCTATAAATACAGGACAATCACGTAAAATACTAGTCACCCTGTTGTAAAGGGACATATGTAAAGAAAGGGGTGGAAAAAGGGAATAAAAACTATTTCGAAAATTTTTATTTAGCCTTATATATATATATATATATATATATATATATATATATATATATATATATATATATATATATATATATATATATATATATATATATATATATATATATATCCGTATAAATGAACTCTGTTATTATTTTTTATTTTAAAGTTAGTCAACAAATTATCCATCACACTCTATTGAAGCAAAACTGCAAGGAATTTTGTGTAACTAAGCAGTTTAGGTGGCGTCTTTGTCTTTGCATCCTGCCGTCTTATTTTTTCTGCCCTAGTTTTTTATAATGCTCGTTTAAATATACATTATTTCTATTATTATCAACCACAATATGTTTACTATTAACACTATCATTATCATTACTATTATTTAATTATTATAATTATCTACAATGACTACTATGTATATTTTTCTCATTTTGTTCTCATTTTCTGTTGCGTGGGATTTTTCATGGCTAGTATTCCAACTCTGATTTCAAATCTAAAGTCGGTTTTTAGTAGCGGGTGACTATATCTCACATGTCGGTCAGTCCCCGTTTTGATTTTTTTTGTTTTGGTAATAACATTGTAACTATTCGGCCGATTCTAACTAAATTTGAAACCTACACGTTGTTTTACATTCTCTTTCGAATGATATGATTGCCAAGGTCCTACCAAGGTTAACCCTGGAATTATTTTGGTTTGGCAATAACATCATAACTATTGGGCCGATTCTAACGAAAATTGAAACCCTTATGTTGTTTTACATTCTATTTCGAGTAATATAATTTCTAAGGTCCTATCTAGGTTATTCAGGGAATTATTGAGAGTTTTGAAGGTCGTAAGGTCATAAATCGGAATAAGTGAGAGCACGCGACTTTGATCAGCAGAACTTGTTGTCTGTATGTTCTAGTTTTATGCTATTTGAAATCTATGATTGCTCTGAAATTCATCTTATTCATGTTTTTTTTCCAGATCTATTGATGGCTTCTTCAAGTAGATATAAAAGAATAAATGATCCGAAGGTTTGTGCGCCGTGCCTGAGTCCTATTCTGACGTTCCCCTTGGTGACCAAGACAAGAAGTCTCTCCACAGACTGTCATAATTGCGAGGAAAGTTTTCGTTACTGGACAAATGGAAAACGAAAAAGGTCTAAGCTTTAGAGTCCCAATGGTTTAGCGAGAAACAAAGGACCACATTACTGACTGCTATTTTTACCTGGTCAGCACTAAAGTTGACGGCAAGAAAAACAAGCATAATATCTCCCATACTAGTATTTCCTCTAAGATTCGACCTATTCCGAATTCTGAAGTAGTTCCAGTTCCGCTTTTTAATGGTTATGCATCCTCTGAAAATGAAATCAGTAAACCTGATCAAGAGTTTCAAGACATGGTCTCAGATTCCGAAGACTCCTCATATAATACGAAATAGTCCTCAGCCCCTCAGCGTTTTACTCATAGCACGCGATCAGACACTCTCCCAAAAAGCAGCGGAGCTATTAGCCTCCTGACTAAATGGAAAACCCTTATTCATTGATATGCAAAAGCCACATATTTAAGGAACACGCGACCAGATTTTTATGAACTTTTTTCAGAAGACAAGCAATTTACTGCCACGATATCCCAGGTCTTCTAGCACATTTAGGTGTTGCCTCGTATAACCATACAGAATTAAGATTGTTTGTGGATTGTTCTAAGTGCAACCTCAAGTGTTTCCTTTTGCATAATAGCAATGTTTTAGGTGCAGTCCCAGTTGGTCACTCAGTGCATTTGCTAGAAACCCATGACGACATAAAAATGGTCATTGACTTACTTAAATATCGAGAGCACATCTGGATATCTGCGTGCACCTTGACCAACAGAGAGTATGACAATAAATTGCTATATAGAGCATGGCATGCGAAAAGGTGTCAAAATTTGGGCAAATAATGAAAAAGCTGTTTCAAAAAATCTGTAGCATATAGAGAAAATCTGACCTGGTTCGAATTTAGAAGACCCAAATTAGATAACAATAAAAATGCAACAATATTTTTGCTCTCCAGTGTTATCCATTTATGTAATAAATTTGAATTATATTAGAATAATATTAATATCCAATGATTACTATTATTCTTTGGATGTCATTGATTGATCGTAATTCAATAATTGCTCATTCAGAGTGTTTGGTTGATTAACCGCTGATAATCATAATTAATTATATTTAGTTCCAATGTACTTCCGCTAGTGTTGTGATACTTTCAAAAATCCATCACGGTAGCAAATCTCTAGGAGAAAGGTCACTTCTCTTTTACCGAAACGTTGAAGTACGGGATAGAACGAAAGGCGGTGTCCTCGCGTCATGGCTTTTAGCGCCCCTGAGGCGAGTTTGAATGGTGGTGGAGCAGCATCCGAGCTACAGAACCCAAAGAAAGCGATCGCGAAAGATATTGACACGAGCATTGGGGCCGCTTGGACAGAGAAGTTGAGCCCGCAATTTTCGTCTCGGCCCATCATTGCCACAGTTTGCCCACCCGTGCCCAATTGAAGGGGGATCTGAGATTATACATATCTTCCACACATTTTCCCTTCATTTAGCTTGACCGGGTTTTTTTTTTTTTACAAATCTCGCCTTACAACTTTTCTGCCTGGTTCCCCCTCGTTGTTATTGCGCTTTAAATCCCCTCCCCCTCTTTCGGATTATTTTGTGTTTACTAGTAATGACGTCACACCTTGATGAACAGGTCTTGTCGTCGAGGTAGCCATGCTTCAATGCCCCCTCTCCCTACCCACAGTATTAAGACAATGCTTTTTATTCCCCATTTTTTTTATTTCCTACTCTATTTTATGCCTATTCACCTTCCTTTCATCCTTTCCACGGCGGCACAAACCAGACCTTGGATGAAAAAATGAATCTTCCGACGGTCCTCAACAACGCCTGATATCGCCGCCAAATAGCTTCACGTGTTCGTCCTTTACTTCCCGCAATTTACGTAAGCCCCTTTATTCTCGTATCAAATTCGGTCAAAACCCGCCACTGCTCTCCCTTGCAAGACGCCGTTAATTACCACCACCAAACAGAGAGGGATCGGGTGTTAATGGGAACCTCTGCTTCACCTTTGACAAGATCGACCCCGAGAGTCTGAGGTCAGGGTCGATTTTTCAGGGACTTCCTCGAGTCGGGTGTTAAATACTAAACCAATTTTGGGGGTAGCGATGGTAGGCGTCAAAGACAAAGCCCCTCCCCCCCATTGTTCGTGGGATTGTCTAGCACAAAAAGTATTTAGAGCTTTAGTGGCAGTGATACCGCTACATGACTGTGTGGTGGAATATATGTACAGAAAGGTGGGAAAATTAACTAAACCATGCAAACAAGGATGAAACTAAGAAGAACAGCAGATACAGATGATTTCTAAAGGTCAAAAGAATACTGTTGGTTGCAATAACGATAAAATAGAGCAAACGATGAAAGTAGGAATTGTATTCAGTTGCTGGGGGAAATTGAGTTTTAATGAAATGAAAAAAGTTGTTTACCATACCGATAAGAACTATGTGTGTGTGTGTGTGTGTCTTCAAACAGGACAAGATCACTCCTTGCATGAGTCGCAAGTCTGCTGAGGGCCCATGTTTAAACAGGGGCAAAAAACTCGCTTGTGGGGACATAACTAATTTATTTCACCTCTTTTAGTTACCGTGATATTTTGAGATAAAAATAATGACTTGAGTAATATTCAATGTTTTGGTATTGGAAAATTCATTGCAAAGCTTGCAGCTACCGGACTGCTTTGTTTAGTGGTCCTTCGTTCCATCATTCCTAGTGGTTATAGGGATGCGTGACTACTTCACTGAGTATCGGTGTTATTCAATGTTTACTCTCAAGATGATAGCCGCTGTAATTAATAATATTATAACACCGTGTCTGATATATTCCTACCATACTATAGTAACGGTACTCTTGGTTTAGTCGGGTTCCTCCTATTTCTTCCCGAAGACTGATAAGGATCTAAATGAGCATAACGTGCGTTCATGCACTGGCGACTTCTTTCTACTCACTCTAAACTTTAGATTTTCATCCAGACTTTTCAAGTGATTATTCAATGATTTTTGGCATTGCAGTGTATGGACGGAATGTTTGTGATGCTAAAAGAATAAAAAAAGTGGGATCGCCTGAAGAATCTTGGCGGGGAGACTCTTCAGGAGAGGCAATCTGGGGGTCAGATTCTTCAGAAGAGATATTCTGGGGGTCAGACTCTTCAGAAGAGACATTCTAAGGAGAAGATTCTTCAGAAGGCACAATCTCTGTTTCATCTTATTTTTTTATCCCCAAAAGTTGAGAGAGTAACTAAATTTAATCTGTAGGAGCAACGGTTGATCTGTTTAATGTTACTCTCCTCTTTTGTTTAATCTGTACGGCTTCAGGGTAATCTGTAGTAGTTACTTATATCAATAATTTAAATAAATTTATTAGAAGAGTCATTCTGGGTAGAAGATGATATTGTAATTTAAAAGGCAAAAATACATATTCTAATCTGCTCAAGAGATAAATCTATACTACATAAAAGCAGTTCAATTTTAACGAATACAACATTTGACCAAGTGAAATTGGAGTATCAACACTTTTCAGTATTGAGCAAAACCTTGTATTTTTGAGTTGTCAACCTTGTCCTTAGTTATATTTTAAGTTTTGTAATATTAACTCTTAAAGCTTCTACTTTTCTAATTAAACAACTATCATTCATTTACTTTAAGAGGATAATAATCTACAAGCAATACGATATTTACAGCCCCCACCAAATTTAAAGCAAATAATGAATTGTGAAGCCTGCAATGTGCCTATGAACTGGACAAAACATTCAAAATAACAAAGATAGATTCACTTGGAAATGTCAAGAAAAGGAGTGTAGATGGTTTAAATATACAACCTCCATTAGAAAAGATTATTTTTTTTTGCAAAATCCAACCTTTCAATCCAAGAATGGATTAATATTATGTATGTTTGGTCGGAAAATCTTTGCATAACTAAAGCTCTTTCAGAAACAGGAATTTCAATGTTTAATTGATTGCTACAATTTGTTCATGGAAATTTGTGCCAATTATTTCATAGATAATCCGAGTAACCTTCGAGGATTAGGACGCTTAGTAGAGATTGATGAATCTTGCTTTGCGCACAAAGTGAAGGATCACAAAGGAAGAGGGCCCCAAAGTCAGGTTTGGGTTTGCGGTATTGTTGATACAACCTCTACGCCCGCAATTGGGTATATGGAAATTGTACCTGACAGGAGCGCTGTGACTCTTTTACCCATCATTGAAACAGTAGTACTTTACTTCCTGGTTCAATAATTATTCATTTCGATGAATGGAAAGCATACGGAAACATACAGCGGTTACGATTTCGCATTGTACAGTAAATCATTCTATACATTTTACAGAGCCCCAAACTGGATTTCATACGCAAATGGTAGAATCTTACTGGAACAAACAGAAGAGCAAAACGAAAGGTTGTAAAAGAGAATTTTTGGCAAGCTACCTGCACGAATTCATGGGGTGTGAGCGATTTACCGATCATTTTGAAAACTTGTGTGCACATACATCTTAGTGCCCAATAAAATTCAAATTAACTGTTTTTTTGGTAACTTTATCATTTAACTTTTATATATAAATTGTTTTTTAAACCACCTTTATAAATAAATCCTTAAACTTTACTTTTGAAAGGATGGTGATCAGATTCCTTAGTAGAAACTTGGGGGGGAGGGAACTCTTTAGAATAGGCAATCTGGGGGTCTGATTATTCAGTAGAAACTTTTGGAGGTCAGATTCTTCAGGTGGTCCAAAAAGGGAGTGCGGCCCTCAGTTTCATTTATTTCTGTACCAAATAAAATTTACTTTATATTAAAGTGAAAAATAACGTTTTTTACATTACTAATTTTCTGAAGAACCTCTACCGCGCTACTTATGAATCGATGCTCGCGCATTTCAACCTTATATTTCGCACAAACAGGCCAAATATTGTTCATTGAAATTTGCTTACTAGTTTATTTATTATTTCTGTTCAAACATTTAAAAAGAAACTGAATTAAATATATACGAAAAAAGAATTCTTGGGTTAGGAAATAATACAGAAACTGTTGCTCACCTATATAATCTCCGTTCATTTACACAGGAGGAATATTTTTGTAAGAGCACTCGGACCATTTTACCAAGATTGGTGTCCCGCTCACTATAATTAACAATATTTTAGTGCTCGTTTGGGAGGACCTTTCTCAACCTATTTTTTACTTCCTCTTTATCCATGACTCCAAAGAAAACACCCATGAATGGCATGGCTAAAATACCATGGCACCATCGCCTTTAGGCGGCTTGAACAAGAGAGAGAAGCAGGAATGTGAAAATATGACGATAGGAGACTACGAACCCAGGAGCCATCTTAAGAGGTATAATGGACCCATCTGTGATGATTTCAGGTTTTTCTTTTGGCGAATTCTTGCCTGTAATGGCCTCGACCTAACTACGCTGCAATCTAATAATGGCTAGTGAGTACAGCTCTTTTCCAGGGAAAAATAGCTCCGAAAAGACAGATTGTGGGGAATTCCTAAAAAAAGAATGTGTTTACTCCTCCCTTGGAAAATAAGAACCGGCTTTGCAGATGAACGCCAAAGAGTTGCAGTATCGGATCTCGTCCAACAGTGAATGCCCGGCGGGGACCTTTCAAAGGGTGGTTGGTCGGTTAATCAGCTGCGCCGCCCGTTGCCGCCGCAGCCGCTGCCAGCTTCTGGAATGCAAACAGGGGGATATAAAAACAATCTCGCTCGTCTTTTTATGACCCACTCGTTTTGGCGCGCTTTCGGTGGCCGACTAGACTGTTGCCCTTCGGTGATCGATATCGGCCAACCAACCAACGGTACCCGAAATAAAACTTACTCATTGTTTCAAACAACTGTTTCCATCAATAAACTTTTACCCCCCAATTTTATCCAATATGTCATTTCTAGAATAAGTGTATTTTTTTAAGAACATTTACATCTGATATATATTCGTGATTCCGTTGTTATTTTATCGTCATGGTAGGGAGATTTACAGTAAACATGACCTTTCAAGAAAGGTTTTGCAGTATTCGTCTTTTATTTTATTTTTTTGCTGTGTATTGTTCATATCGTGAGTCTTACCATTTGTATATTTTATCTCTTCGAGTACCTGAGGATTGGTTATTACCCAAATTGTCGCTTATAGAACTTGGCACTCGCCTTCTTTATTTTGTCATTCCTTATCTTTAATTATATATATATATATATATATATATATATATATATATATATATATATATATATATATATATATATATACATATAAGGTGTTCAGGCTAAATTTGACGGTTTACATAACAGAAAAAAACGCAATGTCACATCCAAAAATAAATGTATTTTAAAAATTTAAAAATATTAACTAGATTATGGCTGAGATGTAATAGTTGACTTAAAGTAGCCGCCCTCAGCTTCTACCGCTGCCTCAAGATGGCTTCGAATTCATTTGCATGCATTCCTCACTGTCTCTGAGAAGATCTTCGAACAACTCCTTGATCTTAGTCATAAGCTCGTTCTTGAAGTTAATTTGTAGGTACAACTGTTGGTCTCTTTCTCAACAGCCTAAAAGCCCGCTCAAAGATGTGTAACAGTTTGACGTCATCCTGACTGGAGACTGACGGAAAGACCTTCACATTTGGAGGCAACTTGGTCTTTATGATACATGGAACGTCGCATGGATTGTAGGCAATCCATCTGTTGTTCTGGGTGTTGTGTAACTGGTCCTTGGAAAAGTTCTATTCGTCTGAGAAGAAGCATATCATCCTATGCTCAACAGGAAGCTTCAGCTAGTTCAGCAGATACTTTGACTTTGTAAAGTGATCTCCTTGGTTTTGACTGTCCAAATTTGTGCCTTGCGACTCTTGTACGAGGGGTAGCTAAGGTCTTCGTTCAGTGGCAGCTTCATGGTGGCGACTACAAGAACCATCTCTTTTGTCAAATCCCGGATTCTCTTGCTTAGGTCTTCTATCAACTTCTCCTGCAGTTGTTAGATGAATTCAGGCGTGCTGACCAAGTCAGAACGCTTGTTATGTCTCTTAGCTAGGCAAGGATTCGGACTCTCCCTTGCAGATGCCCATGTTACGTCTAACAGCCTTTATAGTGTTCACAGACCACGAATCATGATGATACAGGTAACTCTTTTCTAATATTCAGATGGCTTCCATTACTCCATGTCAGCTAACTTTTACTCAACTAAAACTTTACTCTGTAGGGTCTACAAGACACAAAAAGAAGGCGTGGGGATGGGTCTACCATTTGGACCAACTTTCGCGAACATCTTATGCCATTATGAACAACTTTGTTTGAATTATTGTCCCATTGAATATAAACCTATCTATTGCAGACGTTATGTAGATGATATTTTTGTCTTAATGAAATCGAAGTATACAGTAAATTACACAATGGAGGTCGAGAAAAATGGTAAAATCCCATATTTGGATATATAGATATTAAGCGTTCTAAAACAAGGTATGAAACTTCAGTCTATAGAATATCTACATTTACTGGTTTAGCCACAAACTTCCTTAGTTTCTTTCCAGAAAACCTTAAGGTATCCTCGGTAAAATCCCTTGTTTATCGAACCTACAATATATGTCATTCATACAGACTGCTGCATTTTGAATTTACCTTTATTAAATCATTCTTTTAAAAAAATGGCTACCCTGACTCACTAGTGGAAAAACACATTAAGAATTTTCTTAATTCTCTCTATCGTGAAAATCCAACACAAAATACAGTAAAGAATTTATCCATTTTAATTAGTCTCGCATAATTTGGTAGAAAATCGAGCAACTTTGTTAACGAGGTCAAAAAGACTAAATAAATTCTATCCCGATCTTGCCTTCAAATTCGTATTAAAAAATGGGCATAATATTGGTTCCTATTTCAGATATAAGGACCGAATTCCTTTCCCTTGCCGCTCCTCTGCAATTTATAATATATACAGTGTGTAGTTGTGAATCGAGCAGCATAGGGTAAGGTCGACCAGTACGGAGCTGGTTATAAACAAACCAGACCCTTCGCACATACGTGATCACATAAAATATGTAAGTCTGAAATTAGTCTTGGCAACTATTAAATACTCAGTAATACCCCCTACCCCAACAAACTATGAATACTAGCATTCCTTTTCATCCTAAAACTAAAACCTGATTTTAATATAAATCAAACAGCATCCAGTCTATACATTGTATTCTAAATTAATGGAATCTTTAGCCTTGCATTAAGTAGGAGTAACTTGTCCTAAATTGTACTGTTTACTTTTTTTATTTTATCAGATCAGAAATTTTAACCCCGAACCCTTTTGATTCTAGGGTTTACCATGAGCCTAGGTCCTCGAAACGTTCAAATCCAGAAAAATATATATGATTAACTTGGGTTTCGCTTTCATATATATATATATATATATATATATATATATATATATATATATATATATATATATATATATATATATATAGGTTTCCATCACAAAACTTACAGTAGCTTCAAACCAAATAAGGGTTAGGTTAGGTTAGGTAATAAATTAAATATATAAAATAGTGATGGCTATAAGTTTTACATGTACCTTACCCTGTACATGTTAGAATGGATTAAACTGCAAGTTATGTGCAAAAAAGCATTTCTATTCCAAAATTATGGGGGTCAAAATGATCCGGACAGATAACACAACAGACATAGATGAAAAGGTACAATCATATAAGTTACTCAATAAATAAATTTCGGTTGTTACAATACAATAGAACTTGGTATGTCGACCTTTACTATCAATTACACTCTGACATCTTCTGCCAGAGGAGCACACTAACCGAAGGCATTCTTCTGGTGACATTTTTCTCCATTCCTCTTGTAATATTTCCCAAATTTCTTCGACGGTGTTTGGGTTCTCTCGTTAATTCTCTCTCCCAGCGTCTTCCACAAAAATTATCAATCCGATTGAGGTCCGGGCTCTGAGCAGGCCAGTCCATGATACTAACTTCATCCTGATCCAGGAAATTCTTCAATAACCTTGCCATGTCGCAAAGTGTATTATCTTGGATAAAAATGGCACGTTGGGCAGAGGCGGCTATCATATGTGTAACAACATGTGCTTGCATAAGTTTTTTATACACTTGAGCATTCACTCTACCCTGCAAGCGGACAATTGGGCCAGTGCACTTCCTCTATCAAACCATGCTGCTCTCCACGCAGTTCACGGATAATCTTCCGCCAGGTCTTCGACGGACGAACCTCCTTCCATCTGAACCAAACAAATTGTACTTCGATTCATCGCTGAAATGTACTTTTGAACATTGGGATTCTGTCAATAGAACGTACTAGGTGGCAAGGAAAATCGAACTTTCATGTTCTTATGACTGATTGATGGCTAGACTGCTGGTGTGCGAGATTTTAAGGATCTTTCTGTCAGGCGGTGTGATACTGTCTTCTCGGAGACACTAATAGTTTCATTTACTTCTTTGGAAATCCTGGGAGCTGTCTTGTATCGCTCCTTTTTTGAAATACGGACGATGGCTTGGTCATTTCTCTTTGAGGTTTTCTTAGGCTACCAGTAGATATTCTACTGATACCTCAGTCTGTGATATCGTTACGTGTTATAATATTATGTACGACATTAACGCTTTGAGATATGGCTCTGATGGAGATATGATCCTCGTGAGGTAGCTTAACAATTACGCTGTCTGGATAATTTTTGACACCGACATTTTTGGAATAAAAATGCTCTTTTGGGGGGGGGTAAACTGCAGTGTAATCCATTTTAACATGTACATTGTTAGAAAACATATACCATGCTTAGTTTAGATCTGTAATTTATCATACTTTACCTACCATTATTTGGTTTGAAGCTACTGTAAGTTTTGTGATCGAAACCAAAGTGTCCGAGGACAATCGACCCGAATCGGAACTCCACCCGGCGTCTAATCACCTCCGATTTCGCTTAACTTTGCTAAATTCTGTAGCGGTCTTTCCACTCAGGTAACTCGTAGATCATATTGGTGAAAATTATTTTAAATTGGATATGAATGAAGTATTATCGGAGAAGTTTTAGCTAATCAGCCGCTCCTTCCGCAAGGAATCACTCAAACTTGAGTTGGATCAATCTTTAATGTTAAGGACACACTCACCCGAAACCCACGGAGCTACCAGTATATCTTTTCATTTGTCCTTGCTGTGATCTTTTGGACTTGAGAGTGTGTTCTTATTCCTGAGCTCCGTCAGAGAATTGTTCACTTGAAGACTTAGGAGAGGACTCTTTCTGCGATTTCAAGAGAGGTAGGAACCTCCAAGATTATGATTTCGCGCCTTCTGAAATAATACAATGAAAATAAAACCTATAAATCTCTTGAAAAAGTCAGTTGACCCCGCATAATCATCGTCCAAGAAGACATAGCTATCAGGCGCTTCTCTATGAAGGATCCCTTAGAGACTGTAGCAGGAATTTCTCGAAAAAATAAGACCAATAGTTACAAAGAAGCGAACTGTTTCACAGTGTCCCGTCGCCTCAATACATCTGGTTTAAAAGTTGATTCCAGCAATCAAACCAATCATCACTAAGAACCAGAAGGAGAGACTCGAATATGCTGAAACTCATGTTGTTTGGAGGGATGAAGACTGGGAGAGAATACATTTCAGTGGCGAAAGTAAATTTAATTTAGTTAGATGTTATGGCAGACGCTTTGTTAGACGCGCTGCAGGTTACAGACTTAACCCTAAATCTATTAAAAATTCTGCCAAGAATGGAGCAGGCGATGTCATGGTATGGGGAATGTTTTCGTCTGAAGTAGTTTGAGGGCTAGTGCGAATTGGAGAGGTAAATGCGAATGTGTACCTAAACACAATACAACATTTTATCTCTTCACTCCGAGGATCTCTGAACCAACCAGACATAATATTTCTGCAGGACAACGCGCTATGTCATACTGCAAAGTGAGTAAAATACTACTTCGAACAAGAAGATATCGAAGTAATGAAGTGGTTTGTTCAGAGCCTTGACTTGCAACCAATTGAGAAACTCAAGCAAGATGATTGGAAACAAAGTTCGAGACCTGCTACATTCAAGTGTGACGGACTTATGGACGAAAATTGTACAAGAATGAAACAAAATAACACAAAAATCTTGCAATGAACTGGTGAGGTCTTGTGGTAGTTGTTACGTCGAAGTAATATTAAACACAGTCTTCAATACCTCATATTAAGTGTTTTAAGTTTCATCGTGGTAAAATCTTGCTTAAGTTCCACTGAATTTGCTTGTTAAGCAATTATGTGGATGATCGTTCTCTTATTCTTAATATGTCAATATTTTATTTTGTTAGTTTATTTAGTATAATTTCTTGAATATACGATTAAATCATATGAAATTTTCATAAAATATATTAAATGCATGCCTTTATGTCTCATGGAAATTTCATTTAGCAACTCTCATATTTGTAATAAAGATAATATCGTTCTCTTATTTTGCTCTGTAGTGTAATTATTTGAACAATAAATAGAGAGAGAGCCTAATTTTTCGTTTCACTACCTTTGTTTGTTATTACTACTGTCAGGACTTAACTATATCCTCTTGTAGAATTGTTCCTTCAATATACGCCACATTTTTTCTATCAGATTGGAACATCCAATCATCTTTCATCCCCCCGAATCTCCACAGTTTACATTAATTTATTTGGCGTTACTTGGTTCAATGAATTGTTCCATCAATTGTATAAAGAAAACCAATACCATTAAAAGCAAAACAGCCACACACCATAATGCTACTACTTACATTCTTAACCGTGAGGATGATGTTCTTTCGATTATAGGTGGTTCCGTCTCAGCACCAAATATAGTAAGTTGCATTCCAGCCAAAGAGTTCAATTTTGCTCTGATCAGACCAAAGCGCATTTATCCAAAATTCTGTCGTGCTAAGAAGTAAACCTTCGTCAGAAAAATGGATCTAGCGTGTTGATCGAGATCTGGGAGCTTGTATTCTGAACTTATTGTTCTTTTCATAAATGACCTGCCACCCATTATCGGTAATAGCCACCACCAACCAGCTTTAGACCTGTTAATATTCTACTGACAACAAACTACCCATAATCGTGTCCGATTTTGGTAAATTCCTTAGTCATTCCCCTGACTCGCTGACAGCAGGTATGAATTTGTTCCTCTCCTTTGCTTTGAGCTTATCTGTATATGTACTTGTAATTATTAATACTTTTAATTTTATAGGTTTACTATCTTAATAATTTGGTTTTGATTTGTATTTAGTTTAAGTTAACATTTGTTCGCCTCACAAATTGTGTTTATCCCTTTAGCCTGATGATGGATTGGGTAATTCGAAACAATGTTTGGAATAAATAAGAATGTCACTGATGGTGGTATCCTTCTTACTGGAATTAAAATTACGCCTTCTTAAAAGCAATCTTGTTGAATATAAATATATATATATATATATATATATATATATATATATATATATATATATATATATACATATTATTAGACTGGTCCCCCCCAAAAGAGTTGAAGAACTGCTAGCTCCACAAGTTTTATTTTGTTAAACTGTTTATAAATTACATTCACAACAATTTTCAGGAAATTTTTAATTTTAGTGAGCGCGCAAAAAAGTGTCTTTCCTGACACAAGAGAAACTGAAGGTATGTTAATATTTGCTCTTCTTTCGCATAACATAGGTTCTATTTTCTATGAAAACAAAATAACTTGTAAAAAATAATGCTTCATCGCGCCAACTTGAATGACAAAATGAGGTGGAACTTCAACCTATCCCTCTACAATTCAGCAACCATCTTCTTTCATCACTTCCCCCTTGGTCGGAGCAGATAGGCGGCGACTGTGTTTGGCCAGAAGGCGGATTAGGTACTCTTTCTGCTCTTCGTACTTGGTCAGCGATGAGATGATGGTGTGGATGAGAGAAACAGCTATTTCTGCTGCATTTTTAACGACCTTCAAATAACTCGCAGACTTCTTCATCTCCAGGAACGTTGTGTTCGTCTCACACTTCCGGGGTCTTCTTTCAAGAATGGCGATTTTGCATTCTCCTTACCCTGCTCAGCAATGGCGCTAAACATCTTCAGCGTCCTGTTGGTCACAAACCACCCCAACCTCTAGGACTCCTTACAAGCGACGGAGGAACCTTGACTTCTTCTCCCGCTCAAGGTTTGTCACCATCATACGCTTCGTCACCACATCCACCTTCTTGTCAAAGAACATCAGTCCAAGCAGGTGCTCTGCCAGATACCAGAGATGGCGCACAAAGGCAGTTATGGCAACATAGGAGACCTCTTTGTCTGGGTATGCTCCAAGGGTTTGGAAGTATTCTAAATCGTTGCGGGTGCTTGTATGCCACGCAAAGTTTCGTTTCAGAACCAGACATAGATCAAGGCCACGAAAAGCGAGAGTGTTCTGATGGCGGGCAATTCCTCGACAGTGGGACGGAACTGATATAGAAAGAGGAAGATCTTCGAGACGTACAATCATTTCTGCATCCACTGCGTGTGATGCGTTGGGCTTGAAGGCCAAAGCTTGGCTCACAAATCACCCTCTCCACCCATGAAGAGGACACTCAGTGTGAGGAGCTTGGCATGGTCTGCTTACACTCGTTGCTCCTTCGTAGCCTGTGGATGTAGGAAACCATGGCAATGCGCTGCTTTTCCAATATGTGGTCGTGGAGCATCTCACATAGGCCACCAACATACATTTCTTGGTTGATTTGGGGGCAAGACAGTTTAAACGTCTTGAATAGTCTAGTTTCATGACTTCCCGTTGACCCGAAGACTACCTTGAAGACACTGGAGAAGACGATCTCTATGACTGGATGACGACAAGCTATCCACATTAGTTCCCTCTCAAGACCTTGTTCAATCAACGTACAAACTCGACGGTGGAGACCCGTGTGGGAGGCAAGTGTATTGAAGATCAAGACTTAAATATCAGGAAGAAGTGACCAACAGTCAGGAGTCGCCATGCCTCAGCTGCTTGTGCCTCCACCGTTCCCCTTTCCGTCCTCGGCAGAGCCAATAATTTCTCGAAATCACCCAAACCAGTAACGAGCACGCCCACACATGCCACAGTTCCCCCATCCGCAGTGTAGTCTGGGATACTTAGGGCGTCCCAGTGCAGGAGAACTGGGCCTTTGAGGGTAAAATCTTCTCAATGTTGAGTCTCCGCTTGAAGTCGTGTCTGCCGCCGAGATCGCCTGGACTGAGGTTCTGGAAAGGGTCAGACCTGAAATATCATGGCCAAGAGCCTGTGCCACGGATCCTGCCACTAACACAGCTCTGCGGTCCGAAAGGTTGACTCGGTCGAGTGTTGATACAACAGCAGGGTAGCTGAAGACATTCTTTGGACGTTTGAAAGAAGCTGCATTCACTGTTGAGCAACGGAGAGTAGAATTGAAGTCTTCTTCATGCTCGCAAGACAGCTGAGCCGCCACCACTCAGAATGAATCTGCCTTGAACTCCTAGCTTTCTCTTGTTCTTCCCGAAGTCGCTTCCGACTCTCCCTTCCCGCTATCACGAGATCAGTGCCAGACATGCTGAAGGAGGTAACGTCCTCACGTTGCATTTGGTAAAACTTACGATACACTTCAACACTCATCTGCGACAGAGCGTCACTGGCTCCAATGTCAAAGAGGTCGCCGAGTGAGACTTGGAAACTCATTCCCCCTGTGTTATCTCGCTTTCGGCTCTTTTTGAGGTTCTGTTATTCTCGCATCATCTTCTCCAACTTCCTCACACAGGAATCAAATCGGTGGGAAGGAATCCTTGCCTTCGTTAGATTGCGCAGCAGGCTTCAAGGGTATTCTCTAAGTTTTCTGGTAATGGAAGTTTCTGCTTCAGATGAAAGAATTGTGACATGCGAAGTATGTCACCTCGTGTTGAAAGTCGAAAGCCATGCAGTTGATACAAACTCGGGGTGACTTCCTAATAACCACCATCCTAGTCCACTTTGCGTACTCGGTGCTGAGTAGGCCATCTGCAAATGAGAGAAACCAAAGATGATATTTTGCGCGACCTTTAAATATGCACGAAATCGTTTAAAGTTAGGGCACAATACAAGCACATATAGTGGAATATAAATAACTTCGTGGAGTGAACTTCCTTGAAACTTTTAAAATTATCGTATAAATGCAATAAACCACATTAAAGAGAACGGAATAATTTTTCCTACAGTAATATTTATTACCTTTTTTTGAAAAAAAATCCGTGCAGGGAAACGATACGAACCATGCACACTGAGGCAGCGAGCACCGCTTTGATCAAGGGTTAAAAGCGTAATGTACTAACGGCATACTTTTAACTGTGATCAAAGCGGTGCTCGCTGCCTCAGTGTGCATGGTTCGAATCGCTTCCCTGCACGGATTTTTTCGAAAAAAAGGTAATAAATATTACTGTAGGAAAAATAAAAACCAGTTTCTCTTTCAATGGGGTTTATTGCATTCATTTTCATCATTCTCTCGCGCTACTTTAAGAGATATTATATATATATATATATATATATATATATATATATATATATATATATATATATATATATATATATTGTCGTAGAATTGCTCATAGTCTGGTCCAATAATTATTCTAGTCCTTGATCTGGACACACCGCTTTTGTTTAAGTCGGTGGTATTGACCTTATGACTCAATCCTACGATCACATATATATATATATATATATAGGTAGGCTTTAATTCCTACTGAACGTGCGAAAGCTGGTTAGAGGCGTGTTGTGCCGTAGCCAGGATTCTCACTATAAAAGTCCCACTTGTTACTGGTGGGAGGTTTGTGATTGTTGAATTCTAAGAGTGCAAAATACAGGTTGAATGAATAAGCCGAAGGGATGCTTAATTAAAGTCTTGCCAAGGGTACGTCAAAAGGGAGGAGCCACAAATAAACACACGTACTCAAAATAAACTTTACTTTACACAAATATAATAATTAGCAATAGTTAACAGGCAAAATTAAGGATTAAATATTAAACACTGACGTTAAGCGTCTAGATATATAATGACTCAATGGGAGTATCAATCACGGTTAATTGATGGATTGGAGAGACGACTACTCGGGTCCAGACGGGGTGGTTCGGGTGGCGTTAACACGAGTTCTCGGGGAGAGGGGGGGATAAGGCGACGGGCTCAGGGCTGCTGGCTGCAGTTCCGGTTAGTTCACTCCTAACTGGATGTGACACTAACAAATAGTAACTTCCAGTAACTATTTGGATGCTCCTTTTCTTACTCAAGTTACGTTGAGCAACAGAGCGTACTCTTCTAGTTACAGACTCTGCGGGGCGGGATTTACTTCCAGGAACAATTTGAGACAGCGACCAAGTTGACTCGACGGCGCGTTGGTAGTCGATACGTTACGGCAACGACTCTCGTTCAACGTGAGGATTATGCGAGTAGATTTGGGACACTGCTCCTAGAGGTGTAAACGGCGATGTTATTTATATCGCGGATTGTGGGAAATCGAGAGAGAGATCCCATTCACGACAATTCGCTTATCGCAGCGCCTTCCGGACAATCTCCATGCTATCATAAAGAAGGCAAATAAGATTTAAGCTTCTTTGAGAGATAGGCGTTCTTTCGTCCGACTTCCTGTCGCCAGTTTGGGGAAGGGTGGGTGGAGAAAGAGAGGAGACGAAGGTCAACTCAAACGACAAATTTCTTTCGTTCCCACGATTGTCTGGCGGCATGTGAGTATGTACGTTCCATACCCTCACACGCCTACCTATTTCGAGGAACATTATTCTGCCATGAAATAAGGAATAATATGAAAATTAAATTCACCGGGGGAATTTGTCATTATCTTCCTCGACTCGAACAATTCAGTCGGTAATTTTATCAAACCGTTAGGAATTTACCTTAGTATCTAATGGCTACAAAATACTACTGCTACGTCAGTTTCTCTAATTTACATATACAAAACAAAACAAAACACATACATAATACAGGCAAGAAATAATTATTTATACAAAGAGATACACACAAAAAAATAAATAATTGACTATTAATCGCTATCTGAAATTGGGTTTCTCGAAAGGCTATCTGCGAGTACATTGTCAGACCCTTTTAGATACCTGATTTCATAACGGTACTCCGCTAGCAATAATGACCAGCGCATTAGCCTGCCGTTTCGGTTTTTACAAGTTTTTAAGTAGTCTAACGGTCTATGATCAGTCTTTATGAGGAATGGACGACCTACCAGATACATCGTAAATTTTGTATCCCCCCAAAATCGCAAGAGCTTCTAATTCTACCGTAGCGTATGCCCTTTCGCGAGCCATCAGTCGACGACTCCCAGAGCTTATAGGAGCGGGTTCTTGGTCCTGGTCGTATTGCAGTAATACGCAGCCAATACCCAGTTGGGAGGCATCTGTCCTTACGACAAATTTCTTGTGTGGGTTCGGCAATTTTAAGATTGAGGCGGAGACTAGCTTCTCTTTGAGCTCTTCAAAGTGTGCTTCGGCGTCGGGGTTCCACTGGAGGGGGTCCGGGAGTTTCTTTTTTAGCAGATCGTTTAGGAAAGCTGCTACAGAAGCGAATTGGGGTACGAAGCGGCGGTAAAAATGGCGCATCACCGAGGAATAACCGTAATTGCTTCTTGGTGCGCGGTAGGGGCATATTTACAATAGCCTCTACCTTCTCTTTCTGTGGGGCCCGATGACTTTCGCCTATTTTAAATCCAAGGTATTCTATGGATTTATAAGAAAAATGGCATTTTGAGGGTTTAATAGTTAAGCCATGATGCTTTAAGCGTTCTAAAAGCGGGCGGAGGGACAAGATATGGTCGTTCCATGAACGTGTAGCCACATACACGGTATCAAAATAGAAGGAAACGTTTTTTAAACCGTCTATTACACGGCGCATTATGCGGTTGTAGCTACTGCAGGCAGTGACTAGGCCGAAAGGAAGACGAGTGAATTCCATTAAACCTTTGTCTGTAGGAAAGGCTGTAAGTTTCCTCGCTGATGTCTTTAGGGGGATCTGATAATAGGCCTTACATAGGTCTATCTCAGTTATTTAGGCGGCTCCTTCGAAAAGATGTAAATTTTGGTCAATTAGGGGAAGAGGCTCGGCGTCGAACACGGTGACGGTGTTTAACTTCCGAAAATCGACGCACATCCTAAAGGACTGGTCTGGCTTGCGGACCATGACTATTGGAGAACAGTAGTCGGACGTAGATGACTCGATAATCCCTAATTTCAAAAGATTGTCGACTTCCTCATTGAAAGCGTCTCTTAGGTCCACCGGTACGGGATAAGACATACATCGCACAGGTTCGAGCGTAGTGAGGGTGATATCATGTTCGAACTGAGTCGAGCATCCTGGGGACTCAGAAATGACGTCACTAAATTCTTCCAAAAGCGCCATCATTTGGTTCCTTTGGAGCAGGGTGTTCACGTGTTCCATGAGCTCAGAGGTAAACTGGCGCCCTCTATCTGACAAGATTTCTTTGGGCAATCCTACTCGAGAAAAAATGGAAATAAGGGCTTCAGAGCAAGAGATATTATCGATCCTTTTTAGAGCGACAGCGTCTGGGAATCGGGTAGCGCAGTCTATCAATGTTAGTACATGCGTATGACCTTCGGCTGAAGGGGGGTGAATTGGTCCGATGAGGTCGATGGCGACTCTCGAAAAGAGCTCCGAAATGACTGGGGTTCTTTGCAGGGGAGTTGGGGTTATTCGACCTTTTGCAGTGGTTTTCTGGCACAAGTCGCACGTTTTGCAGAATTCTGCAATATCTTTGGCTGCACCGGGCGCAAATAAGTATTTAAATACTCGCTGAGAAGTCTTGTTATGACCGAAATGACCGGCCATGGCACTTTCATGTGCTACTCGCAGGGTTTGGTCTACATGTGTTCACGGAATACACATGACCTTGGAAGGTGGGTCAGACTCATCTCGTGAGGTGCGAAATAGAAGGGAGTCGTTAATGATGTACCTTATATGTCGGTTCCCTCGAACGATCACCTCTTCGTTCTTTCGGGCCTTTTCCCAAAGGGATTGAAGTAAAGGGCAGCTCTGCTGAACTCTGAGAAATTGGGCATTACTCGTTGGGACCTCTAAAGGAGCATCTGGGGTGAAAAGGCGCGTTGGGGAAGAGGCCTCGCGGCTAGCTTACACTCGAGTGACGACAGCTTGAGTCACTTCACTCGGGGAGAGTAGTGCGCTCTGGCCAATCAGTACCGAGCAAAATTTGATGGGGGCTGCCACTACGTCGGCCCAACCAGTGAAATATTTACACTGTACATGGCAGCGGATTACCGGGAATCTATTTTCTCGACCCAAGAAGTCGTGTACAATTGCGTACTTCTTATGTTGGGGGTCGACAGGGGGGAGCAATTTGTCCGACACCACAATGCATGTGCACCCGGTGTCTCTGACGAGGGTAGACACTTTACAGCCATTGATCGAGCCGGTTTCGAAATTTAGTCCTCCGGGGGTACTCTTGTTAAACAGGAAGTTCACTTGAAATTCCTGTGGGGATGGAGACGAGGGGGATGACGTAAGCACAGCCGGCTGTTCCGGGGGAAGGGTAGCAGTTACTTGGTGGACTCGTTGGCTCTGGGTGGGACGTAGGCTGGAATTCTGTACACATTGGGACTTATAATGGCCGGGGGAACCGCAGGAGTAGCATATAACCTGCTTATTATTGTGCTGGTTATTGTAGGGTGTATTGAAGACTGGGGTTTTCTGTCTTCGTGGACTACAAAAGGCTTATTCTTTGGCCTGAACGGGGCTGTGGTCTTTATCAATGGAGGGGGGTTTCCTTTGTTGGGACTTCCATTGACTAAATTTATTCTTCGGGGACGGGGGACTATTCTTCCGGGTATCCTGTGGGCATAGGTGATGATTTGTCGCATGGAGATCAGCTTCCTCGAGGCATTCTTGAAAGGTAGACGCTCGGCAGCCTTGCTCGAATGCTCGGATCTCCTGGGAAAGGGTGGACAATAGCTGGTCTTTTAACATAAAGTCAATCAGGGCTTCATACTCTGACTCGACTTTGGAGGATTCTAACCAGAACTGGAGGTTTCGCTTCAGGATATATCCAAAATGTCAGTAAGTTTGACCGGGCTGGATTTTAGCCGATCTAAACTTAGCGAGGTAGAACTGAGGGTTCAAGTTGAAGGCGGATAGCAATTTGGCCTTCAAGGTGCTATAGTCTATTGTAGCTTCGTGTGGTAAAGAGATGAAAATTTCTCTTAAGCGCGGACTAAGCAATGGGAGCAATCTACTCACTCCTTCGGATTCTAGGGCCCATCCGCTTACCTCGAAGATCTTTTCAAAATGTGTCAAGTATGAGCACAAATCTTCTTCGTCTTTATATTGGGGAAGTTTCATAGCGGAGGCCTGGGGTTGATGATCACGGGATCCAACAGAACTGACTTCAACTTGGTCTCTGCTTAGTTCCCTTTCATGTTTTCGAATCCTTTCTCTTTCTTCAAATTCTAACTCTTCTTTTCTTCTCCTGTCTTCCATTTCTAACATTTCTTTTCTTATTTTCATTTCTCATGCTCTTTCCTCTCGCTGTTCGCTTTGGACGAATTCTTTTAGTTCCTGTCCTGTGAGACCGAGAGCTTGTCCTTGCTTGACGAATACTTTGAACGATTGTGAAGCCATTGCTGCTCTTGCTGACGCAACGGGTGACTCACGAAAGAGCTTACGCACCTGGTAAGAGAATTAGAAGCTGCGATTGTTCCTAACTGATACAATCTAATAATTAACCCCCAAAATAATGAATATTTTCCTAGCTTTGCTTTCGCTATCTGGAACGGGTTATTAATGGTTATTATTTATATTCCTTCGGGAAATAGACTCTAATTATTAAAATTTACGTTAGTTTATTTGGGCTTCCTTGGACGTTGGCAAGTTTTAGGCTATATGAGTTCGCTTACTCCAAAATTTAAACCCTTAAAGCTGACACCACTTTTATATATGTCGTAGAATTGCTCATAGTCTGGTCCAATAATTATTCTAGTCCTTGATCTGAACACACCGCTTTTGTTTAAGTCGGTGGTATTGACCCTATAACTCAATTTTACGATCATATCTCTCTCTCTCTCTCTCTCTCTCTCTCTCTCTATATATATATATATATATATATATATATATATATATATATATATATATATATATATATATATATATATATATATATATATATATATATAGGTAGGCTTTAATTCCTACTGAACGTGCGAAAGTTGGTTAGAGGCGGGTTGTGCCGTAGCCAGAATTCTCACTATAAAAGTCCCACTTGTTACTTGGGGGGAGGTTTGTGATTGTTGAATTCTAAGAGTGCAAAATACAGGTTGAATGAATTAGCCGAAGGGATGCTTAATTAAAGTCTTGCCAAGGGTACGCCAAAAGGGAGGAGCCACAAATAAACACACGTACTCAAAATAAACTTTACTTTACACAAATATAATAATTAGCAATAGTTAACAGGCAAAATTAAGGATTAAATATTAAACACTGACGTTAAGCGTCTAGATTTATAATGACTCAATGGGAGTATCAATCACGGTTAATTAATTAGGTAATTTAAGAATAGAGAGACACTGGGTTTATAGATTACCATTAATTGATGGATTGGAGAGACGACTACTCGGGTCCAGACCGGGTGGTTCGGGTGGCGTTAACACGAGTTCTCGGGGAGAGGGGGGATAAGACGACGGTCTCGGGGCTGCTGGCTGCAGTTCCGGTTAGTTCACTCCTAACTGGATGTGACACTAACAAATAGTAACTTCCAGTAACTATTTGGATGCTCCTTTTCTTACTCAAGTTACGTTGAGCAACAGAGCGTACTCTTCTAGTCACAGACTCTGCGGGGCGGGATTTACTTCCAGGAACAATTTGAGACAGCGACCAAGTTGACTCGACGGCGCGTTGGTAGTCGATACGTTACGGCAACGACTCTCGTTCAACGTGAGGATTACGCGAGTAGATTTGGGACACTGCTCCTAGAGGTGTAAACGGCAATGTTATTTATATCGCGGATTGTGGGAAATCGTGAGAGAGATCCCATTCACGACAATTCGCTTATCGCAGCGCCTTCCGGACAATCTCCATGCTATCATAAAGAAGGCAAATATGATTTAAGCTTCTTTGAGAGATAGGCGTTCTTTCGTCCGACTTCCTGTCGCCAGTTGGGGAAAGGGTGGGGGGAGAGAGAGAGAGGAGACGAAGGGAAATTCAAACTACAAATTTCTTTCGTTCCCACGATTGTCTGGCGGCATGTGAGTATGTACGTTCCATACCCTCATATATATATATATATATATATATATATATATATATATATATATATATATATATATATATATATATATAGTCTGAAGCTGACTGATAATGGGTGGCAGGTAAAGTCTGAATTTAACGTGTGTGAATGTGTTTTTATGAAGAGAGATTCCAGAATTCTGAACTATGTGATGTTAAGATTAGAGCCCAGAATCTCAAAATTATTGATGTTTCCATCAATCTTATACTTTATAATGTGATCTCTGATTGGCGAGACTTCCTTACTAGCAAGAGACCTTCCTGTTCGGCAACTAATGCCAAGGTGTGCGCGAACCCTCGAGTGTAACGAGCGAATAGTACTACCAATATATGTTTTCTGGGAACATCCAGGGCAAGAAAACTTGTATACAATACTATTGCGCAAATAAGCCGGGGTTAAATCCTTGGTGCGGAAGAAATTACCTACTTTTAAATTGTTAATGAAGGTTATTCAGAAATGTATTTGCGGAAAAAAACTCTGAAGAACTTTTCGGTACCGCCTTGAAGCATCTTGATTCAGAGGATCGAGATCAGGCAGGAGAAAATATCGCAAGTCCTTAGGGACTTGCGATAAAGCTTTCCCTTCTGAGTCTACATCCGCGGTGTTTCATGGGTTCAATCGCCAACAATTTTCACAGTTGTTACTCCTTGCCTCTAAGTAAAATATATTTAATTTCAATGGCTCCGTCTATCCTCAGGTGGATGGTATTTCGATGGGGAGTTCTTTGGGACCAACCTTTGCTAATGCCTTTATGGTATCCCTGGAGAATAGGCTTTTTAAAAAATGTCCCTCCTCCTTTAGGCCGCATTTTTATAGGCGTTTTGTTGATGACACCTATGCTCTTTTTAAATCTGAAAATGAGGCTTTAAGTTTTTTCCAATTTTTTAATACACTTCATCCTAATATAAAGTTCACAATGGAGAGTGAACATGAAAACTCTATTTCTTTTCTGGGCATTCTTATTAAAAAAACACCTACTGGTTTCTGCACGTCCATCTTTAGAAAACCAACATATTCTAAATTAGGTCTAAATTTCTTTAGCTTTTGTGACCATTAGGCCATACAGAAAATACATCGTCAATGTACCTTAACCATATAAAGTTAAGGGGGGAAATTGTAGGAAGGAGTTCTGTATGGCCTAATGGCCATGATTTTGATACCTTTTTTAATAATTTGAATAATTTGCATGTCTCCATCAAATTTAAATATGAATGGGAATATGATAATAGATTACCCTTTTTAGATGTCCTCATTAATAAAGATCACCATGAATTAAAACTTGACGTGTATAGGAAACCAACCCACTCGAATGCCTATATACATTATTTTTCGTTTCACGATAATACTGTTAAAAAATCAGTAATTTCTAACCTTTTCCTTAGAGCATACAAAATATGTCATCCTTCCTATTTAGATGAAGAAATTGTCATTATCAGGACCATTTTTTCTAATTTGTATTACCCCGATTGGTTCATATCGTCTGCCCATTTTGCAGCTAGGAAAACATTCTATGGTAATAAGCCTTCCCGCACTAACGACTTCAACAAATGTATAACATTGCCATTTAACAATAAATTAAATAGTTTAAAGGACATATTTGGAAAAACGGGTATTAATCTACCCTTTAAATATAATAATTCCTTAAACCAATTGATGATTGCCAGGAAACCCAAAGAACATCATAACATAGGAGTATATGCAGTACCATGCAACGATTGCCATAAAGTTTATATAGGGGAAACGGGGAGAAATCTAGACAAGAGATTGTACGAACACAAAAGAGATATTAGAGTGGGCAGCGAAAGTAGTGGAATATTTTGCCATGTTAGAGACAAGAATCATACGATGGATTTCAATGGAAGTAAAATGTTATTTAAATCGGCTAACTATGTTAAGAGAAGAATCGTAGAATCGAGCTTGATATCGTCAGTTCCTAATTTAAATCTATCTGAGAGTCAATTTTCTTTTAATCCTGTAATAAGATCGCAAATAAACAAAATAGTAAAATGCCAGCCCTTCAATATGTTTAGGCCAACCCCCAACCCCCCAGATTAGCCACAAGTAGGGGATTGGGGGAAAAAAGAGGGGATCTTGTGTTATGCTTATATGCATTTCTCTTATATTTTCTGCCCAGTGTCAGTTGAAAAAGGGTGTGAGATACACCGAAACTGTTCTGAATTAAATTGTCTTTGGAGAATGTGGTTTAATTCCTCATATATATATATATATATATATATATATATATATATATATATATATATATATATGAATGTGTGTGTGTGTGTGTGTGTAGCGAGAGAAGTCGTTGATGCTTGATGGTGAGACAGTAGTTGATAGATTTGGCGGGAATAACCAGTTCTGAGTTGGAACAAATATTCCTTCTCTGCTACACGATTCAAGTTCGTTCCCGATGGGAGGGTGTCGACCAAATAAGTTCGTATTTGAATTTTGGCAAAGAACTTGATGAAATATAACTTTATTTTGAACTTATTTAAATGTGAAGCTTATCCACCGAAGTGGGTAGAACACAAAGACGAAGAGGAAGTGATTTGATCGAATGTGTAGATAATGTGTATCTGTCAATGGGAGAATGAGTCCTTGTTTCATATGTGTAGAGAAGGTGAGCGTGACAAATGAAGGTTTCTGGGGGAAGAGCTTTTGTTTAAAGTCAAAGTTTGTTCGAGAGAGAGAGAGAGAGAGAGAAGAGAGAGAGAGAGAGAGAGAGCGAGAGAGAGAGAGAATAAGAGAGAGAGAGAGAGAGAGAAAGAGAGCAGAGATTGTCTATCAAAGGAATTTGATAGATAGGTGGTGAGAAAAGGAATTTATGATAACAAAGTTTGGAAAACAGAATATTAGTTACAGTCTGGCGTTAATAAACAAAATGAAGGAAATGGTTAAGTGACAGGTCTGTGGCAACGGAGTTTGTTGATCTAAATGAAGATAAGTGACCAAGGCGAGATCAATGGTCGCTTCTGTCAGAATACGTGAGTGTAGAAAAAAAGCGGGTACATGAGTGCTACAACTTTTGTGTTCTCGGTAAAGGATTGCCTTCATTGTGCCGCCCTCTGCTCTCTTTGATTCTAGTCTTCTTCTAATGTCCCTTTCTATTACCTCTAAAAAAACTCCTGCTTCTTGTCTCATTGCTCATTCGCGTCCAATTTCTATTCTTGTACTATATATATATATATATATATATATATATATATATATATATATATATATATATATATATATAAAGGGTCTTTCAATAAGGTCACTCGATTTTTAAATGTAAATAAACAAGTTGTGTGTGATATATGCACTCAATTTATTTTAAATTTAAAAGTACATTTTATGGCATTAAGTGTGGAATGTGACGTCGTTCAAATGTCCGCCGCGGCTTCGCTTGGTGGAACGTATTCGGGAGGCCCAATTTTCGATAACTTTGTCGCATAAATCTGGCTGAATTTGCTGGATGGTGTTCGTTATGTTGACTTTGAGGACATCAACTGTTTGCGGATTATTTGCATAGACCTGCGATTTAAGGTAGCCCAAAGAAAGTAATCTAATGGCGTTAAATCGCATGATTTTGGTGGCCAGTTGACGTCGCCGCCGCGCGAGATGACCCTGCCCTGAAATCGCTGGTGCAAAATGTCTATCGTCGCGTGCGCAGTGTGGCACGTAGCGCCGTCGTGTTGGAACCACATGTAGTCAGTATCCATATCAGGCATATAATCTAGTTGAGGCCACAAGAAGTTTATCATCGATCTGTAGGTCTTGCCGTTGACGGTTATGGCAATCCCATCTTCGTTCTCAAAAAAAATACGGACCGATGATTCTGTCAGACGAAAATCCGCACCAAACAGTGACTTTGTTGGGATGCAATTGGTGCTGGTGTTTTCATCCCAAATCCGACAATTTTGCTTGTTCACAAATCTATTCATCCAAAAATGGGCTGAAGATGAATTTTGGGGAGAAATTTGGGGCAACTTCCAACTACTCTAGAGCCCAATCAGCGAACACACGGCGTTGTCTATGGTCGTTTACCTTAAGTTCCTGGGTAAGTTGGATTTTGTACGGGTGCAGACCCAAGTGACTACGCATAATTCGCCAAACTGAAGTCGCAGAAAGGCCAAGTTCTTGTGAACGACGATAAATTGACTGCCTCGGATTTTCTCATGCACTCTCATTTACGGCAGCTAGTTTTCAGCAGACTTTCCACACGCTGTTCAAAGTTATAAACTTCCATCGTGACTTGTCAAATACTACTGAACAGTTCACAGTGAGGTTGCCAGATGTCGCTTTAACAACATGGCCACTATCGCCTGACAAAGCAGGAGCGTCCTTGTTGAAAGACCATATATATATATATATATATATATATATATATATATATATATATATATATATATATATATATATATATATATATATATATATATTTTCTTCTTTCTTCAAGTTAACGTTAACTTTAATGAAAAGTGAATTTTTCTTTAAGCGCGCTCACAGCTCTCCGTTGTAAAAAAGAATCCGAATCGTCGACTTATGATGATGGTATATTACACTCTTTGAAAGATTTTGACTGAATATGAACACATGATTTTTGACCAATCAGAGAAGGGTATCGATTATAAAAGTTGAGTTTAGTTTAGATTATCCCACGCTAAAGTTAAAAAGGATATAACGGCAAATTAATGAAATTGATGGAGAAGGCAAAGCGAAAGGAGGGTCAATATAAAATACTGTTGAGACTACGAATAATGGGCAATCTTGTTTCTACCCTTTCTTGGCGCCCTCGAGTTCTTGACCATTCTAAATGATCTGCATCATGATCAAAGTCTATTTTAAAGCCACAAATCAGGGGTTTTGCATGAGTGGTTTCTCGGAGCGTCCTTAAAGGTAAAAGAACTATGTAATCAACACCCTCGACAACAGAGCTTTGTCACAATGTTATAGACCTCTACTACCAAGTTACCATGAACACAGGATACAAGAAGAACAAGAATATCCTTAAAGCCGCCATTCACCACGACGTTGCATACACCGAACTGACCAACAAGATCAACTCAGTAATTTACTGTGGAACAAAGAAATTCCACAACCTTGCCCTGGAAAACAGTTGTCTCCTGACGGGGCCTTTCAAGGGGTCTAACATTTTGTCCGAATATACTTGCAATCTCGGTGACTGTGAGCACTGCAATTCAACGTATATTGGGATGAGCTCTATACACCTGACACTGCGGCTAACAACACATCATAAGGACACAATGAAAGATCACATTAGCACGAAATGCCCCCAAACTGACCTTGTGTTGTGCTCTGAATGTGGCTTGGAAGGTCACACCTACCGAATTTTTCAGAATGCAACGAAAAAATGTATTAATTGCATAGGACCCCACCGGACTATGGCCATATTTTGCCCTATAAGGAAAGAGTTAATAAAGAAGAAGGAACGGGAAAATCAGGAGCGATCAATGGACAACGGAACGAGCCATACGCGGCAATAACAAAAAAAAAACACACACAACCAGAATGGAAACCCAAATGAACATTGACAGGAAACTGAATGTGAAATTTTGACGTGCATACTTGATGCCTACATCATGAATATAGCGAAGTCGGGAACGTATGCTACGTCACTCAATGAGATATTCAAGGAAAATGGACTCGAACCAATGAAATCCCCCCTTCCCTCGTAAATAGATTCTTCGGTGATCTTCAATATAAACATACCAAAATACGAACAAACAAAACAAATTGATTGAACAAACGAAAGAAAATGAATAAAAGGAAGACCAAGAAACAGATACGGAGGAATATGCTAGGAAACGAGGGTAGCAAGAAAACTCCCCTGAAAATCTAAAATATAAATCGAAAAAGACAAATTTCCCACCTCCATCTATTTCACTAATCTGTAAAGGAAAGGCCGAATATTCGTGAAGACTAAAACAGAACTAGAGAAAGAAAAATGCTAAATCTAACCGCACGAAGGGAATGATACAAAGGTTAGGGCCAGAATTCCTAACCTATGTTAACAACAACATAGAATCAAAACCAGATATCTGTTTGTCGAATTTCAATCTTCCCTTTAATTACCACTTAGAACCCATGAACATTCCAATCAGCGACCACATAGCATCCCTGCTAACAGTTAACTAGCTGCCCATACAGAAGACACCCCAAGGCATGGAAAGGCATATCATCAAACAGACTGAACGAAATATAAGGAAATCCTTAGAGAATATGAACCGAAGATACTCAACGAACCACCATCGAATAAATTGATGAATAGCTCAAGAGATTAGAGAAGCGCTAATAAGCTCAAATAATGAGGCTACCGCTAAAATAACGCAGAGAACCATCCAGAACTTCAGACGGTCACTTGAAATGATTGATAAGGGCGTGGAAGTACGAATGACTTCACAACAGATAGGTCAGGATGGATCAAGCAAAGAACTATACAACGATCTAAGAAAGAAAAAAGAGAGTTCATGATATTGATTGTTGGAAAATAAGATCAAGTGGAACGGATTAATCCACAAGATAGACGAAGGAAAATCATCAAAAGAATTCTGGTAGTGGTTGAAGAGGATGAAAGACAAGCCAGACAAGAAAAGGTTAAAAATAAATAATGAAAGAGGAAAAAAGCTGGAAGGCGAAGCCGACGTTGAAAGAGTATTCAGGAAACAGCCGAAGAACGTTTTTGAGATAAGTGGAGAAGAAAGGGAAAATTCAAAATGACTTAGAAAATGAGATTATAGAAGAGCTTAATCAAATAATAGAAAGAACTCCCAGCCACCACTTTGTCGACATAAATAGGAACAACATTACGACCGAAAAACTTAGAAAAATAAGTAACTATAAAAAGAAAGCACCAGAGGCATCAAGACTCACGAGGAAAAACTACGTAGAAGTGCCTTTAATATAGGCTACTGTGCCGAAAAGGATTATCATACCAAAAGCTACGAAGTCGCATTATCGGGTAGAAAATTACAGACGGATTTCCCACCTGGATTTCATTGAGGAGGTATATGAAAAAAATCTTAAAATGCAGACTCGATCAACAACTCGAAAAAAAACAATCTTTATAATGAGTCTCAATTTGAATTACGGAAAAAATAGGAGCATGGATATGGCACTGCTTAATAATGGGAAAAAAAGCCAAGGAAAGAATGAGAAGAAGGTATACATCGTCTGCGGAGGCGTGTCTAAAGATGTCGACAAAGTTTGGCATAAGAGCATCCAGTTTAAAAGATTACAACTAGGAATAAATAATAAAATGGAGAGAATTCTGTGCGACTAAGACATGAAAAGATACGCATATATATACACAGGAAGCTCAAAGCCTGCATTCCCCATTAGGGCGGGTCATACTCTAGAATTTTATGAAACTGGTGATGAGGGGTATTCAAAGGATGAATATTGGTGAAAAGAACATACGTTTGACAGAAAGTTAAATTCTGATTGATCTAACCTACATCAATTTGAAGTTGAAATATTGTTAGTTCTGGGTCATTTACTATATTTTACTATTACTTTAGTTACCCATAAAAGATCAAATTTACCGTTTTCTATGGTCAATACATTTATTTAGTCTGAAAGATATTTGTCTAAAAAAATGTAAAAACGTATTAGAGAGACATGAGAAGTAGGAAACCTGTTAAAAATGACCCTCAATTTAGTTTGGTCTAACTCCAAAATTACAAGTAGCCAGTACTCATTACTTAGTGGAAGACAATATTCCAGTAGTGTTGCCAGTTCTGGTAACTATTGTAACTGGTAACTGTTTATATAGAATTTACATTTTATTTGAATGCTAGTAAAGACTGTGGATTATTTTAGAATAACATAGTAATTATTTAGTAAAGATTATTTCTTAATTTAGGTGCCATCTTTCCATTTGCAAATATACCTGCGTTTAGTGTGACAATGGCGAAAATCAAGACAAGGTCCAAATCAAGTCCTCATCTGACTAATTTTTGGGGGATTGGGCAAGAGCTGATGATGTCTGAGTTACCAACAATAAGAGATATTTTGAGGTACGTCATCTACCTGAGGGAGAAAAGTGAAGATGACTGGAGAAATTATGAAGTGGACCAACTGGTAAAAGACATGTACGAGTATCAAGGCTTGATTAATCAGTGGACCAAAGCTAATGCTCTCTTCAAACCACTTGTTGTAAACAGTGACGTAGCTAGGATTCGTTGAATCGTGGAGCCTGCGCCGGAGAGTCCGGGGGAGCCACCTCCGGGATATCTCAGAACGTATCCCAACTATCAAAAGAAGCCAATATCCATCCTAAATTTGACAAACTTCCAAGCAAGATTTTCATACATTAGAATGACAATCCTTATTTTTTTAGGCTGCAGATTGACACATCATTACATTTAAATTACTCAAATCATCAATTTCGTTTCTTTTTCAATCAGTGGCGTAGAAGGGGGACGGGGGAGATATTGGCCAAACCACTGGACAGGCGAGTGGGTGACTAAAGGAGGGTCCGAGGGTTCTCCCTCCGGAATTTTTTTAAAATTAGATTATCCAAGAAACGATCTGGAGTTATTTTCGAATCAAAATCATATACTGAAATAGTTTTTAATGAAATTTCACAGAAAATGATAAATTTAATCAGGAAATACTATACATACAAGCAAAAAACCCTATGAACATTCGCTAACAATTGACAACATCGTATATAGGTAAGTCTATAAAATGAAATATAATTTTTCATCAATAAACTAAGCTTTTTCATGAACTATAACGAAGCACAGATTGCAAAAATGCTTTCGAACCATTAAAATCTAGTGAGATAGATCGTGCAGCACTATTCGGGGACTGCATCTAGAAATCGCTTAATAGTAATGTGTATTTAAACATAATATATATTTGTTCCAACGCTGAATTACTGCGTTGGAAGGCGTACTGGGCGCCACAGGCGACCACGACATGTACACCACCAAAAAAAGGCGTGGATGGGGTGGCGGTTACAGCGACTCTCGATACTTATCCCATGATAGAAACCCCTTTTGCGAATTTTCACAACCTTGCCGGTGACCACTGCGACAGGTGAACGCTCATTTAGTGCTCTGAAATTGATAAAATCTTACCTACGGTCCACCATGTACAAAGAGCGACTGAATGGCCTAGCACATCTGTAGATCAACAATGGCATTTCACTAGTTCATAGTGACGTTATTGATGAATTGAGCCGAACCAACCGTCGACTGGTTTTCAAGTGATACAATACAAGTGTGAAAAACACCACTTACCCAAGGTGAAATTAAAAGACCGCTTTGCTTTATGCCTTCTCCCTTCAACAAATATATTATATTTAAATACACATTACTATTAAGTGATTTCTATATGCAGTCCCCGAATAGTGCTGCACGATCTATCTCACTAGATTTTAATGGTTCGAAAGCATTTTTGCAATCTGTGCTTCGTTATAGTTCATGAAAAAGCTTAGTTTGTTGATGAAAAATTATATTTCATTTTATAGACTTACCTATATACGATGTTCTCAATTGTTAACGAATGTTCATAGGGTTTTGTGCGTGCTTGTATGTATAGTATTTCCTGATTAAATTGATTATTTTTCTGTGAAATTTCATTAAAAACTATTTCAGTATATAATTTTGATTCGAAAATACCTCCAGATCGCTTCTTTGGTAATCTAGTTTTAAAAAATTTACGGGGGGGAACCCTTGGACCCTCCTCTAGTCACGCGCTCGCCTGTCCAGTGGCTTGGCCAATATCCTCCCCATCCTTCTACGCCACTGATTGAAAAAGAAACGAAATTGATGATTTGAGTGATTTAAATGTAATGATGTGTCATTCTGATGTGTGAAAATCTTGCTTGGAAGTTTGTCAAATTTAGGATGGATATTGGCTTCATTTGATGGTAGGTATACGTTCTGAGATATGCCCAGATGCGAGGAAAACGACATCAAATTTCAGTTTCCCCGGAGGAAGCTCCCCCGGACTCTCCGCCGCAGGCTCCGCGATTCACATGGCTCTCCCTTCAACGGAATCCTAGCTACGCCACTGCTCTAGGGCAACCAAGAATCCAACATTGTCTATGGCGGAAGAGAATAGTAGTGCCTTACCGGCACAATCTTTGCGTGGCCATAGGTTAATTTTGTGTAGCGACACTTTAATGGCGGGTAGTAGTTTTTTTAATATGCGAACTGCTTCCTGGTGCTCCACCCATCTAATAGTGCAGTGGAGTTTCAGGCGCGAATGGGCGGCTTCATTACACTCTTCCTTGATAGCTTCTTCAAGATTGAGCAATCTTTTATTTGAGCCACAGAAAAAAGCGCAATCTCGTGCATCAACGCCACTGCCTTTCTAATATCTGGTATCTCGCCCGCCTTTAGCAAACATAGATTGAGCGAATGGGACAAACAATGCGTGTAGCTGTCTGACGAGCATTCTTCACGCACATACTTTTTCACACCATTTTTGCTCCCCGACATATCTGCGGCTCCGTCGTACCCCTGTCCAACCATATTTATAATGTTAACTTCAGAATCTGTAGCAGTTGTTTAGCCAACCCTGCACCAGCCAGATCAGGGACCTCAGCAAAACCGATAAACCGCTCACATATTTGGCCGCCTCGGAGATACCGTAAACATACTGTTAACTGTTGCTTTCTCGAGACATCCCTGGTCTCGTCCGTCAGAAGAGAGAAGAATCTGGCTTCTTTTGTTTCTTCAATGATTGATTTTTGAATCACTGTTCCAATAGCTGATATCAATACATTCAAGGCTTGGGGGGAAATGTATGTGGCATGCCTACTCATGGTCGTTAAATCTTCTCGTAACACTTTATCGTTGGAAACCACTATCAGCTGTAGAGTCGCTGTCAGATTGCCTTGTTCGTAATCTATATCGGCGCCAGTTCCTGTGGGAGGGAGCAACAGGGTTCCGGAATCGCGATGACCCCGAAACGGTAGACCTAATTTACTCAGAAACTCTATAGAAAAGAGTATCCGCTGCAGAGCAGCTCGGTTTTTGTCACGCTGCTTGGCCTCTGCCGTGTTCATCTGCTGTTATATGTCTCCAGTTTTCATCGTAGTTTTGAACGCTTCTGCGCGCGTGACAGTCTTCATGGAATTTGGTCGCTGGATGCGCTGACAAATAGCCATCTTTGCCGGTTAGGTGAGCGAACTTCTCTAGGGGCATTCTGACCAGGCGATTAAATTGGTTTCCTCGGATTGCTTCAGTAGCGAAAAATCTGCAAGGGCGACAAAATAGTCAACGTTTCGACATAGAATAGGAGAAGACGTTATATTGCCCGATAGATGTTGCGGTCCGAGATATTTACGTTTGGTTCTGCCTCCATCTTGACGCTTGCTGTAAGGCCACTGAAAATCCAATGGCGCAGCCCAAGGTGTGGTGAGTACGCACAGTTTCTCTGCATCAGTGAGCTCCAGCCAGTTGATAACTCCTATATCATCTTTACTGGTGTAGATAGAGGGGAGTAGGAAAAGGGGCAAAGAAAAAAGAATAGCGTAGGCGAGTTGCGAACAGCTTCTCGCGTCGCTGGACCCCTGTTAGCCAGCGGCGAATCAACTCGGCCACTCGCCTGCACTTCTCGATCACTATACAACCTCCCTCCTAGAAGCGGAGCGTATTTGAAGAAATGATGAGAACCCGTTTGGAAATGTTATCCAAAGGCTAACGCTCCCCCTCCCGGGTCTGGGCACCATTGTAGATTGAAATCGTCGTCTGCTAATGTTTAGGCCTTATGACTGACGCCAAATGGATTTATAAATTTTCTGAATTAGGTTTGTAAGAAAAACAATTGAACAAAATAAATATATTCACAAAATTAACGAATGCACAATGAGATAAATTGGATTAGGAATACAATGTAAGATATGGTAAAATATGATTTAAAGTAAAAAGATGTAAATTAAGATGTGAAGTAAAAATGAAGTAAGAGTGAAATAAAAGTGAAATAAAAATTACTATGATGGACTGAATTGGGGTCTGCAATGCGAGAAGTTAGTAGAATTAGGACCTACTCTCGAATAGCAGTTTGCAGAGAATAAGTGTTAGAAGATTTATAACTGACCTTGATTGGAAGTAGAATCAAGCACGAATGAGAGAGAATTCTCGTTATTTCACAATTGGTGAAATGCGTGTGTTTGTATGTGCGGGAAATTCTAAGAGATGTTGTTTGAACCAGTGCGTTATATTAAATCAGTTTTTCGTCACAGGATATTTAAATTATTAAGGGTTACATAAAATAAACGAATTGCAAAAAGTTATGCATAAAATAATTGAATGATTTGAATTTTATACATAATAAATGATGATGATATATATATATATATATATATATATATATATTTAAGTTTCCCAGGAGAATTTTATTATAGGAATGCCCCGAGGGCATTGCGATAGCAGCACCCCCCCCCTAAGAAGGTTACCCCCTTTTTCTATTTTGATTACAAGTCTGAGTACCGACGAGGCTTCCTGACGACGCGGCCGAAGCGTGTGATGACAGTACCATTGGTTTGGCTGCGGGTACGGGGACACAGATTTGCTGTGGCAGTGCCAGTAGCGTTGGACGAAGCACTGGCACGAGAGAAGGTTGATGGAGCGAAGGTGATCCGCTTATTGGTTTCTTCCGAGATGGCATCAAGCGGGATGTGGAAGTCTTGAGTCCCGTTGTCCGCTGACGGAGTGACCAGTCGGGGAGAGATTTGCTCCTGACTGACCACTTCTGCCGACGAGGGTTCCTGCAACAAAGGAGGAGGAGGCAGAAAAACGGAAGGTGGAGTTGGAGTAGCATGGGTGGTTAAAAGGGTTGGGTTGAAGTAGTTATGGGGGATTACTGTACCATAAAGGGGTATAATAGGAGGAGAAGAGGTGATTTTGGTTTTAGATGAACATTTTCGGTATAAGCGGGTTTCAGGTGGTCGATAGAGACAGTATCTTGCCTGGTGCCAAGCTTTAGGTCGAAGAATTTTGGTTTCCTGGAGATAACGAGAAAGGGTCCGTCATAGACTGGTTGCAACGAAGTGCGAGGTGAATCGCGACGGACGAAAACATGGGAGCATATTGTCATCTCCTTCGGCACGAAGGTTTTATAATTAGCAGGCACTCTTCGGGCAGTTAGCTTAATTTCAGCCATCACCCGTACAAGGTTATGTACGTATGAAGAAGGATCTAGGTGAGAATGTAGAAGTCGGTCAGAAGAAGTAAAGAATTGACTGGGTAGATGAAGTTGAATACCCTAAACTACTTCCCTGCAGAGCAAGCTAAATCGTCTTTCAAGGACGAGCGAATGCCAAGGAGAATCAAAGGTAGCTTGTCCACCCAAGTTATGTTTGAATCGGTGGAGCGTAAGCTTGCTTCGATTGTATGATGCAGACGTTCTACCTTAGAGTTACTCTGGGGATGATAGCTTGTATTACGAAGGCGAAATGAGCCAAGCACTAACATGAGGGCATTCGATTGGTGGGATTCAAACTGGCTGCCATAATTAGTCATGATTTTTGAGAGAACACCAAAACGAGCAACCCATGCTGAAACGAAAGCTCGAGTGACAGTGGAGGCTCTGATTTCCGAGATAGGAACCGCCTCTGGCCAGCGAGTAAAACAATCAATCATGGTGAGAAGATAATTGTAACCACGAAGGGAAGGAATAGGACCTACTAGATCAACGTGAAAAGCGTCAAAACGTGACTCGAGCTGATTCCCTCCGGGATTCCTCTCATGAAAATCTCAGTGAGGAGAGGGCTAAAAATTCGATTTGAGCACCTTTTACCCTGATAAGGTCCTTCAGATGAGTTAAAAAAAGAAGTAGGACTCTTATCTCCCATTTCCTAATTATTCAAGAGCTCTCTCAGGTCGTCTATTTAGGACCTACCGTATTTGTTGAGGAAAGCCTCCTTCAGGCAGTCTAGAACACCAGCCTGTTCCCCGTTAATTAGCAGTTCCCTGAATTGAATATAGATACTTATGGGCAACCGCTGGATTATTGCTGCAACTTTCTCTTCCTCGGTGATGTTCTGAGGTTTAAGAAGGAGAGACGAGACTTCCAACCATGCAATTGGGTTTGCAGGATCATAAACGGGAAGCGAGAGGTACGCATGTGGCTGCTTGTGCGTGAGCTGGTGGTGGTTTGAGGCAGACGGTTGGTCATGATCGGTTTGGCCGCTAACATACGAATATGTCCTTATTTGGTGTCTTAGATCCATCATAGTCAATATGTTTTATGTGTACTTGTGCTGATTGAATGAATGTGTTGACGTGAGTGGTGTAGCTGTGGCTGTGTGCACGTGTGTGTGTGTAGAAATTATTCACGAGAACAGGAATGAGAAGAAATGAAAAATAATTATGAGAAATAAAGGAAATTGTCCACTCGTTGTATATAGGGAATAGTATTAAATTAAAATCATATGAATTATGACAATTGGAAGAAGGATACTAAAGATAACACGCGATATAAAAAAAATGAACACGTGAATCAAAAATGCTCTTCAAGCGAGGCTTTCAGAAAAATGACGCGTGGAGTTCAAGAATTACTTTAACGTTTAATTTTTTTATTGATTGACGGGAGATTATTAAACTTTGGGCACCACTTTATGGTATTTGGTTATTAATGGGATAAATTTTTGGTTAATAAATCAGCCTAAATAGCTATTTGAAAACCATTACAATACTGGAGTTGCCATTAGGTAACGCAGACGTGGACGGTGTTAACGTCGGTGAAGAGGAAGAGGATTCCTGTGTCTGGGCTTGCAGTTGAACGTCTAGAAGTTCAGGAGGTGACTCTGGGGAAGCCTTTCGTTTGACTGTAGTCGCAGGCTCACGGCACGTGAAGTAATCGACGATACTTCCTTCTTCTCGACTTCCTGGATCTGACCTGAAAGGAAAGAAAATAAAAATAAGATAAATCAAAAACAAGCAATGACTGTAGAATATTATAAAAAAGAACCCTATATGTACTCGTATGTAGCTGTTACCAGCTTGAAAGGGGGAGTTGTACGGTCTCATCAGTTCAATAAAATTCAGACAGAATCATGTTTATTTAAGCCGTAAAAATGCAAAAGAAAATGAATTATAAATACAGATTATACATAAGGATATATACACACAGTGCAGTCAGTAATCAGGGTCCATATGTAGAACTCTCATGTAAGTTAGAACTAAAAGAAAACGACTACAAAAGTAGACGCGGTATTTTGTCCCTTAAGGTTAGACATAACCTTTTTTTCTGGATTTTGCATTTCAATTTTCTACTAAGTCCAAAAGGCATTACTTTGCATTCAATAGCCCTAAAACAGGACTATCACTACTCGAGCAGAAAAACTACGAAAATTTGCAGTAATCGGCGATTTGTAAAACAAGAAGTTGACGAGAGTCGAAGCAAATCAGAAAGACAACCTGTGATTGGCTCAGAGAGCTCGAATTCAAAATCGGGGCGATATTTCAACCAATCAGGTGGTGTTATTTCATGAAATTGAGAGTTATTTTATGAAATTGACGTTTCAGAATAGAGTCAAAGCTGATTCAACATTTTGATACCAAAAGTTATTGATTAAAAGTTATTTTTTGTGCATTTTGAGGTACTAAGCGTGAAAATTATTTAGGGATATTGAAGATGAATAATTAACGATACATTTGTTGACAAAACCAGAAAATTGACAACATTTACAAAAAACGTCAAAAAATGGGTTATGTCTAACCTTAAAGCATTTCCAGCGTCATCGTTATCGTCATCTCTATTAATAATATACGAATTGTCAAAGAACTTTTGGCTTTCGTATTAGAAAAACTGTTTCAAAATTTGTAGGTCAGAATATTTTGCAGCTGCTTTTTTCCATGGTCCTTTATAGTAGCAATGTTCACCAAAGTTTCAACATCATTGGAACACATTGAGTCATATATCATTTCAAAGAGATTGCAATACTAAGTTTAATACAAAAAGAATTTCGAGAAAAGACAAAGTGGTTGCTGAGATATCTGGCATTAAATGTGAGTGGTCTCGTGATACTTTTCAGTCAGATCAGTGTTAGCGGAGTTGAAAATTTCAACATCATTGGAACACATTGAGTCATATGTCATTTTAAAGGGCTTAATTTCAGACATGACCAATACATACGCAAGCTGAATTTGAAATCAACAGTAGAACATGCATGCCAAATTAGCTCTGTATGTAGTTCTACTTCTCGATTTTATGCATTTTTTAATCTTATCGTTCTTTGTGGTTCTTAATTGATTTAGTGATTTCTTACTATCTACCAACCATTATTGAATGTTGATACAGTGTCAGCAAACTCTATCCCCTCATAACCAACAGTTTGTCAGCTCCAAGTCCATACACCCTGCCTAAACTTATCAATCCAATGTCTATTCTCAATAGGCATTGAATTACAAAATTTGGTGGTTGAAATAAATAGATACTATTCATTTCAACCACCAAATTTTGTAATTTTGCAGGTCAGAAAACTGCTCCTAAATTATTTAAAGTTGAAGAGTTAAATGATTTTAAATTCCCAGATACGACACCATATTTTTTTACCATGGAGACAGCGATAGCCTTGAAGATAACTCACAGAAAATCGAAAACGGCTTGAATGTTCTTACAGATGGGGCAAAGATACAAGTACGAATAAAAAAGAACCGTTTTCTGCACTAGAAAATCCATGCCATACCCATGCCATCGTGTTTTAGAAAAAATATATTGGCCGCTTAATGTTAGATATATGTCAAAATCTTACTCACCCAAGTTTGAGGAGAAATTTTAAGCAATAAAGTGTTTTTTCAAGTCGAATTTCTTCTCATGCGGATGGCAATTGTCTAAAATTTGCGTCTCTGCACATGCGGACATGCGCAGACAGCTCACGTTCATAAATTATGGGATAGAAAACGTCACAATATGGCTGCGCCCTGCGAAGCGTTTCTGGCCGATCAGAAAAAAATCCGGAAAAAAATGTCACATTTTTTAATGACTGTGCATATTTTTGTTTGAAATATGAAAGTAATTAAACATTAAACATATTTACTATTGAATTCTGATGGTAAATCAGAGGAAGTTATGTATATTGTTTTATTTAGAACAGTTTTTTTCCACCATGGCTTCCTGTGCTAATTTTGTAAGGGGTTGGTTTTCATTCCCTGAGGGGAAGGGCATGGCCCAATGCCCTTCCCCCTCTAAATACTCCACTGGTTGTAAATCAAAAGGTCACAATAATATCAAAGCTTACGGAGGTGTGGAAGGAGGAAGTAAAAGTTTTCCTTGGTAAAGGAGATATTGAAGTAAAAGAGAGGTTCATTGCAAAACTAGATAAGTTATTTGATATATTGACATGCACATGTCAAATTTCCATTTGTGGGGAAGTAGGTTGTAATGGCTGTGAGACTGAAGCCCACATTAACTACTGTTGTAGTAAAGAGAAAAAAATACCTAATAGGGAACTGGCCTTTATTAAAGGACAAAAGGAGAAGGTTGTAAGTAAATGCACCTTTCAAATGGGAGGTCCTGATATTCCAGAGCATAATAGACAATTACGAGCTTCACAAAGAAAATAAAAAGAAAGGATAGCAAAAAGAAAGAGAAAAATTAAGGAGGAAAGCGTTGTTTTAGCAGGAAAAGCAGCAAGAAAGGAAATCGAGCATTTTGGCAGAAGGTAAAGATCTGGAGGCAGAAAATTCTGATGGTGGCAACAGTTTGGGTGATAAGGGAACTTTTGAAGCTGTCCAAGAGCCGGAATCTTCCACCAGGAATAGAAAGAATTATGATGAAATTCCAAATATTGCTTTTGCTAGTATAAGGTATAGTGTCGGATTGAAAACAACTGCAGCTATAGCAACTGCAGCTTTAATAGATGCTGGATTCATTACTGTGGAAGATACAAGTAAAGTAATTGATAAGAATAAAGTTAAGAGAGCACAATAAAAGCTAATGACAGTTATTTAACATGAGTTTGAGCAAAACTTAAGGAAGGATGGAGGAATTTCTTGTGTTCTCTTTGATGGACGAATTGATGTCATAAATTTTATGATGGAGGCAGAGGGAAGTGAAAAATTGTTTCCAGCAAAAACAAAAGAGGAGCATTAAATTGTCATCAGTGAGCCTGGGAGCAATTACCTCTTCCACTTTGTCCCAGAAAAGGCTACCAAAGAAGAATCACATGCAGAGAAGATCACTAAGGCTATGTTTGGATTGCTGAGGGAAAAGGGGTTGGATAAAAGCTTAATGGACATTGGAGGAGACTCCACGAATGTAAACACAGGTGTAAATGCTGGAGTAATGCGAAAAATGGAGATCCATTTGGGCAGAAAGCTTGTTTGGTTGGTCTGTAACCTGCACACTGGGGAACTCCCTCTCTGTCATCAAATTATCAACCTGGATGGCCCAACACTTTCTGACAAAAGATATTCCGGACCAACAGGAAAACTCCTTGACTCTGTTACAGATTTGGATATCAACCCAAATTTTACTCAAATATCTTTAGGTCCTCGTCTTACCAAGATACCTCAGAAAGTGGTGCAAGATCTTTCCACTGTTCAACACTACGGCTATAGAATTGTATCGGCAATCAGAGATGGACTGCTTCTTACAGGGCTTTCTCTATTGGAAATAGGACCAGTAAACCACCGTAGCTGGCTGACCACAGGTAACAGACTTCTTTGGCTGTGGGTGTCAAAGCATGAGCTTAAAGGAAAAAAAAGAAGCCATTAAGAATCTACAACTGATTGTTGAGTTCATCATTGGTGTATATTATCCACGCTGGTTTAACGTTAAGATTAAGCACTCTTGGACCGAGGGACCTAGGCACATTCTTTGTCAACTTCAATGCCTTAAGTCTCAGAGGAAGGAGGTGTTGGATATTGTTTTGCCAACTGTTAAGATATCAGCTTGGTACGCATACAGTGAAGCCATCCTCCGAACCCTCCTATGCTCTGAAGATCAGGCGGAGAGAACTGAAGGGGTGAAAAGAATCCAGACCATCAGGGGAGAAGGAGACTCAGATAATCAACTAGGAGACTCATTTGTAAAGCTTAGAAGGACACCAGACATCAATTGTGATGCTACGATGATTGGAGATTTGATCAATTGTTCAGAGGATGTCTCTGAATCACCTTTCACTTGCTCTTTAAGAACTTCTGAATTGAAAAACTTCATTGACTCTCCTATGAAAGTACCTGGCTGGCCTTGTCACACACAGAGCTTTGAGAGGGTTGTAAGAATGGTGACTGAGGCTTCTTCCAAGTATTTCTCGCATGAAAAGAGGGATGGAGGAATCAGGGCACAAGAGACAAGTAGACGTCTGATGTCCAAGAATGAGTCAAAGCAAGATTTGTGATGTGGAGCTTTTCTCACTCAATAAACATGTAAATTTAAGGTTGCTTTGTGTTTGTGTGTACTTGGATTAAATAAAAATAGGTTACTCAACTTGGATTAAATAAAAATAGGTTATATAAGCTCATGACGAAAGGGAGGAAAAATTTACTTTATTTTAAATGGAAATTGATGTAGGTAGGAGCAATGGTATAACAAAATAAAGTTATTTTTCAAAATCTACATCGGGAAATCTATCATTTAAGCACCTCTCATTAATGGATTTAATGAAAATATATGGTTGCCCCAAAGTATGACCTGTCCTATTCCCCATGGTGGATGTTTGACTACAGTATTGTACGTTATTAACAGCGCAGACATCCCATCCTCATCCACGGAGGGGTGTATGAACATACAGTTCGCAGATGACACAACACAATCAATTGTGTCATCGTACATGCACGGACAATTCCAAGCGAGGACAACGGAAGAAGAATCAATTAATACGAAAAGAAATGGAAATTTTGCACAAATCAAGAAAATTTTAAAATTATACTATTATCAGAAAAATCAGCAGAAAAGTGATAACCTTTCTTTGGGGGAAATCTACGCATTCTAATGATTCCCTCCATAGGACTAATGCCCCTCCACCCCAAAGTTTTGATAATTATCGGTTCAATGAGATCGAACATAAATAAGTCTCTAACTTCAATAGCTTGGCCGTGAGGATTTTTGAAATATTTTTTTAATTCCAGATTTTCTAATTGGATTCTTGTTTGAGTTGAACCGCCATATGGGTTCTTGGGTTTTTGTTTTGAGGTTGAGACTACCACCACCACCAATACTACTACACCTCCCCACCCTACTACTAAACTAACTCCACCACCACCACCACTACTAGTATACCTAGGACACCAACATCACCCCCAAAACCATTGCTACACTACCACTACCACCACTTCTGCTATACCAACACTACACAACTACCACCACTACTGCTACACCACCACTACTACTACTTCACCACTTCCACCACCACCACTACCACTCCAACTATACCACCCCCACTAACACCAGCACTACTACACCACTCCAACTACTACCACCACCACCATCACTTCTACACCACCACTACTACCACACCACCACTTCAACCACACTACCAATACGACCACACCAACACTACGACTACACCACCACCATCACTACTACTACCATTATTACTACACCACCACCATCCCGAGTACTACACCACCACCGAAAGAGAAAGAGAGTGAGAGAGGGAGAGAAAGAAAAGAAACAGAGCAAACACAAAAGAAGAATGCAAGAAAGCAAACGGTTCCATTTCTATGCCGATTTTTCACACGTCGACAACAGCCGCTTTACTTGTACACGAAGAAGATATAAGGCATATACGTATAAGATGAAAAATATGGATATAGTAACGAATGCAAAGTGCAGGGGTAAACAATAACTAAATCAAGTTACACGAAACACGTAACAGATAGAGTTGAAAAATAAAAAAATGGGCTTAAACTAATATACAAACTAAGATCGCTCACTCCTCAGAACAAGAAGAAAATAATATTATACCAATTAATAATCCAGCCTACACTAATCTATACGCCAATTGCGATGTGCACACTTTCGAAATGCAACCTCCTAAAGTTGCAGAGATTACAAAGATATAAATTCTGGATGCAAAAAAGATTAATTTACAAATATAACAAAATCTACGATTAAAATAACATAGTACAATAACTTACCGATTATTACCAAAATGAAGAAAATGACTTCAAAAGTGAGAAACAAACAATAAGATCTAATGAATGAACAACACAACTAAAACATACATACTAGATGTAGTTACAGAGCTTGACTACAATAATATATATATATATATATATATATATATATATATATATAGAAGAAGGAGCAAATGCAAGTTCTGCGGGTGATAACAACCACCACAGTGCTTTCGCCATATTTATTTTCTGCCTTTCAAAACAATTTTGAAGACAGAAATAAAGGTGCAGAAACCTTGCATTGCAGACTATATTACAATATAGTACAGGAAAGAGAAATTTGACGGAATGAGCAATGAGACAAGAAACAGGAGTTCTTTAGAGGTAAGAGAGAGGGACATTAGAAGAGCAGAGGGCGGCACAATGAAGGCAATCCTTTACCGAGAAGACAGAGATAAGGCCAGGGGAAAAAAGTTTGAAATTCCTGGCCGGGACTCGAACCCGGGTCTGCTGATTGCCAGTCAGATGCTCTACCGCTGAGCTACCAGGCACAGTAACTCTACTTCGCCCAAAGCGTCACCCCATCAAACCCAGTATCTCTCTAAGCTAGGAACCTCCAAGGAATTTTTATACCACATCTTCTTACCCGCTCACAATTTAAAGGCTCATCCCCAAGTCACATACAAAGAAGAAGGAGCAAATGCAAGTTCTGCGGGTGAAAACAACCACCACAGTGCTTTCGCCATATTTATTTTCTGCCTTTCAAAACAATTTTGAAGACAGAAATAAAGGTGCAGAAACCTTGCATTGCAGACTATATTACAATATAGTAATTTCTCTTTCCTGTACTATATATATATATATATATATATATATATATATATATATATATATATATATATTGATGTAGAAACAAAAAACATAAAATTTATCTAAACAACCAAACTACACGTCAAGTTAACATTAAAAAAGCAAAAATAGTACAAGAATTCAAAGGTTTGAACGCCTTATAGTAATAATATATATATATATATATATATATATATATATATATATATATATATATATATATATATACATACATACTTGTCTACATATATATATATATATATATATATATATATATATATATATATATATATGTAGAAAAGTATGTATGTATATATATATTATTACTATAGGGCTATAAGGCGTTCAAACCTTTGACATTTTGTACTATTTTTGCTTTTTTAATGTTAACTTGACGTGTAGTTTGGTTGTTTAGTATTTGTGTTTTGTGTTTTTTGTAATTCGTACTTACCTATTTTCTTCATTTTTTTCTTCATCGTTGTCATCACTAGGTTGTTTTGGTCTTCTTTCGTCTTGAGGTAAAATCGGTTTAGTTCGTCATTATCGGTTGCTTTTCATCATCGGTTTTGGTCGATAGTTTATTCCTATGCAGAAAATGGGACAATTGCGTTCCAAGCTTGATGACGCTGCTTGGGTATCTTGCGCCACTGGGGCCTTGTTGGTTTTCTGCGATGAGTGCTCTAATTTCCTCGTTGCTATACATTGTAATTTTCTTTTTCATATCTGACGTTCTTTCCTTTAAGATCTTATTGAGCGGTTTGATGTCGAGCGCTTTGTGCAGATCCACTTGCTTCCTCCTTTCCTTCCTTCAAGTATTGGTAATGAGATACATACACTTATTTTGTATCTTCTGCAGCTTTTTTGTGCTGTTTTAGAGACTCTGAACAGAGATGCTGAGAGATAGATGAGGGTGGGTCTGACTAGCGTCAGATACAGTTTCTTTTTGTTCTTTTGGTCGAGGTTTCTGGAGCTGTAGACGGTTCTGACTGCCGAAGATGCTTTTTGGATCCATTCTGTCAGGTGCTTCTTGTGCCAGTTAGAAGTGACCTTCATCCCGAGTGCATTGCACATTGCACTCGTTCATGTAGGGATAACGCGTATCCTCCCACTCTCACATCTGCTGTTTTTCTTCTTCCTAATGGGACGATCTTGAATTTGTCGCCATTAGTTCGGCTTTTCTATTTTGATTTATAAGCGTTGATTTTTCTTATTTCCTCGGCAGTCATCAAGCTTGCCAAGGCGCGTTTCTATATCCACTAACTATGATTTGACTTATGTCATCGGCGAACTGGATATTCAGGCTATAGGGATGGGTTGGCTCTGGTATGTCTGTCGGGTGTATATATCGAGTATAAGGTTGGACTGAGGCACCCTCCTCGTGGCAATCCTGCCTGTAGATTAAAGGCGATTTCGTCCGTGCGCCCTATACTGATGTAGGCCGACCTCTCCATGACATAATCGCAGAGGATTTTTTCAAGTTTTGAGCTCAAAACCAGCTGAAAGATCTTGTATTTCATCTCCCTTAGCCATACTTTATCGAATGCCTTTGACACGTCCCTCATACTATATCGATATAGCTCCTGTTTTTCTTCGCTTGAGCACTCTTTTCCGTGCTGACATTTATTGCCGTCTCGGTGCTTCTTTTATTTCTGAAGCCGTATTGCTGTTCGTTGTAGTATTTGACGAGTCTTCTGTTCAGTATTTTCTCTAAAAGTTTCCCACCAATTTCCAGAAGAAATATTGGGCGATAACTCTCCTTCCTCGTCGTTGGCTTTCCAGGTTTGGTAATGAAGATCATTTTTGCCGTTTTGTATACGTCGGGGAAGTAACCTACATTTATGCAGGCATTAAAGATGTAGAGTAAACCTTCCGCACCCATCTCGGTGCTTTGACGAAGTTTAACTTTGTCAAGCTTGACCGTTCTGGAGCTTTTTGCTTAAAGGAGTGGAGCGCGCTTTCTAGTTATTCTAGCGTCATTCTTTCTTCTTCTCTTTCCTGCCTGTCCACTTGGTGGTTAGGATGAGTCCTCTCCCTGATCTCATTTAGCTCGTTTATGATCTGATTTTCAAAATCTATTTCGAAGTCTTCATTTTCTTCTTCACTGATTCTGAAAATCTGTTTCCAGTATTGCCTGAAAATCTCCTCTATTTAATTTTCCTCTTATTTAATTTCACTTTGGTCCTCTTCTAATTCCAACTTTTTCTTCTGGGGCTTTACTCTCATTCTCCTGATTTTCTCCCAGAATTCTTTTAGTGTTGCTCCGCTATCTAGTTCTTCTATAGCTTCATTCCATTTCTCCTCTTGTTGTTCGTAAACTATAATTTTTTCTTAGTTCTTTCTTTATCTCTCTCATACGGTAAATTATATCACAGGGTGTTCTCTTGTTGATGCTCACCTGATACAATCCTTTCAGTACCCAAAGCTATGCGACCGTAGCATCAAGAACCAATCAAACTGTCATAAACCAACCTACGATGCAGCTCAACTTTGAATTAAGCTCGAAGATTCTGGCATGCGTCATCCACGCCCATATTGCTAACATGGAAAGCCCAAAAAGCTACGAGAGTGAACTCAATTCACTACTACAGGCAAACAACCTGCCTACATATAAAGTACCCAAATCGCCGGACTCACTAAAAATACTCAATATGAGCACAGCCACATCCATACGATCACGAAAAGAAGAAAAGCATTCTACATCTGAGGAAGATTCAGATAATACTAAAGAAGAGTCATCAAGCGACTCGCAACCCGAAATAGAAGAGAAAGAACCAAGAACGAGATCTAAGAGGGCCTCTAGGGGTAGAAATAAAGGAAGAACTAGAAATTTAAATTTACGAACAACGAGAAGAGAAATTGAATGAAGCTATCGAAGAACTAGATAGTGGAGCAACACCGAAAGAATTCTGGGCGAAAATCAGGAGAATGAGAGTAAAGCCCCAGAAGAAAAAGATGGTATTAGAAGAGGACCGAGTTGAAATTAAATCAGAGGAGAATAAAATGGAAGAGATTCTCAGGTGATACTGGGAACAAATTTTTAGAATCAGTGAAGAAGAAAATGAAAATTCAGATTATAGACAAGCTTAACGAAATCATTGAGGGAACGCATCCTGGAGCAAAAAGTTCCAGGACGGTCAGGTTTTACAAAGTTATACTTCGTCAAAGAACCGGGATGCCTACGTGAAGGTTTACTCAACATCTTTAAAGCCTACCTAAATGTAGGCTACTTTCCCGACACATACAAAACGGCAACAATGATCTTTATGGCCAAACCTGGAAAGCCAACGACGAGGAACTCGAGTTATCAAACACAAGTTGTTCTTGAATGTTTCAACTAGGCCGTTCACTTGTTCAAGGTTATTTGTATTCAAAATTATGTCATCGATATAGCGTGCGTAGATGAGAGGCTTTAGCCCATGTGTAAAATTGGCAAAGAGGACGCCAAGGGGTGACCCCATCGCGACGCCATCGATTTGCACGTACATTTTCCCATCGGGACCGTAGAACGGGGCTTCTTTTGTGCATGTTTGGAGGAGCTGTCCCAATATGTCTTCAGGAATGATGAGAGGTGTGGAGCCTTCAGTATGGTAAATGGCAAGTTAAAATTAATAACGCTGCCACATCTGTGTCAAGCAAAAACTCATAGTCTTACAAGTAACATACATGCAAACTAAAGACTTATTTAACGCTTAACAACAAATTTACTCAATACAGCAATACTATAACAAATAACATTACCTTGAAACTCAAGTACTTACTCCCCTACTAATATTTCGCCTTACTGTCTTACCACTGCCAGATGTAAAATACTCTCTTACCACTGCCAGAGATTAGCTTGACTTCCAAGCAAACTTCCAACTCTCCAACTTCCTTCCTTTTCCCCATGACACTTTAATACTGTCACTTTCAAAGGGTTCTAGATACAAATGTCGGATAGGTGATACACACTGTTGTATTAGCACTGCGTTTAGATTTAGAGCCAAGATCATCGAGGTTAACTATCTAACCTTCTATTATTTGCTCACTATACTATCTCTCTTCCTCTCCTCTTCCTCTTTGAGTGATGGAAAAGCAGAAGAGTCCAGCCTCCCTTCCTTTCCCTACTGCACGAACCCACGTCCTCACGTTTCTGATGCAAGGAGAATGGTAGGCCATACCACCCGATCACTTCCAACAACTTCTTGAACACTCTCTAGATCTTTAACCAAAAAGAAAGGCACGAGGCTGGTACGAGATCACCTAATAACATATGGTAAACGTCCCATAACAATTGATCCAAGTCATCATCAACGCGATAAGATCCCTCCATCCTCACTTTTTAATATTCATCTACCACACAAGAAATTCTGCCATAATTTCATAATTCTTCTATTCAATGATTGACTCAGTCTGAACGCTCGCTCGCTCACTGCGAACTGGTATAGTCTATCGCAGGTAAAGGCGGAAAATTTGGCAAAAGGCAAAGGCATTTTTTGTCGGAAAGCCAACAAAGAAGATAAGATAAGTAATATATGCGTTCTTTGGGCTTAATGGTGGAGATTTCTTCTGTTCCATTTGAACGAGCTAGCCCCCATGCTGCTGCTTTTCCTTATTCTATTCATTACTCTGTTTTATAACCTTTAATCTCTTACTTATTTCTCTTTGCCAATACATAACTTGGTCACCGGCTAGGTCTGAGTTGCAATTGGTATTAGGTTATAGTGAACACTGCAGGAGCCTCCGTTAGAGAGCCAGAAGTGGGGTATCAGCTATCAGCCACGAGCCCGAACCCAAATGTGGACTATTGTTGGGGCTATATCTAACTAGGCAGTGTCACCAAAGAGAGTGCGAATCTCAAACGGCAAGCAACATAGAAATCGGATAGACAGAAGGGCTCATCCCACTAGCAGAGACAGTATTTTTTGCAGGGTAAGTTCTCTAAGGAAGGCTCCTCTTTTCGGAGGGATCCACACCCAGGCGATATGGAGCCTCCGGACTTCAAAAGACTACTGCTAAAGCTTATACCAAACGGATAAAAAATGGAATTTGAACAACTAATATTCTCGGAATTTGAGATACACCAAATCAAATATATAAATTAAGTATAATTTGAAGTTAAAATACCGCATTCATGTATGCGGGCTGTTGATGTAAAGAGGGTGATAAACTGTGTTAAAGATGAATTCTTTTATCAAGAAAAACCATCTGACGACCGTCTAAAGTTCCCGGCGAATAAAGAATATTGAATCCAGTTCCAGGATTCCTTTTACCTTTGAAAAACTCTTTTAGAGTCAGTGCCTTGTGAATAGCAAGCAGTCACAGTAGAAGCAAACAGGCAGCCGCCAAGCCAAGTTAATAAACCCATTTGGCTGCTCCAAGAGTAGTACCAAAACTCAATGACAAATCCCACTTGGTAATCACACCACTTTCTAAGAGGCTTACCTTCATACGTATACAAATCCGCTTCAGATGCTACGCCATGAAGGAACACACAACTCAGAACTGCCGCCATATAATATAACACCATGAACCCAGCTTACTTTCGAGGAGAATCGGAGTTTTGCCAGACTAACTCCAATATTCTCTTCAACTATTAAATGGAACCATTCGACGTACCTTACAGTGACTACACAACTCTAATTCATGTAAACAAGCAACCTATTCATATTCCTTTAAAGAAAGCCTACGGCAGAGCAGATTGGGAGAAATAGAAAAAAAAACTTAGAACTGGCACTTTATGAATAAATCGATGAGGAACTTAAGAACATTATAGAGAAAATAAAAAGACAGAAGAAGGAGCTACATATGTCCATAAATTCGTACAAGATCGTCCATCAATTTAGATGGTCACCAGAAATGGTAGATAAGCGTAAATAGATTAGTCAGGGTCAGAAAGGATAAGAAGATTTGAAGCAACGGGGGATACATACAACGCATTCAGGAAATTGAAGAGGGAATTAGTAACGTTAATCTGGGAGAAACAAAGAAAGACATCGGATCAACATACCAAAAAATAGAATAAGAAACATCCCCTAAGGAGTTCTGGAGACACGATAACAGATTAAAAATACAGTTGGGAAGGATAAAATAAAAACTGAAAAATCAAGAGGTAATATTATAGAAGAGGGGGCAGAAATAGATCTTATTCAAAGAACAATAAAAATATGCTTAACATAAAAGAAGAAGACAACGAGAATTACAACGTAGAATTAGAAAACCAAATTGTAGATAAACTTAACGAAAAAATTAAAAATATATACCTCTTGATCTTTGTCGAGGAAGAAAGAAACACCAGCAATGGAAAGGACTCAACCATAACAACCAAGGAAATCATTATTAACTTCCGACAAAGAGCCCCGCGAAGATCTAGTCTCACCAGAAGGAACTATCAAGAAGCGGCCCCATAACATACTGGACCGGATAAGAAATATATTCCATAACTGTTTAAATACAGGCTACTTTCCAGACGAACTAAAAGTAGCAAGGATTTTTTTATCACCAAAGCGGATAAAACCCTAGATCAATTGGAGAAACTACCGCAATGTCCCGCTGCTCGACTTTTTCGGGAAGTTATTTGAACAGATATTCAACAATAGACTGAGGAAGTATCTCAAGGAGAGCGATCTACAAAATAACTGCCAAATTGACTTCAGAAAAAAACCCAGAAGCACCGAGATGGTACTAAGTGCCATTATGGAAAAGATGAGCGTATGCATCGTCTGAAACTAAGGATAAAAAAGATAGAAAGAATGTTATGTTAATATGTAATGGAGAGATACGCATATATAGAAATTGTCATCCATAAAGGGGAAAGGTTCAGAAAAAACCCCAGAAGCACCGAGATGGTACTAAGTGCCATTATGGAAAAGATGAGCGTATGCATCGTCTGAAACTAAGGATAAAAAAGATAGAAAGAATGTTATGTTAATATGTAATGGAGAGATACGCATATATAGAAATTGTCATCCATAAAGGGGAAAGGTTCGAGCTCGCTGTCGCACTCCCCTAAGGTGTGTGACTTAACCAATCTTTCTATTCAATCTGCACTACAGATATACTACTAGCAAAGACATGAAGGCAGTTTTAACATACAATTATCCGACGATATCAGCCAGCTAATTATTTGCCATTGCAGGAACGGGGCGCTGCAGGTTAGAATGCCGTAGGAAGAGATGGGAAGGATCGACGAGTACGAACCAAAATCAAAAATAAAAACTAATTGGGATAAATTATACTTATTATGGTTAAATGAAACACCGAGGGATGAATCAGGACGTTAACCTATAGCAAGGCTTAAATATACTACTAAAAACATCAACCCACAATCTGTAACACACACAAAAAAACTAGAATGAGCAATTCAAACATTATAAGCAAGCTAACGCAAAGCAAACAAACATTACAAATGAAGATCATCACATTTTCCCTCCCTTTCGAAGAATTAAGCATCTTGAAAGCGATGCGGTTTTCGGCGCTCCTGCTGAGACCGATGTAGCTGTTCAGAGCAAGCGGATGCACATCCACGGGAAGATCAGGAGGGGCATCAGTAGGACAACGAGTCTTGAAATTCGGTGAATGACTAAGTAGTTCGTTTGAAACTATAGACATATCGTGAACCGGTTCGGTTGATTTAATGTCCACATGGGACACTTGCTCAGTAGTTGTGGGAGGAAGATTCTGAGACCTCACTGGAGGAGTCTCATTCCAGTATATCAGTGAATGTTTAGCCACCGTCAAACTGGTCAAATGATTACCCATTGGAGCCAAGTCACGCACTGAGACAGTAGAGTCCCGTCCGTTGGCGAACCGCACATGGGCGTACTGTGAGTTTGCCTCCACTAATTCATCTTCGTCGATGAGAGGGTCAAGCTTGCCATTCCGGACGTACCGACGCAATAGAATAGGTCCAGGAACAGATAACCAAGCTGGCAACGAACGACCAGTAGTCGATCGACGCTGGTAAGAGAAAAGTCTTTCATGCGGCGTCACATTAGTTGCTGTACAAAGTAAGGATCTGATAGAATGTAGGGCTTGAGTTAAATCAGTCTCCGGTTAAGACTCGGGGAGTTTCTCGGATGCGAGAGCAAGGTTAATGTGCTTCCATATGATACCATTGTACCCATGATTGGAGGAACTTTTTTCAAAGTGCGAGGGCCCAGGGGCTCGGCCTGGTCAGCGCGCCCCGTCATAACTGAATATGTTTGAATAACACAACTACACAGGACATTGATGTAGCAACAATGATTAAATTTTAGCAGTTTAATTTATTATAGATTCACAGTGCAAAACAAACACAAACATGAAATTGTATTCGGAGTCAAGAATTATATTTCAAAGACACAAACTCACTGAATTATGAATAGAATAGATAGACACAACAGTATTATAGCTTCTATAAGAGTATATGTAATACAATTTGTTTTCAATATGACACCCATGTTAAATGCAAGTATTTACAAATTTCTTTCCCCGCCAAATTAATCCTACGATCATTGACAATGCAAGACCTGGATTAATCAGGAAAAAAACAGCTGTGATATGCATATTATGCCTATTGGAACTATATTTTTGTAAAATAGCCTACACTGCCTACAGGTACCATTAGGAAGATGAACTTATAGGCATATATTTTTACATTTCTGGATTTCAAAAGTGGAGGGGCCAGGCACCCCAGGCCCACCCTGTTCCTCCATCTATTATTGTACCTCTCACACTGTCTACTTTCACCAGGGTTTTAGGGGGTAGGTCTGCTGGTCGCAATACCGTGGTTGTAAAGTATTCTCGTAGTTCTACACTCTCGAATGAGGTTCCACGATCAGAATGTAAATACTATAGCAACCCGAATATTGCAAAGATCTGAAGCAGACATCGAATGACAGTCTTCACAGTCATGTCTCTGCACGCGAATGTAAATGAGTATTTTGAAAATTCATCTACAAGGGTAAACAAGTACGAATTTCCAAATGAAAAAGGAAGAGGTCCCTTGAAGTCCATACAGAGCCGTTTGAATGGTTGTGTTGCCTTGATGAATTTGGTAGAATTTGGCAGAGCTGAACATGAAGCTGACAGCTTGCTGGTCTGTGACAAAAGTGAAGTATCGTCCTGCCAGATAATACGACCATTTCTTCATAGATTGCATAATGGCGGGAGCTTCCTTTTAAACAGACGAGTGCTTGCGTTCTGTAGGCGTAAGAGTGTGTGAGAAGAAGGCTACAGGGAGGCCTCCTTCATTCAGAGTAGCACAATGGCTGTATCTGAGGCCCTTCCGATTTTTTCCTTGAAGGGATTCGCAGCTTTTAAACTAAGAGGGAACAAATCAATAGTAACAAGGGGCCTAATCTTGTCCTAGAAATGTCAGACTCACTCGGAGTAGTACAAAAAACAAGCCGATAACACGGCGAGGAGTAGTTATGTCCTTCGGATTAGGCGACTCCTTCAGTGGCCGCATTTACTCTGCATCCTACCTGAGAGTTTCATATGTGATGGTATTTCCAAGAAAATCTATGGAAGTCGTTGATATGAGTGACTTTTCATCGTTGAAAGTATGGTTATACTGTTGCACAACCTTTTGAAATTTAGCCAAGTTTTTTTTCATCATGCTCTAATTGTGTTCTTCCATCTATAGCGATGTTTTCGAGTTATGCAAGGGTTCCACGGAGGTCATTTTGCTTCATGATATCGTCCATTGTTATTTGAAAACAAGTCACTCCAAATTGCACTCCGCAGAATTGGTATAATTTACCATCGGCCTCGAAGGTGGTGTAAGATTTATCTTCTGCTGAATGGGTATCTGATGGTAGGCACTCTTTAGGTCTAAGGAGTTATAGTACTTGTATTGAGATAAATCTGTAGCAAGATGGTCTATTCTGGGAAGTAGATACGCATCTAACAATGTGTATCGGTTTATCGTTTGACTGTAGTCAGCAACCAGTTTCTTTTTGTGTCATTCGTTTGTGACAATTGGGAGTTGAGCTCTCCGAGGGGACGTGCTTTGTTCGATAACACCGTCTTGAAGCATTTTGTCTACTTTGGATTGGATAAGCTTCTTATTCTCTTGGCTGAACCTCCGAGATTTCGTGGCGATAGGTTTTCACTTGTCAGTTAAGTTTGAAAATAGAGAGGGGGATCTACCTTCGCGGTATGAACGCTGAAATGAGTAGAATTATTTATTTTCAGGTGCTTTTTGGGCCCTCCAAATTTTACAATGACACTTGAGTGCTGGCTCGTGAAGTCTTGTCCGAGTATGACATTGCAACAGAGTTCAGGTAGCACGGTCAGACGGGTATTAGAGTATTGGTCTCCTTGGCTGGGTTGATCTTCAATTTGTGTCTTTGGGCGTAGTCTTGCGAAATGAACGATTCCAAACTTCCAGTGTCGATAGGAGCTGATGCTTTTTCTTTGTCTACCAGAATGGACACTTGCCCGCTTCAGGAGTAGTAAGGAGGAGGCAGATATGACCGCTAGAGTCGAAGACTATGTTGATGCGGATCAAGGTGTCATTGTCAAACGGCGCACTTTAGCAAAGTGTCCCCATTTATTACATTTGAGACATGAAACATTTCTAGGTGGACACTGATTAAGATCATTTCGAGAGCCACCGTAGAAATAGCATTTTAATTTCAGCGTGGCAGCAGAAACAGACTCTTCCCCAAAACAAGCTGATTCAGGTGTAGCAGCTGCACCTACACCAGGAACACAAAAACTGTGAGTTTGATTCAGAATGTTTCTGAGCCACGTCCAGTGACCTTGCCTGATCAACAACAATGTTCAATTCCAAGTTTTGTTTTCCAATAAGCGTTGCCTGATGGTAGAAGATGCAGTCGTCTCGATTTTGTAAAGCCGACAAAGACTGGATATTGCAGTCTCTACTGAGCAATTGGAGTTCTTGAAGATACTCATCGATCGTTTCACCGTTTTGTTGTCTGCGAGGTGCTAGCTCGTGCCTTACAAACATTTCATTTTTAGGTTTGACATAGAGACCTCTAAGAATGAAGATGTAAGATTCGTATGTAGTAGATTCAGCAACATATTCAAAGACGGCAGAAGAGATAAGTTGATCAAAGTGTCCAACTTGTCTGGATAATGAGACTGAATAGAGCGCAGAAATGCAGTGAATGTACGATACCAAATTTTCCACTCCTTGAAGAGTTCGGCGAAGCATCTAGGCGCGCTGGTCTCAAGAATTTGCCCATCAAATTCTGAGCAGATTTTCTTTAGCGTAATAAATTGTGGTAAAATGAAACAGCAAGGGATGAATCAGGACGTTTGCCTATAGAAAAGCTTTATTACCCTACAAACATCAACACACTCTGTAACACACAAAAATACTAGAATCAGAAATTCAAACATTATAACCACCCTAAAGCAAAGCAAACAAATACTACAAATACTGATCATCACTCCTATTTCTAAGAAATTTTTCAGTTATATATGTAGAAAGAAAAATATACAGATATGATGTAGAGTCTAAGATGCTGGGACTAACCATTACAAAGACGGAAAGAGTAAATAAAAGGAAAAGCGGACTTGGACTATTATACAAGCATATAAACTTTAAGATGAAAAATAAGAGGAAGATATACCAGACAATTATTCAATCCAGATTAATCTATCTAACAATAGCTATGTACACTTTATCTCGAAGTAAGTGAATGAGACTACAAAGGATCAAAACAAAGAAGTATACACCATTACAAATGCAAGAAGAATTGAACTAAAGATACATATTTATGTACACAGTGAGGCAAAATTAAACCCACATGACACAATAATTGCAAAGGATCAAGGAAAGACATAGACAAGACAAAACGAACTATGCAATTAGATAACCCAAAGGGACAGTTGGAGAACTCATCGTCTATTCTCAAGCTTATCGAGGCTGAAGGAACGAGAAGAAGGAGCGGAAATTTACACGTGTAGAAGGAGATGCTCCAAACTTGGACATACCAGATAACTACAAACTACCGATACGGAAAACTACCACCGATCTCTAATTACGAATTGTATATTGAAACAGGATACCATAATGGAGTAACATCGTAATGGATAAGTGAACCCATTTAGAGACAAAGGTCTAACTAGCTATGTAGAGATAACTAGAGTAGGGAAAACATAAATAAAAGTGAAAGAGATAGAAACCTATGCCAGTAGTAATTAATCACGGTTTAAATGCTTACAACACATAAAGACTAACAGAATAGCGTGATTCTCACGCGTAATGCCCCTTTACTCAACCATGCTAAACTATAACTTCTTACAAAACACAGAGATAAGTCTGATCTCCAGGCAAACTAGCATCCTCTGGATGCATTTTATGTATATTGTAGATTAGATCTGACGAACTCCTGTAAAGGGTGACAATGTTGATGACTATTCTCTGTTAAGAAATCTTTTGTGTGTTGACTGGAACAGGAGCTGCCAAGTGTATGCCATGAATGGTCTTTTGCAGTCTCCTTCTTTTCTTATGTTCTTATCCCTTTGCAAATCTCTACCTTTCATATAATTCACATTTTTGGACTCACGCCTATCACCCACAGTTTGGGGGGGATTCCGCGTTAAGCGGTAGATCCCATAACTGCCTAGGTCCATTTTTTTATCTACTACTTTACTTCATGTTATTCTATCCTGAACCTTTCTCTTTCTACTATCTCTCTCTATCTCTCTGTCTGTCTATCTGTCTCTCTCTCTCTCACTATATAAAAGTATTGTCAGGCCCCATCTCGAATACGCTGTACAGTTCTGGTCCCCTTACTTAATAAAAGACATAGATAAATTAGAAGCTGTACAACACAGAGCGACAAAACTTATCCCGTCAGTACGTAACAAACCTTACCACGAGAGGCTAAAAAAACTCAATCTATTTTCCGTCAGAAAACGAAGACTAAGGGGGCAGCTTATAGAGTGCTTCAAAATACTTAAAGGATTTAACAACGTTAATGCCAATAACTTGTTCACACTGACAGGGGAGTGTCCCACCCTTGGACATGATTCAAAACTTCAGGGTAAAAGAGCCACTATGGATGTAATAAAGAACTTCTTCACTTACTCGATTATTAATGATTGGAATAATTTGCCAAACGAGGTAGTGGACAGCAGCACTATAGATTCATTTAAAATGAGATTAGACAAACACTTAACAAATATTGGAATTGTTTAGCATAAGCTACAAAATAAAATAATATTACAAAACTATAACTCTTTCAGGTGTATGTAAGTGGTTTTCACATTCATTTCATTTAATTACTATTCAATGCAAATTTCCTTCAGGTACTGTCTTCTTACACCTGCAAGGTACTTTTCCCAAATTATTTCATGTACGGCTTTTGCCGGAGGGAGTGGAGGGTGGGGAGAGCCTAAAACTTTTCTATCCTTTACTTCTACTATTCTATGTGTAAGTGGCAGTAGATTTAAGGCCAGATCACCTTAGTCTGGGCCGTAAGGCCCGTGTGATCTGTGTATCTATGTAACTCTATGTAACTCTCTCTCTCTCTCTCTCTCTCACTCCAATCTCCAGTACCAAGTCTAATTGAAATCTACTGAAGCTCTGGTTAGCGAGGAAATATTTTGTGCTTTCATCTTATTATAAAACTAGCAGGAAACTCAGTAAACATATATTCAACAGAATAAATACGCATAAGAAAGAATTTATTTGTTTATAACAACAATAGCTAATGAACAAAATTTAAGACGTGACAAAATTATTCAATCAATAATTTCAGTCATTTAATATATCATGGCATAACCTTTGTTTGCAAAAACAACACGAACACGATTCTCATAGGTTAATATTAGCTTTTCGCAATCATTTCTTGATATTTTGTTTCACTCTTCTACGCAAATCTCACTCAAAGAGGCAAGGTTTTGTTTCTTTCTCTTTCGGATTGCAGCCTTCAGTATTCGTCACAAATGGTCAAGAGGATTTTGGTCTGGCGATTGACTTTGCTATGGAAGAAGTTTATTTTTCTCTTCTTAAACCATACTTCAGTTAATTTGGCCGTGTGCTTAGGATCGTTTCTGCTGAAATATCCATTGATGCCGGCCTTAAAATTTATTAGCATTTAAAGCAGCTTTAAGTCCAGTATCTTTCAATACGTGACACCATCCATTTTCCATCAATGATTTGGAGTGTTCCTGCACCATGTGCAGTAAAGCAGCCCCAAACCATAAGACTAACTAAACTGTGTTTCACGTTTGGGATTTTTTACCTAGGATTACAATCAGTTCCTTCTACTCTCCAAACATCACGAGCTTCTTTTTGTCAGAAAAGTTTTATTTTAGTCTCATCTGACCATATACCCTTGTTCCAAAATTCAGTTCCCTTTTCGATATGCTCTCTGGCAAACTTCAAACTGTTCGTTACATTCTTTTTATTTCGAAGTGAAGTTTTGCGGAGAGTGAAAGGATACACATCCTTACGATAGAACTCTCTACTAATAGTTATTTTACCTACTTTAGTTCCTGACAATTTCAGATCGTTTTATAGATTTTTAATAGTAATCATTGGAATGATCTTTAGTTTCGAAGCGTGTAACTTCAAGATTGATCGTTAATCTTTCGAAGAGGACCGGCTCTTGGCAAGTTGGGGGGGGGGGGGAGTCCATACTCACGATGTTTTCTAATTATCAAACTTGAGAGTTGAATAGTCCTACATATATGATAATCCATTGAATGACGTTTAATTATTTGCTGTCGATGGCTTTAAGAACTTTTTTTACCTTCAGCATTGCTCAAAGCAAATCTTCTTCTCTATGAATACTCATTAATGAATGATGGTGCTAATATTCGGCAGTTTACACCAGTTTCGTTCATAGAAATTTCTCGAATCTTCAATTTTACTATTTTCATCCAATTGTTAAGATTTATATTGGTTAATAATAATATTCTCGCATGTTATTAGAGTGATTGAATGCATTTTTCACCTGATATTTTTTATAAACAAATGTTATTATATACAAAAAGAAGCTTTCTTATGCATATTTCTTCTGTTGAATAAAAGTTTACTGAGTTTCCTGCTAGTTTTATAACCAGACGAAAGCACGAAATATTTCAGAAATATTGAAAATTCAAGTGTGGAAATGCTTGTATCACCTCTCTCTCTCTCTCTCTCTCTCTCTCTCTCTATATATATATATATATATATATATATATATATATATATATATATATATATATATATATATATATATATATATCCTGTATATGCGGCTGTTAGACTAATCATACCGTCCTTTGGCGCGTTTAGTAAAAGTCGACTATACCCGGATAGAGGCGGTTGGCATGTGAAGCCACTACACCCGAAAGTTTGTTTGTGTGAGTTTAATAGTGGTAATAGACGCATTACTGTCAGTACGAATCATGGAGACAAGCGCAGATCCACTCACGTAGACTGAGAGGCAGATGTATGAGGCAATGCAAAGAAAGGCAGTGCAGGGAGGCTTCTTCCCAATTCCATAAGTCACGGAGCTCTGGCCTCACGCCAGATTTCACCTTCCTGCGGGAGGTAACGTTCATCCTGTCCTTTCCTCGACAAGTCCGCCTCCCCCCCCTCCCCTCTCATCGTGCTATTTTAAGGGAGACTGCGAGCGACCAGGGATAATAAACCGCGTTTCTCTCTAAAATATGCGCACATACCACTCTCACGTCCCCCACCCCCTCCCCTCTTCCAAGCCGTATGTGCGGTTATTTAGCAGATGCCCCAAAGGGAATTATTCTTATTTTCGCCCCCATAAGTGCGAGCTTTGCGTCCGTCCCCAATCTGTCACATCACGACATTCCTTCGTCTCTCGGAGCGGGGCGTTGAAACGGAGGGACGAGAAGTCGCCTCCCGTCCTCTGCTTCAATTTTGAGTTGGGCGCTAGTATGCGCTCGCCGGGCTAGTCCCCCCCCCCCTGTTTCTCGCCTCCTTTTTGGGAGTGGTCGAGACAGGGCGAGCGAAGAACAGGGGGGAGGAGGGTGCGTGATCCCCCAGCCGTAGCCGCCACTATCGGTAAAGAACGCCCGCCTCTTTGATTTCTCCTGCCGCAGGAAAGATCTCGCGTGAGAGGCTCCTCCTTGCTGGCCGTCCCTGGGCCCCACGGGCATGTCCACCGATCGAATTCTTCCGCTCTGCACTCGCCAGGGGGGAAGGAATCGACCAACGGCCGGCTGAGACGCCAATTACGAGGCTCACACTCGGCTCGCATTTAATGGAGGGCGTCTCGTTTTCTTAAAGAGCTTGAATGTATATATATATATATATATATATATATATATATATATATATATATATATATATGTGTGTGTGTGTGTGTGTGTGTGTGACAGTGAATGCGTGCATGCACGCATGAGAAGGCCGCATAAACATAGCCATATTGCCAATCGAGTTATCAGATATAAACACTCCCAAATATAAGAGAAAGAGAGAGAGAGAAAGGGGAGGGGGGGTGAGAGCGTGTGCCGTGAGGCGGCGTGAATCTTGCTTCTCGCTCCAGCCTCGTCGTCCGCGCGCGCTCGGCCATTCCTTCCATGCGGGCAAAGTAGCAATCGGGGCCAAATTCCAGCGTCCTGGACCGGTCTGAATACCTGTCCCCCCTCCGGTCATTCTCGGAGCCGCCGTTGCCTCCTCCTCCTTCTCTGTTTTCTTCCTCCTCTCCTATACCTCCCCCCCCTCTTGTCAGAAGTGGTGTTTGTGTGTGTAATGACTGAGGGAGCTGTATCTTCCCAGCTAGCTGCTGCCCATGTTGCTGACGCCGATCCACATGACGTTTCTGCATACCATGCGATAGGGAGCATCGGAGCGCCTCCTGAGATAATGCCCTTCATTTTCTACGCCAAAGACCTTCTCTTTTAACCTCCTTCTGTCTCTTCAGGAAAACCAATGCTTCTCCTTTGGAGGCGCCTTCCGCTCCCCTTTTGGGGCCTCTCTCCACGCTTCGTCCTTTTAGGTACTTTGCCCGACCAAACCGGTACCAGGCAACAGATGATCAGGAGTGGATCTTGAAAAATGAAGGACTATGCAAAGAGAGGATACGTTATGAAAGAATAAGATCGCGAATGATAAGAAATGAGATGTCAAATTCACCTCCACGCGTAATCGCCTACCGAGGAGGTCAAAACTAAAAATTCTAGGAACGCGCTCGTATGAGAGAGCAAGGGTAAGCTTAACCAAATCGATCAATTTGAATTGCCCATGAAGTAGGAGAAAAAAGAGCTTTAAAATATCACATCCTTTCCTCCAACAAAAAAAAAATCCTTGGCATGAGTCGTCTTATTCTCCTGTCCCAATGTCTGCCTATAAAATATTCCTGGGTCACACATACACATAATACTTAGTGACATGCACAATCTGATCGCAACTCCGCCCTGGGCTTTCTCGCCATGACAGGAGGTATCTGATGGCAGCTTACCACCAGAAACAAGAGCGTTATAAGCTAACAAAGTCCTCAATGCGAGGTCTTGGTTAAGTTTAATCTTACACAACGGAGCCAGTTCATTTAGTCATGAAGGTTAAAAATGTATTCACGTCTTTCATTCACCACACGCTGGTATGCGGTGACTCCAAACAAACCTTTGAAATTGCAAATTAAAGCCACACATTCACAATTTATTCTTTGGTGTTCTCACACCATCCGTTCAATTATCCTGTGTACAAAATCATTCAACATACATAGATCAGAGGAAGAAATAAAGAGAAGAGAGCTTTCCATATCAAACTGGAACAAGCATTTTTGTCAAATTGTATGCATTTATTTATTTTTCTGATCAAGTATTTCATAGGGTATCTCTTTATTCATTTCAAATTCAGAAAACATTCGTTTTTCAAAAGTTGGGGATTAGTAAAAGGGGATATTATGTAGACGAAACAAATTATGACCAGAATTTCGCTAAAGTTATTTTCCACTTCAAAATATTTAACAGTAAAACATTTATCAACGCTTTCAACGACATTTCAACCTCTGAAACATTTAACGTACCATATAATTATTTTATTATAATATAAAAAAGTGAGTTGATTGGCATTGTAATTCTTATTTAAGCTAAATCGAGCTTGATGTTACACTACTATATTTAGTTAGTTTTCAAATATCTAAATAGCAGTATTAGTAGGGGTTTTTTTTTACAAAGGTTATATAGTAGCTGTGTCCTTAATGTCTTGTGTGTCTTAAAGAACAAGTAGCATGTATTTGTAGCTAAACTTAGCATCTATGCAGATTTTTTCTCTGGTTTTTAAGAAGGATAAGAGCTGCATCAAATGCCTTCTTCGGAGAGAGACAATGGAGCAGCCGAATGATGTCTACTTTTAGGATGCCAACAAAAAAATAAAGAAAAAGTTATATTTTAATTTACTTATTTATATACTAAAATAAAAAAAAAAATCTATTAAAATATGTGCATAATGTGCTCCCAGACATTTTTAAGACCATTCTCTTAAACGCTCAACTAAACGCTCCCTTTTCTCTGCGTTTCATTAGATTAGATTTTAACGGATCAGATTCCCACAGGTGAGAAGGAAGAAAAAAGTGGTTTAATCCAATGAGAGTTTGCTTACTGTACACATAAGGAAGGGACAAGGCAGAAAAAAAGAATAAAAAAAAAACAAAGTAACAAATTATTTTTTTAAGGAATTCACTCACTTTGACCCGGTCGTAGAAACAGAAAGAAGGAGAAATTAAAACAAAAATAAAAGATTGAATAACGAGATGTGGACAGTAAATCTATCATCTTTAACCCAGGGGAGGGGTGAAAGGGTAAAGGGAGCAGCATTCGAAATTCCTCGGAACAAATCCCTATGAAGAGCTTAGGCGTGTGCTTCAAACTACGAATTTTTAGCCCATTGTGTTTGAAGGGGGGCGGGGGTGATAAAGAAGTAGAATAGTGGCAAAATCATGGCCGCAAAAGCTCACTAGGAGATAAACTTGGTGAATAGAAGGGGCAGAAGGACGAGAATAAATGCGTAAGAATAAAAAGAACTCTCAAACTTCCAAAAATACATTTGTAACTAAGGTCATAAACTCAAAGCTAAAAACTAATTATAGTCATAAACCTAATGTTAAGATTTTTTATTCCCTACCATTTCTTATTCCATACATTTCCATTTGCATCCCTACACTCATCATTCCTACCTACAACTGGATACAATTGTTTTAAAACATTGCCAGATTGTATTTGCCTATATGCCAAGGAGGTAGGAACAATACCGGAACAAATTTTAAGCCACAAAAGCATTGTTCAGGAGAAAGCGGCTTCCACATGTTATCAATTGTCTCTTACATCCAGTAATGACACTGTGGCGGCTATGTTTGTTTCCGCCATATTGGGATCGTAATTTTTTTTAACTCACTCCGAAATCTCGAGGAAACCAGAGATATTTAATCATATTAACTTTGCCAGGCTTTTTAGTTCTGTCAAAATGTTTTCTTCAGTATTTGTGAAATTATTATTTCAGGTAGTGCTCCACTCTTCCGTATTTCCTTAAATTACAAATGTTCCTCTTTGTGTTTTCCGTTTTTAATTTTTAGGTGTCTCTTCTTTTGTCTCGGGATTAAGCAACATCAAGCTGCGTTGTTGTTTTTTTTTTACTTGTCATTTACTTTAAATTATGTATTTTTCCTTATATGTGCATGTTTTCTTATTTTATCGCTTTTGCATTTCCCGCCGGCCCTCGGCACACAACCATCAACCTGCTGTTTCCTTCCACTTACAGAAAATTGAAGGTACACACACAACTTGTTTAAAATGTTTTGCAATAACTCATAGGGGTTACTCCTTGAGCCCCTCGCTGCGTTCCATTTTTAAATCACTCCACCCTTCCCAACTCTCCCCCCTTTGACTGACACCTCTACAGTGACGACTGTCCCACTTGAGTCTATGGCATCCTTAAATTGACGTGGGCTGAGTTTGAAAATGACAAATTTTACCTGATTTTACAAAATTCGATTACACTCGTTTTCTTTTTATCTTTCGAGAGGTTTAGGTGTGTGATAGAAAAAGTTTCGCCAAACAAACTTAAACTTTTACTTTTCCAGTAGGTGTCATTAAAACGTCTTTTCCATTGTGTAAAGGTGTGTCGAGATGGAAGTGAAAAAAATCGAGATCTCTGCTCTCGTGCGCCCGGGCCACAAGAAGTTCGACATCGCCAAGCGGCTCAACGCCAGCCGGATAATGGTCTACAGAGTCGTGGAGACGTTCAAGAACGAGGAAGACCTCAAAGATTGACCTCATTAGGGCAAGCCTCAAGTTGTAAACCATTTGGCTGTAAGAGACCTTGATGGTGTCCAGAGCTGTGATTGAGAAGGGCGGCAAGAACTAGAGGTGTGTGAAAAGGCCTTTGCTCACCGATCGTATGCGAGAAAAAAGTCGGGAGCGCTGTGGTTGCCTTCTCAACGACCTGAAGAGTCATGGAAATCGAATTCTCATTTTTTTTTCTGACTACAAAACCTTCATAGTCGATCTAATCATCAAAAAGCAGAACGATTGTGTAGTAAGTTTTGGCCAGGACGTCTCCGAGGTCCATTGAGTGTCCACGACCAAGCACCCGGCCTCCGTGATGATACTCGGCGTCGTAGCTTCGAATGGTGAGAAAATGCTGCCCTTGTGGTTCGCGGCCGGTTAGAGGTTCACTGTGGTCGAATACATGGAAATTTTGGCCACGAAAGCCATGCTTTGGGTAAGAAAGATAAGGAAAAAGGCGAATCACGTTTTTCAGCAGGACGGTGCTCGGGCCCACACGCCTAAGACTGTGCAAGAGTGGTTAAGGTCGAACAGGAACTTCTGGTCGAAGGACATTTGGCCGCCGCAGTCGCCCGACCTCAATCCCATCGACTACAACGTGTGGCAGCATGTCGAGGGCAAGGTCCGCAAGGTCACACACAGCAACATCGACGAGCTGAAGTCCTCCGTCAACCGCGTCTAAGCTAGCATGAGGAAGGACTTCGTTCGAAGAGTGTGTGCGGCCTTAAGGTCTCGCCCTAAGCACGTTCTCGCTGCCGAGGGCGCCCACATTGATTAATAATACAATTTAAAAATAGTTATATGTTAAAACAATAAAAAGGAAAAAGGCGAATCACGTTTTTCAGCAGGACGGTGCTCGGGCCCACACGCCTAAGACTGTGCAAGAGTGGTTAAGGTCGAACAGGAACTTCTGGTCGAAGGACATTTGGCCGCCGCAGTCGCCCGACCTCAATCCCATCGACTACAACGTGTGGCAGCATGTCGAGGGCAAGGTCTGCAAGGTCACACACAGCAACATCGACGAGCTGAAGTCGTCCGTCAACCGCGTCTAAGCTAGCATGAGGAAGGACTTCGTTCGAAGAGTGTGTGCGGCCTTAAGGTCTCGCCCTAAGCACGTTCTCGCTGCCGAGGGCGCCCACATTGATTAATAATACAATTTAAAAATAGTTATATGTTAAAACAATAAAAACGTGTCTATCTGCATCAAAACGATCATTGTGTCCTTTGTTGAGAACGTCGCAACAAGTGTAACAGGACTTTTGCAATACCCGGTATAACCGACAAAATTATATCCGATAAGATTAAGGTATTCTGAATCAATGAAAGGTGGGGAGGGCCATCTGCAAATTTGTTTATCGCGGCTGCTACACCCATCGGATATACTTCCCTACCCAATCTCGAACTAACAGGAGAGGCGGTGGGGGTTGGTATTATTGTTGCGGACTTTCTATGCCCCTCACTCACACAGATCGACACTTCCCCCCGCTATCTTCGATGTAATTCTTGCTACTCTTACCCTAAGCCCCTCTTCTTTGACGAACTGGGTGAACTCCTTAAAGTAGCCTTTTCAAACTCCTCTGCCGTCGTAGTGGTACTCGATGACTTCATTATCCCCTAAAACACTACCTTACATCAACGACTCTTTGAAGTCTTCGAACCTTTTCCTTTCTCCCAACTCATCATTTTCCCCAGCCACACCCACGAAAACATTCTTAATCTTGTTTTCTCACAACACCTAGTTCACTGACTCTGTCATGGACCCCTTAAATGATATCTCTGATCACTTTAATATTCAATTGGGTTTAACTCTACCTTCTCAAACTAACCTCCCTAATGGTACTGTCGCACGGTCACACTACGGTAGACTACTCCATTGACCTTGAACTGATGTCTTTGAATCTCGCCTCATTTCTCCTGGATAGCCTCACTCTATCATCCGATTCTGACCTCAACCTATCCTTCCGCTCTTTTTCGTAGTAACTTTCCTGCTAAATAGACACTCACGCTCCCCTTTGTCCAACTTCCTCTCGCAGATCCCGCACTCTTTGGTTCTCCAACAAGATCCTTGAGGCCTATAAACACCCGAGGCATGTGGACGGAACGATCTTCTCTCGCCTATTATCTTGCAACTCATGCGTAGACACGCAAGGATCATGCCCGTAAAATCCTTGACGAAAAACAAACAAGATCCTCGTGTACTTTTTAAGCTCCTCGCTCGTCATTCGTCTCCAAAGCTTCCCCAAACTCCTCCCCTCATCCACCTTATGTGCCTTTTTCTTTTAAAAGATAGTTAATATTCGCTTTGGGGTCCAGTCTTCGTCTGCCTCTGCCACACTATAATCTCCCGTTATTTCACTTACGAATATCACTCCCCTCACCCAAGCCTCCCCTGAAGAGCTTGCCTCAATACTTCACTTATCGAAAATAAACTGCTCTCCCATTGACACTTCCACAACCAGTCTACCCAGTCTCTATGTTCAGTTTCTATCAGTCTTCTTACCACACCTACTGGCTATATCCAACCCCTCAACCCCTCCCTGACTTTAAATATGCTGCTGTTCGTCCGATCTTAAAAAAAAAATCTTGACCCCTTAAAAATCCTTCAATCTATCATCCTATCTCAGCTTCGGTTACTATCCAAGGCTCTTGAGAGTGTAGTAGCTGCCCACATCACTGAACGTATGTCCTATTTCAGCATCGTCGAAACCTTCCTGATGTGACTGACCGACTCCAGTCGCATTTGACACCATTGACCACTCCATTCTTCTTCACCGCCTTCTGACTTCTAGGGTGTCTCTGGAACTGCTCTAAACTGTTTTCACTCTTATCTGTCATCGCATACTAATTCTGTGCACATCGAAGACGAGATATGTGTGCCAGCTACTGTATCCTAGTGTTCTTAGGGGCTGTAATTGGCTCGCTCCTATTTCGTATCTACCTCCTTCCTCTTGGCTTGCTTCTGTATCGCCTAGGTATATCCTTCCATTTCTATCTGATAACGCGCAAATATTTCTCTACCACTCCCCAAACTCGTTTTCTGTGACCGTCACTAATATTTTCTCCGCTTATGAAATGATTACTGAATGGAGATCGGATAACTTCCTCAAACTCAACCATGAGAAAGCTGATGTTCTTTTGATGGGCACCTCAGTAGATTTCGCTCGCCCTAAAAAAAAGAGCCCCCTCTCTCAATCAAGGTGGCTCACTGATTGCGTTCTCTGACAACATTAGAAACCTAGGTGTTTCCTTTGACAGTCAACTCAATTTCAAATCGCATGATGCTAATATCAGCAAATCGTCTCTCTGCATTCTTCGTAACCTCAGTCGTATCCTGTCCCGCTTTGGCTGAAACAGTTTCGAGATATCCAGCCATGCCTTTGTTATCTCTCACCTTGTTTAGTTTAACTCTCTTCTTACTGGAGCCCCAAGACTAGAATTTGTCTCCTTCAACTTGTCCAGAACTTTGCGCCGCAGTTCTCCACCGTCGAGGATGGTTCTCTCGTGACACACACATGCTCCTAGAACTGCAATGGCTGCCCATTAAATTTTCAATTTCTTTAAAGTCCTCCTTCTCACATTTAAAATTCCAAGCACCGCAACTACCATTTACGAGTCCTCCAGAATGGCTGTATTCAGACAACAAAGAGCCCTTCGCACTTGAAGTACCCTCCTGCTTTCGGTTCCTCGCACTAGTTGCAGGCCCTGCCTGCAACTAGTAAATCGAGGAAACTTGATTTGAAAAGAGCATACTTTGCAGGTCTTCGTGCTGGACTGACTGATGCGAAGCTAGAAGTGTGCGATATTGTTGAAGACTCGTGGAACAGTTTCAAAACCACATTCATGAGTCTTCAATCGAGTTTCATCCCTCTGAAATGTCCCCGTCGGTCTTCTGTTCAACCAAAGTGGTTTAATCGAGAAATCGGCCAACTGCTTAGGGAGAAGAGAACTGTGTACCGGCAATCAAAGATCTCGGATGACTTTGAAGAATACCTGAGGCTAGCCAGGAGAGTAAAGTCCAGCATAAGGGCGGCTAAGCGGTCTAGGGAACTCCAAGTGGTGAGACTCTGTAAAGAGAATCCCAAGGAGTTTTTTTGGATATGTGAACAGCCGTAAACCAATCCTTCAAACGATTGGCCCTTTGAGAAATGAGGAGGGGGCATTAAAGCACTTAGATGCAGAAAATGCAAACCCCCTCAACGAATACTTCTCTTCAGTGTTTACTGAAGAGTGTGGTCCCATCTCCCAGCCAATGAATTCCTACTCGGGGGAAAAGCTGGAGGATATTGGACTTCACCGAAGAGGAAATAAAAAAGAAGATCACTGACCTAATGACGAATAAGTCACCTGGCCCGGATGAGTTTCTACCTAAAGTGTTAAAAGAAGTGCGCGATCAAGAGCCACGACACCTGAGCGCAATCTTCAACATATCACTCCGGACCGAATGCGTTCCTAGAGACTGGCATGAAGCGGAGGTGACTCCTATCTTCAAGAAAGGAGGCCGTAGCCAACCGTCAAACTACCGACCTATCAGTCTGACTTCTATAGTCAGTAAACTCATGGAAAGCACGATGGTGGACAAAATGACGTCGTATTTAGAGTCAAACCTACTACTGAGGAGTTCCCAGCACGGCTTCCGAAGGCAACGGTCATGCCTGGTTGCCCTGTGCAAGCCAGGGCAACCAAACTGATTCCCTCTATCAGGCACAAAAGTTAGATGATAGATTAAGGGAATTAGATCTGTTCTCGTTGGAAACCCGTAGACTGCGTGGTCAGCTCATCGAAGTTTTCAAAATACTTCGAGGTTTCGACAATGTTGACTACGGGGATATTTTCACACTTGTTGAGAGCAGAACAAGAAATCACGGCTTTAAACTTGAACTGAAGCGTTACAACCGCGATCTGTGTGGAAAGTTTTTCACGTACAGTATCTGCGGTAGTTGGAACGCACTTCCATTGGAATTTTTCAACAGTGAATCTGTTGACCATTTCAAGTCAAGACTAGACAGGGTCTTGAAAAATGGCCGTGAAAGGACGTAAAGCATTTGAGGCAGAGATGTGCCCGTTTGACTGCTAGTCCAAAGGTACCCTCATTGAATGGACCGTAAGGTCTTCTAGGGTACCTTCTTTACTTGCTGTTGTTACTCTGTAATTGACCCTATGATGTGGAATGCTCTTCCTCCTAGAGTACTTTCCTCTTCCTCGCCTGGCGCTTTCAAGCTGGTTCTGAGAACCCACTTTTCTGTGAGACCAATTCCTAATCGATAGACGGGCGCACTGCGAAGGCGTCAAGGGCTTGATGGCACCATATAAAACCTCTATTATTATTACTAATATGGAAAATTAAAGGCCTTGCACTACAACATGAATTTTCATCGTGGGTATTGATCAGAGGCCCCTTTCCTAGAACAGCTCTTCTAAGGGGGTTTCCCTGGGGCCGCATGGTGAGGTGAGAATTCGAAAAATAGGCGAAAGAAAATTAATGATCAAAATTAAATACGAGGGGCGGTCAATAAGTTTTGCAATTCGGATATAAGGAAACGAGATATGAGGAAAAGTGTTTTATTATTTTTCAATATAACTACCCTCGACTTCAATGCAGTTGCGCCACTTGTCCCTGAGGCTTCGAATTCCCGACAACCAGAAATCTCACGAATGCTATTCAATCCACTCCTGGACGGCGAGCTGGACATCTTCATCGTGCCCAAACCGGCGTCCACGCAGTACAGCCTTGAGCTGGCGAAATAAAAAGTAGTCGCTAGGGGCCAGATCTGTACTGCAGGGGGATGGTTGAGCTCCTCGAATCCGCACTCGCGCAGGGTAGCTTGTGTAACTCTGGCCTTGTGGACGTTGATGACGTTGAAGTTGATCATGGGGCGTGAGGTTTCTAGGGACCTAACGGACAGAGACCTTGGTCATGGCCAAATTGTCGTGAATGATGTTGATAACACCTTCATGTGATATTCCAAGTTCTCGCTCGATTTCTTCGACCTTCACCCGTCGATTTTCGAGGATCATCCTCTCCACACGGGCCACATTGTCCTCGTTGGTCACGTCTGACGGGCGTCCTGGACGGGGGTCATCTTCAAGGGACTCACGACCATGGCGGAACTCCCTATTCCAGTGAGCAATGGTTACATAGGAAGGGGTGGTGTCGGTGTACACTGCAACCATGCGTTTTCGTCTATTTAAGAAGTAGTAGCTGATCTCGATCAGCTACTGCTTCTTAAATAGACGAGGTAGGAGCGTGCGGCTGCAGGTCCTGACTTGTCATAACTCGTCCTAACCCCCCCACAAACAGCCATCCCCCTTCCTCTGTTTTGCACTACCGATTTGCAAAACTTATTGATCGCCCCTCGTATCGCTAAAGATGTGATAGTGTTATGACTGATAAGATTGAACCCAGTGACTACATATTTTACTCACTCTCTCATCGAAATTTAACTCCTTTCCCTCAATATACCCATGTTAAGTCGAAAATATTAACAAATAAGATCAAATTTCATCTATTTAGACATGTTTTCTAATAAACTAGTAGTGGAGTGGGCTTTGCTCAGTGAGAAAGATTGAAAATACCTTTCTTATCTCCTACATTTTTTCAAGATTGCTTCAGTATCCTCGGAGAGAGGCGAGGGGTTTAAACTACCATGAATTCACGTACAATTCGGTTAGAGCAGGAAAATTAATTACCAACTCTTTCACGAAATCTCGCTACAGGAAGGAGGTTCAAGTTGGGACTTCTGAGTACCACTACTCTTTATATGAATTGGTTCCAGGAGGATTATAATACATATGTACCCTCTCCCGATCGTAGTATTAATGGTTGATTTCGTCGTTCTTACAAATTTTCAGGTTTCATTTTCCTTTTAATATTCTCCTTTCGCATTCATCTACTCGTATCTGTCCCTCGATCATTCTTTTTGTATCGAGTTTCTTACACCAGTTTAATTTCCTTTTTTTATGAAAATCTTATCGAAATTTGCTTTTGTTCAGCGCAGAAATAAAACCATGTCCATTGTCCAGGGGCATAAAAAATTAACTCGTATTTACATAAATTCCTCTCAGGGAGGCAGTCAAGGAAGTGGGACAAAAATTGACAGGAACTTCGTGTCAGGAAAAAATCCGGCGATAAAGATTGGTCTCTTTTTGGGAGGAGCCCGAAAATGCGTCGGATCCTTGTAATATGTTTCATCCATGGCAGGACTTCACGTTTCTTGCTAATGAGAAACAAAGATGAAAGTCTCGGGAAGGAGTTTTTCGATTAAACAGAACACATTGAAACTTTACATTACTTTAAGTGCGCCAAGAATTGTGGTGCAACCCTGAAAGTCAACGTTCAACACCTGCTCACTAAATGAGCTCAAGAACTGCGCACTAAATAGTGAGTTCAAGACCTGACTACTAACTACTGAGTTCAAGAACTGCTCACCAAATAGTGAGTTAAAGATCTGAACACTAATGAGTGAGTTCAAGATCTGAACACTAAATAGTGAGTTCAAGAACTGCTCACCAAAGAGTGTGTTCAAGACCTGAACACTAAATAGTGAGTTAAATACCGGCTCAATAAATAATGAGTTCAAACCTGTTGAATAAATAAGGAGTTCAAGACTTGCTCAACAAATAAAGAGTTTAAGACCTGTTTACTAATAATGAAGTTAAAATTTGCTCACGATCTAAATAAGAGTTTACAACATGCTCGGTAAATTATGAGTTCTAGACCTGCTCACTAAATAGTGAGTTCAATACTTGTTCGATAAATAATGATTTCAAGACCTGATCACAACCTAGTGAGTTCAAAACTGCTCACTAAATTGTGAGTCAGTGCAAGATATACTTTGTTTGTAGCAAGCTGTTGATTGCTTAAAATTTATTGCGTTATTTGTTTTTTGTTTTTTTGTCGTACCGCGACAAAAAAACCCTTTTACTGTATTAAGGCAAGGTCAAATAATTAAATATAATTATGGAAAGGATGCGTGATAGAAGACGATAAAATCCACGGGTTGTAACACCCATAAAAACACGTTTGATATGAGGGACACAAAAAGATCCAATTCGCTTTTCCTAACGGGACCTGAAGCACCAAGTTGAGAAAATGGAAATGACGAGGTACTTAGAAGGGACTCCTGGAGTGAAGAAAGGAAAGGATTGTCAAGGGATGATGCCACAGGAAACTTCATAAATCGAAGAAATTCCATTTTAAAAGACCCAAGGACAAGAAAGGATACAAGAACACAGCGACTCAATCGAAAGAAATTGATACTTTTTGCGAGCTCGAAGCAATTCTTGAGAGTCGTGTGTCGAGTCAATTGGGTACGAACCCATTAATCACAGGGACGGAAACGGAACTTCACTGCGAACTTTGCCTTCCGAAACATCACTTCTCCGGTGGACATATGCACGTCATGATCTCGACCCAGGTTTTAACCATGTACCTAAGAAAGCATGTCCAATATACCGCCGAGAAATACAACATGGTGCGACACTAAAACAAGATGTTTAATCTGTCCTTTTCCCTGTAATTGGATCTAGCCAGGCAAGGAGAAAATTAAAGGATAAGAATACTATGAAATCATGTTTAACGTAAATATTCAGGGATAAAAATAAAAATTATTATCGTAGTATAGCTTTTTAACCCTGAATGCTAGGGCAGGAGTAGTCAATTTGAACTTCTAGGCAACAAGTTGGTACAAAAAACACGGGTAATTATTAGTTATTCAAATTCCCTTGTTGTGAACTAATAGCAAATAATTCCGTGAAAACAAGAAAATAAATTAAAGGGAGATTCCTGAGCAATTTCTCTCAGGAAAGCGACCACCGCGAGAGCAACCATCATGTGTAACTAGAAATCAGGGATTACGTTTTTCAAGAAAACAACCGAGATGACTTCCACTTCAAAGCAATTGTCAAATAATCCGTAGCGCTGGGCTTGTCAGTGAAGTTGCCATCGAATATCCTACCGCCCTTGTTTATCTGGCCTCCTATAGGGTGCGATTGGTAATTTGTCGCCGTTGGCAACTCTGAAGGCCGTGCATGCATGACGTCTGGTGTCGGTTCTCTTTTCTTCTTATCATAGTAGAGTTAGTTGTGCACCGTCTGAGGGGAGAGTAATACCATGGCTGAATTTAATCCTCAAAAATTTGGAAAGAGCAAGCTGTGCTGTTCTGTATTCACACCAGGAGCTCCAATACGAAGAGCTCATAATGTTTGGTTATCACTTTGAGAACAATGCAGAGAATCAGGAAATAGTTGCAAGAGTCAAGCTGGGATTACGAGGGAACTTCACTCTAACCGTTCTGATATGAAAAAAACCCCGAATGTATTGTGGAGATCCAAACTATCATTGACAACGATCCGAGCAAGTCAATGAGGTCCATAAAAAGGGACAAGGGAGTGTGTTAGTTTCTCACCAGGCAGTTAGAGCATGAGGCCATCCGCTACTACTCATACAAGAAGAGAAAGGTTCAACTTCTGTCGCAGAAGATGAAGAACAATCGGAAGGAATGTGCCTTTAAGCATGTGAACAAACTGAAGCCTCCACTCGAGCCTGCCTTGCTTTGGTTCTTCTCAGACGAGAAGAATTTCTGTCAGGACCAACCAGGTGGTTAACTCACAATACAACCGCTGAATTGGAGTGTCTCCCAAAGATGTACCGAGAGTCATGGAGACCAAATTCCCAGCCCATACCATGGTTTTTAAGGTGATCAGTAGTGAGAGCCACGTTATGTCTCCGTTTATTTTCTCGGAGGGACTCAAACTCAATACGGAGGGCTACAGCAAGGGCCTGGGGGGAGTTGGAGTTTGTGTTGCACTAGATCCAGGTAGCGGCCGCTGGAAGACCGTACGTGTAGTAACAGAATCTGCAACATGCCAAACAAACAGGAGGAACCATACTTGGCTGTCAAATAATTTCTTTGACATCATTCCGAACATCTGGCCTACTCACTCTCCAAACTGCCACCCCATAGATTTATACTAAAGGGTTAAAAGCGAAAAGGAAATTCCCTGTTTTAGTCGTTAGGTTATCGTGAGCTCATACTTTACTAACCTGACTTAAATTAACTTAACCTGACCTAACATAACCCAATTTAACCTAACCTGACCTAAAAACTTAATCTAACTTAACTTAACATGACCTAATTTAACCTAACCTAATAACTTAAGCTAACTTGACATAACAACCTAACCTAACTTAACATTTGGGGGGCGTGAGTGAAAAAGAAAGAGACCAACGAGTGTCCGTGGCTAAGATCACCACGGTTTTCATCCAGTTAAACAGAAAGAGCGTCTAAAAGGCCGACAGCAGATTCCGACGCCGATTGGAAGCCGTGGTTGAGGTCATCGGTGACTTTATTGAATAAAATGAATAGTACAGCAATCCTTAAGGTTGTTAACATGTATCTCTTTGATAAATATACCTGTGTAAATGACCTTTCTCTGTTATTTTCTTTTATATTGAACTTAGGCGACAATTTACCCGCCGCGCCATGTATATGTAAGTGTTGGGAAATGGAAAGCGCTTAGTTTCCCATTTGAACAGCGTTAAACCATCTTGGTTGTATTGGTTGAGCCACTGGTTAGTGTTCAAATTAGGGGCAATGACTTTACAACGGCTGCTATACAGCTTGAATCAGATATTTACATACACATGACAGCATTCTCCAATTTAGGGGTTTATATGTATTTCTCACCCTTAATACGAGTATTGTTTGCAAATTGGTTTATACATATTTACCCATATATATATATATATATATATATATATATATATATATATATATATATATATATATATATATATATATATATATATATACGTATAGTTGGGCAGCAGATTTTCTTGGAAACATATTTATTTTATTGAAAACGACTGCTAACTAATTGTTTTCTTTTCGAGTGTCTCGATTTGTCTTATATACCGCTTTTGGTCTTGGCTTAACCCGTGGATTAGTTCCTCCAAATTCATTAGAGAGTCGTGAGGCACGAGGCAGAAAACTGGTTCACTAACCAAAACGAAATTCTTTATTGGCCTGAGGCATTAAGATATATGTATACACTTATCGTTTCCAAAGGCTAAACAATTGTGACTAGGGAATAAGATACAGAGCTCTTATGTATCTGGTTAATTGTGTTAACATTTATACGAAAATATTTATAGGAAATGGAATTTCTTTAAATGCTTGAGACTCTATAATGGTCAAAGGATTAAGATGGGGGGGGGTATTATTAGGGGCTGGCGGACGGGAGGAAGGCAAGATGAATTGCGAATTTGTTTGAATATTTAATTTTGGTTGCTTTTCCTTTATGTATAATGTATATGGACTCTAATATAAGCATTTGTCGTTGATTTGGGGGGGGGGGCTGCTAAGATTTCGGTATTCTCTTCGTGACTTCCGGTCTAATTGTTTTCCATGCTTTCCCAACGTATGTCCCCTGGGGGCACCGTTGCTTTGTTTCGGTCATTCCGATATATAAATGAGGTTGGAGTTCAGTCTCCCATTTTACAAGTATATTCACATATAAGGTGACTTCTTTGCTTGGGTGTTAGGATAGGTCCTGGGTTGTTTCTCATTATGAGATTGGAGGTGCATTTGTTGTTGTAATGGGTTGAGGAATAAGTTCTTGCGGTTTTATCAAATTTATTCATTTCCATTAACAATTTTAGAAAAACTCCATTTTTAATTGATAACAATATGCAATTTAATCAATAATGTATTCTCCGTTGTTATTTACTTCTTCCGAACGTTCAACTAGTTTTTCGATGCTTCTGCAATAAAAATCTCTGGACTTTGACTCGAAGAATTCGTCTAATCAGGTTCTTAATTCCACAGCAGTATTGAACGAAACGCCAGACAAATTGTTGGAGAGTGATCGGAACAGATGGAAATTCGATGGGGCCAAGTCTGTCGAATATGGAAAATGTGGCAGGATTTCCCATTTAAGCGTTTGGATAGCGTCTTTTGTCATATTGGCAATGTGAGAACGAGCATTGTCGTGCTACAGAAGGACTTCATAACGGCGATGAGGTCGCTTTTCACGAATAGCTTCGGCGAGTCGATACATTTGTTGAATGGAGAGTTCTGCATTGACAATCTCGTTGTTCGACGGGAGCTCATAAAGAATGATGCCTTCACAATCCCACCACACACACAGCATCGTCTTTTATGGATGAAGTCCTTGTTTTAATAGCGGAAGTGTTTTTTTATTGGGGCTAAGCCATTGTTTTCGTTGGTTCATGTTGACATAAACACACCACTTTTCGTCGCCAGTGATGATGCGGTTAAGAAATATGTCCTTATATCCACGATAAGTCTTGTGGCGAACAAGCAAACCTGCGGCAATCGTGGAGCGTTGAAGTTTGTTGCTTTCGCTAAAAGCGTGTGGAACCCATGCACTGAGTTTTTGAACTTTCCCCATCGAATGAAGGTGATTCACTACAGTTTTCTGATCACACGCCAATTGTACAGCCAATTCTCTAGTCAACTGACGAGGATTTTCATGAAGAAGGTCGTTCAATCAATCCTGTTCCAACTTAATAGGGCGACCAGAACGTTCTTCGTCATTAAGATTGAAATGACCGTTTTTGAAACGTGAAAACCACCATTGAGCTGTCCTTTCTGATAAAGCATTTTCTCTGTACACAGCACAAATACCGCGACGAACTTTGGCTGCGTTTGCATTGTTCCCGTCTCAATTGAAAATGAATAACAACAAGTGTCGAAAATGCGCCTTTCTTTCAACTTGACATTCCATTTTAAGGGTACAGAACAAAAATTAAATTAACACAACTTTTAAATAAACCGCAATGACTTATTACTCAACTTCAAGACGTAGCCTAAGCAAAAGCCTAATAGTCTACGCTGTTAAGAGACGTAGCCTAACCTCTGTAAATTTTGCTCTCATTATTTATTATTGTTTCTTAATATGTGCACAAATCACGTCAACCAAACTTAAATCAACACTACATTAAAAAAAAAACGCAAGAACTTATTCCTCAACCTAATAGTAAGTTAGTCTCATTTTGTCTTGCTTTGACTCCTCTGTTTATGATTTCATTTATGACTCTTTCATCTGTTTGTAGGCTGTGCTCATCATGTTCTTGTAGTAGAGTTTAATGGTGTTCATTTCTGCTTGTTGATTGGTACTGTCATTAGGTGATATATACCATTTTTCCATTTTTTGGCGGATAGAGGCGTGTATGTCTCCGTTTGTGAAACCATTGTTTACAAGTACTTGTGTAGCACGCTCGAGTTCTTCGTGTGTATCTTTCCATGCTGAGTAATGGGTGAACGCGCGGTTGATGTATGCATTTATTACGCTTTTTTTGTAACGCTCAGGCCATTTGCTTTTTGCATCCATGCACAGACCTGGATTTGTATTTTGGACGTAAACACTGGTAGTTATTTTGTCTTTATGTTTAGTGGAAATGGGAGTTGGTTCATTTGGCTATTTTCGATTGCATAGTTTAGTTAAGAGAAGAGCATTTTTTAAAAATGTTCCAGTAGTTTCTGCGTAACAAAAAAGCGTAATAAATTAAATATATATATATATATATATATATATATATATATATATATATATATATATATATATATATATATATATATGTAATTATTTTAATACTTAATTGAAGCCCATTTTGCTTTAATTACACCCATAATTCTCCGTGGAATGGATTCATTTCACCAAGTTTTCCCCAATTTGTCGCTATCTTTCGAAAACAGCTTGTAATTTTTCATCCAGTTGTTTTATTTGTCCTTATGGTACTTCTTATTGCTTTTCCAACCATTACCCTCAGTTGATCTATTGGATTCAAGTCTTGGTTCTGTGGTGGCCTCTTGGTCTGGTTAGAGGCATGGCATGAGCCATTGTCATGCCTACATAATTTCATTTTATGGTGTTGTAAGATGCCATTTCTGGATAGATGACCCTAAAATTTCTGAGAAAATGGTGGTATAAGTTGCCCTGATGTAGACTTGCAGGCCCATGCCATGGTGGAATCACCTCCATGCTTTACAGTTTGAAACCACATTTTTTTTAATGGAATTACATAAAGTATATGTAAACAAACACTATTATTTTTTTCATTCATTTCTTTCATCTGACTAGATAACTTTAGACCATTGTTCATTTGTCTCATTTATGTGATCTTTGGTTAACTAAGGACGGGGTTTTTTTCTCTTTACCTCAGATTTCTGTGATCTTTCTTGCCTTGACTCCTTTTAGTTCTTGATCTTTAAGTCTCCTTCAATTTTTTCTGGGTGATCCTTTTGAACCTGAAGCTTCATTGAAGTCTACAGCATGTTCAGATTTTTTTAGTCGCGTGCGAGTCAGGTCGCGAGAGACTCTACATCTCACTATATCGATCGGTCGGTCGGTCCCCGTTTTGCTCTTTTTTTTTGTAATAACATTGTAACTATTCGGCTGATTCTAACGAAATTTGAAACCCTAATGATGTTTTACATTCTATTTTTTCAATGCTATAATTGTCAAAGTCCGCTCAAGGTTAGCCTGGGAATTATTTTGTTTTGGCAATAACATCATAACTATTCGGTCGATTCTAACAAAATTCAAAACCATTATGTTGTTTTACATTCTCTTACAAGTGGTATAATTGCCAAAGTCCTATCAAGTTATCCCTGGAAATATTTTGTTTTGGCAATAACATCATAACTTTTCGGCCAATACTCTGTAGATTAGACTAGGCTATGCTTTACCCTGCTAGGCAAGCCTAGAATAGGCTATGCTATGTTAGGCTATTATAGGTTAGGCTATACTATGCTAAACTATGCTAAGATATAATGTACAAGGGTAAGATATACTATGCTAATTTAGGCTATTATGCTATGCTAGGATAGCATATAATATGTTAGGCTATACAATAAGAAGCTATTCTTGACTAAGGTATAATACAGGGTAACCCCTCTCCCCCCAAAAAAACGGGCCCCAACTTTCGATAGCTCTCATTTCTTAATTTTCTGCAAGGATTGAAGGAAATTATGGTGATAACTAGTTAATTGTATTTAAAAACATCATATCAAAGCATGAGCCTTTGGATTTTTCTTCTTTATTCTAGAGCACATGTTCAAGATGACCTCCATTTAGCTCTGTGCATTTCTTGAGGCGCAGCGCAAAGTTGTCCATGACGTCCTTACAAACTGACCGACTAATGGCTCTGATCTCCTCCCCGATGGCTTCCTTGAGTTCCGTGATGGTCCTGGGTCTCCCTGCGTATTTTCCGTCTTTAAGGTAGTCCCAGAGAAAGAAATATGGGGGGGATAAGGTCTGGGCTGTGAGATGCCCACTAAAAATCAGTCTTGAGACTGATCACACGGCCACCAAAGTGCTCTTTCAGCCAATCTCGAGACAGGTTTGAGGTGTGAAAGCTTGCTCCATCTTGCTGGAACCAGAACTTCCCTATAATCGATGGGAACAAGGTCTGCAGCTCCCTCTTGAAGGTTTTGAGGACCTCAACATACCGCTTCTTGGTGACTGTCACTGTTGCGTCAGATCCCGCGAAGAAGAATGGTTCGATGATGCCTCTGGCTGAGATTGCAGTCCATACCGTGCACTTAGGGGAGTGTAGGGGGCTTGGTAATCTTCTCCAGTATCTTAACTGCCATAGCCTTTCTCTCCTCCTTATCTGAGACTGTAAGGGTCTGTTTCGTCTGTATTCTGTATGGGTAGTCCTTTACATCCACTACTAGCACTCTCCTGCAAGTCCCACAGGATATACCCAGAGACTGACTTCGCTTGCGCACAGAGCGTTTTGGACTCTGCTGAACTGACTCTCTCACGCTCTCGACCAGGCTGTACGCTTCTTGGGGCGTCCTGAATGGCTTGAGCGATTGTGACTGACTGCATTGAGGATCTCCAGTGTCCCATAGTTCTCGAAGTGCTCCACCCAGTCCTGAATTCTGCTCTTGGGGGAGGGAGTCACATTCGAACTGATGCTCGAAAGTGTCCTGCACTTTCTTGAACGAGCTTGTCTTGTAGTAATGTTTGACGCAGTATATTCTTTGCTGGAGCTCTCATTGAGATCTAGTTGTGTTTACAGGGGTTGCTTCTGTAATGTCCTGAAAAGTAAGGGTGATTAGCAAATGAATGAAGGATATATCACAAAAAAGTGTGTGCAGGACCGTTTTAGGCGGTCCCCCTGTACCATTGTATAGTCTATACATGTCTAGGATAGTTAATGCTAGGCTAGGTTATACTATGCTAGACTAGACTAAGCTATACTAGGCTAGGCAGGGCATCAAAGGCTATACTAGGCTATGGTATGCTAGGTTAGGCTATGATATACTAATCTATGCTACACTAGGCTAGTCTTCGCTATACAGGCTAGGATAATCGAGGCTTTGCTGGGGTAGGCTAGGCTATGTTATGCATGCTATGCAAGCCTAGGTTAAGATCTAATAGTCTAGTCTAGGCTAGGCAATACTATGATATACTCTTTAAATAGGGTAGGGTAGGGTAATGCAGGCTATGATATACTATAGTAGACTATGCTAGTCTAGGCTAGAATATGCTAACTAGGCTAGGATAGGATAGAATATACTATACTAGGCTCTAATGAACTAGGTTAAGCTAGGCTATATGTGAGGGTATGGAACGCACATACCCGCATGCCGCCAGACAATCGTGGGAACGAAAGAAATTTGTTCTTTGAGTTGACCTTCTTCTCCTCTCCCCCCCCCCTCCGCCTTTCCGCAACTGGTGACAGGAAGCCTGACGGAAGAAGGCCTATCTCACAGAGAAGCCTAAATTCTATTTGCCTTCTTTATGATACCATGGAGATTATCAGGAAGGCACTGCGATACGCGAATCGTCGTGAATGGAATCTCTCTCTCGATTTCCCACAATCCGCGATATAAATAACATTGCCATTCATCCCTCTACAGCAGTGTCCCAAACCTACTCGCGTAACGCGTAACCCTCACGTTGAGCGAGATTCGTTGCCGTAACGTATCGACTGCCAACGCGCCGCCGAGTCAACTTGGTCGCTGTCTCAAAGTGTTCCTGAGGTAAATCCCGCCCCGCAGAGTCTGTGACTAGAAGAATACGCTCTGTTGCTCAACGTAACTTGAAAAAGAAAAGGAACATCCAAATAGTTACTGGAAGTTACTATTTGTTAGTGTCACATCCAGTTAGGAGTGAACTAACCGGAACTGCAGTCAGTAGCCCCGAACCCGTCGTCTTATCCCCCCTCTCCCCGAAAACTCGTGTCAACGCCACCCGAACCACCCCGTCTGGACCTGAGTAGTCGTCTCTCCAATCCATCACAATTAATGGTAATCTGTAAACCCAGTGTCCCTCTTAAATTACCTATTTAATTAACAGTGATTGATACTCCCATTGAGTCATTATAAATCTAGACGCTTAACGTCAGTGTTTAATATTTAATCCTTAATTCTGCCCGTTTAACTATTGCTAATTATTATATTTGTGTAAAGTAAAGTTTTTTTTGTGCGTGTGTTTATTTGTAGCTCCTCCTTTTTGACGTACCCTTGGCAAGACTTTAATTAAGAATCCCTTTGGCTAATTTATTCAACCTGTATTATGCACTCTTAGAATTCAACAATCACAAACCTCCCCTCAGTAACAAGTGAGACTTTAATAGTGAGAATCCTTGCTACGGCACAACCCACCTCTAACCAGCTTTCGCACGTTCAGTAGGAATTAAAGCATATATATATATATATATATATATATATATATATATATATATATATATATATATATATATATATATATATATATATATATATATATATATATATATATATATATATGATCGTAGATTGAGTCATAGGGTCAATACCAACGACTTAGACAAAAGCGGTGTGTCCAGATCAAGGACTAGAATAATTATTGGACCAGACTATGAGCAATTCTACGACAATATACTAAGATAGACTATACTAGACTAAGGTAAGCTAAGCTAGGCTAGACTAAGTTTTAATATACAATTGTAGGCTGCGCTAAACTAGGCTAGGTTATACTCTCCTAGGCAGGCTAGGCTATACTTTGATAACCTAGGTTAGGCTAGGCTATACTTTGATAACCTAGGTTAGGCTAGGCTAGGATATACTGTGATAAGCTCAGGTATACTATACTAAGCTAGGTTATTCTAATATATTCTATGCTAGGCTATATATGCAAGTCTATACTAGGCTAGGCTAAGGTATAATAGGCTACTCTAGCGTATACTATTTTATTCTAGGCCATTCTATGCTATGATATACTAGGCTGGGCTATACAAGGGTATGCTATGCTATGCAAGGCTATGTTGGACTAACTACGCTAGGCTAGGCTAGATTATAGCGTATCATGCTAAGGTAGCATAGGCTATACTATGCTAGGCTTTGCCAGGCTAGGCTAGCCTAGGATATACAAGGATTGGCTAGGCAATACTATGTTAAACTATTCTAAACTATATTAAGTTAGGCTATGTAATACTATACTATTCTAGGCTAGGCTATACTATGATAAGTTATACTATGCTATATTTTTGTAAGCTTTACTATCCTATATATGCTAGGCTTTACTAGGCTAGTTTTTGTTAGGCTAGGCTTTACTATGGTTTTTAGGTTAAGATAGACTATACTATACATTCTCTGCTAGGCTAGGCTAGATTAGTCTAGGCTAAGTCATACTATGCCAGGCTAAGCAATACTATGTAAGGATAGGCTATACTATGCTAGCTACGCTAGAGTATGGTATAGTATATACTATGCTAGGTTTTATTATGCTAGGTGAGGTAATACTATGGTAGGCTATCCTACGGTAAGCTAGGTTTTGCCAGGATTACTATTCGAGACTATACTAGGCTATGCTATAAAATGTTATACTATTCTAGACAATACGAGGCTATACCAGGATATGCTATGCTAGGCTATACTATGCTAGGAGATATTATACTACATATACTATATTATATTATACTTTACTATACTATGTTTTGCTATAATATATTATGCCATGTTATACTATGCTGTAATGTGCTATGCTATACTATTCTCGACTATGCAATTAGGGTGTGACCATTTTTGCGCCTTTTCAATTCTATAAATAAGGTGTAACAAAAAGTTAAGGCCCGCCATTTTAATTAAAAAATATATATCTTCATCATCCTCATCATCATCATCATCACTAACTATTATTTAAGAAGGGGATTTTTTTGAATATTTGAATAATAATTTCATCTTAGTCTAGTTATGACTTATTTTTTTATCAAAGTTATTTCTATTAATTCTTTTATAATATTAAAAAGCAAAGTGATGAAGTTCAGAAATAAATTTAAGTATCGAAATTTTGTGAGTTTTTTAAAACTCAAAGAATAAATGGTGAAGTTCAGAAAATTTAACCATGGCTGCTTTTTTTTTAGATTTAAAATTTTAATCTTAATAGTGAAGCGCAAGCTCCCTGGTTTTAGTATAATTTAGTTCTGCTTTTTGATAAGATTTTAGAAAGTTGTGACTTTTTAGTTGCGGACAACTCTACAGCTCACTATGTCGGTCGGTCCACGTTTTGCTTCTTTTCTTTTTAATAACATTGTAACAATTCAGCCAATTCTATTTTGCATTCTCTTTCGAATGATGCAATTGGCAAAGTCCTCCCATGTTAGCCCTGGAATTATATTGTTTTGGCAATGACATCATAACTATTAGGCCCATTCTAACGAAATTTGAAACCTTGATGTTGTTTTACATTCTCTTTCGAATGATATAATTACCAAAGGCCTCATAAGGTTAGCCAGAGAATTAATTTGTTTGGGCAATAACATCATAACTATTCGGCCGATTGTAACGAAATTTGAATCCATTATGTTGGTTTAAATTCTCTTTTGAATAATATAATTGCTAAGGTTCTCTTAGGGTTAGCCTGGGAACTAGCTTTTTGAGAAATAATATCATAACTATTCGGCCGATTCTAACGAAATTTGAAACCCTTAAGGTGTTTACATTCTCTTCCGAATGATAGAATTGCCAAGGTCCTCCCAAGGTTACTCCAGGAATTATTGAAAGTTTTCAATGTCGTAAGGACATAAATCAGAATAAGTAAAGGCACGCGACTTTTTGGTCAGCAGTCCTTGTTTTTTCCTGCGATTATGCAGTGAAGTCTTAATGGTAGATCTCTTATATAGGTGCTGTGAGACGTTTTCTCCAGCTCTCTTCTTTTAAACAAAGCTCTTAGGCTCTTGATATCGCTTTATAATAAGTGGTTTGAACAGCATGTCTTGAACATTTTTTTAGCAATTTCTGTATGGTGCGATCGGTAATTTGTCGCCGTTGGCAATTCTAAATTCCCCATTAGCGTGTTTTCTGGCGTCGATCCTCTCATCGTCCTATCATAGTAGACTTAGTTGTGCAACGCTTGTGAAGGAAGCAATACCATGGCTGAATTTAATCCTCCAAATATTTGGAAAATGCAAGAGGTTTTGCCAGGTATTCGCGCCGGGAGCTCTAATGTGAAGAGTGGTTGGGCGTCAATCGGAGGACGATACAAAGGATCAGAAGCTATGATTCGAGGGTACAGAAGCTCGGCAACCATAATGGCCACAAAATGTACCAAATTATATTCCCGTGGGGCTTCAAAATTAATACGGAGGGCTCCATTAAATGCCTGGGGACTTGATGTTGCAGTGGATCCATAAGGTGGCCGCTGGAAGGCCGTACGTGTGGCAGCAGGATCTGCACCATGCCAAACAAGCAGGAGGAGCCATACTTGGCTGTCAGATAATTTCTTTGACCACATCACTCCCAACATCTGGCCTCTCAACTACCGAGAATGCAAATCCCTGGACTATTATGTGAATGCTTGGTTGAAAGAGAGAACAACAAGTCCCAGTGCACCATCAAGGTGAACCATAGGTTTAGGATCACCACAGTTTTTACCCTGTTACACAGGAGAACCATCGAGAATGCCTGTAGCAGGTTTCGACGCCGCCTGGAGGCAGTGGTTGAGGCCGACAACGATTTCATTGAATAAAATGAATAGTACAGCAATCCTTCAAGTCCTTAACGTAAAAATTGGCACATATATCTTTAAAAATGAACTCTCTGTCTTATTTCCCTTTATGTTGAAGTTTGGCGACAAATTACACATCACATTCGGTACTTGTGATAGACTAGGGAGAAGTTGGAATTGTGCTTCTGTATGTTATTTAGTTTTAGTCATATTACTTATTTGGAACGAAATTGAATACGCAATAGTTATAAATTCAAGCTGAATCATAGGAAATATTGGTTTAAATTTGATTTTAAAAAATATATTATTTTATTAATTACACCCTATTTAGTAAAATACTAAGTAATTCAAACATGTTAATAAAATGTTCCAACATATTAGCAAAATATACATTATTGTCATACATAATTAGGAATAAAATAATAAATTCTAAAAAGTTTGATTTATTATGTTAAATATGAGGCGTGCTTTATACTGTTAGTATAATAAATCGTTCTGGAGCTTTTTAGGAGAGTTTGTGTTCCTAAGGACTTTCTATTTTAGCTACCTCATACAATTCAGTGCACTGGAGACGTCATTCATCATATGATTGTTAGCCTACATTTTTTCCCAATCCTCAGATTAGAGAAAGTATGAAACAATATAAAGGTATATCATTGTATTTTGAGACATCCGGAAAATATATGGAGAAATGACCGAGCGAATGAACATCCCTATCATCAGTTCCGACAAGCAAACGCACATAGTGGCACACTGCAACAACGAAAACTGCCACGAACTCGAGGCGAGCTAGAATATCGTAGAGTGATTATTAGTAACATTGTCAAGATTTTTCGGCTTGTAGAGCTAATATTTCAGAGACGACAGTGAAAGGATACCTGAGGTATCGTCCAAAATTACATAGAATATTCGTCGCAATTTGCTTCCTATAGCGTTCAAGTTTGTGTTTTAGAACAGCAGCTAAAGCAACTAAAAAAAGTTCTAAAGAAGGTAATGTGTATTTGAAGAAAGAATGTACCCAAACTAAGAAAACGCTAAAAATGCAGACATAACCATTAAACAACATATTTATCTCAGACAGTTGAACAAAAATATATGAATGAATGTTCTGAATGACTTGCGCGTATCTTCGGTCGCGGTACTTGGACATATTGTCGCATATTTCAGGCGTAATTTTATTCCATTCTTTTTTTTTAATCTTTGTTCGAGATCTTCACATTTGTCCGTTTCGAGTCATGACATTTTCACCGAATATCTACCATAAGTTTTCTATCGGGTTTAAATCAGGGCTCTGCATAGGACAGTTCGTCGATATTCTCAACACCCAAGAACAGCTATACTGTATTTGGTGTTGGGTATGTAATATTACCATGCATGAAAACAGACTTACGTACTCCCAGTGTTCGCAGAGATGGGATCACAAGTTTCTAAAGCAGATTCTTTTATACCGTAGGGTTTACTTTACCACCCAAAATGGATCAGCAGACATACTCAAGCGGTTGAAAATATGTCCCACAGCTTAATGCTGTCCCATTCGCATTCGATCTGAACAAATTAAATTTACTTTCTTTGTTAAAAAACAATCTACCTAGCTTTTCAGCACACCACAAGACATGCTCAATAGCGAAGGCCAATCTAACCTCATGATGATTTTTACTTATGAGCGTTTCTTAGCAGGAGAGTGTGATATAAGTCCAATCTCTTTCAAGTAACGTTAAACAGTCTGACGGTACAGGTTTACGACAACCTGTTTTCTTCGTCGACTTGGAGGACACAGCATCGTCATGGAGCTTCATTATAAATGAAATCACATTTTTGTTGTCGATTGCAATTCCTCAAAATGACAAACAGTGTCATTCCTATCATTACGCTGTTCAGATCAGTTTGACTACCATATTTTTGGAATAAAGCTGCTCTTTTGCACGTAACTTACAGTTTCATCCATCCTAACATGTACAATGTAGGTACATGTAAAACTTATAGCCAAGCTTATTTTATATCCGTAATTTATCATACATTACTTACTATTATTTGGTTTGATGCTACTGTAAGTTTTGTGATGGAAACCAAAGTGTCCGAATCACTATGGCCGCTAATATATATATATATATATATATATATATATATATATATATATATATATATATAAGGGCAAATACAAGTTATGCGGATGATACCAACCACCACAAGGCTTTCGCCATATTTATTCTCTGCCTTTCGAAACAATTTTGAAGACAGAAAGAAGGACGCAGAAAACTTGTATTGCTGACTATATAACAATATAGTACAAGAGAAAGAGAATTTGGACGCGAATGAGCAATGAGACAAGAAACAGGAGTTTTTTAGAGGTGAGAGAAAGGGACATTAGAAGAATCCAGAATCAAAGAGAGCAGAGGGCGGCACAATGAAGGCAATCCTTTACCGAGAAGACAGAATTTGTATTTGCTCCTTCTTCTTTGTATGTGACATTGAAAATGAGCCTTTAAATTGTGAGCGGGTAAGGAGATGTGATATAAAAATTCCTTGGAGGTTCCTAGCCTAGGGAGATACTGGGTTTGATGGGGGTAACGCTTTGAGCGAAGTAGAGTCACTGTGCCTGGTAGCTTAACGGTAGAGCATCTGACCGGCAATCAGCAGACCCGGGTTCGAGTCCCGGCCAGGAATTTCGGTCTTATGGGTAAAGGATTGCCTTCATTGTGCCGCTCTCTGCTCCTTGTAAAGAAGCGCAACGCCTTTACTGAGCTTGTGAATAAAATCTTAAAACGCTTACGATCAATCGATCAAGGACAGTCTAATAACAAGGTAATAGAGCATTTTATTAAAAACATTTCCAGATTTTAAAAAGTGAACATGTAACAATAAAACGTTAAATTTAATTATATTGATCAGCAATAACCTTGCAGAATGCGTGAAACGTGTGATGTTTATTTCTTTCTCTCCACATAAATTCTTGAAGATATGAATGTAAAAATTTCCTTTTGCAAGCTTGCATGATCTTGATGGGTGATTTATCTATTCCTCACTAGCTTTTAATTGATTATGTATGCACGACTGCATGTAGGTACACTAAACATACATAATGGTTGACTGTGTGATTCTCAAGACCGAGGTCTCGTTGAATATTTGGGTATGCTTTCCAGGCCTGACCACCTTTTTTATTTTGTGTGCTTTGCTTGCTTATGGTAGTCCTTCGGTAACGAGTATGACGTACTTACCCTCTAAATAATTGGTAATTAGATTACAATTATAATAACAATAGTAATAGTAACAACAAAATCAATAATAATTATGCTTCAACGCTTATTATATCTTTGGTATAATAGTTTAGCATCGGTTTTAGGGTCTAGTTTCTTTGTTAGGTGATTTCTCAGGCCAAATTGGGAGGCACACATCATACCGCAAGTCGGACAGGCAATTCTTTGTGTGGGGTTAACAAGACCTCGTGCTATACGTTCATGTCTGCGGTTTTCTCGCTCGATTTTGGTATTCGTGCGAGCGGCTTCAAACATGTCAACAGCCCGATGGACTGTTAGTCTCCAACTTTCTCGATCAATGGCCAGAACTTCAAGCTGGTCAACAGGGATGTTGCATTGTTTTAGAGTGGCCTTTATTTGGTCTTTAAACCGCTCTTTTGGTCCTCCTGGAAAGCGGTAACCATCCTTCAGCTCACTGTACATCCTGACCACGTGACCGATCCACCGGAGCTAGCGATGTACTATCATTGTTTCAATACTGATAGTGGAAGCATTTTTTAAAATAGTTACATGAGGGATTCAGTCAAGCCATGTGATTTTAGGGATGATTTGAAGACAGCGGATATGAAACCCTTCAACTCTTCTAATTTCAGTGTTGTAGGTATATGGTGCAGGTTTCGCTGCCAAATAGTAAAATGGATAGACAGATTGCCTGGTAAACCTTAACTTTAGTCTCTACAGTTAGATCATTTTGTGCAATAGGGCCATGGCACTACAAGATTCTGCTATCACCATATAACCTAAACAAAGCATTGAAAGCAATGTACTTGTATCCAATACACCCAAAAATCCATATGGCTCATTTGGAACTCGTCCTCTATGGTACTTAGGCTTATGGGGAAAACTTGATTCGTTAATTTGAACATTCAGTCCTGCACCACCGAGCTTAATATTATTTTTATCTAAGTAATTTGTGCATTTTCATGCAAAAAAGTCTACTACTGTTACTCTTGAAAGATTTAAGAAATTCATAGTGAGAGTAATACTTATATCCTCACACCAACAGAATATTACTTCCATCCATTTCTGAAGTAACAATCTTGATCGGAAAAAGAACGAGTCCTTACGAATTGAAGCGGTCTGTTTGTTTTTTGCACAAACTAACTGTTAATATTTCCATATCTTGTATTTATGAACACTTTCCACACTTCATTTCAATCAACAATAATCCATGCTGCTTCATCGAGCAGATTTTCGACAGTAAGCGATTTGATGTTACGCGACCCATAATAATTACAGGATGTCCTCTTAAACAAATATATGTGAAGAACTAAGCACATATATATATATATATATATATATATATATATATATATATATATATATATATATATATATATATATATATATAAAAATATATATATATATATATATATATATATATATATATATATATATATATATATATATATATATAATATATATATACACACATTGAGGCAGCGAGCAACTGCTTTGATCTCAATAAACCGTCCTTTAGACCACTCGGCTACGCGGAAGACCAAAATCTTCCGAATAGACAAGCTTTGTAAGTACGCTTTGCATGGTCGAACGAGAAGGAGAAAGAGAACTAATTGGAGATTCAAAGGACAAAGGGGAAATTAAATTAAGCACGCGGCAAATACACAAATGCATATATCTCTCACGAGTGCGAGAGAATGATGAAATAAATCCAACTTCACCGCAGGAAAGAGAAAACGGAATAATTTTTCTTTCGGAAATATTTATTTCTTACTTCAAAAATCCGACCTGGGCTGGGATTCGAACTGTGCACACACACACACACACACACACACACATATATATATATATATATATATATATATATATATATATATATATATATATATATATATATATTAAGGGAAAATCAAATGACGCGTGCAATACAATGGATGTTGTTAATAGCCCAAGAAAGAAAAACTGTGTCACAACCAGGAAAAACGCTAAGAAATGTATTAGGTGACCCTTAAAAGCATAAGAAAGAAAATGGGAGATTTAGAAACGGAGAAAATAGGGAAGACTATTTCAGGATGGTGGCTCAGTCAATGAGCATCGTGATTCTAAAAGCGATTAGTGCTTGATGACACAAGTTAGAATCGAATCCACTCCTGTATTTCAACTTCATATAGAGTTTAAAATAGTCTTCCCTATTTTCTTGATTTCTATATATCCCATTTTCTTTCTTAAGCTTTTAAAGGTCACGTAATACATTTCTCAGCGTTTTTCCGGGTTGTGACACCAGTTTTCCTTTCATGGGCTATTAACTATATATATATATATATATATATATATATATATATATATATATATATATATATATATATATATATATATATATATATATGTCTGTGTATGAACATTTACGAGATAAATTGGCACAGGTGGGCACCCGCTAATTTTTTGTTAGTCCGCAATTCGCAATCCCACTAACTTTGTTGGGAATTTTTTCGGGTTTGCTGGTCTGCTATCGCAAATCCGCTAATACTAACGATAATACATTTTTTTAGTCCACTAATAAAGTTCACAACAGTCCGCTAACCCTTTGTTGGTAGTTAATAAGATAATTTCCAATAAAATTACCTTACATTTTATATATTTATTTATTTTATATAATTATATATGTAACAACTTTTTAATTAACAAAATATAGAATCCTCATTACAGTCATTAGTCATTGCTGTCCTCCTCCTCCTTCTGGCACAGCCACTTCAAGAGGTACATGATTCCATTGACAAACACCAGCTTCTCAAAGTTCTCCTCAGTCAGGGATAGCCTCTAGGGCCTGAGGACGTCAGAGTCCAAACTGAACAATTTTTCCATAGCCGCGGAGGAGAAGACAAGGGTGTTGTTCCTTATAAAGATGTCTACCCAGGCCTCTATATGCTGCTGGGGGAACAGCTCCACAGACAGAGGGGTGGTCTTCTTCACCCTACCCTTGTTGACCCCCTCAAAGGCCTTCTTCTAAAGCCTCCTCAAAATGGCTGGGAGCCAGCGGTTGGTTGTCATCCCCCCTCATTTACTGGAATGGATCGTTTTCCACCTCTTTCTGCTCCTGGGTGGCACCGCTGTTGTCTTCAACAGGGTCCACCTTGATCAACACCTCACTGATGACCCTCCTCCTCATGCTCTCCTTCAAGTCCTCTTTCAGGTACCTAACAACTGAAAGCTTGAAGTAGGGGTCCACAAACAGGTGATCTAACCTCCCCTTGAAGAACATACTGGCGGATGACATTAAGCTGATCCTTCTTGTCTGGGTACTCCAGCACCTCAAGCAGCACAGCACAAAGCTCATAGTGAATTCCAGCGCGTCACCTTATAAAAATTGATATATTTAAAAATCAAAATATGTTATATACTTATACATTCTTTTACATTCATTCAATTTAAATTAATTTATTAAATAAATATACTTAGAGTAATTTTTCACGCCTGGAGTCTGAAGCTTCTTGCTGACAGCCTCCTTGATCTAGTTGACGGCCGCTGTCGTCCTGTCCTGGGCGTTCCACAAGGGCAGGTTATCAACATAAAGGACTTTTGTTAGGAAGTTGGAATAACACCTTCCTTTTCAGTCTATTACCTGCAGACGTTAAATAAGAACTGTCTAAGTGTTGATCAAAAAAATACCAGTCTATAACGATGGGTCACGAGGATCTTTCAACCCTAAAATACGGGCAGAATTTTTATTCTCGTCATTTGGGAGCATGTGTTAGTAGCCTTTCTCCATATCGATCATGCTGGGAAACGAATGCTACATAAAGCTTATTAAAATATGGAAAAGATTAGTTATAATTAATGAGAGAAGGCCCCAGATACAAGTAAACATTCAAACCTATTCTTCCTGCTAAGTAATCAAAAAGTGCTCACATGGGAATAGTAGTAGTAGTAAACTCTTTATAAAGCACGTGATGAGTCAGAGAGTGTATATTTGACCCTGTTATATGAGCGTTCCTTGGAGTTACCTCTTTTAGGTCTCTCCTTTTTTAATTGTTCGTATTAGCAATTACATAATTATCCGATAAATTGGGGCGATTTTTCTTCCACATTAAGCATCATATAAGCCTCCTAAACGAACTTCCACTGTGGATTCATATATATATATATATATATATATATATATATATATATATATATATATATATATATATATATATGTGTGTGTGTGTGTGTGTGTGTGTGTGTGTGTGAATCCACAAACCGCAAGGAACAAAAAACAGGAAAATATTTTCTTCGGAAATATTATTTCCTAATTCGCAAAAATTCCGTACATTGGGAGGATTCGAACCGTACATACTGAGACAGCGAGCATCCGCTTTGATCTCAATTAAATCATCTCTTAAGCCACTTAGCTACGTGGAAGACCAACAAATCTTACAAATCACAAGCTTTTAAGCTACGATTCGCAAGGTCGATCGGGACTATGAAAGAGAAAGAAAATTAATAGGGAATTCAAAGGACAAAGGAGAATTGAGGCGAACATGCGGCGAATATACAATGTATAAATCTTTCATGAGCTCGAAAGAATGATTTAATTGAGATCAAAGCGGATGCTCGCTGCCTCACTGTGCACTGCTCGAATCCCACCCCTGTACGGAATTTTTGCGAATTAGGAAATAATATTTCCGAAGCAGTTTTTTCCCGTTTTCTGTTTCTTGGGGTTTGTTGGATTCATTTTCATCATTTTTTCGCGTTCATGAAAGATTTATATCAACAAATTCGTTGATCATCCCGTCAAAATTCTCCATAAAGTTGACCAACGAATTTGTTGATATTCTCTATAGTTCCCCACAAGGAGGCACCCCAGCCTCACTTGATGTCGAGAGCCTTTTCACCAATGTGCCAATAGAGGAAACAATCGAAATAATTAAAAAGTGCATTTACGAAAACCCCGACCTGCCTCCACCACGAATGGAACCCGAAATATTAAAACAACTTTTAAGAGTATGTACAACCGAAGCTCCATTTCAAAACCGAGATGGCAAACTTTACCTTCAAGTTGACGGAGTAGCGATAGGATCACCACTACGCCCTACGTTCGCGAACTTCTACATGGGAAACCTAGAAGAAAGCCTTTTAACTAAAATGACGAAACCACTCAAAATTTACATCAGATTCGTTGATGACATATACCTCACAATTAATGATGAACACCAATTTCTCCAACTCAAAAGAACCTTAGATCTCCATTCTGTTCTCAAATTTGCATACGAATTAAGTGTAAGTGGCCGTATTCCCTTCCTGGATGTAGACGTAAAACAAAACAGCGACGGAAAATATACCACTACCGTCCATCGAAAAGGGACAGACTTTGGTCGATGCTTTAACAACAAAAGTGAGTGCATCGAGAACTATAAAAAATCTGTAATGAGCTCATACATAAGAAGAACCATCAAGAACTGCTCAACGTGGACCGCACTTGATGAAGAATTTCGAAGATCAAAAAAGATCCTGATCAATAATGGCTACTAAAACAGAAAATTCGAAAAATTACAAAAGAAAATTCTCAATTCAAAGTTTGAGGTAAAGGAGGGAAGAGAAAAAGAAACTAATGCCACTCTACTACAAGAACCAAATGACGGATGCTTACAAAACAGACGAAATAATATAAAACAAAATATCATAAAAGTAATACTATCAAAGAAATTAACATGTTATCCTTACGAATTTATTATATAAACACAAAAGTAGGCAACTTTTTAATGAAAAACAACCTCCGCGAAAAGCAATCGATCTTAAAGGCTACAAATGTGGTATACAAATTCCAATGCCCCATGAGGACTGCAAACCTCATCCAAATAATCAATATATAGGTATAGCCACTACCACCATCAGCCGGCGCCTAACGATGCATTTGCAAGAAGGAGGAATAAAAACACATTACAAAGAAAAGCATAACGCACAAATTACAAGAACAACTCTGGTCAAAAGCACTACCATACTCAGAAGAAACCCTGATCTTTGCTGTCTAAAGATTCTGAAGGCTCTTCTCATTAAAAAGATAGGGCCCAAAATTAACACCTAACGCACCAATTCCGAGCGAGTACTTCAAAATTTTCTGCTAAAGGAACATGGTAATCCGACTTTGACCTATAAAGTGCAGGGGTGCGAAGATGTATCAGGGAGAAAAATTCATTCCAAGTCGATAATATAAATAGCCCATTAAATTACCAACTCAAGACGGACTCGCCGTAGCGTGACAGCAGAGTGCTGGCATTTGGATTCAAAGACCCGTGATCGAAACTCAAAAGTCCACCATTTTTACGAAGAAAATTCACGAAGAAAACGGAGAACCCGGAAAACGCTTTAAGGACAACTCAAGAAGACTCAAGATAAATGGATCGCCTCCAGAAGAAGACGGAACTCAAGGAAAATGACTTCAAGGGCTAACTCATCTCAACGCATCAAGAATTGAGAAGAAATCATCAAGTCATCAAGAATTAAGAAGAAATCATCACGTGATCAAGAATTTAGAAGGAATCAAGTTAATATGAAGATACATCAAAATAAATGCAAGAGGGACTTGTGTAGGGGTACGAAGATGTATCAGAGAGAAAAATTCTTTCCAAGTCGATAATATAAATAGACCATTAAATTACCAACTCAATACGGACTCGCCGTAGCGTGACAGCAGAGTGCTGGCATTTGGATTCAAAGACCCGCGATCGAAACTCAAAAGTCCACAATTTTTACGAAGAAAATTCACGAAGAAAACGGAGACCACGGAAAACGCTTTAAGGACAACTCAAGAAGACTCAAGATAAATGGATCGCCTCCAGAAAAAAAACGGAACTCAAGGAAAATGACTTCAAGGGCTAACTCATCTCAACTCACCAAGAATCCCCAAAATCATCAACACATCAAGAAGAACTCATTGCATAATCAAGAATTAGGAAGAAGTCATCACGTGATCAAGAGAAATGAAGGAATCATCACATCAAGATAAATGCAAGTTAATATAAAGATACATCAAGAAAGAAATCGAAAATCAAGAACAAACCCAGCCAACTTAAAGAAGAATGTATCAGAGAGAAAAATTCCTTCCAAGTCGATAATCTAAATAGCCCATTAAATTACCAACTCAATACGGACTCGCCGTAGCGTGACGGCAGAGTGCTGACATTTGGATTCAAAGACCCCGCGATCGAAACTCCTCAGTCCACAATTTTTACGAAGAAAATTCATGAAGAAAACGCAAGTCAAGTAAAACGACTTCAAGGGCTAACTCATCAAATCAACAAGGAATCTTCACATCAAGATAAATGCAATAATTGGTAGATGCATCAAGAAATAAAATCGAAGATCAAGAACTAACCCAGCCAACTTAAAGAAGATGGAATCTCAGCCAATAAGAATACCAAGAGTCAGATAAATCGAACACAAATGTTTCAAGGGGCAACTTCAGTCTATAAGAAATAAATAGATTCGAATATAGAAATCTCAAGATGAAGAATGATATTGATAAAAAAAAATGCCCCCTCCCTCCCATAACTGGTGACCCTCAAAGGCCGAACAATCTTCTCATCTTCGTTACGACTGCACCTGCTCTCCTACTAGCATATAAGAAAAGGTGCTGCTGGGAAACTTCAGGAGATCCGGGAAGGAGATGCTATATTACTCATTGATTAAGAGACAAGACTTCGTTCGTTCGCTCTCCTCAATCCCCCTCAATTAACTCCACTCATCCCGCAGACTCGGAGGTTGTAGGAGGGAGAGCTACTAGTAATCCTCAGTTAAGAAATCCAAGACTAGTCTCTCCCCAATCCTCAAATTCGTTCCGCGTTCTAGAAAGGGACCTGTGTAGGGGTGCGAAGATGGATCTTCCTCAACTGATCTTTAATCTCAAACCAGATACAAGATATATATATATATATATATATATATATATATATATATATATATATATATATATATATATATATATATATATATATATATATATATATATATTATTGCAGTAACGCAATTAAAATTATGCGGTTAAAAGGCTATTTTTGGCAAACCAGTCTTCCTCAAAGCCTTTGGAACGAGCTCTTCTCACATACACGAAAAGGTAGCACTTAAAATAGGCGTTCTCTCAGATAGCCAAAAAACTATCTTTCGATTAGCGTTTTTTAGTGTCACCCTTGCTTTTCGAAGAGAATGGAAAATTTGTTTGATTCTCCATTTTCGCCACACCTTATAAATTAAGAAAAATTATTGCAGTAACGCAATTAATTATGCGGTTAAAAGGCTATTTTTGGCAAACCAGTCTTCCTCAAAGCCTTCGGAAGGATTAGCGTTTTTAAGTGTCACCCTTGCAAGGGTGACACTTAAAAACGCTAATCGAAAGATAGTTTTTTGGCTATCTGAGAGAACTCCTATTTTAAGTGCTACCTTTTCGTGTATGTGAGAAGAGCTCCTTCCGAAGGCTTTGAGGAAGACTGGTTTGCCCAAAATAGCCTTTTAACTGCATATATATATATATATATATATATATATATATATATATATATATATATATATATAACCAAGTATATTCTAAAATGGTAGAGTACCATTATTTTCTGTTTTCAAAAAAAATTATTGCTGGTACTAAACTGTTTATTTTTCTAAAAATAATAATAAGTATCACGACCATTCGGCTAAAGAAAAAGAATATCATCAATACAATATCTAAACAAATCTAAATCTAGAGAATGAGGTAAAAGAACAATTTGGAAGAACTCCATGTAGTTATTGGCAAGGAGAGGAGATAGAAATTTCCCATAAATACACCAAGGAGCGAGAAAAACTAAAGGCTTCGGCAGCACACCTCTACTCGATGGTCAAATTTTTTGATGACGTCTATGCATAGTTGCTCCTCGATCTCACCAATATGCCTTATTATCTCACCCTTTAATTGTTGAATTGTTGTTGGCTTGTTGGCATAGACCTTACTTTTGAGATGGCCCCAAAGGAAGAAATCTAAAGGCGTCAGTCACACGATCGTGGTGGCCAATTGACCTTGCTGTTTCGAGAGATGATGCGACCTGGGAACTTCTCATTCAATAAATCCATTGATGCATTAGTTGTGTGGCATGTGGCGCCATCCTGTTGAAACCACAAATCTTCGACATCCATAGAATTCAATTCAGGCCATAAAAAGTTGGTTATCATGGCACGGTATTGCTCGCCTGTCACCGTTACAGAATTCCCTGCATTATTTTCGAAGAAATACGGCCCAATAATTCCGCTAGCAAAAATTGCACACCAAACAGTGACCTTTTGTGGATGCAGTGACTTTTCAACAATCTTCCTGGGATTTTCATCAGCCCAAATGCGACAATTCTGCTTATTAACGAATCCACCAAGATGAAAATGGGCTTCATCACTAGAGATGATTTTTTTGCGAAAAATCATCATCGGCTTGTCTTTACACGTGCATCCAATTGACGAATGTACGGCGCTTCAAATGGTCAGCAGTCTTCAGTTCTTGTGTCAATTGAATTTTGTAAGCGTGTAGAGACAAATCTTTTGTCAAAATTCGATGTAACGTTGTTGTGGTGAGGTTCAATTCCTGCGCGCAATGACGAATATAGGTGTCTGGATCTTCGGCCACATTCTCGCGCACTGCAGCAATGTTTTCAGCTGAACGGCGTAAAAGAGCACGCAATGGCGTTTTCATATCTGCCGCCGACCCCGTTTGTTTGAATTTACGAACAATTTTCCCAATTGCACTCTCAGTTGGTCGATTATGTTGACCAAAAAAATCGCGAAGTGCCCAAAACGCATTTCTGTTTGAACGTCCATTTTCGTAATAGGCTTCGATAACTTTAACACGTTGTTCGATTGTTAATCTTTGCATGGTTGAAATTGCCAAAGAATGAAGTTGTTAAATCTGAAAGAAAAAGAGAAAAATCCATAGACGCTTAAACTCAACTCACATTTAAAATGTGTCCAAGTTATTGGAACACCTATTATATATATATATATATATATATATATATATATATATATATATATATATATATATATATATATATATATATATATATATATATATATATTACCTCGTTATGCAAAGCCTCGGGTACCACTTTATAGGGGGGACCAGTCACCTTTTTGGAGGGTTCATGGTCACCCACTTTATGGCAAGAGGAGGTTAAAGGTATGATGTAACATGGTTTTATGCGCGAGGATGAGGAACCCCAGTAGAGGAAGGACGTCTTCACCAGTTTGAAAGGTTAAAAATGACGCGGATATTTTGGAGAAGTCCCTCAAGTTCCACGAGTGAGGTGAAGGGTGGCGTTAATCTCGTATCTGACTCCAAGACATACTCAAATAATATACCGGCTTAGCTAGGCTTACCAATGTTTGTGATCGAGAAAGGACTGAGAGAAATCACGTAAAAAAATAAGTGTTTAATTCCAACAAACAAAAACAAGCAAGACTAAATTGAGGCTCGCGTTTGCACGACTACCGGTGAGGAAAGCAAGTGTTACGATAACAAGACTTAGGAGAATTACAACGGGGACTTCGCTACGTTAAACGAACCGTAATTAGTTATTTATATTAGATCGCTTATCTGACTTAACTATCTTCCTAAAAGTAAATGGATCTCCTCCTGTCGAATTCTCTATTTTTCTTCTATAAATGGTATACGAGGCGTGGTCTTTTTCGTCAGGGACGACAATGCCTTTAGCTCCGCCCGCTGGGCAGGACTTTGCTAATCCCACTTTCCCAAAAGTCACCAGTTCACGGCGCCTACAAGTTCACGTTTACTTGATATAAATTTGATCATAGCTGAGCCGCTACCAGCTGTCTCGGCTTAATTTCATTTCCTGACGAGAAATGATTGTTTTATTACTCTGTTCCCATTTTTTTATTGATATCTGAATTCACGGCTTCCCGTTTTGATTCCTGACCAGTTTCCAAATAATTATATATATATATATATATATATATATATATATATATATATATATATATATATATATATATATATATATATATATATATATATCCGCGAGGAAATTTGTTGCAATTCTTTCTATTTCTGTGAGGCCCTTTGTTGGTGCAATTTTAGTGGCAGGGCCATGCCCCCACAAAAGATTTCACGGGTGCACTGGACTAATTAACTTTGGATAGGAGCCTAGTCTGGTAATCAATGAGAATATCACGAGCACAATCCACTAAAACATCAAAATGAACAAGAAAATCAGCTCTTGGTAATGACGACGTAGTATGCGCAACAATGAACATCCATCTAAATGAACGACACAGAGTAGCAATAACTATATCTAATTGCCTTTCACCGTGTACTTTTATCTTTCCTCCATTAGCAGTAAAGATATTTACACTCGAATTAATCATCTCACAAAATTGCACAAAATTGAATGGAATTATTGATACGCTCGCACCTGTATCGATTAAAAATTCACTTCTTCTTATTATGTTTGGCAGCGACAGTTAGTAAAGTTGGCACGCCGGTTGTCGCATTTACTGCGGCCTGCCGTTTTAGTTTCCAGAGAGCGATGGGGAACATGGTCTGGATGGTTCTGGCATTTGCATGTTTTCACCTCACTTTGGCCACCTGCACAACGATTTACAATATCTAGCATTCGACCCAAAGTACAAATAGAAACGGTACACAACAGAATTTTAGTTATTACGGAACGGTCGTAACCCTAATGGTACCCACTTTGTATTATCACTCTTATAATTTTTCGGCACAAAATTTGATCGCTTACCATCGGAGTACGCGCCGATGGGGACTGAACGCGCACTTGTTGTATATTATTCTTTGGATTATTACACCTATCATTTACACTGAGAGCGCTTATATCGGGAAAAGGTGTGGCACCACTTTCAATTGTTTCACTATTATTTACACTAAAACACGGTGCCCTGTAAAATGACATTATTTCGTCTGCCAGTTTCTCTACTTGGGCGAGAGTCAAATCGTTCAGCGTGGCGATGATGGGTGCGATGTTCGGAGGTAAGGACTGGATGAACTTGTGCCTCACAAGGTCCTAACCAACTCCAAATTTCAGTGCTGTCCTGGAATGCTCTTCGAGATTTACTGAGTGAGTGGGGAATATGCTATTAATTTCTCGAAGAGTTCAGGCTTCGTTCTCTCAAAAAGTCCCATCACTTCTCTTCGTAGGAGTGGGTAGCTCTGAGATGAAAAGACCGCAGAAGAAGACGGTCGAATGTCTCGGGTAGTGAAGCAATAAGGATATTTTCAAATTTTGTGTCCTCCCGAGTTATCCTTAAAATGTGGAATTGTGCTTCCACTTTTTTAAAACCATCCCGTTACAGCCGCTTCAGCGTGGCGATGATGGGCGCGATGTTCGAAGGTAAGGACTGGATGAACTTGTGCCTCACAAGGTCCTAACCAACTCCAAATTTCAGTGCTGCCCTGGGATGCTCTTCGAGATTTACTGAGTGAGTGGGGAAGATGCTTCCACTTTTTTAAAACCATCCCGTTACAGCTGTTCATTGAAGACAGGAGGTTTGATGGTAATCGAATTGGCAAGCTCCTTTGAATCGTCCTCATATGACTTTTATTGATAAAAGAATTCATCCTTAAACGCAATCCATCTTCCTTTTTACATGACACTTCGAATACATGAATGCGTTTTTTTAAGAACCACTTATAATACATTTATATATTTAACATAAAATTGGTTCCCTCAACTTACATTAACATATTTTAGAAATTCTTACACACCTATTAAGTCTTACAATTGCTATATAATAATAGAAGGAATTAATACACTTTCATAAAAATCAAGATGAAAGAATGGGTCACTATTTTCGGCCTTCAAACAGTTCATATAGGACCTCTTATTATATTAAATATAAAGTAAACATCATACTAACACATCTCACTATATTTAATTTAATTATCTCACAAAGTTTTACATATTTAGTCAATATTCAATTGTTGGATCATGGATCGTAAAAATATTAAAAAATTTCATAAATTTCATTTAATATGTTCCTTCTATAGAATTGGGCTAAAATTTTGGAGCGTTTTAAAATATAAAAAATACAAGCCGCTGTTCTCTTCCTTAACAGGAAGAGCTTGGTTACACAGGCACCCCTGCGGGGTGTGGCCTACAGCCTTATTTGCTAATCTTAACCGCCTTTTTTAATCCCCTTTATAGACTCTTTATTTTAACACCCTGAACACCCTTTTCTTCTTCTTCTTCTTCTTTTCTTCCATTCTTCTTCTTATTCTTCTTCTTCTTATTCTTCTTCTCAAACGTGGACTTTCGCAATCTGTTCGAACTGGATCATAGGGGAAATACTCGTCAGCACGGGTTAAAATTAGTGAACAAGCGTTTTAACACTAGTATAGCCCAAAACTATTTTACATTTAAAGTTACTCAAAATTGGAATCGGCTGCCCACCCACGTAGTAGATAGCACTTCGGTTAATATGTTCAAAAATCGTCTCGACGTGCATTTGAATAGTTTAAATATAACGTAGTTGAGCACTGTGAATTTAAACGTCCTTGCAGAGAGAGAGTTTGGAGCGGAGGTTTAAGGATATGAAATTATGATGACTAAAAATGATGCCGGCGATTCTCTGCATGTGTAGCTTAGATGTCCCATTTCTTTTCCGCCTATCCTATAAGTAGTCTCTATCCCTAAATTAGCTTTTCACCACTAGCAGTCGAGTGGCTGCGGAAGATGAGAAGAAAAACTTTCTATCTCCCCCGACCCCTAGTTTGATTAGTTAAAATTGCACGATAATGTACACATGTAGATAAGTGTGTACAGTAGATAGTATTAAAAAAAAAAGAAGAAAAAAAAAGCATGTTAGAGATACACTCGTAGATAAGGGTGTATCGTAGTTTTTGATTTAGTGTAGCGGACTAGCCTCGAGCGGACCTTAGGGTCTTTGCTGGTCCTAGATTCTGTAGTTCTGTAGTTCTGTAGTTCTTCGGTCTGTGTCCTACGGCCTATCATGATTCTTTTTTCTTTTTCCATCTATATTTGCTATAATAATTTCCATGCCAAAATTTTAATAAATTTTCAGAACTTCACCATTTGTAATTCTTTTAGTTTTAAAAAAGTCACAAAAATTTGATACTTATATTTATTTCTGAACTTTACCATTTTATTTTTTTATATTATAAAGGAATTATTAGAAATAACTTTGGCAAAAAAATTAAATCTACTTAGGTGGCAACCGAACTAAAAGAAAAAATCTTATTCAAACCTTCAAAAAATCTCGTTCTTAAAATATAGGGTTATGGACAAGCCGCTGTTCTCTTCCTTAACAGGAAGAGCTTGGTTACACAGTCACACCTGCGGAGTGTGGCCTACGACCTTATTTGCTAATCTTAACCGCCTTTTTTAATCCCCTTTATAGACTCTTTATTTTAACACCCTGAACACCCTTTTCTTCTTCTTCTTCTTCTTCTTCTTCTTCGGACCTAAACTTGATTGTCAGATGGGCGGATAAGTGGCAAATGCAGTTTAATTTAAGTAAATGTAAGGTGATGCATTTGGGTTGCCATAATTTGAGGGTAGAGTATACCATGAAAGGCCAGGTCCTCGACGTAGTTAAATTGGAAAAAGACCTGGGAGTTTTAGTCTCGGATGACTTCAAAGTCACGAAACAATGCGCGGATGCATGTAAAAAAGCAAATCGTGTGCTGGGTTATATCGCGCGTAATTTCACGTTCAAATCCAAAGAGATAATTTTACCATTGTATAAATCACTTGTGCGTCCACTGCTCGAATATGCGGTTCAATTTTGGGCTCCATACTTAAACAAAGATATCGCGCAATTAGAAAGAGTGCAGCGTAGGGCTACAAAATTAATTCCCGAGCTGAGAAACAGGCCCTATGAGGAAAGACTCAGGGCATTAGATTTGCCATCTCTCGAAGGCAGAAGATTACGTGGCCAGCTAATTGAAGTATTTAAAATATTGAAAGGATTTTCAAACGTTGATTATAGGAATTTGTTCGAATTGGATCATAGGGGAAATACTCGGCAACACGGATTAAAATTAGTGAACAAGCGATTTAACACTAGTATAGCCCAAAACTATTTTACGTTTAAAATTACTCAAATTTGGAATAGGCTACCCACCCACGTAGTGGATAGTAGGTCGGTAAATATGTTTAAAAACCGTCTCGACGCGCACTTAAATAGTATAAATATAACGTAGTCTGAGCACAGTAAATAATAAAGTCTTTGCAAAAGGAGTTTGGAGCGGAGGAACAACGAGAGTAAAAATGATGACTAAAAATGATGCCAGCGATTTCTCTTGCATGTGTAGTTTAGATATCCATTTTCTTTTCCGCCTATCCTATAACTAGATTTTCACCACTAGCAGTCGAGGGCTGCGGAAGTTGAGAAGAAAAACTTTCTATCACCCCCCCCTAGGTTGAAGTAGTTAATATGCCTGACATTGTACACATGTAGATAAGTGTGTACAGTAGATTATATATTTAAAAAAAAAAAAAATAAAAAAAAATAGCATGTTAGAGATACACTCGTAGATAAGTGTGTATCGTAGTTTCGGATGTAGTGTAGCGGACTAGCCTCGAGCGGACCTTAGGGTCTTTGTTGGTCCTAGATTCTGTAGTTCTGTAGTTCTTCTTCTTCTTCTAAAGGAATTATTAGAAATAACTTTGATAAAAAAATTAAATATACTTAGGTGTCAACTGAACTCAAAGAAAAAATCTTATTCAAACACCTTCAAAAAATATCGTTCTTAAAATATAGGTTTATGGATAATGATTGAAAGGGGAATATTCCGGCAGAAGCAAGTACACCACGGAACACGCTCCCAGCAATAATCATCCATGACAAGCTCTGGTGTAGCACTGTCGGGCTTAGTGTAGCTAGGGCATAACAAAACAGTTGCCAGATGTTACCAGAACACTATTCTGCACGGAAAACAAAAAAAAACTTCATTAGTGTATCCAAAATTTAAGACATTATGAAATAGTCTGAAAATTTGGTACTGTTCGAACTAATTTGCACACTACTGTATAAAAATGATGACTAAAAATGATGCCAGCGATTTCTCTTGTATGTCTAGTTTAGATATCCATTTTCTTTTCCGCCTATCCTATAAATAGTCTTACTATCCTAAAATTAGATTTTCACCACTAGCAGTCAAGGACCGCGGAAGTTGAGAAGAAAAACTTTCTATCAGCTCCCCCACCCCTAGGTTGAAGTAGTTAATATGCATGACAATGTACACATGTAGATAAGTGTGTACAGTAGATTATATATTAAAAAAAATAAAAAATAAATATATAGCATGTTAGATATACACTCGTCGATAAGTGTTTATCGTAGTTATGGATTTAGTGTAGCGGACTAGCCTCGAGCGGACCTTAGGGTCTTTGCTGGTCCTAGATTCTGTAGTTCTGTAGTTCTTCTTCTTCTTCTTCTTCTTCTTTTTCTTCTTCTTCTTCTACCTTCTTCTTCTTCTTCTTCTTCTTCTTCTTCTGCTTCTTCTTCTTATAAAGGAATTATTAGAAATAACTTTGATAAAAAAATGAAATATACATAGGTGACAACCGAACTAAAAGAAAAAATCTTATTCAAACACCTTCAAAAAATCTCGTTCTTAAAATATAGGGTTATGGATAAATTTTCCGAGATTAATTTACAGTACATTGTTTTGATTTAATCACAGATATATACCTATTGAAAAAACAAAAGAAAGCCATTTTATTTTTATTGTAAATTCGTTTCGTAATTTCATCAGAGATCTCATCTTACAAACATTTAATTATTTCATTTATATCTCTTGTATGGTTGTCAAATGTCATCGCTTCTCCTATTTCTCAGTGCTCTTCAACATGGAACCTTTACTTTTGTTAATTTTACTCGATTTATATTAAATATATTGAGGAAATAAGATAGAAAGTATTATTTATAGTCTTTTACACAAATTTTATATTATATGAACTCAATATTACCTCCTTCCAGTGTTTCGTTTATTTTTTATAAAGTTCAATTTAAAAGTTCCTTTGTGTTAATTGATAGAATTTATTTAGTTAATCATGCAAAATGTAACTTTAAGTAAAATGAGAAACATTTGAAGTTTTTTAACTGGCGTTTAAATTATATAACATTAGGAGCTATTTAAGTTTGACCTTTACGGTATTTGTTTGTTTAATTTTAACTAGTTACATTCTCGATTCCCCTCGATTATTTAAACGATCTGGCAGTAGTCTTTTGACTAGATTTACTTACTTACTTACTTGCATGTTTGCCCGCTTGCCCAGATCTCACCGGTTAGCACACAAAGTTCAGGTCCTTTCAAAGACCAACCTTCCTATGGACAAAAATTCCTCCCTACGACCTGACGTTCTTTTTAGGACTTTTAAAATAGAGATAGTGAAACCTCATGTAACCAGCACTCTTCAGATTCCCCTCCGTCGAATGTTTTTCAGATGGTTCAACGAGTGAACCTAATATCAAATTTTTGTAAAACTCCCAAATACTCATTTTTTAGGTACTTTTGAGCCATATTCGATTCGATAACGTTGTTCTCACACCACACGCCCCCATGGGGGTTGCACCCAGCACAACTTAAAAAAACTCGTAATATTCGAAAGCCTAACATTAGATTCGAATGCAAAAGGCGATGCTAAATGTCGTTAGGCCTCTAGTTTTTCTATCGCGTTCCTTGCCCTGCATTTTCTGCCGGCGGATACAACGTGATAAACGCATTCCACGTTTGTCGCACCAAAATTTACCTGAAATATTTAATTTCAGAATAGCGTCACACTTAGGATAGTTATACTAGCCTCCCGGCTGGTATAGTGGTTAGCGTGCTTGCCCTGCAATCGCTCAGTCGCCAGTTCGAATCTCCATCCGGATTCTTTTTAAGCTGACACTATTTACTAGGGAGGTTACCACCGTGAGTTGGCATCACGGTGGGGAGTTAGGGTTTGCCCTGGCTGACGTCCGCCAGAGAAGCAACAGAGCTTGATATGAGGAATGACACTAGCAAACTTTTACTTTTTAACAAATCGCTCAGGCAAAAGTAGAAATCGCCGGTATAAAATGCATATTGCGTCTAAAGTCATCTGCTTTACGATTAGTAAAAAATGATGACGTGGCAGGTCACACATGCGTAGGTGTGTCGCTGCCGGCTCACGCGTGCGTCCGTAGGGGAGAAGCCTAGTCGTGTATGAGTCGGCGGCGCGCTGCCCGACGGAACAGGAAGGAAAAATATTGAGAGGAGGGAGAAGAGAGCACTTCAAATTTAGAAAAAGTAACAATTTATTTAGAAAATAAGTTTCTTCAGAAATGCATAACAAAATATGTATTCCTATGTAATTCGATGAGCTGAATAACATTTCTTCTCTAACTATTTTGATTAGAAATGCTCTAAAACCCTTGGAATGACGGCGCTATCGTCGTCTTAAATTATTGGAAAAAGAAATCAGTCAGGTATTGAGGTGGGAACTAATAATGGTATTTTAATCTTATATTTTTGCCACTATAGAGCTAATGTGAAGTATATGGTGACCCACATCCTTATAACACAATGCAGGAGAATTAAAAAACAGGGACAAATATATTTACCTAGAATGAGGCAACAAAAATGACAACTCAATTTCATAACAATGAATTTGATAATTTATAGGCTGTATATAGAAATTATTAAAAGTTAAATTAATATAAATGTAATAATTGTAATTGGAAATTTATGTAAAATAAAGAATGTAGATAGCAATTATTATTATCGAAAGGGAATCATAAAATAGGAGCGTTAAGCAACTCGAAGTAAAAGAGAGAATCAGGCAGGAATTTGAAAATATTAAAAAAAAATTATAGAGAAGTTATAAATAACCATGCGGGTAATTATGTAATATAATGCAAAATTGATCAAATAAATATGAGAATTCGGAAGATATAGTTAATTTAACAAGGTCTGCTGAACAAAGTCACGTGCTCTTACTTATTCTGATTATGACTTTACGATCTTCAAAACTTTCAATAATTCCAGGGCTAATCTTGTTAGCACCTTGGCAATTATATCATTCGAAAGAGAATGTAAAACAACAAAACAACATAAGGGTTTCAGATTTCGTTAGAATTGTCCAAATAGTTATGATGTTATTGCCAAATAATTCCACTGCTAATCTTGGGAGGACTTTGGCAATTACATATATCATTCGAAAGGGAATGTAAAACAAAATAAGAGTTCCGAATTTCGTTAGAATCAGCGCCATAGTTACAATGTTTTTACCTAAACAAAAAAAAAAACAGGGACTGACGGATGGACCGACCGACATAGTGAGAAATAGAGTCGCACGCTCTAAAAAATGAG